>CM068384.1:18690339-19890339 GCA_034770075.1 Aralia elata
ATTTGTAATCCGAGTGTCATTTTATGTATAGCTGAATGTGAACATGGTATATGTAAACTAATGTGTGCATATACATGAATATAAATGTGTAGGATACGCGACGAAGTTAAGCTATAAATTATAATATACGCGAAAGACAAGTTTTCTCACTTCATTCGATTTATATATTGAATGCAAGTATCTCAATCTTATGCACTACCTTTATAATGTGCACAAGAAACTATGTTTAAAAAAAGTATCTAGAACTTATTTATCTTTGAGCAAGTATCTAAACCTCATGCTTTATTTTTATAAAGTACACGAGAAGCTTTAAGTAAGTATCTTGATCTTGTTTACTTTCGAGCAAGTATTCCTTAACTATTTACTTTGAGCAAGTATCCTAACTTGTATAGTGCCTTTATAATATGCAAGTTATCTATGTCTGTATGTTTGTACTAGGTTTCTAATTTGTACAATTCTATTATTGTGTTTAAGTTTATTCTATTACTTCAAGTATTCTAGTTTGTCACAAAAGTTCCTAATCATATTTGAGTTACAACTTGTTTCATTGCATGTCTTTAAAGTTCTAAAATATCTGAACTATCTGAGAAGAAGTCTAAGCTACTTGTTCGGCTAGACTCGCATTAAATATTTTATCGCTTTCAATTTAAGTCTTGAAATATTATTGATGATAGGTAGAGCTGTCCAACTAAATTGTTTTAGTTTGAACTCAAGTCTGAGTATCAACTTCCTTTATTTAGGAAATTTTTATGCGCCAAAGGCGGTCATGATGAACGCAAATGTCGTTCCCTAACATAGTGTTACTCAACGCGGGGCATAACGATCTGATCACCCACCGTGTCCGTAAGCATGTTGGTTTGCAGATGAATTTCTGTTCAAACCTTATCATAAACTTGAAACCCCAAGTTCTTGGTCTTTTGACCGCTCAACATCTGTAGTCAGTATGTAGTTTTAAAAATGTAAATAATTTGATATTTTTTCAGAGTTGCTTCAGTTACTTTACAACTGTTGATTCGTTGTAGAAGTATATCTCAAAGAAGACATTTAACCCTTTCATATGTTGCTTATTGTCTGTTATTACTTGATGAGCAATTGAATATTTATTCTTACTTTGAAATTAAATATTTTCAGTTAAGCATGAAGGTATCGAAAGGTCCAGCAAGGATAAAGAAAAAGGGAAGCTAAATGAGTAGTTGGAAGGCGTTGTCTGTAATAGTATAATTTCGTAATGTGATAATACATTATCTATCATGTAATAAAATACTTAAAGGTCTTCGTACCTGGAATAACGAACTCTGATGTAATCTTTTTAAATATTTAATATATTAAGCAGGTTAAGTGAATAGTATCGTGTTGCACCAAATACGGGTTTCAAGTATCCGGATTTGGGGGCATCACAAAGTGGTATCAAAGCTGTAGGTTAAAAACCTTAGGTGAGGACACCTTAGGCTATAACCTCAAGCTAGATAGAAGCGTCGAAAAATGAATAACTCAAATAGAGTTTAAAGGAGATAAATTGAGAAAATTCATCATAAAACGAAATAAAAGTAACTTAAATAAAACTATTGTTTGCTATGTGTATATAATGTATATTATGTACTAATTAGAGATAATCTGCGTGTAGATGACAAGCGAAAAGGAATTATGAGACTCTCATATCGCGAGCAAGGAGCAGATCACTCCACCTGAGCCAATACCTAAGCCAATAGCTGAAGTAGAGGCTCACATTGAAAGTGACATTGAAGAGGTGATTATTTTGAAAAAGATAGTACCGGAACCATTGATGGTGGTACTGACAGATAGTGATTCGGACTTGAAAGTTGAAGCTGATCAGGCATCAACGGAAGTGCAAAATCTGAAAAATAAAGTGTTTTCCCTCGGGAAATTATGGGAGATAGAAAGACGGTTAAACAATTAATTTACAAAAGGCATTAATTGAAATAATAAAAGAGCAAGATAAGCTGAAGGTCCAAATTGATAAAATGAGAACTAAATGCAGTATACCGTGTGAAGCTCTAAGAAATAAAGGGAAAATGAAATTGAATGACAACGATCTAGAGAATTCTGGAAATAATCGAGGAAACTTTAAAAAGATAGAAGAGTGTACGAGTTGTAGAAAGATGCATCGAAGCATATGTAGAAAAGGGCATAAAGATATGTTATAATTGTGGACAAGGGGGACATATCTCTCTTTATTGTCCCAATCCAAAAGGGAGTGTATGTTTTATATACGGAGTGATAGGTCATCAAGCAAGAGGTTGTCCAAAAAAGAAGGCAAGTGAAGAAAGTGCAAGGAAGTAGGATTAATATTATATGAATCGAATGTATTAGATGATGTATATGTACATGTGTGTAGTGTGTAAATCTCAGCTTTTATATAAGTTATGGGATAATTATGTAAATTTCCTCAAGGAATAGGATGAGAAGGTTTGGAGTTAAAACAACAGACAGAAAGTGTAGCGTTAAGACATGATCTTTTAAAGAAACTCAGTCTTGGTCGAAAACCAGGCTAGAAACAACAACGTAGATAGGTTACAAATGAAAGGAGGATCCAATGATGTCTAATATACTATAGAAAGTAAAATTTTCGTTAATGTTTTCATTTTTACATAAATGATGTCTAAATGTCACCTTGGGCAATACATAAGGAGAGAAAAAATCTAAGGGCAAAAAGAAATGAGAATACTTATATTACAACTTATAAATTGCAAACATTCCAAATCAATCACATTTTCTCTAGGATAATATAGAAAGAAAATGAAAGAAGAGAAAAGAGAGAGGACATGACATTTAATGAGAAGACCTAAAACATTTATCCTAGATATGATAGAACTATGTTTTATTTCATTGCGGAATCTCTAACTTGTTTAAGGATTGGTTCAAATTGGTCTCTAATAGTTCCTGATGAAAAGATAATATATCAGGGCATTGTATATAGCTATAATCTTGTAAGTTAGAAATAAACTTTGTTCTGCAACATAGAAATGTAACCATTTGAGATTATTAAGAACTGATGGAATATATACACTCCACAAGCATTGAAAAATTGGAAAAGCTACTAATACATATAATATGAAGATGAGACTATGATACACAGTACAAAGTTTAAAATGGATTTCATTTGCAGGATCAGAATAAGCTCATGGTTTACATATGCAATATTAAAGGCACCTCACATTGCACAAATGGTATAATATGTGTAGAACTCATGCCAAATAAAGAAATCCAACTTTAGAGATAAATTTAGTTCATAAGATTGTAAACATTGTGCTATGCAAAAATTGCCCAAAGAGCAGCAAGGACAACAAGAAAAGCAATACAACTACATTCCAATGCGGAATGGGATAGGCATAACTAATTGACTTAATTCACTCAAACAAAAAAATATTCTAGTCAATCTACAGAGTATATAAATGTCAAAAGAAATCACGAGTTAAAATAAAATCAAATAGCATAGAAGATGTAAAAATGATGAAAAACCCTCAAAAATTCAACCCCAATCTGTTAATACCTTCATAGTCCAAGAAACAAATCTCCGTCTATTGCCTTGTACTAAACTAGCTAAATCCAAAAAAAATCACCCCGAAAATTAAATTTCATCAAAACTTCCAAATATCATCAATATAAAACCAAAAATAAGCAGATTTGAGTTTAAAGTCACTGAAACATAAGAAATTTTAGAAAACATTTTTTGTAAACTAGAGATGGATATTACATTCAATGAGAAGACCTAAAGCACTTATTCTAGATAGTGCAGAACTATGCTTTATTTTGATGTGGAATATCTAACTAGTTTAAGGATTGGTTCAAACTAGTCTTAATAGTTCCTGATAAAGAGATAAATCTTAGGACATTGTATATTACTGATAATCTTGGAAGTTATAGACAAACTCTGTTCTGAAATAGAGAGATGTACCCATTAGAGATTATTAAGAATCGATGGAGCCTGTACAGTTTGATAAGCAATGCAAACAGGGAAACAGCTACTGATAAACATAATATGAAGAGGAGACTATGATTCAAAATAGAAAGTCATCATAAAAATGAATTTCATCTGTAGGATCAAAATAAGCTCATGGTTTACATATGTAATGTTAAAGGCAGCCCCACAGTGGAGTAGAAATGGTATAAATCTGTAGAACTCATGCCAAATAAAGTAGTCCAAGTATAGGGATAAAATTTGGTTCGTATGATTGGAAACATTGTGATCTGAAAACAAAATATCCAAAGACCCATTTCGAGAAAACTTGGGAATTTTGGATGTAATCTAGAAATTTGGGTGTGATTTATGACAGTCTTGGAAAATACTCCTATTCCCTATGTGTGGTATGAATCTGGGATTCAACCGTGAATTAATTGGGCCTGCAATGTACTTTGGACTAATGTGTGATGGTCAACCAATTGGGCGGTATGATGACATGTGGGCTGGCTGGTGCACCAAGGTATTGTCTGGTTATTTTTGTGTTGTTCACTTCCCAACTTTTCACTAACCATATTGACTCTGAATACTTGTTTTTAGCACATTTAGGGCCAAGTGTTCCAACATTTTGAATTACACATAAAGCTAGTGAATTTTCGCGTAATCATTTTCTTAATTTTGTGGCAAACTAAGACCTTGACTGAACCAACTCTAGATATCTGACGAACAATCATTTAGATCTGTACTCATGGCTGTTCTTTTATGGCGTGTGTAGGTGATATGTGATCACTTAGGCTTGGGAATCAAGACCGGTCTGCCCTACATCTGGATTCTGGCACAGCAAAACAAGCAACCCATTTGTGAACTTGAAGAAGGAATACAAAGGCATCTACTAGCAAGAAGAGTTGATCCCATTTTTCCAGGCAGTTACCCTTCCGAAGGACTGCACCACCGTTCAAAAATGCTACCTTGAACTCTCCAAGCAAGTGAGGGCAAAGCTCGGTAAGATGGATGAATACTTCAACAAGCTGGGAGATGTCATGGTCACATGGATTGAAGCTTGGGATGAGTTGAATCCACCCAGTGGAGACGCCGCAGTTCAACTCGCCAGTGTCTAAATAGAGAATCACTATTTTTAGTTAATTTATTCTCTTTTTGTGAGAGATTGAGGCCTGTATCTGATTCCTGAGTCTCATTTTTTTGGTCTGAGCTTTTGTTAGAAGCTTAAATTATGTACTTTGCAGGGTTGAGGTTATTCGTATCTACTATTGTTTTAGTTGATGAACAGAACACTAATATAATATTAATTAAATTGAACATACGATCTTAAAGCAAATATACATTTAACCAATATTTTAAAACCTAGATTGGCTCGACAGGTTGAACTCGGAAACAATTATATGCCTGGTCTAGTTTGACCCGGTTTAACCGGAAAATGATTATATGCCCGGTCCAGTTTGACTCGGTTGAACCGGGAAACAATTATATGCCCGGTCTAGTATGACCCAGTTGAACCAATTGGTCAAAACTTAGATTGAACCGGTTGAACTGGTAAAAACAGCCGAGTTAATCAAGTGAATCGATTTTTAATTATTTTGTATTTTTTTTGTACCAATTTTTTTTTTAAAATATTAAAATTTACCACTTTTAGTTAAATTGTAACACAATTTCTTTATATTTTAGTTTATCAAAAACGAGATATTTTAAAATTTTATTAATTATTAATAGAGAATTATATACGGATGGCCTTAAAACTAAAGTTTTACACCCTTCAATAATAATATGTAGGAAATTCATGAAAAAAATCAAGGGATTTGGAATCCAATATTGTTAGTTAAATAGTTTTATCATGGGTCCATGGTAAATAATAAATAAATTGTGTCAATACAATTCAAATTCCTTGATTTTCCCCCCTAAATTTCCTACATGTCATGTCATTGGATGATGTAAAACTCTAGTTTTACAAGCCATCCGTAAATAATTTATTCTCTTTATTAATAATATGTTTTTTTATATATTTATAACGTCTGATTCAGTAACGGTTCGACCACCTGATGAACAAGAGATTTATCTGCCCAATAACGTTTTTTGTTCGATGAATGGTTCAGGTATGAAAACATTGCACTTCGCAACAATTATTACTTTGGCGACATTACTTTTGTTATGTTAATATCAGTTGTCTTTTTTGTAGGTTAGTAACTTTTGTGTTTTTTTAAATGGCATTACAAAATTTAAACAAATTCCTACTAAGTTTGAATTCAAAAATATTTTAAATTAACTTTAAAAAAATTAGAAACATATAACAAAATATTGAATATGTCAAATGAAAAAATATTGAATATGTCAAACTTAATGACTGAATTTCTCTTCATATCAAGGAAATCAATGTTTTGTTTTAATAATAAATAATGTTAAGATTCTAAAATTTTCTATCAAAAATAATATGTTATCATTATATTAGTCAGCTGCATATCTTATGTAGGGCTGAAAATGGTAACCGAAAAATTCGTATTCGTCTGCATCCATATTCGAAAAAAGCGGATATTATTCGCATGTGAAAAAAAACAGATATATCCGTATTCGGATTAAAGGTATCCGTAAATAAACGGATATGAATACGGATATAGGCGTATTCGTATTCGTTTAACATCCGAACATAAATATATCCAACGGATAACAGATATCCGTAATCCGATATCAGGATTCGGATCCGTATCCGAATAACTTATATATATATATATATATATATACACACACACAGAAAGGATCTTAGGCTCACCCAACTCACCTATATAAGCCCTCCCTAAATCATTCTCTCTCCTCATTGACCAAGTCAGCCCAAAAAAAAACAGACCCATTTTCTCTCTCTCTCTTAACGAACTCATCCTCTTCCCTCAGCCTTTTCTCTCTCTCTCTCTTCGATTCACACCGGATCTTACTCCCTAGCATTTTTTATTCAGTTTCTCTCTCTCCCTTCATGAACCGAGCCCCTTCTCTCAGCCCATTCTCTCCATCTCTCTCTCTACGAGGCAGTTCGTCTAACTCAGAAACAGAAATGCTCATCTCGTGGATTCAACCCAAGTCGAGGCAAGGTAACAAAATTAGATTTGGGTAGATGGGTTTTCTTGCCCTTAATGTTGAATGAAGATTATGTTTTTTACATTGTGTATTTTGATTTTCAATAATTGCATTTTTAGGGCTAATAAGTAAATATTGTTGAATTAATTTTTTTTTATCATTATCCGGTGCAAGGTTTTTCTTTAGAGAATGTGTCTTTTTTATTCTGTAATCAAGGTTATATATTTCCAGCACATCTATAGAAAATCCCAATCTTTGTGCCTTTTTAGTAGTCCAACCTTATCCCCAAAGGTATTCCTCCAAGATCCCCCCTGATTTAGTCCTTTTCCTAGGCCTTGGCTTCATACATTTGTAAATGGGCATATATTATATCCCTAGATATAGATGTTATTCTCTCCGTTTCTGCAAATCAAAGGTTGGATTTGATGGTTTTGATTCATTAATTGTATCTCACCTGTCTTTGGATTAGGGAGGATATGGGGAGATTCTTGGCAGTTGTTTTAGGACCGATGACTTAATAAACTGCCATGAACATTGAATCACTCTAATGCTGGATTCACATTAATGGGGATATGTAACATTGCTCTATTATCTGTTTTGTATTTGTAGCCATGAATGCACTATGTAATTGTGATAGGCCAGGTCATCTTAAAACATCATGGACTGATAGTAATCCAAGAAGAAGGTTTTTATCATGTCCGAATTATGGAAAAGTAAGATTCTTAGTGTTCCACTTTTGTCTCTTATCTCGTTCATTATATTGATTTGCACTTAAAATCGAAACCTTCTTTGTTTATAGAGGAATTGTTGTCAGTTTTTTGGTTGGTACAATCCTCTAATGTGTGATAAATCAAGGTAAATAATACCTAGATTACTTCGAAAGATTAACGGAATGGAGCAAGAGATGGAGAACATGCGGGCAATGGGCAACAAAAGAAGAACAAAATTAATTAGTGCACTTGTTTGTTCTTGGTTATTGATTTTAATCATGTTATTGTAGATGGAGTAAATATTGTCATTTAGGTTGATTAAACTGACACATTAAGTTGTTGTAACCTTGGTCTTTATGAAATGTAATCACCGCCCATCTGTTTTGGTGCTATATTTTTATTTATTTATTACAGTGTGGGAAGTGTTTTTTTACCTATTGCTACAGTTACTTGATTTGTCCAGAAATAATTTATTCATTGGATAGATTTAATTTGCTTTCTGGAAGGAGCATTAACTATGTTAAACCTTGTACATATGAAATCAAGTATACAAAGCACAGAATAGAATAGCTGAATAGGTAAGAGCTCTTCCATTAAATGTTACAAGCTTATAACGTGATGTAGATGAAATGGATAAGCGTGTTAGCCCGAGCCAAATTAGAGTGGTGGGCAAAGACCAAATGATGACAGCTGAAGATGGGGACACTTCTTGGTCATCTCCCTTGGTTCAGCAACTTGTGCAGAAAGAAATTGAGGTTGTTGGAAATATGGCAAGGACAATGAACAGAGTGAAGAATAGGTGGTTCAATAGGTTGTGTTCCTTTTCGTGCATTCTGGATAGGCAAGGAACAACTAATAGTTCGAGAGCCAATGAGTTCTACACAGCTGGATATGACCTTTTGCAAATTTTTCTCACATTCACCGTAAATATTTCCTAACAAATTCGCTAAATATTAGCTGCACCACAATTTGAGAACTTCAAGAGAGCTGCACCAGAAACTACCTAATCTTAAAACTGTTCATGATAAATATTACATTGTTTATCAAATAAATAAAAAATGACCAATACAAGGGATCAAAATGGTAGCATATTACAAATAAAAAATGAAATCCAGCCTCTCGAGCTGCTGTATCAAAGCACTGCCAAGTGTTGACTTGCATTTCTATTAACTCTAGGTTCCATCTTCACAGCAATAGAGCAGAGAATACCAAGCTTCCATCATCATTCTCATATCAGGTCATCAGGGACGAAACTACAGTAGGACTGGAGGGGGCCACGCCCCCCCCCCAAGGTTTGAAAATTTTGCAAGTCCCACCCCAAAGTTTTAAAAAAATTATTTTTGGCCCCCCTCAAGAAAAATGTAATGCTTCAGAGAAAAATGAATTTCTTTCTTACCAAACTAATGACCACAACACATTCTTTGTAACAAGATATAAGTTTACACATCGGTCTCACTTTGATCTTAACTAGCCAAATTCATACATTTATAAATAGATTATAGACCTGCCCTTTTTCCCTATAACCTGCCCCATAAAATCCCTAAATAAAAAATGGCAACTCCTCTTCCATACTAAATGAAAAAGAAAATGGAAGCTCACTAGAAAGACTTGGATAGTACTGCACTAAAAATAATAATTACTTTATAATGTAAGGTAAATTTTAAAAAATTTAAGTATTATATATAAATTGACTCCACTAAAATTTTATAAATTTTCTATTATATGGGGTCAAATTGAAAATTTATAATTTTGTCAGTCAAATTTTAACCACATATGACTCATATCCTCTCAATATATGTATATCTCCTTATAATATTATATATATATATATATATGTGTGTGTGTGACCCGAAAGTACAAAAGTATTAAAAAAAATTGGCTCGGGGGCGTTGCCCCCGAACCCCCGCCAAATTATTTATGACTTGGTAAAAAATTTGGCCCCCCCTAAGATTAAATCCTGGTTTCGTCCCTGCAGGTCATACAAAAAACTTGTACATACTTATCCTCCATTAGGGTACAAGTACTTACTTTTAACAATGCATATTGATATAGATTTAATACACTTGAATTAATATTATCATTACCTCAGAATTTAGAAATCTCTGTTGGTTCACTAGCATCATTAGCTACACTTGGATCCTGAGTACCATCATCATTTGATTCTCCAGTTCTACATTTAAACAAATAGCAAAATTCAATTTTAAACAAATACCAAAAACAATTGATATACAAATAACAAAGTCAAAATAAGTAAACTTGCTTACATGTTATTAAGCATCGGACAGTTTCTTTTATCGTGTGTCACACCTACTAGGCCACATGCATGACAACGTCTACTCTTGGCATTTTTGGTTTTCCCCAAAGCCCTTTCTTTGCCACCCTTCAGCCTTTTGTCACACCCTTTTGCTCGCACATAGTTCGGCTCAATGTAACTACGTTCACAAGTAGAAGCCATGTTAACTGACTTGGATGCACTAATTCCACCAAACTCAATTGACTTGTTTCTTTCGGAATCATTCTTCCTAATAATTGGCTTGATCTTTTCATATCCATTATCTAAACATGATTTTAATACATTTGTGGCTTCTTCATTTGTGAGAGCACTATCAATCAAATCTAAAGAACGTTGAATCAATTGACTCCGCAAGAGTAAGTACAGCTTGTCATCTTTTATCGGCACACCATTATCATCAATTACACCACTTGATTTTGTTGTCTTTGTCCACCTATTTAAAATGTATTTTGTCGGCAACTTGTCAAGATCATGGTACTTATTCAAGTAAGCTAGGACATGCCGACATAGGATTCCTTGCAAGTACATGTTGTATAATCCCAAGATTTGTCATAATGGATTTCTCTTACATTATATTTGTTTACATTCCTTCGCCAAATCTTATATACATGGTAGTTGACATCCTCCTTCATAAGCTCAAACTTATAATTCAAGGTCTCACACAGCTCATCTTCAAATTTATAGTATATAGAGTATGTATAAATGTCAACCATTTGACTTAGGAAGTGATTGGAAATTTTTATTTTAGGTTTCTCAATCAAATCTTTGTTATCTGATTCCAACTCTACATGTCGTTGATGTTGAAGGCCCCCGCCAAATTGAATCATAAAATCCACTAATGAATTTTCTTTGCAGACAAATCTTTTAAAAAATGCATGAGAACTCTCCACTCGTTGGCTACTTGACATGTCGGCTGAGAAAACATGATTTACATGTACGGGTACCCATCTACAACGGATGTCATACATTGATTGTAGCAATTTATTGGTAATCAACCCACTTCTCTCCACCAACTCCACCCAAGTAGAGTCAAACTTTTCCACAGTCTCTGAATTCCAAATGCAATCTGAAAACTCTTTATAATACGCACTGTATTTTACTGAGTCAATCTTCTCTGAAAATTTGGTCAAAATGTACCAACTACAATACCTATGAAATGTATTAGGCATGCTTTATGAAATGGCATTTGTCATGGCCGGATCCTGATCAGTGATAATCATCTTAGGTGCATCGCCTGGCATTGCTTCCAAAAAACGCTTGAATAGCCAAACAAAAGTATCTATGGTCTCATCACTTAAGAAAGCACAACCAAATACAATAGTTTGACTGTGGTTATTAACCCCCACTAGTGGTGCAAATATCATTCCGTAACGATTGGTGTTGTATGTGGTATCAAAAATAACAACATCGCCATAAAATCTATAAGATCTTCTAGAAGTTGCATCGGCCCAAAAACAACGAGTAATCATTTTTTAGCGTCTGTGTCAATTGTAAAAGTGAACGAAGGATTATTTTGTTGTTCTAACTTCAAGTACTCATTCAACATATTACCATCTTCTCCCTTTAGCTCATTAAGATTGTCTCTTTCAAAGTTATACAAATCTCGTTGTGTGCAGCCAATATTTTTAATCCCTCCCACCTGCACTGCAAGAAAGTTGAATTATTGGCATTGTGGTATGTTCACCATGCTAAGCTGTTGACTCAAATATTTTTGGGTAGCTGACACATTACGGTGCGATCGTAAAAGATGCCTCTTATGTGGGGTTGACAATGGGTGATCATCATGTATGGTAACTACATACAAATCATTTCTTTTAACCACTACCATTCTTGCAGTACAACCTTCTTTAATAGATCCACGTTTTCTTTTTGCATACACATCGGCTATTAATTTGCCCTTTCCTTGCTTAAAACACACATACGTCTTCCTACAAATCTCACCGTTTCCCTACTTTTTTTTCTCAATATGCTTTCGCACACTAAAACCAGCATGCATTGCATACGTATTGTAAAAAGTGTGAGCGTCGTCTAATGTTTGAAATTCTTGACCTAACTTAGGCGTAAACTCATCGGCTACTTGAGGATAGTAGACAACAGTTTTAACATTGTTCACATCCAACTCTTCTTCACTCAAGGCATCCCTCTCCATCTCCATCTCCATCTCCATTTCCATTTCCATTTCTGCATTATCCCCACAACTATCTATTTCATGGTTCATGGCATCCATTTTAAAAAATTTTGCCCATAATAAATTTTTAAAAAAAATTTAACTCCACACTCAATATAATTAATGTAGCAGGTAAAAAGATTGCATTGTAATTCTACCAAATGATCGTTTCCAAAGTAAAAGGTAAGATAGAAGATCTCTTTTAAAGATTTTCACCTTTTTGTTCCTTTTTCAATATCAACTGTTGTAAACATTTTAATTCCTTGGGGATAAGGTTGGACTACTAAAAAGGCATAAAGACTGGGACTTTTTGTAGATGTGCTGGAAATATATAACCTTGCACCGGATAATACCTCCATTTTGTGTTTTGTTAACTGTGGATTTTGGACCTGTTCAAAGCCGTAATACTAGTAGTAATGTGGAAGGTACTTTATAAAGGTACTCCAACTATGAAACCAGCATTAAAGTGATAGTCCACACACAACAACTATGAAAATGTTGATATATCACATGAACATACATCAAAATAAGTGTTTGAGCATAAAAAAATTAATTCAACAATATTTACTTATTAGCCCTAAAAATGCAATTATTGAAAATCAAAACACACAATGTAAAAAAAATAATCTCCATTCAACATTAAGGGCAAGAAAATCCATCTACCCAAATCTAATTTTGTTACCTTGCCTCGACTTGGGTTGAATCCACGAGATGGGCGTTTCTCTTTCTGAGTCGGACGAACTGCCTCGTAGAGAGAGAGAGAATGGGCTGAGAGAAGGGGCTCGGTTCGTGAAGGGAGAGAGAGAAACTGAATCGAAGATGCTAGGGAGTAAGATCCGGTGTGAATCGAAGAGAGAGAGAGAAGGGGCTGAGGGAAGGGGATGGGTTCGTGAAGAGAGAGAGAGAGAAAATGGGTGGTCTGTTTTTTTTTTGGCTGACTTGGTCAATGAGGAGAGAGAATGATTTAGGGAGGGTTTATATAGGTGAGTTGGGTGAGCTTTATCTTGGGTGAGCCTAAGATCCCTTCTGTGTATATATATATATATATATATATATATATATATATAGGAGAATTTTCAAAAGCGAACTCTTAAAAAGCGAACTAAAGACGAACCGTCGTCTTTGGTGTCTATGGCGAATCTTTGACCCGTCGCCAAAGATTACATGGCTACGGCGACGGGTCGAATCGTCGTCATAGACACCAAAGACAACGCTTCGTCTTTGGTTCGCTTTTTAAAGTTCGCTTTAGAAGCTTTCCCTATATATATATATATATATATATATGGGTTATTTATTTCCGGTGTTTGATTTTACTTATTTCCGGTTAGATGTGCTTATTTCTGGATCTTCGTCTTGGAATACTTTATTAACCTGAGCATAAAGTGTTATAAGATTAGCTTGTTTATTGTAAAGATTATTTGGGTTAGATGACAATAACGCATCATCTTTATTTTCACATATTATTGACAAAAAAATGTGTTCTGCATCTTCTCGTGTCTGTTTTCTTTTTCCTTTTCGTTTTTTGGTTATAAGTTTTGCTCTTTATCTTAAAATTGAATGAGATGAATACTGAAGGAGATGCATTATCTTTAACGGAGTGACCATGAAAGCAGATCCTGTATGCATTCTCTCTTTTCTCTACCATTATAGTGTTTGCCTAATCTCACTCAAGTTCCTTTTCCAATTAAAATAGTCAACTTACTAATGTACAATTATTAGTATTAAATGTCGATATTAATCTTACAATTTAAAACTGAAGGTGTATAAGAACTGTCACTTTATACTTGCTACAAGATTAGTCTTGAAAGGGTACTGCATTAGTGAAGAGAAAGTTGAAAGGGTAAAATGGAATCCATTTTTTTATATGATTCTCTGTTTATAATATTCTTAATCTTATTTGTATGATATTTTGTTGGTCTAATTGGCGTTAACTTTTGTTTTGGTTCTTCAGAGAATCTAATATGTTCGTTTGACTTCCAAACTTTTTTCCTTATTATCGGTAGATTTAGCTTAATTTTCATGCTGATTGATAGCTCATATACAGTAAGCTTAGTTATTTCTCAGATCATTTGAAGATTTTAATTGAAATACTCATGGAGATGAATTTAGTATCTGAAGTTATAGATCTAAAGTCTGTCCTAAAAATGTGTTTGATCTTAGTGAAATGATGCGATTGTATGTATATAGTATATTTTTGTGTTTGTACGATGTAAGGTCCTGCTTTCTTATTCAAGCTTTGACTAATGTTATGGTGTGTTTGGTTGAGTGGAAAATAATTTAACATTTTAGTATTATTAATTCATCATATAAAGTTACTTGGGCATAGTAGTTTTAATTGAGTTGATTCTAAGCTGAATCTGATCAATTTACTTATTAATGAATGGTAATAATTACATTATACTACTAGTTTGTTTTTTGCTTTTAACCTTTCATAGCTTTCCAATTATTTTAGATCAACATTATACGAATATTATTTATTTTTCTCTTGCAGCTGCAATAAGTTTAGATGCAAATTAAGGAAGGATGATTGCAAAGAAGAACAAGAGTTTTACCATCTTTTCATACCTTCTCTAAGATGTTTAAAATTTAATTTTCATGATCAATGGTGTATGATGATGTGTCATTTTCCTCCCCTTTATGATTAAAGATGTTTAATTAATATGTATGGTTTAAACTTTAAATTGTGATTGGTGATGATTAATTATTCAATTTTTTTCTTTACTTTTTGTAAATAATTTGAATGAATTTTATATCAGGTGATTGATAAACGAATTCGATTATTATTCAATTTTTTTTATTTTTTGTAAATAATTTGAATGAATTTTATATTAGGTGATTGATAAACGACTTCGGATACTCGGATATTCGAATAATTTGTTTATTCGGATAAAATAAACAGAAATGGATATTATCTGTATTCGGATATTATTCTGAATACCAGATACAAATAATATTTTTAAAATTCGCCGGATACCTGATACGAATACGGATAGCGAATTAATTTTTCGGATACAGATATCATTATATTCGGATTCGTATATATCCGTTTACACCCCTAATCTTACGATTGAATATGCTACAAAGTAAATATTACAATAAATTTTTTTTCCTTAGGCATTATACAACCTTACTAGTATGTAAGCCCAAATATTTTTGGGCCTTTTACATATATTTTGGTCTCAACATGTCCTTTCTCTGCATGTCTCTTCCTTTCTCCAATTGGGAACTCTATTGTCCTGTATCTTCTGGATTCTAGTCTCACGAGTCACGAACCAACAAGGAGCTGAATCGCCGCCGACCGCTGCCGCCCCTCATCAGTCCACCTCCAGGTACGCCGGCGCTCTCTCTCTCTGAGTTCGTTTATTTCATTAATTTTTTTATTTTTTGCTGCTAAATATATGTGATTTGGGGGGTTTTGCTAGGTTTTATATCCAATTTTTGTTGAGTTTTAAGGGAAGAAAAAATGGCGCTGGGACTAATCTTAGGGATTGGGAGAGCATTCAGAAGAAAGCGTACATCCTCTCTTGATATTCTCTCTTCAAAACGAGGCCCCCGAGATTACTACAAAGGGAAGAACTGCAAACCAACTGGTTTTCACACTCGAAAAGGTTCCAATTATTGATTTTTCATAACATTTTTTTTACGGAATCTTCATAATGTTTAGTTGTTTACCAATCGGCATGAACTGTTTTAGAATTTTCTGCTGCATAAAAATTCGAACTTTTAAGTGTTTAGTTTAATTGTGAGGACTTGATAACAAAATTGAGATAGTTAAGTTGAGGACAATGTTGTGTCATTTTATGTTGTCATTAAATGAAATGCCATTAAATGAAATGAGACTCTTTTTGTGGAACAGAGCGAGTGATTTTTACTCCTTTCTCCCAATTTAGTTGTATATCTTTGTGTTATATACTTATATATTCAGCTATAGTCGTATATTATAAACTTATACTTCTAATGCACAAATCTTTTTTGAAACCTTGCTCACAAAAGCAATGAACAATTTACTAGTGGCTTCTTCACCCTTCATTTGAACAATTATCTGTAGCTTCCTATAAAGAATATAAGAACTTTGTGAAACATTACTATGACACTCACCGAATGCATTGCACACTATGAACTGGGATTGAGCAAGCGAGAAATTACAATTAAAACAGCCCATAAAATTTACATAATTTTATTTTATACTCTGTGAAGCAATTCCTCCCAGATTCATTATAAAATTCTCAAAGTCACGACGAGGAATGATTCATGTGGATTAGTACTTGCTACATTCATAAATGTATGATTATAAAAATTCAGTGATCAGTAACTGCAGTGAAATTCTAGGACCTGCTTTGCAATGAAAATTATAATTATCAATGGTTTGCAATTGTGTTAATTAAGATATGATTCGTTACCGAGAGGAGTATTTGGTCTAAACGTTTTTGTTTTTATTCACCATATAACATCGGTATTTCACACTAATGTGAGTTGCCTTTGACTAATAAAAAAAAAATTTAAGATTTATTTGGCAGTTACTGGGCATGCAATTAGGTTCCATGGTCTCAAGTGATTCATTTCTTTGTAACACAAGCAGTTCATTTAAATTGCAAATAATATCTTTAATATGTTTTCAGTATTCCAAAAGTCATAAAGTCACATTCTTCTTAGTTAACAGAAATTTGAGTCCCCCCCCCCTTATTTTACAAATTTAAATATCTACAGTGAAAGCTAGGAGATGACTTTCTACGATTTCCGTTATTCTTTCTGCTGATTTTGATGGGGTTTGAGTTATAAGCAGGAACTGCAAAAGAAGAAGAAAAAATTAATCTTTATGTTTCATTGAAACATTTGAGGCTTTGGTGGCTCAGGATTCATTTTGAGGAATCATTTTGTTGAATTATAATCGGCTGTGGCTGTTGAATGTACTCAGTCCTTAAGCATAACTGCATAAGTTGATTGTTATCTTCAAAGGGCTTCTCATGGTGAAGGACTTAAGTGTACTTCAAGTCATTGTAACTTATGATTCTAAACTTGCTGTTTAAATCGAATCACAGTCCTTGAAGGTCTGCACTTTCATATCATGGATCACTGCTTTGATCCCTTTTTTTTGGTGGATATTACATTATTACTTTAAACTTTGTTATCGCCAATCTAATAGAGCAGTAATGTTTTTGGCTGGATGTTTGAGGTTGTTGCTCGGGGCCCAGCATGTTATTTTCTTCCTTATTTATGCAAAGCTTTGCTCAGTTCCAGGGAACATGAAAAGAAAAGAAAAAACTTTTGAGGCAATGGCCATCAAAAGTTAGGATTGACACTTTTATGGATTTGAGAAGGTCGATGCTTACTCTGTCGACCTTATATGTGCATCAGTGCATCTTTACTTGAGGTATAGAATGGAGTATTGACTGACCAATGATAGGTACTCTTCTTTAGTGAAACAGTGGATCAACAAGCTAATCAAGTTATTGAAACATTTTCTTACTGCAATGTCTAAATTTACGCATGTTTAATGGACCAGTATATGCACATGCATATAATATCCATTAAACTTGCAAAATCACTTTATTGCTGTTAGGCATATGCTATACATGTCGACAAATATTTGACGAAGTTGGATTGCGACTAACATGGAAGTGTATGCAATAAGATAGAATAAATTAAAGTGGGACCCTTCTTAATTCCTACCTATCACATACGTTACAATCATAATTTGGTTGCAAACTTTCACAATGCATAGCAGGACTCTTGTTGTTACCAAGTTAGAAGAGAGGAACTAATCCTCTCAAGTCCATAAGCAGCTTAAGAAACTAGTCAATTTAGATAATAATGGATGCGGAGATTCTGGAATGATTTAGTCAAAGGCGTAGCAAGGCAACGGAAAAGATTAATACATGACTAATGATCTATATTAGATTGCAAAGAAAGATACTTATCTTATGGTTTGATATAAGATATGGCTTTAGGTAGACTTAATGGTGACCTTCATGGATCTAGTGACTCTGTTTGAGCCTTGCTTATTGAAGTTTATCTCTTAAGAAATCATAAGCTAATGAGTTTAGCTACATTTGACATGGTTTCCCCAAGTTTA
The DNA here is from genome assembly GCA_034770075.1 of Aralia elata. NCBI lineage: Eukaryota > Viridiplantae > Streptophyta > Magnoliopsida > Apiales > Araliaceae > Aralia > Aralia elata. Next base: position 18,708,580 of record CM068384.1, read on the forward strand.
AACTTTAAATGCATAAATTTATTATCATGAGAATTGCTTGTACACGTTTTTTTACTTAGTCGTTTTACGTTTCATTGTAGGTGGGTACGTGGTGGTGCAAGAAAAACTCCCAAACTATGTAGTCCCAGATTTGACAGACTTCAAGGTAATAAGGTCTCATTTTCTGCAATAGCCTTTCCAAATAGATAATACTACCTCCACCGTAATTTGACTAGTTTTACATTGCACATTGGTTTTAGGAAACCACAATTTCAAATAGGCATAAGGTAACCTATTATACCAAGAGGTTTGACTTTAATTCCCTTCGGGGATGATATTTTATCATAATTTAACATAACTTTTGATTGCGTATATGGTACTTGCCATTTTTTTGCCATCTCTGGATTTTAACACATCTGTTCTCAGAGCACGAATCTGCATGTCAAGAATGAAGGTAACGTGGACTGGATTTTTTATCAGGACTTTATAGTAAAGGCTTGGACGTGATCAATAGTAGTAGGCATTAAACTAGCCTAACCTGACATATGGCTGTGATGACATTGTCTTTTTGATCATGTTATATTGTGTCCTCTCTTCGAACGATTGTCAGGCTTAGGAATGTTAGATCAATAAGGTGCTCTTCCAACACAAACCTTAAATAAAATGTGACTAAAGAGATTAAATTATGCAGTTCTATGTTTCTTGTTTAGAAATCTAACTTTCAGGTCTCATCAATTTACTGTTAACTCCTATGTGTAGCTCAAGCTTGTCCTCTTACAAGGCCTAATTGACATATGCTCTTTTTGCAGCTAAAACCATATGTATCACAATGCGCTTTAGAAGTTAAAACAACTGAGGCTGCTGATGCGGCTAAATGAATCTGTTGAATGAGAAGATATTTCTGGATTTTCTTTACATGTCCAACCGATATTATGTAAAGATTGTTCTCCCATGGTCATTCTCTCTTTCAGATTTATGGAACAAATGCTGACTTTTGTTGATGTGATGGTTGTGGTTCTTGTGGTTGATATTGGCAGTTCTTCCCCCCCCCCCCCCCCTTATTTTGCAAATTTAAATATCTACAGTGAAAGCTAGGAGTAGATGACTTTCTACGATTTCCGTTATTCTTTCTGCTGATTTGGATGGGGTTTGAGTAGGGGTGTAAACGGATATATACGGATTCGGATATAGTAGTATCCGTATCCGTTTATTTGCGGATACCTTTAAACCGAATACGGATAATATCCGTTTTTTTCCGAATACGAATAATATCCGTTTTTTCTCGAATACGGATGCGGACGAATACGAATTTTCCGGTTACCATTTACAATCCTAACTATAACTAGAATAAGAAAAAAAAATAATGAGTTTTAAAGTATATTTTATTAATGAATGAATGTTAATTTATTTATTTTTAATAAATAGTTAAATACAATAATCAATGTTCTAAATTACAATTCAAATAAGTTTTTATCATTTTTGAAATCCTAAATTTCAAAATGAATGCTCTACTTAGATGTCCATTAATAAGTAGATGTCCATTTTATGTCTGTGGAGTAATACTGTAGTGTGTATGAATATTTATAATTTATAATTAGATTCAAAAGTTTACATTGAATATTTAATTTTTTTTTCTCAAATACTTGATTAAAACTTTAATAATATATTTATTGAGACTTTTATTTATAATTTATCCTCAATACATATATTACAATTTACATAGACTAGCGTATGTGTGTGTGTGAATATTTAATTATTATATAAGGAAGACCACTTAAAAAAATTATTTTGCTTATTATATAATCATTAATATATATATATATATATATATATATATATGTATATATAAGTTATTTAGATACGAATTCTGGATAAGGATTCAAATCCGGATATCCGCTATCTGCCGGATATATTTACGGTCGGATGTTAAACGAATACGAATACGCCTATATCCGTATTCGTATCCGTTTATTTGCGGATACCTTTAAACCGAATACGGATATATTCGTTTTTTTTCGAATACGAATAATATCCGTTTTTTTCCGAATACGAATGCGGACGAATACGAATTTTCCGATTACCATTTACAGCCTTAGGTTTGAGTTATAAGCAGGAACTGCAAAAGAAGAAGAAAAAATTAATCTTTATGTTTCATTGAAACATTTGAGGCTTTGGTGGCTCAGGATTCATTTTGAGGAATCATTTTGTTGAATTAATCGGCTGTGGTTGTTGAATGTACTCAGTCCTTAAGCATAACTGCATAAGTTGATTGCTATCTTCAAGGGGCTTCTCATGGTGAAGGACTTAAGTGTACTTCAAGTCATTGTAACTTATGATTCTAAACTTGCTGTTTAAATCGAATCAAAGTCCTTGAAAGTCTGCACTTTGATATCATGGATCACTGCTTTGATCCTTTTTTTGTGGATATTACATTATTACTTTAAACTTTGTTATCGCCAATCTAATAGAGCAGTAATGTTTTTGGCTGGATGTTTGAGGTTGTTGCTCGGGGATCTCCTTTTCCCAGCATGTTATTTTCTTCCTTATTTATGCACAGCTTTGCTCAGTTCCAGGGAACGTGAAAAAAAAGAAAAGAAAACTTTCGAGGCAATGCCCATCAAAAGTTAGGATTGACACTTTTATGGATTTGAGAAGGACGATGCTTACTCTGTCGACCTTATATGGGCATCAGTGCATCTTTACTTGAGGTATAGAATGGAGACATGGAGTATTGACTGACCAATGATAGGTACTCTTCTTTAGTGAAACAGTGGATCAACAAGCTAATCAAGTTATTGAAACATTTTCTTACTGCGATGTCTAAATCTATACATGTTTAATGGACCAGTATATGCACATGCATATAATATCCATTAAACTTGCAAAATCACTTTATTGCTGTAATATTTGACGAAGTTGGATTGCGACTAACATAGAAGTATATGTCATAATATATAATAAATTAAAGTGGTACTCTTCTTAATTTCTACCTATAACATAGGTCACAATCATAATTCGTTGAAAATTTTCACAATGTATATCAGGACTTTTGTTGTTACCAAGTTAGAAGAAAGGAACTAAACCTCTCAAGTCCATAAGCAGCTTAAGAAACTAGTCAATTTAGATAATAATGGATGCGGAGATTCTGGAATGATTTAGTCAAAAGCGTAGCAAGGCAACGGAAATGATTAATACGACTAATGATCTATATTAGATTGCAAAGAAAGATACTTATCTTATGGTTTGATATAAGATATGGCATTAGGTAGACTTAATGGTGACCTTCATGGATCGAGTGACTCTGTTTGAGCCTTGCTTATTGAAGTTTATCTCTTAAGAAATCATAAGCTAATCATAAGCTAATGAGTTTAGCTACATTTGACAGGGTTTCCCCAGGTTTAAACTTTAAATGCATAAATGCTGTTGTTTATGATTCATTTATGCCATGGATTTTAGATATGGTTAAGGAAATTGGGTTATATGGGGTTTCTTTTTTTACTCATTCTTGTGCGGTGTCTACAATTTACTACCATACCCGTAAAAGGTCTGTTAAGATTCCGGTGGAAAAAGGGTCTGTGATTTGTTTGCCTGCAATTCCAGAATTGGGGATTGGTGATTTGCCCTCTTTTGTGTCGGATGTGGATTCTTACCCGGCTGTGCTGAGGCTTGTTCTTGATCGGTTTTCTAATTTCCAGGAGGCTGATGGTTTGTTTTTTAACACTTTTGTTAAGCTTGAAGATGAGGTGGGTTATGTCTAATTTCAATTGATTTTGATCCAGATTGAGGGGTCTGAATCTTTATGTTACATATCCAATGCCTTGATTTTGTTCTGTTTGAATCCTGTGTTTGGTTGGGAGAGAAATGAAAAGTTATTTATTTTTTATTTTATTTTATTTTATTTCATTGATTTCATTTCTTGGTATATAGTTAGCTTTCTCTATGGTATATCTATGAACTCTGCAGTTAACCTCTACTTCCTGCTAAATATCATTTGAAATTATACAAATGCAGAGTTTGTTCTCCAAAATTAGCATTGAGTAGAGCTGTAGAGGCATGAATCTTCCTTCAAGTGAGAAAAAGCATTAGGTCTTTTTGCAGAGTTGGCATATATATAGCATTACTCAAATATCAATTTCTCCGCAGTTATTTTGTCGGTTTTTTGTTACCTAATTTAGGGTTTTTTTCCGAATGATATATCTGTCAAGCATGAGGCATGGATTTCCCTCAAACTGATATAAATTACTAGGTCTTTTTGCAGAATCGGCATGTATAGCATTAGTCAAGTATCTTTTTCCCTTTTTTTTGGTTCCTAATTTAAGATTATTTTAATGTGTGGAATCAATAACAATCGACATCTTTATAGCGGAAAAATATACCATATTCTGATATGAGATGATCTTGGATTAATCAAGTTTATTCTTTATGCTATGTCTCCAGCTTCATCACATTTCTCATGTTTTATAGTGTAGTCTGCTTTGGTTCATTATCTTAATAAATTTTCTGGGTGTACTGTTGTTAATCATGCTTTTATTTTCTGTCAGATAGCGAAATGGTTGTCAAGCCAATGGCCAATTAAGACCATCGGACCATCAATTCCATCAATGTTCTTAGACAAGCGATTACCTGATGACAAAGACTATGGCCTCAGCCTCTTCAAGCCAGATGCTGAAGCTTGCATCAAGTGGCTAAACGCAAAAGATACTGGCTCAGTAGTCTATGTATCATTTGGGAGCATTGCCAACCTCGGGCAAGACCATATGGATGAAGTAGCATGGGGCTTATTAAACAGCAACAACAACTTTCTGTCAGATAGGGAAAAGGCCTTGTTGTGAGCTGGTGCCCTCAGCTCGAAGTTTTGGCCCATAAGGTTGTGGGGAGTTTCATGACGCATTGTGGATGGAACTCAACGCTTGAAGCATTGAGCTTGGGAGTGCCAATGCTGGTTATGCATCAGTGGGCGGATCAAACTACAAACGCTAAATATGTTGTGGACGTATGGCGAACTGGGTCTAGGTTAAGGATCGTGACAAGGAGATTTTAACGAGGGAGGACATTGCTAATCGTATAAAGGATGTCATGGATGGAGCAAAAGGGGAAGAGCTTAGAGCGAACGCCATCAAATGGAAGGAACTGGCTGTCGAGACAATGAGTGAAGGTGGAAGCTCTAATAAAGAATATCGACGAATTCATTTCAAAGGTTATATCCACCACCACTTGAATCTCTCAGCCATTATCTCCCGCATTTAGTATAGCCTCAGAATATTGTTAGTATCTATATGTTATTAGAATTGAGAATGAATTGATCATTCAAATGAACATATAAATAAAATAGAAAGGTTTATTGGGTAACACTGGCAATTAATTGGTTATTGCTAGTTTTGCTTAAAATTTCAACTGATCTTCAGCTTTTTAAAATGTTTATAACTTTAAATGAGATCTGGTCTCAATTGGTACAGGAACGTCATTAATTTCAATTGTTAAAAAATAAGAAACAAAAGATCTTAACAGAAAACTATGCACACATTGAGCAGGTTAAGCTTGGAAACTCAAAATATATAATGTTTCTTATTTGTCTAGAACCAACTTATTTCAGTTTATTTCATACACAACTTTTTTAACTTGCACCAAAAATAGTGTGGTGCCTTCGGAGATCTAAATGTATCAATTGCTATTGCCGCAAACATTAGTAACCGAAGAAACACTTAGTCACATATAACTTAACAGCAACATGAGCTTTTAAAATTCAAAAAGAAAATATGCAAATGAGTAATTCATATTCAGATCAAAGTTTAGCAGCAAGAACTCAGTTAGGCATTTGGAACATCAAAGGAACACAATAGCATCCGGTATGCTTTATTTTTGCACTGCTTAATAATCTACAGAAGTAACATTAATCGCGACAAATTCAGCTGGATAAATTCCTCAATGTTCTTGACAGAGTTCCCACCTTCCTCCATTTCCTCAACAGCCAATTCCTTCCATATAATCACGTTCGCCCTAAGCTCATCCCCTTTTTTCCCCTCCATGACCTCCTTTACACACATTGCAACTTCTACACTCGTAACAATCCCCTTTTCATCAACCTTGATTCTAATACCAACCCCCCATACATCCACAACAAACTTAGTGTTGGTCGTTTGATCAAACCACTGTGGCAATACCATCATTGGCACTCCCAAACTCAATGCCTCAAGCGTCGAGTTCCACCCACAATGAGTCATGAAACTACCCGCAGATTTATGAGACAAGACTTGGAGTTGAGGGCACCAACTCACAATCAGGCCTTTACCCGCGGCCTTAGCAATAAAATCACTTGGAAGTTTGCTCTGTTCGGAATCTCTTGCCACCCATTAGAAGCAGCTGTTGCTGTGCAATAAGCCCCATGCCACTGCGTTCATATGTTCTTGGTTAAGAAAAGAGACGCTACCAAATGAGACAGAGACTACTGAGCCAGGATTTTTCGAGTCTAGCCACTTAATGCAGGCTTCGGCGTCTTGTTTGAAGATGTTGATGCTGTAATCTTTGTCGTCGGCTAATCATTTTGCATTGGGTTGACAACCATTTTGCTACCTATTAGAAGTTCAAAACTAGCAGCGCAAGTTGATATTTTGAACAATATACAAGACATCAAACATTCAACAAGTAAAACAGTGAAACAAAATGCAAAAACTATAGACAGAGAGGCAATTCCTTTTATATGAACAAATCTGCCATAGACAATTAGCTTTGACTAAGGTGATTGTGGTGGTGGCCCGCACCATTTTAGTAACAAGAGCATATTGTGCTTGTTGTCTACCCATTTTTTGGTGTCTTTGTAATGTATTAAATGCACGATAGAATCTTGTTTATCTAACAAAAGCTTATTTCAAATGCAACTTATAATTTAATTCACAAATACTCAAACGCAACGAGATAAAAATGTTGTTCTTTGTTAAGGAGATTCAAACGTACTAAACTTTACTACTCTAAACACACCAAACGCTAGTAATTGAACAAATTCATTGTCTAAGGAAAAAAAAAAATTTATCTTCTCCTATAATTTTTCCTACTCTCCTTTCCTTCTTAATTCATGTTTAAGAAGAAAACACATAAATTAAGAAATATAAATAGTACTTTGTCTAATTAATTAATTATGATATAAAATCTCGATATTACCTATCAAAAATTCAATGGAAAAAAAATTATTTACGTTTAGGGTGATATGGGAAATTAAGTAATCAATCTACAATTAACAGATAAAAAGGAATACTTTTTTCCCTCCACAAATTGCACCAACAGCACAAGACTGCGTAAAAAATGGAGCTCCTTTTAGGCCAAGTTCATGGCTCATTTCAACACCGCCTGGGTAAAGTGAATCAAACACTAGGAACTTGACCGGGTGACCCGAAATACTCTGCTTGTGAATGAGTCGGGTCAAGTTATTTCTAACTTTGAGCTTGACAAATGCCATGTAGGATTGCATGTTGTATGGTTTCTCATCTTCATCAAATTCATAGGACATGTACTCAATGTGGACCATTGAGGTGGTGGTGATGATGGAGCCCCGAAGGTCCGATGGAGCAGCCAGGTTGATCTGGATTCCTTTGGAGTCTAAATGCCATTTCTTTTCTCTCCATTTTCATTTCTCTCTTCTTTTTTCCAGCTTCTAATCTATAAGAGAAGGAGTCTTCTGTAAGGTGGAACACCTTGTTTTTATTTTCAAATGAATAGAAAATGATTACACTATTTGAATTTTTTAAGTAGCTCATTGAACCTTTACGCTATGTTTACTATGTTTTTGCGATTTGGACGGAAAAGTGGTTCAAGTTTTTCGTCTATATTTTTTTTTGTTCATTAAAAGACTCGTTAACATAAAAATTAGACAAAAAATTTAACTTTTTCGTCCGTTTTAAAACTCATAAACATAGTATTAAATCATACTTAAGTTAGATGGAAATGTCTCAAAGAATTAAAAAGAAGTGGTAAAATTTAGTTAGCTATATTAAACTTTAATGTCGACTTTTTAATGTTGTGCATTGAGAAAGAAAGGAGCGGCCAAGCGGGGAAAAGGGAGAGCGTTCAGAGATCACTTTTTAGAAATTTTATTAGTGTTAACCTCCATTTTTACTGCAGGATTTGATTAAAAAAATGTTTAACATAGGTGGAATCGGTAAAGTTAAATTAAGATATTTTTAAATTTAAAATTAAGATGATTCATTAAAAATTACGAAACAATAAATTTTATAATTAATAATACTTTTTTTAGATAGTTTACGATATTCATTATTGTATTAACTAAAAATAAAAGAATTCATATTAATTTTGAGTATAAAAATGTCATAAATTAATTTTAAAAACTGATAATGATCTTATATTTTGAAAGAAAATATTTATTTTATTTTATTGTTTGCTTTGCACCAATTTTGGGAAAAGTTGCTACTTCGTATTTACAATATCAAATATATTGGATATATACATATAATACATTTTTGAGTTTTTTGGCTAAAAAATAAAGAATTAAAGAAACTTTAGATGAGGATAGGAAAAATAGAGTAGAAAACCTTTTAGTTTTCTTTCATTTTATTATCAAATTATAAAGAAAAAGAGAAATATTGCATAATAATTAGTATTTTATCTTTTTATATATTTTTTTTGTGTGTTTGTATGAAAAGAGTATAATAGGATTAATGAAAACTTTACTTATGTTATTTAGTTTTTTGTTCAAATTAATTTATCTTTAAATGAAAAACTTTGGCAAAAGAAATTACCAACCTTATCCTTTTTTAAATTAAAAACTCAAAAATAAAATTAATATAATTTTTTAAAAAGTTTTTAGTGCTCTTTAATTTTTCTTGAGAATTGATATCTTCATTATAAGTAAAAATATAAATTCTATAAAACTATCCTCACATAAGTAATAATTCATTCGTTCTAAAATTAGAAATATATTTTGATTTTTAAGGTCAACCAACGACATATTAAATTTCAAAATTGATATTTCCATAAAATCTCTTGTGGAGGAAATTTGTAGAAATATCATTTTTGTTTGTTGAAAAGAGAATTTTTTTAAAATATTTTTAAATTTTCAAATTTGATTAAAAATATAATAATGTTGGCATGATAATACTTATTTAATTAAAAATAAAAATAATATCATATTTTAGATTAATTATATATGTTTGCACTTTTTAAGTTAATTTAAAAAAAAAATAAAGTTCCAAATCAACAGAATTTATTTCAATTTTATTACAAACACCAATAACTATTAATTACCGCAAAATAAGTACAGAAGTACAAATATTTGTTACTTTTAGAAAGAGTTAAATTAGTTGTATTTTATATTAGACCAACTTTTAAAGTCATTTTTTTAATGCCCATGTGACATCAATGCATATACAAATGAATTTCATGACAAGACTGAACTAAATATACTGTGAAATTGGGTGAAATTGGGTAAGGTTAATCTTTAACTTTCCGTTGACAATTTGTTCCTGTTGGGTCCTGGGTTCGGGATCCCCGACCCGACATGGTAGATCCGACCCGGTATAGAGATTCGGAGTTTAGAGGAGGGATCTAGTTAAGGAAGTTATTTTCTAACTGGGTTGACTTATATTTTGACTGGAGCATTTATTGTGATTTGGTTGATGGAGACATATACTTTATACTGACAAGTGGGTCCAGGCATGATGATGGTATATGGAGATATATATATACAAGGTTTCCCTCTCCATTTCGAAGGTAATGCAAAATTCAACACTAAACTGCAAACCTCCATTGTTATCAAAACCTTGAGACAGTCTGTACTAATTCTCACGCCTGAGCTATCCCCCGGCGGCAAAACCGCCCGGAACTCTGAGTGTGGTCTCGTTATTGTGTAGGATTAGCGCATTCTTAGTGATTGAAGTGCGTGGGCAAATCTTGGCGTTAACATTGGCTCTAGAGGAAGGGCCTTTAGTGTTAGTCCTCAATCACTGTTAAAGCTAGAAAATAGATATGGTGAATACAGCCCATAACGGAGGAGAAGGGTCAGCTGATTCTCATACTCCAATGCGTAGGTCGGTCCTTGACCGACTCAGATCGTCGGCTAGGGAGAGGTTGGGGCCAAGGGGACAGCCCAGGGCTCCTTTGCAAGTCCAGTCTGCCCCAGTTCGTCGTCGTCTGTTTCATACTAACCAGCAGACGCCGGAACCATCAACCCATATGGCTGCCAACCCGGCTCGGACCCTTGTCTATTCAGGCAGTAATGCCGATCACGGGGATAAACGACAATGGATCCTGACCCAACGTAGGGCAAAGGACCAAGAAATAATAGAGGCCTTACGCCAGCAACAACGTGAAATAGCTGAGCATTTGGCTAGGTTGGAAGGACAGGAGGAGGTCTCTTCGAGCCGACCCCCTTCCCGACACCACACTGATCGGAACCAGTCCAGGACTAATCGTTCGGATGGTTCTGAACCAGTTCAGAGCAGGCGACAGAGCCGCTTCCCAGTTCGGAGCAGGCGACAGAGCCGATCCCCAGTTCGGAGCATGCGACAGAGCCGCTCCCCAGTCTGGAGCAGGCGCTGAAGCCGCTCGCAGGATGAGAGCGGGCTAAATAGTCGCTCCCCAATCCGCAGCAGGCATCAAAGCCCTTTGCGGCAGATGAGCAGGCGTCAGAGCCACTCCCTCGACCGCAGAAGGCATAGGAGCCGCTCATAGGACCGAAGCAGGCCCAGGAGCAACACTCCGGACCAGAACAGGCGGATAGGCCGTTCTCGGGACGGTAATGTTATTGAGAGAAGGGGATCCGGACAGGATGGCAGGCTTCAGTCGCCACCCCGAAGGAGTGAAACCGATCCCGTTGTCAGACGATTAGCTGAATTGGAAGAGAAACTTGCCGCTGTGGTTCAGGCCAAGGAGTTGCCGAACATATCAAATTCACCTTTCACCATGGAGATCGAGCAGGTCAAAGCAGACAAGACTAAGAAAATGTCTCCCTTGGACTCCTACGACGGTACTGGCGATCCCTATGATCATACTCATGGGTACAATCAAGTGATGAATTATTATGATCATCCGGATGCCGCCAAGTGCCACATGTTCGTCACCACCCTGAAGCTGGCAGCTCGCGAATGGATGGCGTCCCTTCCCTCGAACTCTATCGGATCGTGGCAAGACTTGAGTGACAAGTTTCATGCACGATTCGGGAGCAACAAGAAGAGAGGAAAGCTAACTACAGCTCTTACCCAAGTAAAACAGAGATCGTGGGAAATTCTGGGTGAGTACGTGAAAAGATTCCGCGACATGGCTGGTACTGTGACTAATCTGAATGTACAGCAAGCAGTTGGGTTCTTTACAACGGGTCTGGATGCCACAAAGTCGAAAGATTTGTGGAAAGATCTTATTCTTAATCCGCCAATGGACTTGGTTGAAACCTATGGTCGGGCTGAAGGACTCATTACCATAGAAGAAGCCTACAAAAGCTTAAATCCCCAAGATCGGTATGAGGATAATACGAAGGGAAAATATAGGAACTATATTCCTCGACCCGGCAACCAGCCGAAGGGCAACTTCTATGGTGGAGTGGGGTCGGGAAATGGTCAAGGAGGGGCTAACTCCGGAGGTGGAAAGTCGCCTTTCCCAAAGAAGAATGTGAATAAAGTATATACCCCCCTCACTAAACATCGGACGAGGATTCTTGAAGAGATTAGAAATCAGTCCTCGTTTGAACCCTGTCCGACCACAACTCGGTCCCACTGGGGCAACCCCAACCGTTATTGTGAATATCATCAGACTTTTGGTCATGATACAGAGGATTGCTATAACCTGAAGGATCTGATCGAGAAAAAAATCCAAAATGGTGAACTGGTGTAGTATGTCGTGGGTCGGCAGGATTCCGGTTCGGATGGCCGAAGAGGGTCGAACCGAGAAAGACGTCTCGAGGCACCACCCCCACCGAACCCTCCACGAAATTGTGTTGATGTCATCATTGGGGGAATGTTCGGGAAAAAAGTCGGGAAGAAGAGGGGACTGATGGATGCCGTGTTATCGGTTTCGGAACGGCCTTCGGTGAGAGATCGCCCATTTCCCGATACGGTGATATCATTTACCGAGGAGGATTACCCCTCGGAGCCAATTGATCCACATGAAGGGGCATTAGCCATCACGGCCCAGGTCGGATCCATGGATATGAAGCGAATAATGATCGATAATGGATCTTCGGTCGACATATTGTTTACTCATGCATACAATAGGTTAGACCTGGGAGGGGCAAAGATGGAAGTGGGTCAGGAATCGTCGTTGTATGGCTTCAGCAACGATCCTGTTCGCGTGGCCGGAACCGTTGAGCTGTCGGTTATCTTCGACACGGCACCGAGGCAGGTAAAAGTCAAAGTTAGATTTTTTGTGGTCCAAATAGATTCAGCCTACAACGCCATCCTGGGTAGACCCACTTTGGCATCACTTCAGGCGGTTACCTCAATATGTCACTTCAAGATGAAGTTCCCGACTTCGGAGGGAGTCGGCGAGGTAAAGGGTGATCTGGACATGGCGCGCAGGTGCTACCGAAATTCATTGATATCCTCGACGGTTGGGGTCAGTGAACAGAAACAAACAATGGCTATAGAGGTCGAACCATTCACTGAAGGAAATTCCGAACCCCTAGCGTTGCCTGCCGAAGAGACTGAGGAGGTAGAACTGATTGTAGGAAGGAGTGATAAGCTGATCAAGATAGGCCCGGGACTGGTATAGCCATTTCGGACTAATCTGATAGAGCTGCTTCGGGTGTATGCGGACATTTTCGCATGGGAGCCTTCTGACATGCCCGGAGTTGACAAATCGGTGGCGGTTCATAAGTTATGTATTGACCCTTCTAAGAAGCCTATCCGTCAGAAGAGGAGGATCTTCGCTCCTGATAGGCAAAAGATCATTGACGATGAGATTGTCAAACTGCTAAAGGCGGATTTCATATACGAAATTGATTGCCCGGAGTGGTTAGCAAATGTGGTGCTGGTGCAGAAGCAGAATGGTAAATGGTGGGTCTGCATAGACTACACCGATCTGAATAAAGCTTGCCCGAAGGATTTTTACCCTCTTCCGCACATTGACCAGTTGATTGATGCAACTTCTGGGTTCGACATGCTTAGCTTCATGGACGCCTTTTCTGGATATCACCAGATCTCTATGGATAAGAAGGACATGCCGAAGACGGCGTTCATTACGCATCGAGCAATATACGCTTACAAGAAAATGACGTTTGGATTGCTGAATGCGGGAGCTACATATCAGAGAATGATGAACTATGTGTTCGCCAAGCTATTGGGCCGAAGCATGGAGGTATATGTGGACGACATGATCGTCAAAAGCATGGGAGTTCGGAACCACCTGGATGACTTAGAAAACTGCTTTGAAACAGTAAGAAAGTACAAGTTTCGGCTGAACCCGACCAAGTGTACTTTTGGCCTTGGTTCGGGTAAATTTCTGGGGTATTTGCTTAGCAAGAGGGGGATTGAAGCTAACCCGGAAAAGATTAAAGCCATTTTAGACATGAAGTCTCCCCAATCTTTTGAGGACGTTCAGCGATTGACCGGTAGGATTGCTGCGTTTCGGAGATTCATGTCAAAATCGGCGGAGCGGTGTCTACCCTTCTTTAACACTTTGAAAGGACCAAAGAATGAAAAGACCTTCCAATGGACTTCAGAGTGTGAAGATGCATTCCAAGGGATCAAAAGGTATCTCTCCTCAGCTCCGCTTATGGTAAAACCTATTCCTTCGGAACCCCTGTATTTGTATATGGCAGCGAACTCATTGGCAGTAGGAGCGGTATTAGTTCGGGAGATAGGGGGTAGCCAATGCCCCGTCTATTATGTCAGCCATGTGTTTCGGGACGCTGAAACCAAATACCCCAACTTGGAAAAATTCGCCTATGCACTCGTGATAGCTAGCACAAAGCTTAGGCATTATTTCCAAGGAAGATTGGTGGTAGTATATACTGAGCAGCCTCTGAAGAAGGTCATGAATAAACCGGATTTGTCGGGACGCCTCTCTGCTTGGGCGATGGAGTTGACTCAGTTCATCATAGAGTACCATCCTCGGACCGCCATAAAGGGTCAGGCGTTGGCCGACTTCATTGTGGAATGTTCGTTTACCGAACCCGATGCAGATGATAATGACTTGATTGTGAGTTCAGTATCGGGCGCTCAGGTAGGTCGTACATCGTGGACACTGTATGTGGATGGCTCTTCGACCTCGGATGTCAGCGGAGCAGGAGTTATCTTGATTAGCCCGGAGGGATTTAAGGTCCAACAGGTCATTCGCTTTGAATTTAAGGCGACCAATAATGAGGCAGAGTATGAAGCCATTTTGGCCGGATTGCGGTTAGCAAGAAGTCTGGAAGTAAAGCACTTGGTCATCTTCAGCGATTCCCAGTTAGTGGTTAAGCAGATAGTGGGAGAATATGAAGCTCGCGGGAATAGGATGACGAAGTACTTGGCCACAGTTAAAGAACGACTGCATTATTTTGAATCGTATAATGTTCAAGGAGTTGGTCGGGAAAACAACCCAATAGTCGATGCCTTAACAAAGTTGGCAACGACGGAGACTACCTCTTTTAGCGGGTCGGTATACCTGGAAGTTCTGGGAGACTCAAGTATTCGAAGGTTAGAAGTGTTCCCAATAGAAAAGATGGATTGTTGGCTCATGCCATATATTTCTTATCTGGCGGATGGCGTCCTTCCTTCGGATCGGTTAGAAGCCAAGAAAATCAAACATTGAAGTTCGTTCTTCATTTTAATCGATGGAGACTTATACCGAAGGGCGTTCTCTGCACCGTTACAGAAATATTTGACCCCTTTCAAAGCGGATTATGCGCTTCAGGAAGTTCATGAGGGTATATGTGGAGACCATATGGGCGTTAAGGCATTAGCATATAAGATTCTGAGACAGGGCTACTACTGGCCAACCATCTTCCAAGAAGCTAAAGAATATGTTAAGAAGTGTCCTAAATGTCAGTTGAATGGAACAATCCCTCACCAACCTCCCGAAGAGTTGTTCTCAGTCTTATCACCCATTCCGTTTGCTGTATAGGGAATTGATATTCTAGGACCATTGTCGAAGGCTAAGGGGCAGGTCTGTTTTGTCATTGTGGCAATCGACTATATGACGAAGTGGGTAGAAGCCAAACCTCTCAAGACGATTACAGAGCAGAAGTCTTTGAAATTTCTCAAAGAACTTGTTGTATATCGCTTCGGTATTCCGATGGTGCTCGTATCGGACAATGGGAGGCAGTTTGTGGGTGCAAAGTTTGAAGAATTTCTCGCAAATCTGGGGATTCAGCACCGGAAGACTTCGGTAGCCCATCCTCAGTCAAACGGGCAGGTAGAAGTCACTAATCGAACTCTCCTCAACGGAATAAAAAGGAGATTGGACGAAGCCAAAGGGAGATGGCCCGAAGAGTTGCTTAGTGTCTTATGGGCTTATCGGACAACGACCCGAACGACGACAGGAGATTCGCCTTTCCGTCTAGCTTATGGGACCGATGCCCTTGTTCCTGTTAAGATCGGATCCCCTTCACTTCGGGTCTGTCGATACCAGGAATTGTATAATGACGAAGGGCTTCACCTCAACCTGGATTTGTTAGATGAGGTTAGGGAGTCAGCTTTGACAAAGTTGGCGGCTTATCAAAGGAGGACCGCCAAGCACTACAACAAAGGGGTGAAAGTTAGAAGGTTTGAAGTTGGTGATCTAGTGCTTCGAGAAGCTGCAGCATCAACTACCCAAAATTCAGGCAAATTTATGCCGAACTGGGAAGGGCCGTATGAAGTTATTGAGGTGCCCAAGCTAGGAACTTACCGACTTCGGGCTATGGACGGTTCGGATATTAAGAATACGTGGCATGCTGGGAGACTTAGGAGATACTACCAGTAAGTCATGGTCATTTCTTATTACCGATAATGTAAATTCTTATGTTCATTGAAATAAAATAATATCGGACTGTATAGTCGAAGATGTTGAACTGTTTCATTAATATTCATTGTCATTACAAGTTGTACCATTTACATTCGAAAAAGAAAAGCAAATAAAATAGAAATTATCCTATTGGGTCGGGGGAGGAAGTTGCTCTTCTGATTCTTCTTCATCATCTGAGGAGTCGAGGATGGAGGTGTCCAGCCCTGCCGCCGGCATCTTCTCCTTGATTTTTTCCTTGTGGCTCTGGTATCCTTCGGAGAATTGAAGGATGACCTTATCTGCCAGCTCGGGAGATGCCTTGTATTCTTCTATCACTTGAAGTTTGACCTCTTCGGTCAATCGAGGCTCTTGGCTCTTCAGCTGGGCGTTTTCTTCTTCCAAAGAATTAAGGGCATGAATCAGGTCGGTCATCTTGGAGTGTGTTTGCTCCATCTGTTCCTCGAGGGCTGCAATTGCCTCCTTCTGGTCGGCATCGTTCTCCTTCAGCAAAACCCGCTCTTCCATGAGTCGGTCGATCTGCTTCCCGTGTTTAACGATCTCCGATTGAAGGACGCTGACTCGATTCCGAAGCTGATAGCTCTCCCGGCTGGCTTCGGTGAGTTTGTCCTGGGTACCGGCATGAAGGTCCCTCTCCTTCTCTAGATCAGACTTCAAAGTCTGAAGGTCTCCTTTCAAGGCTTCATTTGCCGCCTCGATCTCCTTGTTCTTTTTCGTTAATTTGAGCAGGGATGGGAGAGATCGGGCAAACACCGCGTTGGACTGTAAAAAGTTGTGTATTAGATGGCAAATAAAGTAGTGAAATAACTTTCTGTGATAATAATGAAAGCAGAATTACCTGAAATTGAAGTTTGATGAAGTCTTCTAAGAATTGGTCCGGGGTATGATTCTTGAACCGATCGTCATCAGCTGGCATGACGAAGCGTTCAAGAAGATCATAGGGAAAGGGATCAGAGGAGCTTTGGGGCCAGAGGGTTCGTGGTTTGGGCTGGTTGCTGGAAGAAGGAGCCGAAGCCGGGTGATCGGATGAGCGGGCTCCGCCTGGATGGGATATGATCTGATGTGTGGGTGCGGGCGGAGGCACTGAGCTTGACGAAGCCTCTTTGCGGGGTCTTTTCGCTAAAGGCTCCAGTACTTCGTCATCGGTCTCTTCTTCGTTGATAATTCCCAAAGGAATCGGGTCGGGAATCATCGCGGGAGTCTTCACTAGTTTGGGCAGCACCTTCTTCTTAAGTTGTTTTTTCTTCATCAAGGCCACCTTTTCTGACCTGCTCATCTCCAAGGTGTTCTTCTTGAAGACTTGAGCCATTGGAATGGCCGTGATCGGGCGGGCAGCTATCGGTACTTGGTTTGAGAGCTCATCATCTGGAATTTCTTCGGGATCGATGAGATTCGGCTCGGTGATCCGAGTACCGGTTCGGCCGATATCAGCCGGGGCGACGGGCTTGATGAGAGTTACTGTAAAAAGATGAATAATTAAGGTCATTTCGAGTTAAAAGGGAGTTATAAGCAGTGAAGCTATAAGTTGAGGTTCGGGAAATAGTTCTTACATCCGTGATCATACAGCCAAGTATGGTTGCCCAGGAGCTCGAGGTCCCACTCCTCATCGGGCATCTTGCTGATGAACTGTTTGAATTCATCCAGTCGATCGGCGGGAAACGCTTCGATGTTGTTCGTGTTTTTGGTGAAGCCGATCCAATCCGATATCAAGCTGGTATCGGGCCCCTTGATGTAGAACCACTGGGAGTGCCAGCCTTTATTGTTAGTCGGGGTCTTCATCAAAGATCGCTTCTGAGCCCCTTTTGACATGCAGCTTGTTGATCTGCCGAAACCCTGACTCGCGAGAGCGGATGACGGTGAATAGGGCAAAGAAGAAGTCCAGAGTCGGCTCGACCTGGCAATCGTGGCAGAAGGCGATGAAACAGACTAAGTGGATGAAAGAATTGGGGACTAGCTGGGCGAGCCCGACCCCGACCACACTGAGGAACGTGAGCATGAAGGGGTTGAGGGGGAATCTGAGCCCATATTTTAGGGCTTGGACGGATACAGCGGTCCAGCCATTGGGGCGTTGGTACATTCTCTCATTAAGGTCGGTTGTGCGTATCTGGTACGATATGGGGATCTGGTACAGTTCCCGAATGGCCGCCAAGTCTTTGGTTAGGACAGAGGACTTGGTATTTATGTGAGTGAAGGTTTTGTCTGAGGAATATTCCTCTAGCATCTTCATGTTTTGGAGCTCGGCTTCGGTTCGGGGTGATGGAGTAGAAAAGGGGTTGTTAGGGAAGTCTGAGCTGGTGATGGGATCTTGGGAGGAAGTACTGAGTCCCATAGAGGTAGAGCTGGTTCCGGCGGCGGAGGTAGGAACTGTTGGTGCGGCGGAGGTAGGAACTGTTGGGATGGCAGTGGTGGTGACTGTGGTGGTTTTCGTTGTTATCGCGGTAATAGGAGGTGGGATTTCGTTGGCGGCAGCTGCGGAGGCGCTGGTTTTGGATGGGTTGGAGGAGCTTGAAGCGTCGTTGGTTGCCATTGATGAGTAGAAAGTCAGGGTACAGGGATCGATTGGTCGGAGAAGGATGGAAATAGCGGTGGAAGTTGCAGAGAAGAGATTGGAGAATTTGAAATTTAGGGGTAAAAGTGGCGGTTGAATTTGAAAGTGGTTTGTCTTTATTGGGGGTGACCCTTGAGATCCGGCACGTTTTCCCACTAACGGCACTATTCTAATAAATGTGGTGGGACCGTTATTGTCACGTGGCGACTAGGGTATTAATGGTTGTGAAGGTTTGAGGCGGTTATATTTTTAAAGGGGTGTTTGGTTTATTGATTGGAGTTAAATTCATTCTTTATACTCTTTTATTATAATTCTTTTTTATAATTAAAGAGTAGGGGGCAATGTTGGGTCCTGGGTTCGGGATCCCCGACCCGACATAGTAAATCTGACCCAGTATAGGGATTCGGAGTTTAGAGGAGGGATCTAGTTAAGGAAGTTATTTCCTAACTGGGTTGACTTATATTTTGACTGGAGCATTTATTGTGATTTGGTTGATGGAGACATATGTTTTATACTGACAAGTGGGTCCAGGCATGATGATGGTATATGGAGATATATATACAAGGTTTCGCTCTCCATTTCGAAGGTAATGCAAAACTCAACACTAAACTGCAAACCTCTATTGTTATCAAAACCTTGAGACAACCTGTACTAATTCTCACGCCTGAGCTATCCCCCGGCGGCAAAACCGCCCGGAACTCTGAGTGTGGTCTCGTTATTGTGCAGGATTAGCGCATTCTTAGTGGTTGAAGTGCGTGGGCAAATCTTGGCGTTAACAGTTCCATTACTAACGTTTGATGCATTTAAAGCGATAACATTTAGTATATTTAGAGGTTCAAACGTACAGTACCAACTTTAATGTATTGTGATCAAAATAAATTAATATGCGTTCGTTATGTTTGTAACTCTAAAACGTATGAAACACACATAAACAAACACTTAATTCTTTAATTCATCACGTCTCGTCTATGTCTTATTTTGCATTTCAGTCTCAACTATATAAAACAACTTTCACCATCACTTTTCAGACTTTCAGCTACCATATAATTTTCGGTACTTTAAACTTCAATTTTAGCCACAGCTAGCTAGTTTCAACTCACTCAAACACTCTAGCCTTTCCTTATAAACCACATCCCTAGTCCTTACTCGTTAGATTATACATATTTCCTCCTTTGCCTTTGCATCTTCAAAAACCTTTACACAAACAAGATGGGATTCCAAAGAGAAGAAACTTTCCCATCATAATGTCTGCAGTCATACAGCACCGGTGATGATAAATAATAAACATCAAATATTAATTTTATGAGTATAAATATGGACACACACACACACATATATCGTTACACTTGGAAGTGACCCAAATAAGTTAAGATGACCTCACTAGTGATGATAAATAATAAACATCAAACATTAATTTTATGAGTATAAATATGGACACACACACACATATATATAGATCGTTACACTTGGAAGTGACCCAAATAAGTCAAGATGACCTGACAAAAATGTTGATGATACATATCAAGTTCAATATAGGCATTAGAAGATCAGTGAATCATTAAAACAATCTAAATTAAGAAGATGAAGATGTACAATCTAAAGAAATTAATGCCTGAAACACTTGAATTTCTCATAATTGTGAGATCGATTATTATGCATTGAGGTTGAAGATTGTGGGTATTCCGAGCATAACTCTCCGAGGCACTGTAAATTCATCGAACATATGTATATCTTCTATCTAACAAAACACAAATGATTTTGAATTTTTCGCTCATCTAATAAATCATCTGAGCCGTCCAAAGTTTGACATAAATCTGACCGTTCATTATTTACTCCTTCTTTATATCTTTTAACTTCCTCAATTTCCAAACTCTCTCACCGCGGTTCCCATTTCTCCTGTCGGAGACTAGAAAGCCCGACACCTATTTCTCCGACATCACCACGGATCTCTTCACACATCTCTCTCCGACACTACAGTGCCAGAAGTACGGATTAATGCTAGTATATATACATGGGACCTGATCTATAATGGTTATGAAGCTATCTGTGGCCACCATATCTACACCATCCATTTACAAATCTTACGACTGAGATTTAAAAGTAAACTCCCTTTGCCGCACGTGACCTTTGGGCTAACGTTGCAGAATGTTTATATGCCAATCTAGGAGAGTTTAGTTTTAGGGACATTTACACTTTATAGTACTTTTTTAGAAATAATTACAATAAAAGTACAATTCAAAAATATTTACAAAAATGTTATAATTTAATGTTTTATTTATAAAAGTGGTGCAGCAGTTGTTCCTTTAATTTAGCTTCGTGATTTAATAAGTTTCCTTATTAGCGCTTAGTTCCTTATTTTGTGGAAATTTGAATTTATTATTGTATTATCTTTATTTTCGTGTTTTTGTGGTTTTTTTGTTTACTGAACATCTTTTATTTGGAAACCCTCGTTTTGTGCATTTGGTACTTTGAAGGTAAAATATTCTCCAGATTTCGCATTCGTTTTTGGTCTTCAATCGAATACTCCAGATCTGTGTTTGCCCATTATAGTTTGGATTCGGCATCGTTTTCATTCCTCTTTCCTCTTTTCGTTTTCGTTTCTTCCTTTTTGTTTCCGTCGTTGGTTTTGATCGAGAGAGTAGTGTATTGCGTTTTTAGGCTTTGAAATTGGGCGCAGAGTATCAAGCTTACTGGAATTCAAGTTGCACCCTCCTGGTTTGTGCGTTTCATAATACCCAAAAGTTTCGACAAGTTGAGTCAGATTGGGGAACTATTGTTTCAAAGGTTTACTTTTTTAATTTAGTATTGTAAATAGTTTGATGCATTTGTTTTGATCTGTCTTTTGGATATTGTTTGTCTTCGTGAGGGTCTGCAATTTTGTCGAGTAGATGTTAGTGAAGAGACCCTTTTCTCATTTGTTTATAGCTGATGCATATGAGCACTCTTAGATGACCCATGCATGTCAGTTTGAATGAAGGAATTAGAGGATAACAGTGTCACATAAAAAACTTCTCGTATACTACCAATAGTTGTAATAGTACATCAATCAATTCACTTTATGTAATTGTAAAAGTTATTATATATATATATATATATAGTTTGTATAATATTATGATTGTTCCAGAACCATGTTATTGTTTGGTCATTGGTGAAGCTGAAGTATCCAACTATGTTAATATGCTCCTTGATGTTATAGATATATATGTCTTGTTCAATCTTTTATTTTAAAAACATATAATTGAATTTGTGTTGGTTACCACTGTTAGAATTGTTGGTGACCACATTGTTAATGTTTTTTAACTGTGTATTCATTTGTTATTACCAGTGATGACATTGTGTGGTAATTAATAAATATATGTTGGTAATTTAATTTACATGTTTTGATTACCCAGTTTGATAGTGTTGGTTACTAATGTTTGCCTTTTTGGTTAATATTGTAGTCATTGTTAGCAAACACCAGGGATTTTGTTTTTATTCATTGGATTGGTTAATATAGTTTTATTGATTGGTTACTAATATTATTCTTGTTGGTTTCCAGTGTTGTCATTGTTAGTAAACATTGTTGTCATTGTTGGTTATCAGTTTTGCATTGGTCGTATTAGCATTGTTATTACTTTCAAACACCATTTTTATTCCCGGCTGTTTGTTATTGCTTTCAATTGTATATTGAGTGTTGCTAAGGTAGTATTAACATAGTTAGTCGTGTTGGTTACCAATATACACATTCTACCTTATTGAGTCAGGATCTCTGTTTGCAAGATTGTAACCAAATGAATATTATTAAGTAACCAAACATTAAGTGACAGAACAAACATATGAAAGGTTTCCTATTTGTTTATTATAAATAAACTGTATTTGTATTTGTAACCAAATAAAGTGTTTAAAGCAATCAACTATAATGTATATAGTAACCTAAGTAATTTTATATGTATTTGGTGTTGTTGTTGTTGGTTGTGGTTGGAAGTGGTTTTTTGACGGTTGTTGATTTTTATTTCAGGATAGTAATTGACTACTTATTTTTAATTCTGTTTTTTTGCTTTTATCATGTTATAATGTTAATGAAAATTTGTCTATTTTGACTTTGTGTTATTTTGTTATTTCGTTTGATTTTGTATAGGATGGTTTCTATAAGAAATAGCATTGTGATGGTCGGTGAAAAGAAGATTGTTGGGAAGGTTAAAACACGTAAAAGAAATAGGGAGGCTGATTCTTCGGTTAATCCTTCAAGGAGGAGACATTTCTTAAAAAAGAGTAAGGAATTGGTTGTTTCAGAATCTGATTTCGAAGTTGAGCCAGTTAAAGTTGGTAAAGAAGTTCAAGATTATGAGGCAAATACTTCTTCGAATAATATTTTTAGAAGTCAAAAGTATATGAAGGTTTGTTTTTTTGATTGTTTTGAAAAGTTTGGTTACTTTTTTTGATGTTAGTTGTTTGTTTTAATTTATAATATTATATTTTTTGTTTTTTGGTCATTATTGCTTATTTTTATGGTAATGATTTGTATTTTGCAGGTTTGGGATTTATACTACGACGAGCGTCATCGAAATTTCAACGGAAAAATTGTTTATTGGTCCGATATGGAGGTGCCCAATCTGATCATGCAGAAATTGACTGCATCTCAAATGGAGATGTTTAAGTCGTCGTGTTTTGAAAACTTTGTAAATCTTGAGGAACCAATGATGTTTTCTCAATTAATACATCAGGCATTGGTGAGGGAGGTTTACCAAACCGAGAAGGGGGAGATGTGGTTTATGATTGGTGAGACACGGGTAAAATTTGGGTTACCCGAGTTTTGTTTGATATCTGGTCTGCGTGGTCAAGGGGATGAAGATATTTCAGCATTTAGGGGGAGGGAGAATCAGTTGGATGAAAAGTTTTTTGGGGGTGAGGTAGTGACCCGCAGTAGTATCGGGAGGGTGTACCGGGCTGCTGTGTTTGATGACGATGAGGAGGCGGCGAGGATGTCTGCCATATTGTTGGTTTTCAATTTTCTCCTAGCATCTATTTCGGAAAATCATGTGGACGAGGTATTGCTCAACTACATTTCTTATGGTGACCTCAACAGTTATCCCTGGGGAAATTTGCATATGAGATGACAAAGAGGTCATTATCCATTGCTTTGAAGGGGCAGTTAAGTAAGGGTAGTAAGGGGAGTGTTGTATATAATTTTTTCAAGGATAATTATTGTAAATTGTATAAGTTGAACGGAGTGCCATATGTGTTCCAAGTTTTCTTATTTGAAACCATTCCCACTCTGAAGGTTAAGGGTTTCTGCATCGATAATAGGCCCTCAGATGTTAGGTTATTCAGGTGGAATGAGTTGGTGAAGGCTCCCAATAAGGGCAATCTGCATGATTTGGTTTTTGGTTCACCCCATGTAAGTTGGTTACATATTGCATTATATTTGGTTACCTGTATAACTATTGTTGGTTACTTATATTTATTTATTGTTATTGCTCTAGCTTTTTGTTTAAATGTTCAATGTTTTTATAGATGCCTTATTTAATTTTTTGTATTTGTTTCAGTTGATGATTCAAATAATCAGCCCTACGGATTATGAGAAGGAGCAATTGAATTTGGATGGATTTCATTTTCAGTCTGTGAATTTTAGTGCTGCTAAAATTGATGTCGTTAAAGGGGGTGAAACCAAAATGGGTGGAGATGGTTGTTTTATGCTTGATGATATTAAAAAAGTTGTTGAAGAAAAGGTGCTTGAAGTTAAGAAAGATGTTGAGAAACTTAGGGTTGATTTGAAAAATGATTTGGAAGTCTTTCGTTCTGAGATTTGTAATGACATTAAGTCAATGTTCGCAAAGTATTTTGGTGTCCAGACTCATGTTGGTGTGGGTGGAAATGAGGATGATGATAGGCATGATGATGATGATAGGAATGATGATGATGATAGGAATGATGATGATGAAGATGGAGTTGATGACGATGTCGGTGGTAATATCAGACATGATGATGGTGATGATGGTTGTGCTGGGGATGGTGGTATAAGTGGTTTTCACAATGATGTCCAGGATGACAAGGTTGAACACTTTTTTTTTATATGTTTTTGTTTTTCTGAGTATTAATTGTATTTATTTTTACAGGATCGCAAGTACAATGAGGAAACAAATTTGGATAATTTAAGCGATATTACGGGGAAAGAAGTTGTTGTTTATACTCCTATTCAGGTTTGTATTGTTTGTTAAATTAAATTACCTTATTACGTTGGACCGGTATATTCCTTACAAGTTTTTAGTTACTTTCAGTAATTTTGTAGATTGTAATTGGACTTATGATTGTTTTTTTTTTGTCAATTGCTTAAGGTTGGTAACATGGAGGTAAAGAACGACTCGGCGATTGATGAGATGATTCTTACAACTCAGGATATTGTTCAATGTATTGAAGTGGAAAGGACTGCTGTTAAAGCTCGTGGAAGACCGGTTCGTGTTCATGTGATGGGTGCTGCTATGAGGTCTCCATACACGACGAAGTTTGGTTCTTCTGCTTCATCTTCTTCTGTTGTTGGTCATTCTCAAGTACGCAAAGTTGTTTCTGCATTTCCCAATGTTTGCATGGGAATGCCATCCAAGTCTGAAGATTCATTGTTTGATCAGTGGTTCAAGATTGGTTTGAATAACAGAAAAAGGTATGTTATTTTAATTGTTGAGTAATATATTTTTTTTAAAAAGATAATAATGTGTTTTATTTTATTTATTTTGAAGGATTGATAAATTTTCTGGATCACATGATAAGATTGAGCCCTCATTCAGTTTCGGATCTATTGTAATATCATCTAAGATGTGGTTTTACAAACTTAAGACTCCGGGACGGTGGCTGGATAATGATGTGAGTTTATTGAATTTTAATTTTATATTATATATAACTAAATTATGTGTGAGTTATGTATTGGGTACTTTTTCTCTATATTTTGGTTTGGTTATCATATTTACTTCTTTTGGTTCATAATGTTCCCCTTGTTGGTTACCAGTGTTTTAATTTCTTAGTTAGCTCTGTTGTAATTGTTGGATTATCAGTGTTGTCATTGTTAGTTAACATGATTGCCCTTGTTAGTTACTAGTTTTGTAATTGTTGGTTACAAGTATTAATATTATCAGTTTCAATTGTTTATATTATTGTATTAACATAGTTATTTGTGTTGGTTACCATTATTAGAAATGCCGGTTTCCATATTGTTTATGTTGGTTAACTCTTTATTTATTTGATATTATCTGTGATGACATTTTGTGTTACTAACTAATTATATGTAGGTCATTTCATTCAAATGTTTTGATTACCCAGTTTGATAATGTTGTTTACTAAGGAATTCCCTTTTTGGTAAATAATGTTGCCAGTGATTTTGTTTTTATACAGTGGATTTTTATCTCAGTGGCATAGTTGAGCTATTACTTATTTTTCTAACAGTAAAATATGATTATAGTTGCTTGTATTGCTGTTTTATTTGGTGGTCCAATATCAAGTTGATAATTTTATTGGTGAGGAAATATAACTGAAATGCCAGTGTTTGCTGAGTTTTATTGAATTGAAGTTGTCAAATATATATATGCATGTATTAAATTCTTAATGGTTCATTGGACCAGATAAGAATTCTATCCTTCACTGAATCCCAATAGATTAATTAATAAGGTTTGGCAGCATAATAGGGGGCCTAGCTGGTGGTCTTTGATTGTATGTTTTCTATATCATTTTTGCTTTTATTTCTTTATATATGAAGTAAAGGGTCATTTCAATATTGAAACTGAGTACTTAGAATAGTTTTGATGTTCCATATTAACTCAGTACAGTTCTTTTCTAGAGTTGAATGTAGTATAACTGGTTTTGAATTTTGATATGCTTTAAATATAATGTACTCGGTCCTGAATTTGATGTTGTCATTAGTCTATGTTAAATTTACTGTATCGTTGCATTTTATTGGCACCAGTTGGATATCTATATATATATAAGTTTTATTGTTTGGTTAATAATATTATTCTTGTTGGTTACCAATGATGTTATTGTTAGTATACATTATTGCCAGTGTTGGTTATCAGTATTACATTGGTCATATTAGCATATTTATTACTTTCAAACATGATTTTAATTACCGGATGTTTGTTATTGCTTTCAAATGTATATTTACTGTTACTATGGTAGTATTAACTTAGTTATTATTGTTGGTTATCACTATTGTTAGTGATGGTTACTAGTCAGTTCATCAGAGTACTAATACTTACCATTTGATGTTAGCAGTGTTTTCAATATATGTTTAGTACTAATTATATTCAGGAAATTTTGTCTAGATGTGTGTGTTTAACCAGATTTATATTGTTGGTTACTCATAACATAAGTTTTATTTTTGTTGTTGAATATATATATCTAATGTAGCTTGTTTTGGTATTTTTTTGTAGCATATCGACATTTTCTTTTACTATCTCAGAAAATTGGCTAAATACTCTAACAATATTCAGATCAGAGCTACTACCACGGATAGTTGGTTTCATATGAAGTTTAATGCTTTATTTGCTAAATATCATAGACATAATCAAGATCCAGATATATTGTCTGCGGATGGTGATGTTACGGAATACATTCATGGATTTATTATGGATGTGAACACGCCATGGACTAACGTTGATTACGTTTTGTTCCCCATTCATATGAGTGATCCTGAGCATTGGTTTTTATTGGTATTTGATGTTCATCGTAGACGTCTAGTTGTTTACAATTCACTTCAACCGACCAGGTCATTCATGCGTACAAATATTTCTGATGCTTGTGAGGCTTACATATTTTTGCTACCTATAATGTTAACAAAATGTGGATTTTGGAAGGCTAGGACAGATATTGATTTATCAAGTGAACAATATAATCAAAAGGGGGAGAATGATCTTATTGAACTTGAATTTGCGGAAGGGGTGCCTGAACAAGTCGAGGGGTAAGGTTTATTCTGTTTCGAACTATTTAATTATTTCATGTACAATGCTTTCTGGTCTGATTTTTTTTTGTTATTTTGTTAACTTTTTTACAGTGATTGTGGGATGTTCACAATTTGCTTTGCGGAATATGTTCTTCACCAAACGTTTAGCGAAATTCCAAACCCATTTCCTATTTCGCAATACAGGAAGAAATTGTGTGTAAACCTTTATATGCATGGTAGGAAGAAGCAAATTGAGGGTTATGAGTCTGATTCAGAATATCCAGGGAGATTTGTGCAAGATGACTAGATTTCTATGTTTTTACTTGTATTTTCTAATAGTTTCCAAACAGTTGTACGATGGTTTCCATTACAGTATTTATGTTATGAATGATTTACTTTCATTTTATTTATATATAATGATATAATTTCATTTTATATATTGTTTTGAAGTTGCATATTTAATTATTACATTAATTATGGATGCAATGGCAGGTATACTAAAAATAAGACAAAATTCTTTTTGGTTGTATATTTTAAGTGTTCTCCAAATTATTACTCCATGGTATCCGGAATAGTATATCTGGGTATCCATTTAATTTTTTAGGATTTTTCTCCATATTCTAAGTGTTAATTGTAATTTATTTTTTTAATTTCGAAATTGTGTGCGCCAACATTGGATACCTTATCGCAATTAATAAGTTTCCATATATGTATTCATAGTCCATGAAATTTAATGAGGTTTTGTGTAAGAAAGTAAGGATATTTTATAATGTTAATGCTCATGTTTTCTTCTTATTTTGTCACTAACATTAAAACTTAATGTTTTTGTGTAAAGTAATAGTTTTTTTTTTGTGTAAAACAGTTGTTCGAAGGTAACTAATCTATGTTTTTAAAGTATCCAAATATTGTGTTTAATGGACATTCACTTTTTGTTAAATATTTTATATTGTAGACATTTGGTCACCAAATAGTTATACATATGTATATAATCTATGTTATGTGGGTAACCAAATATCTTTAACGAAAATTATATACAATTAACAAGAGATAACTGTATTTGTTTTCTTAATATATCCTTTATTTGAATTCATTTGTTTACCAAATGTGTAATATACGAAGGGAGTAATATAAGATTTTGGCTTAACATTGAATATCAATAGTTTAGTTAACATTGAATGAGTGTGATTGACAGTCATCGTTTTTTCATTTACATAATATTGGTAACCAAACAAGCATTCACAAGTAACCATACTTTGTGCAGGGAGTAACCAGTTTCCATTTAAAACATTAATATCAGGTACCAAGTTCTGTGTTTTTCAACATACACTTTTATTGTTGATGTACTATTTCAGACCTGTTTTTGGCCGTAAAATTGTTGGATTTTTACAGGTTTTCCTATTGTGTCCTTTTTCTTGACACCTACTACAACTGTTTTGAATTTTGATTTCTGATCCATGCTTGTACCTTCCTATCTTCGGTCTTTCCGCTGGTCTTCTTGTATTTTGTGGGTTGACACATATTTTTCTTATTTCATCTGGGACGTCCCAATTATCTTTGTCATCTAATGGGAAGATAGAAGTTGAATACGTGTCTACCAAAGTTATTTTTGAGTAATACTTTAAGCAATAATCATAACAGCTCAAATTTCTTTTGCTTATAACAGCAGCAGCGTGTGGACATGGCATCTCGTGGTACTGGAATTTATTGCATGTGCATGTCTTTCGTTCCATGTCCACAATATACTGTTTGGTAGTATCGTAAACGGTGAAAATCACAAGGTTAGACGTCTCAACCTGCAGCAAAAAGCATGGTTGTAGTTATTAAGTTATGTTAAATCTGAATAATGGAATGCATATGCATAGTTGGTTTCAAAGGTATATATATTAAAAAATTATTAGAAAGAAATTTGTTATTATTGCAATAGGTTATAAAATGAGATATATACGGTAAACATGAGGAAAACTAGCAAACATATTCAGGCCACATATTTGTATTTTTTTCATAAACTGTGATGTGTTTGTTATGGTAACCAACCAAACATATGATGGTTACCACATAACCTGTATTAAGTAACCAAAGTTGTTGTCTTAAGAAATTATGAATCTACTACAAAAGTTAACTCATTCTGTTTATAAACTAAACAAGTTTAATCCTCAAACAATGGTGTCCAAATGTAATGTATCCAGTAACCAAAATAGTACTTTAAATTAATAAATAATTAAGTAACTAAACAAATAATTGTATGTCAAGCATATGTTTATTATACATAAATTGTATCATGTATTTTAAGTAACCAAACAAACATATAATGATAACCATATTCAGACCACAAATCTGATTTTTTTTAACATAAAATGCAATGTGTATGTTATGATAACCAAACAAACATTTGATGGTATCCATATAACGTTTATACAGTAACCACAGATTTTTAATTAAGGAATCATCAATCTAAATTAAAAAGTTCAAACAATCTGTTTATAACCTAAACATGTACAATCATCAACCAATGGTGGCCAAATTTAATGTATTATGCAACATGATTAGTAAAATTAAGTAATTAATTATGAAGTTACCAAACAAATTTATGAAGGCCACTAAACTGTTTAATAAACATAAATTGTATCTGTGTATGTTAAGGTTACCAGACAAACATATGAACATAACCAAATAACAGATATATATAGTAACCAAAGTAAATTTAACAAGAATTCATTACTCTGAATCAAATTTTCAATCAATATGGTTATTAATTAAATAAGTACAATCATCAAACATTGGTTACCAAATAAAATGTGTTATGCAACATAATTACAATACAAGATTTGGACTTCAAACTACAGTTGATACTTCTAATAAATACTGATGTAATAAGTTAAAAGTAGTATTAGTCACCTTATGTTTTTTTGATTCCATGATGTTAGATTGTAGTGTTCTCTCTGCTATTGTAGACAGGGTCGTGAATGTTGATATGGCTTCTTGTTTGTGTGTGAAATACCATCTCTGTACCATACAACGTAGGCATTCTATCATTGTGGTTATTGGAAGTCCCCTGATTCCCTTGATTGCATTGTTAATAGATTTTGCAGTGTTCGAAGTCATTGTTGAGTACCTGCTTACAGCCCCATGAAGCCTTGTGCATTTTTCCAACGTAACCTCTTTCTCCAAATATGTTCTTATTCTAACATCAATTGCATCAAGATCAGCCATGTTTCTGTTGAATTCCTCAATAGTGTATGCTCTACAAGCCCCATTGTATGCTTTTTTAACTTCTTCTCCACTTTTTTTGAATCTGTTTTTAATATTCTTCAAGACATGATATGTACATGAACCATGCATGGCATCGGGGAACACATAGTTCAGTCCCTGTATAATGGCTTCATGCCTATCTGAAATAATGCATTGTCCTTCCCTAACTCCACAAACCTTTCTTAAGTTGACGAAAAACCATCTCCACGATAGTTCATTTTCACTGTCAACCACTGCAAAAGCAATTGGAACAATGTTTCTATTTGCATCTTGTGTGCTTGCTATGAGGAGTGTTCCACCGTAGGTTGATTGTATGAAAGTCCCATCAATCACAATAATCGGAAAGCAATGATGCCATGCTTCAATCGATGCTCCTATGGTAAAGAACAGATACTTGAAACGTCCATTAGTTTCCAACTCAAGGGCTGTTACTGAACCTGATATCAAATTTACATAGATGATGATTGACAGCTAAAAACAATGGATATAGTTTCGTTACAGTTCAGTTGGTAACCAACACTTAATAAATAGGTAACCAATTAAGTTTTATTGGGTTACCAAACAAGTACCAAAAAAGTTAAATTACCTGGATTTGTTTTCTCTAACATGTATAGCCATGATGGGATCAAAGAGTAGTCATGTGGATTTCTTTTTACTTTTTCCAAAGCTTTCTCCTTTGATCTCCAAGCTTTTTGGTAAGATATAGACACGTTATATTCTGTCATCATGTCTTCCATAATATCTGTTGGTGTGTATATCTTCTTCGGATCAGTTAATCTATGCATTATGCATTGACTAACCAAGTCACTGTTAGCTTGTCTGTGATCTCCCATAAGTATGTCGGACGAACACGTGTGTGTATCATTAAAGTATCTTACCTTGAACATACTGCTCTTTCGAAGTTTTGATGCCCTCAACTTCCAATTGCAACTTTCTTTTTTTATGCATACCAGTACATAGTCTCTAATGTTACTCATATCAACCTTGTGTTGTCGATTTTGCCTGATGGAATGTAGTTTTATTGCTTGTGATAATATTTTTTTTGTCCTTGTACGTTTGATGTAGTTTCACATCAACTCCATGTGGATCGGATATTACCTCATCAGATTGGTCTTGATAATATGCTATGTCTCGTTGACTGCTTTGTCCTTGATCAATAGCTTCTATTGCAAGATGCTCAACAAACTGGTTTCCAATTTGGTGATTAGATAGTGGTATTAGCTGTGAATTCATTTGTGTTGATCGTATTGGACTTTCGTCTTGGTTACTGTTTTCTTCTACATTTCTCAATCGTTGTATGCTTGTACTGCCTCTATTGATGTAGATCTTTTCTATAATAAGTGGAAACTTCCCTTGTTCATCTGATTTTCTAACCATTTCCATAAAGAATCTGACGGTTGATTCGTCTGATATAGTGATTGGTGGAATGCAGCTTTTAATATGAAATTTGATTACCAAAGTTGTGGTGTTGGTGTCTATCCTTAATGCACTGCATATCAAGTCGTGTAATTCTGGAAAACTACAAGTTTCTGGGACTAGTATGCCGGTAACTTCAAAATTATCATAATGGCTATTGTCATACCACATCCCGTTAAAATATAGTAGAACCGGAATCATCTCCATTCTGTGATATCTGAGACATTAAAAATACTTTGTTAATGTCAAAGATTATAATATGAGCAATATACAGTAAACATGAGGTAAAGTAAAAAACATATGCAGCCCACAAATCTGTATGTTATACATATACTGTTTTGTGTCTGTTAAGGTAACTAAACAAACTAATAATGGTAACAAACTAACTTAATTATAGTAACCAAAGTTTTGAATTAAGCAATCATCAATCAGAAACTAAAGTTCAATCATTCTGGTAATAAACTAAACAAGTTAAATCATCAAATAATGGTGATCAAATGTATTGTAATCAGTAACAAAAATAGTACTTTAAAGTAATCAACAATTAAGTAACCTAACCAACAATTGTATGTCTCCCATTTCTTTATTATACATAAATTGTACCATGTATTTGAAGTAACCAAACAAACATATAATTATAACCAGGTATCATCCAATTAGTAACCAAAGTAATTGGATAAATAAATCACTAATCCGAAACAATTGTTCAAATAATTTGCTTTCATACTATACAAGTACAATCATCAAACAAAGGTGGCAAAATGTAATGTATTATGTAACAAAATTAGTAATATTAAGTAACCAATTTTGAAGTTTCCAAACAAGCATATGAAAGAATACTATTTGTTAAATAAACATAAATTGTATTTGTGTATCTGATGGTTACCAAACAAACATATGAAGATAACCAAAATAACACATTTAGAGTAACCAGATTAATTTTTCCAAAAAATTAGTATTCTGAAACAATTTTGCAACCAATATTGTTATTAGTAAAACTAATACAATTATCAAACATTTGTGACCAAATATAGTGTGTTATGAAACCAAATTAATACTATTAAGTAACCAACCATGAAGTGACAAAACAAACATATACACGTAACCAATATGTTTGTTATACATATACTGTATATGTATGTGAAATTAACCAAACAAAGTTATGAAAGTAACCATATAATATTAACGAAACAAAATTATCAAACATTGGTGGCCAAATATACTGTGTTATGTAACCAATTTAATAATATTAAGTAACCAATCATTAAGTGACAATACAAACATATAAAATTATCCATTCTGTTTACTATACATATATTGTATGTGTATGTAAAAGTAACCGAACAAAGTGATGAAAATAACCATATAAGTTTTATAGAGTAGCCAAAATAAATCTACTAAAAAATAAATATTCTGATACAAGGTTTAGACTATTATGCTTACAAACTAATACCTACAAACAGTAAACAATGCGATCAAATCTTTTGTGCAGAGTAACCTAATTAGAACTACTAATTAACCAATGCCGATGTAAATAGTTTCAGCCATGAAACGAATTGCTAATATTCGAATGATAAAAAGAAGAAGAAATAAACGATCATTTATTTGAATATAACTCAACATTATCAGTAATCCATATTATGGGATATTTACCAGATTATGAATCAAGCTTCTCGTTAATGGCTGTTTTGCATTCCTTCGAACTCGACGTCAATGGATGAATCAGAAACTTCAAGTTTACCGTCGTTGTTGGTTTCCAAATTCTTCAAGATTTCTGTTAATAATCCGGTTTATGCTAAATTGTTGCTTCAATTCTGTTTCTGTAATTCGTTTTTGTTTTGCAATATTGACTGATTGGGTTGATTTACGGTTGTTGGATTTGATAAATTATTTTGGTAACTGCTCCTTGATTTTAGGAATTTAAAATTTACAATTTTAACTAAAAAATATGACGTTATTTGTGTTTGGCGTTATTTTTGTAATTATTTTGGGGTTGTACTGTTTTTGATAATACTTTCTAATTATTGTATACTTATGTAAAGAACCTTTAGTTTTAAGAGGAACAATCCCAAGGGCCCAATCTAAGTATCAAGCCCAATTCTTTAAATATTAGAAAGCCCGGCCCAAGTACTCCTGGGTAGGAAAAATTGGGGGTTTATGCGCCGCGCTTATATATTTTCTCATCAAAAGTTTCGACTCTCAAACGTGCCAAACCCTACTGAGGCAGCTGCTCTTCATCCCTACACCAAAAATGGTACTCTCTATAGATTCAGCGTTTATGTGTAAAATTTATTGGTTAATATCATGATTTCTTTTCACTTTTGTCTGTTTTGTGACCTTTGAATTGCTTTAGTTATGTAATGAAATGATTTTTTGACTATTGATTGGAAAATTCAGCTGGGGGTTTGTATAGATTTGAAGTTTGTTTGCTAACTGAGGGTTATATAAGAACCTTCACGTTTATGGTTCATTGTATTTTTGTATAAGTGATGGTAATAGTGGTTGTATGCAATGTATATTATGGATATCCTCATGATGTTGTAATGAAGATATTCTGTTTGATCTGTAACTTCTGTTTAGTTTTTGCTGATTTTTTAATTAGAAAGAAGGGTTCTAGAGTAAAATGATGGAATGATGGAAAATATGTATATTAGAATCATTTATTCTTGAATCTTATTTCCTAACCCAATTCTTCTGTTAAAAACCCATCAAGGAAGTGGAGGTAGGGATGAGTGGTTTTGCTAATATAGTTGGAATTTTTGCTTGAATGCTTTATTATAAGAACTAATGGTATAAGAGCTAATGGGAAGGGGGGAAGTTTGTTATATGTAATTTGTCAGTAATGTGAAAAGGTATAATTTTGGACGCCTGTCGAATGAGGTTCTTTTAATATAAAAAATCCTTGATCAATAAAACATGACATAATAAATAACTTTTATACTATGCCTTGCTGCTCTAGTATTCCTCATGTTAAAAGGGAATACGTCTCTCGACCTCATTTAGACAATAAAACTAGGTTCCTATGGATTATTAGGATAAGGTCTAACATATTCAGATTTCTAACTTGGATAATACAAAGTGTAGTGGTAAATGCCCACCTCCCCCCAAAATCATTATTTGGGAAATTGGTCTCCTTGTGCCAAACAAGCATGTAGGCTGCTAGGTTGTATGGGAAATTTATTGTGATGGGTTCAGCTTGTTTCCATAGTAATGTGTTCAAGTTATAAGTTGTTAGGTATATCTGCTAATTTTGCTTTGTATGCGCTGGGTGCTAATTATGTCTTTTATGTTTTTTTTAAAAAACTTAGCCGAAGCAAATCCACGAGATCAAGGATTTCCTTCTCACCGCCAGAAGGAAGGATGCACGTTCTGTGAAGATTAAGAAGAGCAAAGATGTTGTCAAGTTCAAGGTTCGTTGCTCCAAGTACCTGTACACACTATGTGTGTTTGACTCTGAGAAAGCTGAAAAATTGAAGCAATCACTTCCTCCAGGTAAATATGTAGTTTAATTGGTGTTTCACCTGTTATATTTCAATCTCTGATGTATATGTGATATATTTTTAATAGTTGACCACGAACCGTACCTACTTGGTTGAGTGTCACATATATTTCAAAGTTGCATTATTTCACATGAACTGCTGGACTCAATTAAATTGTTATATTCCAGAAAAGATGATGCAACTCTCATGGAGATAGTCTAATAATGTCTATTATATTGGTTAGCATTTCAGAACTGTATTGAAAGTTAGCTAGCTAATTTTTGGATGTATTCTGGATTAGGAGAATTGATTATAAGATAACTGTCCTCAACTGATACTGGGGCCTGAGTGGGTTGTCATATTATGAAATACTTTGTAATTTATTATGTCAAATGAAATCAAAAAGGAGTTACTGGAGGTTATGAACAATGATAATTCTTGGATGTAATTTCCAGCCGACACTTAATTAGCTTTTATGGATGTATCTATTTCCCTTTTACCCGTGGAGAACATCATGAAATTGATAATATGGATAAATAACCTACCTTTAACTTATCATGTAAATATAAATAGCGTAGCTGTACTTGACGTTTCTCATAATTGATTTATTTATGTTTGCAGGTTTGAGTGTACAAGACTTGTGAGTTGATGAAGGTAGCTAGTTAAAGAAGCACTGTCTCTGAGATATTGTTTGTTTCAGTTTATGCTTTTTGAATTTGCTTTGAACTTAGTTTGTAATGGATATGAGTTTTTATTCCTTGAATCTAAGAGATCGAACTTTTGTTTTGCGAATTATGGGCAATATAGACTTGGTTTTCCTGTGTTATGGCTACTGATTGATAATACATCCCATAATTAAATATGTAAATTTGTTGTGCAATACTTTGTTACTGTTAGAAGGTGCATTATATATTTCTTATGTTTGAGGTATCCTTCCCTTATGTATTTAAAGAATTTAGGAAAAAATGCTAAATTTGAAAGAGCATAGAAATAGTAATTACTTGAGTTTTGTAGTCGGATTAATATGCATTGTGGATTAGGCCTTCAAAGAACCAACTAGCCGTGTTGGCAAATGTTGCAAATATATTGCATCTGCATGGTGGATAAGTTTCTTATTATCTGCTTAGTTTTTTCTTTGGGGGTAACCAGTTTGTTATTATCTTGTCAGTTTTGTTGTGGAATCGTTATTAACTTCGTCAGTTTTGTTGTGGAATTGGGATTTCTTTTCTAATGTCCTAAGGATCAACCATAGGTATTTTTATTTCTTGATTGGTTTGAGATAAATGTAGACTTGTATTCTTACTTTGGGGTTAACAAGATCCGTCATTCTTCCCCTTTTAGAGTTTTAGTAGGGCACTTCTTTAGTTAGGGCAGACCATGTACAAACTTGGTAGCATTTTATCAATACCCCATTTACAAAGGAGAGTTGGTGTTTCAAATTCACCCTTGGGTTATAATTACCAATTTTAAAAGTAGACTAATATTGGGTAATACATTTTTGCAAAACTACTAGCAAACATCTTAATATCATACAATACTTGATCATACTGCTATTAGCCTAATTCCAGCTTGGTATAATGGGTTTGCAATGACTTCGAACGATGAGCTGTATGAGGTGAAAATCTCATGTTTATGTAGAGTAGCTATAAGGGTGACTTATCCCTTACTTAAAGTTGCCAATTAGCAAGACTAGTAAATCTTAAAATGCCTATGATTTTTATAATATTTTAATTTTGAATTTAAAAATATTTTAAATTAATTTTAAAAATAATAATAATTTTATATTATGGACCGGAGGAAGTATATCATTTAAAAAGACAAAAACACACAAAAAAATTTTTTAAAAAAGGGTGGAGTGTAATGTTGAAGTAACTTTCTTGAAGACTGAGGCACCAAGCCTGCACAATCCAGCCTGGCTATATCTTATAGTGGTACCTTGCAATTGGAAAACAAATTGATTTTGAAATAATAAAATAAAATAATTCTTATTTCTTTCTTAGGATATCCTCAAATATTGTCCATTTCGAAAGTCAAAATTGTAGTTATTAAAACTAGGATATTATTATTTTCGTGAGTTCTTTATTGAAAATGTTTTTAAGCAAAATCTAATGTGAGCAGTGTGGTGACATACTTACTACAAAAATATTTATGCCAGAGAGCTTTGTGAAAATATAATGCGTATAAAATGTAGACTTGATATAGCTCTACAAGATTTAAAAAAGCTCTTTTGAAATTTCCAATACTTACCTGTTAGAGTTGTTAATTTCTATAATTTGTCGCAGAGTATGCCCTCAGATTATGTAATTATTTTTTTTCTTAATTTACGCAACAATTTAGCAAAAAAATAAAAATAAAATCCATTCCATAAACGTTCCACGAGATGTAAAGGTTATCTATAAAATAATACTCTCTCCGTCCTCAAAAGGATAAACAAAATATAATTTGCACATATATTAAGAAAAGTAAAAGTAGAAAAAAAGAAAGTAAAAAAGTTATCTACTTTTTTATCTTTATTACGTAACCCCACAAAATTATATAAGGTGATGAGTACTTTTATTTTTTTATACTAATGGACTCATTTTATATACTTTATCTTATCATTTTAGGCATAAATTTTTTTTATATTTAGTCGTCGTTTTGAAAACGAAAAGAGCAATAAGTACGTACATAATCTTAAAAGTAAAAAACCAGGTTTACAGGTATCCAAAGTTAACAGTATTCTATGACATATTTAAATAAGTGCACAAAACACATGCTACCTACAAAAATATTTTGTTAGTTGACATGCTATGTCTCCTAATTATTTCATAACTAACATGGACCTTTAAGCTTTCCTTTGTTTAATACTACTTGTTAACGAGTGTAAGCAAGAAGCTAAACCCCATGCTTTATCTTTAATCAACTTTTGGCTTCATCATCAATCAACCACTTTGAACAAAACCTGTTAGTTTTAATTATCAAAGTACATTACCATTAATTAATTATACTTCTTTGAATGCCAAACTACATTATTATACTTCTTTAATTCCCATGCTAAATGATTTAATGAGTGGCTTAATAAACAAGATATCATTAGGTAATAAGTCACCACTAGAGTGTTGGCTTGGCTTATGGTGATTAATTACAAGTGACACGTAAGTATCACAAATGATATATACTGTGAATGTTTATGTCGATTATTTGATTGTCAGTTACGTTGATAAGTATTAATGGTAATCTTTTAAGAGAGATGAGTAATAAGTGAGCTCCTATAATTCCTACCAATCACATGTATTGATAAGTTTCGCAATTGTTATTTGACGTAAATTTATCGCAATATATACCAAAACTAAGAATAATAAGGGACAAGTGACATGTAAGTGTTTGTCTTTTTTTGTAAAAAAAAAATATATAGAAGCTTCATAAAGAAATATTTCAAAAGAAGAAAACTAGGCTCAACACTAGCATTAAAGATTTAAATAGTTTTTTTTCATAAAAAAATAATATCAAAGAATTTTGAAAAAGAAAAATCATAGCTATAAATGGTTAAATTGGGGTTTTTATTTATTTTTTTCTTTTGGCAAAGAAAGGAAATGCATAGACATTTATAAACCATACATATGAGGATAGTCCTCTCCGAGCCTTTTTCCCCCTTTTGAGCGATATTGACATATTAAGTAGTAACAATACTGGATGAGTCCCAGATAAAACAAAATGATGTTTTTGACTATAGGCACCTTTGGCCAAGGCATTAGCAACTCAATGGGCTTCTTGATATATTTAAAGTTAATTTCAAATATTTTTTAAAATTTTAAATTAATATATTGAATTTAACTTTTATGAATAATTAATTTTATAATCAATAAAGTCTTTAAATAATTATAAAAAATTTAAAATTATATTATGTAAAATTAAATATTTTAAATTGACTTTAAAAAGTCAATGTTAATACTAAATTTTGAAATATAGGGAGTAGTATATTTTATGCAGATGAACCTCCTACTCCCTAGACAGAAACATAATTTTGATTACATCCTCCTTTCTCAACTGAATTTCTTAATCAATCTTCAAAACATTATGGTATTCTTTTCAAATTTTTAAATAAAATGAAAGGATTTTTATTATTTTTTTATGGGTAAGTTGGTTTATTGGTCCCATTTTAAAGGTGATACCTTTTACTTAAATATGCCGGCAACCAAGTTAAGCAAGGTAGGGCTATGACCTTCTACCTATATATAAGATGTGAAATGTAGAGTACATAAAGATCCTATTATAAATGAATAATTAAAATAAAGGAAAACAGAGGAGGGCCTAGGATTTTTGTATGGGCTTCTCTTTGTTTTTTATTTAATCGACAGGTGATCCGTCCCTTCTCTTCTTTTCGTCGTCATAAGGCGTGGTCTGACTTTGTGAAAACTATTCATGTGCTTAAGTTCTTACTAAACAAAATTCGTAAACTTGACTCCATAAAGTAGAGTTTTTTATTTAATGTCCTGAAGGTACTCGGCATGAGTATATTTGAGACCTTATGATCGCACACATTTTTAGGGTGTCAAGGAAGTTCAAATTTCTCTCGAAACTACATGTGTTCTACGGTTATTTAATGGCTCTCCTCTCTATTGTATATGGGCAGGGTAACCTATTCGATAAATCAAAATCAAAGTAACATAATTTTGAAATATTTATAAAAGAAAAGGAACACAAAACAAATAGTTTGAGAACGAGAGAATTGTTATAACCATATTACAATATGAATTAAAATTTCATGTATTGTCAATATATACGTAAACAGTGTTAGAATCATGATACCTTATTAATGAAATATTTATGTTAAATATCATTACAATATCATGTACATGTCCCATTAAAGTTGTGACTGAAAAACGTTTTAGATTGTTTGAGGAAGATAAATACTAAACTAACCACTAAAATAAAAAAGAATGGACAGCAAAAAAAAAGGCAATTAAAAAAAATATATTAAGGCCGCCAATAATACTAACAAAAAAGTACTTGTACCGAGAAGATCCCATCATCCATCATCTATCACAACAATAAATGATGTGTGGAGATGTGTTAATAAGAAGACAAAGTAAAAGCAACTTCATAATGCCAATGGGGCCAAGGGGGTCACTGACCCTTGATAGCTCCGCCAATTTTGGACATTTTTCAAAAATAGGTAAACAAATTTCATTTATAATTTTCCATATATTATAAAATATTTTACAAATTTTTGGAATATTTTATCAATGGTATTGTTTAAGAAACTCGATTTTAAGTTAAAAAGATTCACGTTTGTTAGGTGTAAGGATGAATGTCCATGATTGGAAATGTTTAGCATTAAATTAAACAGATTCATTTATTGACAACGGGGTATACATAATAGGAACAAAATATTTATGTTTAGCATTAAATTAAATTTTATTAATTAATACAGATGAAAAGAACTTGTGAAAATAAGATGATTCATAAAGTTTGTACTTATTTGGTGATATGGAAGCAAAATCTCAATGCTATAAAATAAGAGCTCTTTTACGTGGACATGATAATTGGACATAAGTCCTTTACAATTTTACTTATTTATATTTTGACCCTCTATTTTAAAAAATGAGGGTCAAAATACAAAGAATAATTCTAGGCGGACCGGCCAATTGGACCGGTCCCTATTTTTTCCCATTTCCCTTGTGTTTTTTTTGGTATATATCCAAACATATTTATACTATGGATTTAAAAAAAATTGAAAAAATAAAAAAAAATTAGATGTACTTTGGATATATATATATATATATATATATATATAAAGGTTGTATGGGCTCATACAACTATTTTTTTTATATATATCCAAATTACACTTAATTTTTTTTTATTTTTTGTTTTTTTTTTAAATTCATAGTATAAATATGTTTGGATATATACCCAAAAAAAACCAAGAAAATATCCAATTTCCATGTCCAAAAAACATGTCCATGTAGAAGCACTCAAATACACATAGGTGAAATTATAAAGAGTTCGTGTTCAATTATCATGTCCGCATAAGATTTTTGATAAAATAAATAAATAAGAACTTTTGAAAATTATTTTGGTTTTTCAGTATTTCAATAAAAGTTCTTTAAATCTTGAGAAAATTTACAAACTTTTTGAAATTACCACTTCACCGACCACTTCGCCTTAATCATCTCACTTTTTTCCTCAATCCCAATAAATGATATCAATTTTTACTA
Organism: Aralia elata; assembly: GCA_034770075.1. Taxonomy (NCBI): domain Eukaryota; kingdom Viridiplantae; phylum Streptophyta; class Magnoliopsida; order Apiales; family Araliaceae; genus Aralia; species Aralia elata. The sequence continues at coordinate 18,750,274 of CM068384.1, forward strand.
ATTACTTTCACCCGATCAAATTCACCTGCATGAAACATTTTACTCCCTTCGTCTCAAATTAACTGTTCAGTTTTGACTTTTTAAAGTTAAATTGACCATTTTTAAAACTAATCTTTTTACTATTTTTGCTAAAATATAGGTGAAGAGATTATAACCAAAAGAAAGTATATACAATTTATTACTAACCCCAATTTTTATAATTTTAGAAATATATTTATATATGCTTAATTATTAATTCTAAAAATAATCAATTTGACTTAAAAAAGTCAAAATTGAGCAATTAATTTGAGACGGAGGGAGTATATGTTTTTTTGTTAATTTTGTATTTAATTCTTAACATTTCAAAATTCATTTCTAAAATATGCAAGTTACATGTTAAATCACTTGAACAAAGCTCTTAATTGCTCATGGTTTAACTAAATTAGCTCGACTCTCTGATTTTTCTTTCCTTACTTTTTGGTTGGAAGTTGTCCATCTTAGTATTCTTCAGCATATTCTAACATATATTCAGGATCAATAAAATTTAATCTTCTTGACTATTCTTTAAAAAAAGAAAAAAAAAAAGGCAGACCGTTAAATATTAATAAAATAATTTATATTCCATTTTCAATTCCCCCATGCTTGTAAAATCAACTAGCTACCTCAAACATGTGTATGATCAAGTGGAGGTGAGTGGTCATTGGCCCACAATTTTTATCATATCATCCACATGTTTGATATGTTGCTTCCAAAACCTAATCATAATGAATGATATGGAGAGAGATATGACTTAGAGAATGCGATTATCATATCGGGATTATAATTTTAAAATTATAATTTTAAAATTATAATATCTAGTTGAACATGATATTAAATAATATTTCATATTAAGTTATTTTATAATTTTTAAATTTAAAAATAAACAAGACACTTGAGATTAATAGTTCTATCCCAAATATAATCCTTACAGATAAACATATCCCTAGTGCCAACTCAGTACTTGATTTTTGGGTTCTTATACTAAAATAATAATAATAATAATAATAACAACTCAAAAAAAAAAAAAATAAATAAATAAAAAGTACTAAAAATTAACTTCAGGATCTGACAAATTCCCATTCTCTAATGTACAACCGACAGCTATATAACCTTTGCACATGCACCCATTTGCCCAAACAGAGAAATTATGCAACTGCATTATGTTTCTGTTCTTTATTAAAAAAGAAAAATATTTTAAGAAAATATAAGGATATTAAAAACTAAACCCTCCATAATCATTGATTTATGTGATTTAATTAACTAGTTAACAGAATATATTGCTCTGTAAAGATTCTTAGTTCTTAGTCTTCTGACCCTTTTGCTCCATTGGTTCTTTTTGTTTTGTGCATCTTTCTAACTTCTTGTTAAATTATTCTTTATACTTTTTTGGTTATCTAATTGAGGATAATGAAAAGTGGGCCAGCTTCCAATTTTTTGATTGTACTAACTACTAATGTCTGTTTTATATGAGATACATTTTTTTTAATATTTATTTAAAAATTAAAGATATATTTTTATTTTTATATTACACAATGATATTAAAATTTTAAATTGTTATTACTATTTTTAGTTGATTGAGTATTATCATAACTCCCATTAATATATTTTTAGCTAGTATTATGAATACGTTAGAAAAATTAATAAAAAATTATCTTAAAAAATATATCTTTAATTTTGAAACATGAGAAGAGTAATAATGTCGAAAATAGCTCCATAAATGATAAACCAATCATTTATAATTTTTAAATTTTTTGCGTTATTTTTAAGCAATTGATATTATCAAAATAAAAAATATTATTAAAGTAATAAGCATTTTTTAGAATAAGTAAAATTATTGTTAAATATATTTTCTTTTTTTTGCCATAATTTTTACTGTGACCAGTGACTGTCAATGGCCTTTTTTTTTATATGTTTTTCACAGGCGCAATCTACTGCAAACTCAGCAACTTCCCATGTTCAGAGCCTTGATACTTTTGGATGCTTAGGTGTCAAGGCTCTCCTAATAATCTCCCTCAGAAAGTTCCTTTTTACCCATTTGGATTTTGCTGAGCAACAATCAATGCCATTGTTCCCTTCTCCTTTTCAGCTGTACAACCCATCATTAATCACCCAAAAATTATTTATCCCCAATTATTTATTGTTGTTTAGTATAGTACTCCATCATATTTAAATGTACAAATTCCAAACTGCAAAAATTTCTTCAATTTCAGTCTTTCTCTGTCTGGGTCAATTCCTCTCAATCCATTGGTACCCAAGCTTGAACGTTTCAGTCTCAATTTGTGAAAAAGTTGAATCTTTTTCCTATTTTAGGACTGTACCAACAAAATCTGTGTACACCAAAGTTTTCACTATATGATCTGAGTTATTGAACAGTGTTTGATTCATTTTGTTTTGTGTTTATTGTTTGATTTGAAGCTTATTGGGGTCACAAACTTCATCTGGGTTTAATCTCCTTTTTCTTGCCACTCCATAATAATCTGCTAAAATCACAAATAGGGTATTGGGATTTGGAAGAAACCCTACTTTTTGGCAACCCATTTGACAGATTTCTTGTGTTCCCATTTGGGAATCTTGAAATTTATGACTTGGGTTTTTTCAAAGTGATGCATATTGAGGTTTTCAAGAATGGCTGCTTTGGTCCCTGGTGTTCTGTTGAAGCTTCTTCAGCATATGAACACAGATGTGAAGGTTGCTGGTGAGTACAGGTCATCTCTTTTGCAAGTGGTGAGCATTGTCCCTGCACTAGCTGGTGGGGAGCTCTTTTCAAATAAAGGGTTTTACCTAAAGGTATCAGATTCTTCTCATGCCACTTATGTTTCTCTTCCTGATGAACATGATGATCTTATTCGTAGTGACAAGATTCAATTGGGTCAGTTTATACATGTTGAAAGGCTTGAAGCTGCCTCTCCGGTCCCAATTCTTCATGGGGTTAGGCCAGTACCAGGGCGGCACCCTTGTGTGGGAAGCCCTGAAGATATAGTTGCAACTCATTCATTAGGGTTCCTTAATAATAATGGTAATTCGTCTTCCGGTTCAAAAGCCTTAGACAAAACTAAATCCCCTTCCAAAGTAACGAGCAATAATAATTTAGGGGTGAAGGATAACAAATCCACACAATTGAAATTGAATGGTAGCTCTAAGGAGGATCAAGTGGATAGGAAAACACGATCGTTGGTAAGATCCAAGTCTCAATTGTCGAAGCTGGTCTTGAGTTCCGTTGATAAGAAGGAATCATTTCTGAAGAAATCATCGAGTTCGCGGTCAATCCCTTCATCACCGTCGAGTTGTTATTCGTTGCCAAATTCTTTTGAGAAGTTTGCTAATGGGATTAAGCAGCAGGGAAAGATCAAGGGGTTGGAGAAGGCAACGGCTAAATTGGGCTTGGCAGAGAAGGCTGGTTCGGTTCGCGGGGCAAGTCCGACTACAAAGAAGGCAGTGGTGGGAAGCTCAATGAGGAATTTCATTCAGGGGATTGAGTTGGGGCCTAAGGCATTGAGAAAGAGTTGGGAGGGGAATTTGGATATGAAGGCCAGGGAAAGTCCAAGATTGAGGGTCATTAAGCATGATTTGAAGCCTGACGCACGGAGTACTTCTGTGAGTTTTTCTTTTATATACGCAGCCTTTGTTGTTATTCACACATCTTTTAATTTAGTGACAAAAGCCAAACTGAAATTATCAATTATTCTTTCAAAAATGTTATCATGCTGAATTTTGACAGGTATAGAATTAATTTTTTCCATAATTTCAGCTATACTTTCTTTTGAGCTAGTTGTTTTGTGGGATCATAAAGATTGAGAAAAACACCATCAAATGTTATGGTGGAATTGAGCTTTCATAATAATTGAATTTTGAATGGTCTTCTTGATTCAGGGAGTGTTATTTGAAATTTGCCTACAGTAATGTTTAGCTGCATTTCCTTATTCTTCCAACTGTAGACTTTCTCTATTTATTTTTAAAAGGGAATGTTGTGAGTGTTAGTTGGTTGCCTCATTTGTCGTTGGTTGCCTCATTTGTCTTTCTAGCAAATTATTATGGCCTTTTTATCTAATGAATTCATATTGGCAGGTTCCAAGAAAATCGACAAGCGAAAGGTTGCCGTCTAAAGAGGAAACTAAGGTACAGCTGTCTTCAAAGTCAGTCAAAGAGGAAAATAAGGCTCAGATGTCGACGAAGAGAGTTACGACAAATGGCGATTTAGTTGATCCTGATAAGTTGATAAAGCAGAGAACATCTGTTGGAAAGAAAACTCAAGGCGACATTGCTAATCATGGATTACCAGGAAATTTGGTCAAGGTTTCTTACAGTAATAGAAGAATAACGGATGCAAGTGCTTCATGGACTTCACTCCCATCTTCCCTTGCAAAGCTTGGAAAGGTAGGATTTTTGTCATTAATCTTCCCAACCAAATGTATTTGTCTGCAAGTTCGCTTGCTGGGTAGTTGTTAAATATATTTTCGGTAATAAATCGGGAGTTTTAAATTTTCAACAAACAGCACTGCATCCTATATTACATATTACTATTATTAATGCACAATCACATAAGAATTAGATTTATGAGTAACAAGGTTTTGTATGGAATTTTGTTCTGTTGCATTACTGGCATGACATCTTGTGGTTATTTTCTTTTCGTCCAGAAATACTTCTCAGTTGACTGAGCAGTGCTGTCTAATTAAGTTTGTTGTCGCATTAGAGTCTACCTATTTCACTTTGTTACATTTTATGTGCTGAATAAATGACAAGGACATACATTTCTCTGTGTCTCATTAAAAAAATGGAAGTATGTCATTTATATTTCAGGAAGTTTTGAAGCACAGAGATGCTGCGCAAACAGCTGCCATTGAGGCAATCCAAGAAGCTTCAGCTGCAGAGAGTTTACTTCGTTGTTTAAGGTACTTTTCCCCGGGGAGCTAGTTCTGGTTATCTGAGTTTAACTTTATTTTGAAATCATGAGACTGCTAAACCACTTTTGTTGTTAAAGCATCTAGTTATTGCCTTCACAAGATTTATAGTTTCATTGGTTAGTTGCTAAGAGGCATGTGTACATAAAAATCTCGCACAATAATTTTGCTTTTACTTTAGTTCTTTCAACAGTGCTTCTGAAATCTGGAATTTCTTAGTTGTTAATAAAGCTCAAATAACCAACATGGTGTCAAATATTATGCACACCTTTATGCTAGACTAATTTAAAGGGTCTTTCATCTCCTTTATGCATCTTTCACTTTGGGGGTGGGGTTTGGGGAGGGGGTTGCGTAAGTATCAGGAATGATATACAAGATGCAATGTGCTAAACTAGACTTATAAATTGATATATCTTAAGCCAACTACAAACATTTTTTGCTTCAATCATTCCCCCCCCCCCCCCCCCCCCCCCCCGCCCCTCTTCTCCCTGCGAGCGTTATTCATCTGAGGTCAGATTGTGCTGGAACCAGGAAATCCGAACTTTTGGAGAAATGCATAATAGTATAAATTCCAAGGACCCATATACTTATGTTAACCTTAACCCTAACAGTAGTAAGCTATTATGTGCCTAATCATTTCATTCGATTCATAGAACCATATCTGGCATTTATGAGGTGTCTTGTGGGAAAAAAATTAGTGGGCAACAAGTGATGAGTATCAGACATGGATCAGTATATGTCTGCATCAATGCATAAGAGCTCTTGTAGTGGATTTCTTCTTCTTTTTTTCGCCTTTAAGCAGTAGTCATGGCTAACTCATTAATTTTTCCTAATTTATCTAAGCCTTCTATTATGGTGTGAAAAGGCCATTAATTTTATGCTACTGCAAAAAAGTCTCTCCCTGCTCAGTAAAATGTGGTCACTTGACTTGCTTCCAGCAAATATTACGTCAAAATACTAAGAAATGAACTTTACCTGCTGGTGGAGTGTTCGGTTAAGAAGCAGTGTGGACTCTTTGAAAACTTCATTTTTGTCGTCTTAGTCTTTGATTCCTGATGGTCTCACTCGTCTTCTTTGGTTTGTTTCTCCAATTAAATCCATTTTTCTCAAAAGGTTATACACTGCATCTATATTGAAGAAAGTGAGAATCTTTAATTCAAGAATTTTGTTATACTTGAATGAGTTGATGCATTAAGGTTGAAATACAAGTAAGCATAAACAATAATTTCACTAAAAAGATGTTACATGCTTACAGTCGAAAAGCATACGAAAGTATTTTGAACAAAACAATGAGCTGCCTTTCCTTTTCTACAAAGAAGTGTTAAAAGTTGTGTTAAATGGTAAAGCATAGTATGAGAAAGTTTTAACTGAGGATTGCAAGATTCTTAGGCACTGTGCTTGTTTTGCTATTCTCCGGGGTGTCTCAACGGGGAGGAATGCGTACATTTTCAGTGGCAGTTGCCTGCCTTTTCAGTTATTGTGGACAGAAGTACTCTTCTTGCTTCTTTGTGGGACTGTCTGCGATGAGTGCTTTTGATGGGTTTCTACTTCTGATTTACATAAGTTTTGGAATGGTGTTCTGCATTCAGATTTGAATCTTACTTTTGGCTTAAGAGCATTTCCAACCTCATTTGTATTTTCTCTCTACTATAATATATTCTTCTTTTACAGTTTTATATATATAGTTTCCTTTTTGAGCATGATAAAAAAAAAAAAAAATCTTTTTCACGTGGGACGTGTTCATCTTCCCTGTCTTTCTTTTATTAGAGTATATATTTGGTAACTTCGTGACTTGAATATAGATCCCTGTAGGCAATATAACTTCGTGATTCATTAATGTTCTTGAATTAAATTGGGTGCCAGGAAATAGAGTGGCTAGTAAATTTGATATGATACAGATATGGATTAAGCACCAATACAGAGATGGATTAAGGGTTCAAAGTTCTATATGATACATGTGTGCTTCCTGATCTAATGCATTTCGAAAACTGTGAAGACTCGAGTATTTTGTTTGGGATGAAATGACTTCATAAAGTACAATCTATAGGACCAAAGATGGTTGGGCCTACCTTAATAGTTAATACTGAACTTCAAAATATTGTATCTGGTAATCAGTTGCCTTGTAACAACAATTACCTGCTCTTTATTAGTTTATGATACAAAATTCCTGTAGTGTTTCTATTTGCAATACTAAGCTGATGTTAGGGATATTTAAGGATGGTGGGCGTGGTTACCCATAACTAGTTATAGTCCACTTGGGCGAAGTTTGAACAGCCAGACCTTCCAAATGAAAGCTTCACCTCTAGACAAACTTTAGGATGAAGTCTTGTATATTCTCTCAAATTTTCTTGGGGCATAGGGTTTATTTCTTTTGTTCATTTCCAGTTTTAAAAACGTTTAGATGTAAATCATGTGAAGAGATTTGTGGTGTTGAAGGGTTTTACAGCAGAAGTTTTCTGGATTATATACAGTTATTGGAAGTTTGACTGAAGTGGTAGTTTAGCTGTGTGTTAAAATTCTTGAAAGAAGCTTGACGCAATTTGTGGTATTTTATATAAGCACACACACACACATTTATATATATATATATATATATATATGTATAATTGCACTTTTAGTCTTGATCAGTCTTTCTAATTATTCTAAAACTCAACAAGAGCCAGATGTTCCATCTTTTTTTTCCCTATTTTGGAAGGCTGCCTATTTCAGGTGAAATGCGCTGACAACTATATATTTACATTGGCAGCACATATTCTGAGCTAAGTTCCTCTGCAAGAGAAGATAACCCGCAGCCTGCTGTCGAGCAGTTCTTGATTTTGCATTCTAGCTTGAACAGTGTTCATCAAATTGTTGATTCCCTGTCTAAAACCATCACGGTTGGTTCATCTCCAGATCACGAAGAAAACCCATCAGAAGAAGCACTAAAGGTCACGTCCGAAAGACGTAAACAAGCAGCTTCTTGGGTCCATGCTGCTTTGGGCACCAATTTATCTTCCTTCTCAGTATTTAGCAAACAAGCCACATCAAGCGCTATTCTAGCTACAACCCCATCTCCAAACTCGAAAACTGTGCCTGGAAATCAACCCATATTAGTCCTCGAGAATTCTACTAAAAGTGCATCAACAAAAACTCAAGCCAAGCCCCGCCAAACAGTGGGCTCAAAGATTATTGGTCAGAAGCCAAAGGCTTCACCTCCGCCTCCACCACCGCCTCCTGTAGAATGGGCCAGAGGGGATACTCTCGATGAGGCTGTGGATTTGGCTGAAATGCTACGAATGGAATCGCAGGACTGGTTTTTAGGATTCGTTGAAAGATTCTTGGATGCAGAAGTGGATGTTTCGGCCTTATCAGATAATGGTCAAATAGCTGGCATATTGACTCAGCTCAAGAGTGTGAACGATTGGTTGGATGGTATTGGATCAAGCAAGGATGAAACCGAAATGCCCAATATCTCTCCTGATACAATCGACAGGATAAGAAAGAAGATCTACGAGTACCTTCTTACACACGTGGAATCTGCTGCTGCTGCACTTGGTGGTGGCTCTCAATCATCACCACCAACGGAAACCAAACCGAGAAAATGACTTGTTTACTCTGAACCAAGAACTAGCAATTAATCCCTTGAGCTGCTAAGTGGTTAAAGGAGCTCAGTAACTTTCGTTCGTGTATATAAATCCTACAAAGGATTCAGTCAGGTATAGATCGATTTCTCGTTTTTTTTTTAATTGGAAGAAAGGCGTCGATACGAAGATCGAGGAATTCTTTCTCCATTCTACTTGTTTGGCTGGAACAGGTTTTTTTTTTTTACTCAAACTATACATAGCGAAACAGCTTGGAGAATATGGAGGTGGCTCTTCTCCTTGCAATTTAAGTTAAATTTTCTATTTTTCGTTTGCCAGTTTCAATGTTGTATGAAAGGTAAGAAAATGGAAAGGGAAGTAAATTCTGGAATTTGGGTATTTATTGGTGTTATTCACTCTACCAAGCTTTATATAACTGGTCAAATTTGTTTAGCTTTATTTGCTGGAGTATTTGGATTGTTCTTTGGTATATTGCCTCAATTGTGCTTTTCATATAGGAAGAGACCATATTTTGTTGGTTGATTGTGGAGCAACTCTTTTCTTTTGCATAACAAATGATAAAAAAGGGTTTTGATACTTTTAATGCAGGAATTATCATTCCAGCGCAACCAGTGCAATCAAGGATTGTAATATATGTATTATAAACTTATAGCTTCTTTGTTCGTAGACAAAGCGGATAATTCAAGGCTTAACTTGTATTCACGTGTTTCATATCATTGTTTAAAAACGTTGTTTATTTGTGATGGAAATGAAATTGTAGCATTGGAAACAATAAAAATTAAAAAATAAAAATTACTTAATGGAAGGACTGCTACATAATTTACATTTAACCAGGTGGTATGAGACATTTATATAGCATAGAATCTTCCAAGTTTGGTTCCACCAAGATCAACAGACTTGACACTTTCATAATCATCATATAATGGGGTGGTCAAAAGTCCAGATAACATAGGTGGGGTGGCCATGTGCATTGTGCTTCTAGAATCCAGCAAAAATAAAATGGGCGCTTCTAGAAGCCGACCAAAGCAACCACATCCCACTTGCACACGGTTTAACTATTTTTATTTATTTATTTAAAAGTAAATAGGAGACATATTTTTAAAATGATAATTTTAAAAAAAAATATTTTTTTTTCCAAATATCTATATAAGTCATGTAATACTGAATCAATATTTATATGTTAAGAACTTTATTTAATTTTATAATATATAATTAATTATATATCTCTAATTTAAAACAAATTGAAAAAAAATACTTGGCACATATTTTATGTAAATTTAAAAACTTAAAATAGGAAAAAAAGTATCAAATAATTTCTATTTTTATTCATAATCGACCCTACATATAGTACGAGAATTTTGCTCTTTAGCTGCATGCTCTTGCATGATCTTTTGTAATTTAAAATTTCAATTCAACCTTTCAAAACGTAACGGCCAACACTAATTTATTTTAATTCTTCTAGAAAGATTCCGTAAATGTATCAAGAGATATCTGATACATGTGATTTATTATAAAATATTACTAGCGACCGTTAGGTCCATTAGTATGACATCTCTTTTTGATAGGTATATCATTAAATGTATCAAAAGAATTTGTAAGATATTACATCACTAGGGTTATGATATGGGCATGTTTGTTTATAAATATTATAATATTAGAATTATATTTTTATAAATTAAAATTTTATTAATTTTAAAATTAAATAGTCATAATTACATATTTATTTTTTATGAGATTATTTTTAAGATAACTTAAAATAATCTTATGTTATGTTTGTTTAGTCAATGATTATTTAAAAAATTGAATAAAAACTTACTGTTTGGATTATTGTGCCATTGCCACGAATAACAAAGATATCATATTCTTGTGAGTTTAAGTATAGATGAATAAGATATAATACATCAGTCATTTTAAATAAAGTTAAAAGTTAATTTTGTCCATAAATTTTTAGTCCCAAATAGTAAAAATTATAATACCTAGTTGAATATGATATCACTATTAAATAATTTTCATTTTAAGTCATTTTATTATCTCCGAGACTAATAGTTCTAAGTCTATTTTTAGAACAAACAAGATATTTGAAAATTTGGGACTAATAGTTCAATCCCAAATGTTATCATTGTGAACAGTGCCACATCAGCCAGTTTGTAAAATATTTGTAAAATAGTTTGTGTCTCTAGTATTACTCTTTATCTAAATTACATTTCAAAAATAATTACCTGATTTGTTGAAAATTTATTAAAAGACATTAGTCAACTTATCAACAAAAAAAATATACACATACTATTTTTTTCATCAAAATTATTGAACTTTTAAACAATCGTAAAAAATACTCAAAATTTAATCAGTTCATACGTAAACATTAGTTTATATAATCAGATTTTAGATATTTTCAATAATTATTTACAAATTTAATAATTTTAATTTAGAAAATATTTTATATATTTTTAATAACTTAAAGAGAGTTTAATGATTTTTTCTTCTTCTGATTATTAAGTCATACCGACTTCTTTTATCAACCAGCAGTAGGACCCCTAGAGTCACCTATCATCTAAGTTTAAAATTATGTTCAATATAATACTTAAAATATTGGCAAATACTACTTTAGTGTGGCATATTTGACCTTTTTAATATCATTCTTTGACCAGTTTCTTGACAGTTCATCCAGCTTCCTTTTTTTGACAAACTTTCCATCGCCGGACACGTGGACGTCGCCAAAACAACGGTAGTAATACTACTTCTATATTACTATTATTAATTATTAAAATAAAATTTAACACACTGATAATATATATATATATATATATATATATATATATATATATATATAGACAGGTGTAATTGTCATTAAAATTAAAATAATTTTGTCAATATATCAAATTTTAATTATTAATTATTAAGCGCACTTTTAAAATATTTATATGATTCTCATATTTTATTTATATATTTATATTATATTTCTATATAAAAATATGTAATTTGGCGGGTGCTTGAGTTGGACTTCTACACTTTCATTTTCCCCATCTTTCCTCTCTCTGTTGCCTGCCGGCGGCCTAGGTACACATTTTCTCTCTCTTCTCTCTCTCTCTCTATATATATCTATTATGTATAACTCGACGGATAAATTGTTATACGGTTATATATGTATATGGTTGCCGTGTCGTGCGTTAAAGCAGTTCATTGAATGTGATTTGGTTGCTCAATTATTTTGTAAGACGGACTCTTGAAATAGGTTATCTAATACTCATAGTATGTTTCGGAATTGGAATTGAAAGCACATTTGCAATTTTATGGAATTGAAATTTAGCTAAAATTTGGTGCTCAGTTTCATTTCCAGGTTTGGAATTGAGTTGTTAAACATAGTTTTAATCATTTATGTATGTCTTTTTAAACTCATCCAGATATATGTATTTGCATTTGTCCTTTTGGTTGTATGTCCATCTTTTAAATTTTCATTTGTAGTGAAATTGAAGGGATTGTATTCACCCTTTAACATATCTTGTTTGATTGTTATCGGTATTTCTGATATGACATAGTGATATCACATACACATATTTGCACAGCGAGATATAAATGTCTTTTTATTTGAAGAGAAACGATGTATACACATCTATATATATGCCAGATTCTATTGCGACTAGATACGTGAAAATTTCCTTGCAATTAGTTGTAGCCCCTGCGCCATTGTGTGTAATCACAACAAAAGTTAGTACAAATTGTCGGCTTAAATAGCCAAACTCGTATTTGATTTGCACTATAATGTTTTTATGTGTATTCATTTTTTTTAAGTGTGTATATATTTATAATTTCATTTGCTGGTGTATGTGCTAGTTTGTTTAATGTCAATCGGTATTCAAAATCCATTATTTGATTTGTCCTGCATATTGTGTTTTTTTATGGAAATATTATCTGTTTCTTCGGATTTTGGAACTCTCACCTGATTATGGTATAAATTAAGTTCATCATGGTTTGATATATTTATATTCCTTTTTTAGTCATTTTCCCCCTTTTATAATGTTACTCATACTTAGAGAAGATTTGTAAGTGATAATGTGGTATATTTGTATCAAAGTCGCACATGTTATACTAATATTGTTGTCGGCATTAGAAATTTCAGTTATGTGAAACTACTGGGTATTGTTAATTGTTCAACTGGTCGAAATAAATGTAGTTTGGTGCCCTTCTACTGCAATGCTCTTCTGATGTTTGTTGGTCTTGATCCCTGTTGTATAGTGTTTAGTCCATATCATGGTAACCAAAAAACACTTTAATTGGTAGCAAATTTTGTTTCGGTATGAATGTTCCCAAACATTGTACACTTTTGTTCCGGAATAACAAATATGGCAATCCAAAAAAAATTCCCTTTTTTACTTAAACTTCTATAGGTCAAGAATGATTACAGTTTTGCTTTATGATTTATAAATGATGAGTATCCCCTTATATAGCCTTTGGGCCATACGACTAATAAATAAGATCAAATTTAATGGAAGGCCAGGATCAACTATCTGGAGTCATCCTCTAAAAATATCAATGATATTTATAATGTCTAATAATTACATGAGTAAATCTAGAAAAACTCTATTAGAAACCCTAATATATAAAATAAGATTCTAGAGAATGCCAACTAATGTCACCAAATGACTGAATGAGCGCCATGAAAGTACCAAGTTAGCAATGACATGCCGTAACTCATTGAAAATGTCCTTATTGTGACACTACACTTAGAAACAATTCGACAGTTTTATTATTTGGAATAAAAGTTGTTGTTGAGTTAAATTGAGTTGTATTGTAAATTTGCATATGGATCATAGATAAGTCATGTGTCAGTATAGAGTTCATGTTTTACAGGATTATTTAGTAAAATCAATTTAGTTTCATCCGATTATGATTTTTAAAATCTCTTAAACACAAGGAACAGGAACATTCATTCCATATTTGATGATTGGATAACTGCAAATAAACAAAGGAATGAAAATGACACTTCTGCCCTTTATGCATATCTGTTTCATTCCATGCTGCTCCATAGTCTACCTTGTCTCATAACCTTCAGAACAATGAACAAACATTGCATGAGCCCTTGCTTTATGTTCAGGAACACGATGGGAGCATTCAGTTCCAAAACTTCAGATTCTTATAAGAAGTCCTCACGTGTTCGTAGTAACAAATGTGGGTCTGGTAGTGCGGGACATCAGTCAAATGGGTTGATGGAGTCGACGAAGAAGCAGACTAATTTATCTCCTCCAAAGAAGAAATCAGACAAACCTTCAGAAATAAAGAAACCAGTTATGAATCATGGTAGCAATCACAATGATTTCTATGACGGGATACCTCACTACCAAAAGGCTTTATACCAGAAATCCAGATCAATGAGAACCAAGCAGGTAGGTGCCGTGAAAGCAGGTTATTACCTATTACTTTTCATATGTTGCTCATCTCTTTTGCCCTTATCTCAGTTTATTGAAACTATCAGCTGACACTAAATTGTGCTCCTTAATACATATCTCAACGTATTGTCAAAGTCCATTATGATAACCTGATACAGATGTTAAGTAAGATTGTTGATAAAATGAGCTCTACTACGTATAGAGTTAAACCTTGATGCACCAATTGCCATCCTTTGATAGATACTTAAAATTTAAATATTTTTGGTGGGGTTTGGGTGATTCCTAGATCGTGCGCCTTGTTGAATGGTAGAAGGGGTGCTAGAGATAGTGACAGTGTTGTTACCAAAAACAAGAACTAACAACTTAACGAGGAATTGTAGTTTGATAAAAATGTGATGAGTAAAAAAATGACAAAGAAAAAGTGAAACAATTTATTGATAAACAAGGCACTAGCTCATTTCTTTTGTTGGTTTCTACTGTTTTTCATGTTCAAGGGACTCATGTACCCATCTCTTTGTAGATAGTAGGTACTGCAGTTGTGTAGAAATAGTGAGGCAGTTGTCTAATTTTAACACGTTTTCACCATCAGTAGATCATAAACTACAACAAGACTTTATTAATCTAGATTAGATTATGTTATTAACAGCCTTAAAAATGCTACAACATTGCAGGGTTCAGAAGTAAGTTCACGTTTGAGCAGATCCGGTACCCTCGGGCTGGGAAAGGCCGTGGAAGTCTTGGACAACCTTGGGAGTAGCATGACCAATTTGAACCCTAACAGTGGCTTTGTTTCTGGTGTGACAATCAAAGGCAATGAACTTTCAATTCTAGCATTTGAAGTTGCGAATACAATTGTCAAGGGTTGTAGTCTTATGGAATCCGTTTCAAATAAAAACGTACAGCAACTGAAAGAAGTTGTGCTTACTTCAGAAGGTGTTCAACATTTAGTGTCAAAAGACATGGATGAACTCTTGAAAATGGTTGCCGCAGACAAGAGGTTGGTACTAGAGAAAAGTACACAAATTTTATTGTTGTCCTTGCATTTCTATTACTGCTATGAATAGATTTTTCTGTTAGGGCCTTTACATTCTTGCTATAAATGGTTATTTTTTTTTGAAGTCTAAAATAGTAGTCTAATATAGCCTTTATGTCCTCCCATAAATGGTTAGTGTTGTTAGTTGTTACTCATAAAAATACAGTAATAATAAAAGAAAAAGAAATTGATGCTCTCTATTTTTATTTAAAACTAGTACTTGTTATTTATTGGATATTAATTATTAAAAGTATTCATTGGATATTTGGTTCCATTCACAGGGAAGAGCTGAAAGTTTTTGCAGGAGAAGTAATACGTTTCGGAAATCGTTGTAAAAATCCTCAGTGGCACAATTTGGATCGTTATTTTGAGAAGTAATTTTATAAAATTTTCTTTCACTAACCATATCATCTTATTTATCCCACGGTCATGTTTGTTTGCAATGATTATAATCCCGGGATTATAATCCATAGAATTATAATCCTGGGATTATAATACCTAGTTGAACATGGTATTAAATAGTCCCCCATATTAAGCCATTTTATAATCCCTGGACTAATAGTCCCAAGTCCAAATTTGAAAACAAATAAGATACTTGGGATCAATAGTCCTATCCCAAGTATAATCCTTGCAAACAAACATAGCCTACGTGTTTAGATATTTTCACTCAGTGGATGCTTTTTATTTTCCAGACATAGCAAAGACCCTCCTAAACAGTTGAAGGAAGAAGCGGACTCAGTGATGCAGCATTTCATGACCTTGGTTCAGTTTACTGCTGTTAGTATTCTCCTTTCATAACTAAAAAATGTCGATGAGTTTGTGGTCTTAGTTTTAAGAAACATCTAAAGAGGTCATGACAGATCTTTTGCTTAGAAAAACAAAAAAAGAAAGCCTATGGCCTTTCTTAACTACCTAAAAGATGCTAAAATCAAAGTGTATTTTCTTTCACATCCCTACGTCACTAATATGATCCATGACACTAATATTAGATACACTTTTTGATCTAAATACAGTTCGTTCAAATAAATTAGTTTGCAAGAAACGTCCCTGAAATTCATGTCATATGATCAAAATTTGAACTTTATTCTCAACATTACAGCTGGTGCCTAAGAGAAACAAGTTGAGAGTTACATGAATAGTTTTAAAAGGAAATGTTAGAAGTAGAGTTACCAGATCCTCTTGTAGACCTAGCGAACTGCGTTTTAATACTTCCATTACATTATGAAACTCTAGATTTAGCGACCCAAATATATCTTTGATTTTTTGAGGATATTTCTTTGATTTTTATCTTGAATTGCACAAATATCAATACTCTAATTTTGTATTGAATGCTCAAACAGTACATTTGTACTAAATTATTTCTTGGACACTCAATTTCTCGATGTAAATAATTTTATTTTTTAAATTTAACTTTGTTGTTTTTTAAAATTCTAAGAGAATTCCTAATTATAAGCACCCATATAAAGCTACCCCTTGCACACTACGTTTTAACTACATATATTCATTCCATGAGTCAAAATGATTTGGAGCTCTTTGCATCGTATTAACATATTCATGTTATTGCATGATGACATGGATTGAAAAAAAATGATATATTTTAGAAGATCAAATGATGTATTAGAGTAATTACAGAAAAATATACTCTGGCCTATTTATGCACCATAATGAATTCTTGAATTTTTGTTGTTAATTGGTTACAATTTTTTTTTTTTTTTTAAATTCGGTTACTTGGTCTTATCCATGCTTAAAGCCTGTAATTAGCTGATGAAACTTCACAGGCTAAAGCTATAAGTTGAGAATGGTTGTCCTTAAAAGTTTAGTCAAGAAAACAAACATTAAGGGGAAAAAATAAACCTAGTAAAGAAAATGTGCACAGTAGTTAACGTGGCTTTAGTTTTTGTCTTTTAAAAGCAAACCACTGAAACTCTTTTAATTACAGGAGCTATACCAGGAGTTGAATACATTAGACAGACTGGAGCAAGATTATCAGCACAAACATCAAATTGAGAATAAGTCAAATGTCACTCAAAAAGGTAATGAACTTTCCTTGTTTATAAGCTTTCGACTGAGTAGCTGTCATAGTGATAACTTGGGCATATAGCTTCATTTGCCTATTACTGGATACTATGTTGCTTTCCTCAAACTGACTGAACATGACAAGGAGACTAATTTAAAAGGATGTAGTTGCTGAAATTAGATTTAATATTACTTAACATAACTGGAGGTAATTGACCTGGCACTTCTCGATGGGACTGTCCCAAAGGAAATGAAAGGTGTGAAGTTGTACTTAGACCTGTCCTTGGACAAGAATTGATGTGTATACAAAAAAAAAGAGCTAGTAAATTTCTAGCAGTATAATTATGGTGTTTGGATTGTTATATTATTGATGAAATGGCTTTTATCCATAGCCATGTTGATGGCAAGTTTATGCAGCACAACTTTGTCATTAGAACGTCATTTTAAAATTAATGTGCTAGTAAGTTATGATGCACTTTTTCTCTCCATGTGCAAGCAGGGGTAATAATAGCGTAAGCTTTTGGAGGAACTGGAAACTTAGCTCTATTACATGATGCCTATGCCTTATGGTCCAGTATATACATTGTGAAGATCCTTCTGAAAAAAAGATAGAATTCATGGCTTTTGCTGTTGATGTTATTTAATTAACTTTTCAATCTAAATGTATTCAAGGATACTATTATGTCTGAAATGTATGAAAGGATTTTCTTTGACTGGCAGGTGAGGACCTCGCATCTCTGAAGGTAGAACTAAAAAGCCAAAGGAAGAAAGTAAAATCATTAAAGAAAAAGTCACTCTGGCTCAAGAGTATGGAAGAGGTAGTTGTTGATGCTGCTCTATAGCTCTACTTTGAAAGTTATCCAGTGATTTTGAAGTATATGTTGATATTTACGTTCTAGTTTCTATGATTTTTTAACTGCTTTATTTATTTATTAATATATATGTAGTTAGATATATACATATACATACATTTTGACCTCGTATACTATTGTATCCATATTCCTGATATATCTGAAAATTTTCATTGATTAGAGAGATATTAATAAGTCTGCTTGTCGAGTAATGTTTTAATCTTTGTATTATAGTTCTATCTCTGTTCATAAATTTTAGACAAAAATTTGAGAAAATAAAAACAAATATTTTTTTTCCTTATTACTGCATTTTGTAAGATATTATTGATTTTGCTTAGATGGTTCATCCTATAAATAAATATCTTTTAGAACGTTGGTGCAATTTTGTGAACTACAGGTGATGGAGAAGCTTGTCAACATCGTCCTCTTTTTGACTCAAGAAATAAACAGTGCATTTGGCAGTACATGTATGTATAGTCTTAATCTTAGAAAGTTTGCTATTTTAAGTATTTTCCCAGTCCATTACAAATTTACAGCACCCCTAGCTTATGTAATGCTTGTAATATGAAAAAGTCTCCGTATTAAAAGGTTGATGCTACTTCCTCTTCAACCTTATGAATCTCAGAATTTTTCATCAGATACATGAAATCCACAGACGTACACAATTGCAAGAAATTGATTTAAAGGAGTAGAAGTAGCACTTCTACAACTACATATTCTTGTCTAATCTTTTATTGCTACATATGCTTAGTACTTTACAAATATTGGCGTGTACATGTTGTTTTACGGTGGACTCAACACCTGTTATTTGATTATTCTCACTCTACCTGGTACTATTTGAGAATTATGGGAAGTGTTACGGGAAACTAGAGAGCACTATATAATCTCTCTTCTTATACATTCTCTTGCTCCAGTTTGAGCCAGAAGCATGATTCACCATGTGATGGCCCAATATTCTATCTATTATCTTGGATATTTATAACTCTTCCAATTTTTTAGATGCCATACACTTGTGTCCGTATGTGTTTGAAATTTGAATCCTTAGAACATGACAGATTGAATGGTTATGTACTTGTCAGAGTTCGAAATAATAGAGTTATTATTGCTCTATTTCTCTTTATTTTACGAGTTGAATTAGTTTCAGTTATATCTATTAGTGACAGTGCAGTCCCCAGAGTTTGTTTTACAGTATTCATATACTTCTGAACGTTTTTTCTAAATATTTGTCATTGATAATCTGCAGATGATACTACAGAATCAAAGGGAGTTTTGAGCATTCAAAGATTGGGACCTGCTGGTCTTTCTTTGCATTATGCTAATATTATCCAGCAGATCGACTCAATTGTGAGTATATTATCTCTTCACTGCTTGATACATTTTCTGTCAACTTGATTCCAAACTATCTTAGTAATTAAGTGCTTTTTTTTAATTCATATCATTTTTACCTGTATTTTCTCTCATAATATATCTTGCAACATTTCTTGTATATTATATATAAAGCGAGGCTCCTGAATGTGCCATTAAAGTCTCTCTTTATGTCTGCATTTTTCAAATAAAATGATTAGATTTCTAATTAGTACTTTTATGCTTTGATCAGGTAGCTCGATCTGTCTCTGTGCCTTCTTGTACTAGGGAACTTTTATACCAGAACCTGCCTCCTGGTATAAAGTCATCTTTCCGGTCCAAACTAAAATTCTTTCATGTCAAGGAAGAGGTGCGCATTTATTTGACAACCCATCTTTATATTTTTTATGAAGCATGTGAATACTTTTTAATTGACATAATTCTCCGCTGATTTCAATTGAAGCAACAAAATCATTTTTCTTTCATAGACCTTAATATTATTTTCATGATAGTTTTTTTTTTATTTCCTGGTGAATATAATTTGTTTCTGCAGCTCACTGTCACTGAAATTAAAACCGAGATGGAGAAAACTTTGCGGTGGCTTGCTCCTCTAGCCACAAACACATCAAAGTAAGATGCTCTTCTTGCATTATTAATGTAGTTCATTGCATTATCTTTATATGTATAGTTAGCTTTATTATCCTTCGCCAAGTCATTATCTTTTGATTTTTGTATTTTATATAGGGCTCATCATGGTTTCGGTTGGGTTGGAGAGTGGGCAAGTACACGGTTAGTAAAAGACTTCCATTCATTCTCTTAAATTTATTCACTTTCTCCGTCCCATAACAATTGACTCAAGTACCAAAAAAAAAAAAAATTGTCTCATAAAATATGACTTAAGTACACTAAAATGTTATACAAAAATTATTCTATCATCAAAAGTATTTATAAATGGTCCACTAATTTAAGAAACAAAAAGCTTCCCTAATGCACTATATTTAGGGTCCACCATGGGCAAAAATGGAACTTATGTGATATTCTTTCTACTACGTAAAGTTTCTTAATTTGCGTGAAAAATGTACTTGAGTCATCTTTTTTGAGTCTGAGGGAGTATGTACCTTTTGGCCTTCCCTCTTAATGATATGATCTACATGGATTAGTGTACTGCCAATCTGCTTGAACAACATATATACAGAAATAAACAAACAAAAATTAAGTTGGATTCTTGATGTGCAGATCCGGTGCGAAACTTAAACAAACTGGCATGATTGAAATCATTCGAATCGAAACACTTCACCATGCAGACAAGGCGATGGCCGACAAATGTATACTTGAACTACTATTGTGGCTTAATCATATGTCAAAGCAATTTAAGGTTGCTGCAAAGAGCGGTGGCATGGTGTTACCTACGAAATCCTTGAAGCAATTAATATCCCTGGAAAAAGATCATCGGCCAACGCTACAACCGGGTAATAACTCACCAGTGCAATGCCTCGAAAACCAAGGTATGCTTCGAGATATTAGCAACAGAAAAAGAACTTTTGGACTGAGCAAGAGCCAGTGCTTCGAGTCTGCGAAAATGGAGTTAAAAAAGAACGACAGATTAAGCAAAAGTAGTGGTCATTCCCCAGCAAGCAAGAGCCTAGATTTTCTTGCTGCGAAGAAGCATTCTTCTGGTGTGCCTGTTACTGATTTTGGTCTTGACAAAGAAAGCATCTACTACTGTTTGAATTTATAAACATATCAGTGGGGGACAAAAACTATATGTAAAGGAATTTGTCTTTTTGTGTTTTTAAATTTTCTAATATAAGATAGATTTTTGGTGTAGAAAAAGATCATGATAAACAGCATAGAGACTTGTCATATACATTGACTACTGATGGTGGATCACACTATTTTTTACTATTGTTCAGATTATTTTCTTTTGTAGATGGAATTTAACATTATTCTAGGTGGAATTTTTATGTTCGGAACCTGACAAACTTGAGGAAAAAGGATAAAGAATGAAATGAAGTTTAAAAATTTGCTGGAGCATTTTTTTAAAAAACCATTTATTATATTAACTATTGTTCTTGATTTAATTTTTCTTGATAAACTTTGAAGAAATATCAAAAAAAATTTATTTAATCGCAAAGAATTATTATACATACTAGTCTTTACGCACATGTGCTACATGAGAAAAATAAATTGAAAGTAAAATTATGTGACAAATAAAATAGCTGAAGGAAAAAAATAAAAATAAAATTATGCTACGCGAGAAAAACAAATTGAAAGTAAAATTATGTGACAAATAAAATAGCTGAAGGAAAAAAATAAAAATAAAATTACACGCAAACGTTAGAATAAGAAAAACGAGAAAAAGAAACCTTAAATTAACTATGAGGGTAAAAAACAGAGTGACGGAGGAAAAATAGGAAAAGAGAGGAAAGTGGTGAGAGAAAAAAAGGATTGATAATTAAAACATGGAGAAAAAAATAAAAAAAGAGAAGGGAAAGTAAATAAAACTCTTGATTATTATGCATTTGTGACC
Source organism: Aralia elata (assembly GCA_034770075.1). Lineage (NCBI taxonomy): Eukaryota > Viridiplantae > Streptophyta > Magnoliopsida > Apiales > Araliaceae > Aralia > Aralia elata. The sequence goes on from CM068384.1 coordinate 18,771,929, forward strand.
CAAAAAAACCAAAAAATAGTTACAAAAAGCTGAATGTTTTATAAAATAGAGGATAAAGTTGATGGGAACTTATTCTATCCCAAAAATAAACTCTATTATAAATTTTCAAGACCTAATAAGAAGAAAGATAAAATATCGTTGGAAAAATAATGGTCGATGATCGAAAATACTAGCATTCTGCATACGATTCTAACAATAATCATTGTATTATTAAAATTAAATTAATTTATCTCAATTTTAAGTTTAAAAATATTATAAATTAATTTTAAAAAATTAATAATAATTTTATATGTTGATCGGAGAGAGTAGATTTTTAAACAATGTAGATAATTAAATTAGTTTTTTTCTTCCTCCCCTAACATTTATATATTTAATTTTAGTTTCCTTCCTTTCCTTTCCCAAAAATATTAAAAGTATAAAACGCATCCATATTTATAAAAGAACCCGGCCTCCCCTCATTTTTCTCACACGGTCCTGCTAAACTAACTGAACTAAATAACATCCCAGAGCCATGGCGGATAGTGAGAGAGACGGGAGAGAAGAGCCAGCTGAGCAAATAGAGGAGATGGAGGTAATAGTAGAAGGGATGGGATCGTACGGCGGAAAGGTTGTTATGGTGAGCGGAGTAGTTGAGCCGGCGGAGGAGATTATGCTTCTTTGGGGTATTCAGCAGCCCACTTTCTCAAAACACAACGCCTTTGTACTCCAATCCTCTCTCCACCTCCCCCTTGATGCTTGCGGTCGCTCTCTTTCAATTCTCCAGTCCCCTTCTTCCTTGGTGTGTAAATATTCCTCCCATTTTGTAAATTCTAACTTTTTTGCATAAATTAATCTACCCATTTCATATCGTAGGCTATATTTATCTGGGTACTATGTATTTTGATTTCAGTTATGGTTTTCTCTTATGTCTAATCAATACCCATTTGATATTTGCATCCCTTTTTCATATCTGATACTACATGGTGGGGCAAAAAGTGTTGGGTTTTACATGTTCAGAAGGAAACCCATTTCTCTGTAGATTAATAAGAGATTTGGTATTTTATATGAATGGACCCTATGGTAATTATAAAAAAAATAAAAATAAATAATCGAATAGACCTTGTATTGAGTTATGTTTTTAGTTTATGTTTAATTATTACCCAGAGCCTTTGGCTCAAGGGGAATTCTAGGTCTCTTGCCAAGCGTGGTTCAAAAAAAAAAAAGAACCGTTTATCTGTAAATTAATAATAAGAGATTTGGTATTTTAGATGAATAGACCATATAGTAATTTATAAAAATTAAAATAAAATAGACCATATATTGAGTTGTCTGTGTTTCTCTGCTCAATTGGAGGGTCATGCTTGCTCAGCTAGAGGCTCATTTGAGATTGACTTGTAAAGTAAACTAGTCAAACTTGAGGACATTTTAAAGCTTGCCAAGTTATTGACCTTTGCTCAAAGTTGCTCAAAAAGCTAATGGTTATCCTAAACATGTATAAATACCAAACTAGTGGAGTGTGGCCTAGTAAAAGCAATCTATTCGAGCTCGGCTCTAAATCGAATCAAAATTGGGACTTTGGTGCTCGCTCTAAATCAGCTCTTTACATTAATGATGAGATCTTTCAGAACAGGGACTTGGGTTAGTGTTTCTGGATTTGTTGTTTTGGGTGATAACGTCACTGCAAATCTTCCATGATCTAATCTAGATGCATACTACTACTAGCATTGGAGCACAAAGTGTAAAATTTATTGATTCACATTTTATAGCTATCAATGAACCAAATTATTTAGATTATCCTGCTCACCCACTTGTGTACACTGTTTACTATTCTTGTTAAATATTTCTATTATAATCAATTGCAGGGCACTCCAGGAGTAACTGGATCAGTAATGTGGGATAGTGGAGTTGTTTTAGGGAAGTTCTTAGAGCATGCCATGGAATCAGGAATGATTGATCTACAAGGCAAGAAGGTTGTGGAATTGGGCTCTGGCTGTGGATTAGTTGGGTAATAACAATGACCATCTCCATGATAACTGCTTCCACCTTCTTGCTATATTGCATTGTGGACAAACTTCCTTGACAGTTGTTATGTTAGTACTCAGTAATGAGTTGAATGTGGAAAGCGCCAAAAGATCACACCATTCAGATGAAGTTTTCATTGGTTGCTATTTCTGATTAGTTTCGTTTGCTGTTTATATGTATAACTTATTGTTGGTGCTCGTTTTAGTGTGTGCTTACCTAGGTGCAAATAAATAACATGAATAATACAAATTTGCTTGGATTTTTTATATCAAGTTTATAATTGTCCCTGAAAGTCGTTGCTTTTCTTCTTTTAGTGTGTTTTCTTATGTTGTATTTCCAGTTGCATTGCAGCTCTTTTAGGTGCTCACGTTACCCTTACCGATATGCCAGATAGACTGAGGCTACTAAAAAAGAATGTTGATGAAAATCTATATGGAAATGTGCGAGGTTCTGCGGTTGTGACTGAGCTCACTTGGGGAGATGATCCTGATGCAAAACTGATTAGTCCTTTACCTGATTATGGTAACAACACTAACATTTTCTCTTCCTTGCCCCTGACATATGTGGTGATACAGTTCTTTAACCTTTGACACACACAATGCATACACAATATCAAATTGAAATAAAAATTAATCTCTATACATAAAGCTGTATATCTTTTGCGTTTAAAACAGATATGCATTTGTCAGTAAAACCAAAAGATATTGGAATCTTTACTTTTTGGGGGAAAAACAGCATATTTTTTTATTTGATGGGAGAATGGGAATTGTGGTTGTGGGTGATGCATAGTGGTGGCTTGGAAGCTGTTTGGATTAGTAGGTTATACAAAATCGTAATTCGATAGAGAAAACAAGTAAGTTGGGAGAGAGACCTACAAACAGGGGAGAGAGAAATTGGTTACTGTATGTGACCAACTGAAAATGACTAACTGAACGACCAACTTCAACCTTCAGTTCAGGTTAAACTGGACCCAACTCGAACTAACACTATATCTTACATACGGATACTTCAGTACCACTAGGTTGAGCCATATTCATTGAAATGTCTGTTTTTGTTTTAAAACGAACCATGGCAATATAACTGAGAAATCCTATGGTCAAACATGATTGTTAGGTTGAACTTTTTTCCTGGACTAATACAAGCTAAGGAATGTTATTAAGCAACTGACTTCTCTCACACTGAACATTTTCTTATCAATATTATCCATTTAAGAAGACCTACCAAATGGTCTCACTTAAGATCATTTCTTACTCACTCCTGGCTAAATACCGCACTATTTCTGATGTAAGTCTTTATTCATCTAATTGTGTAGAGCCCTCATTTAGATATTTCTATGTTAATATCCAGTGCTCGGTTCAGATGTGGTATACAGCGAGGGAGCTGTGATAGATTTGATGGCGACATTAGTAGAACTATGTGGGACTCAAACGACAATAATTTTGGCTGGAGAACTTCGAAATGGTAAGAATTTCAGTTTCAATACCCGCCGTCTTAGTGATGTATGGAATATGGGTGCCAACATGATTGTTTCCATGCAGATGCCATCCTCGAATACTTCTTAGAAGCAGCGACAAAGGAATTTATCATTGGCCGTATTGATCAATCAGAGTGGCATCCAGATTATTGCAGCCCTCGTGTTGTGATATATATTCTGGTGAAAAAGTAAATGTCAGGGGAAAGCAAAGATCAGCAGTAAGAGTCTCGCTATACTATGCCATGCCAGTATTCCATTCAAGTTCCTTTGTTTTATGTATATACTAATCCTCATTTAGTTTGACATGCTGCTTGGTCCATTATGCACAAGAGGTGTAAAACCCCTATTATTTGTCCTTCCCAGTAAGGTCCTGATCAATTAAAGAGTTGCCAGTTTTGTTTCACCGGAAAATGTTGTAATCGACTTAATTACCCTATGATTTATATAGTTTATAAGGAAACCTCTGTGTTATACCTGTTTCTCATAATTTAGCTATGCTCAAGTTTGTTATAGTACTCGAATTTTGTAGTATACTGTTTTTTTTTTCTTTTTCAGAAAAAAGGAGCATTTTTTTTTATAAAAAAAAAACCAATTTAAAGTATTGCATGACACTTTTGCTTTTGCGGGCACTTATTTTGCCTTTTGCAACATGGTAAAGTGACTTTTGGAAGACTGAAGTAGCTTATTTTGATTATTAACTCCGAGGTTTTTAAAAGATACTCCTTCCATTAAGCAAATAAATAAATAAATAAAATAGAAAATCTCACTTACAAAATTTACAAACTTTTTGGCTATATTTTTTTTTTTTCATGTTTATCTCTAATTATTATAAGCTTTTAGTTTACTAGTGGCAGCACGGTAGAGAAATAATATTACTCCGTCTGTCGCTTTTTATTTGTCTTTTTTATTTGTTCTTTTTTATTTGTCGTTTGTAATTTTAAAAAAAATACTAAATGCTTAATTTTTCATATTATCATTTATGATTAAAGGTTAATTTGTTTTTTTTTCACATTTTTCCAATAGATTTTAAAAGGTTGATATTAAAATTTTATACTCAATTTAGTCAGTTCGACAAAACATTAATTACATTTCTTAATATATGTACGTAACCTTAAAATGTCAATTAAAGAGAGATGGAGAGAGTATTAAATTTAAGGATATTTTGTTATTTTATACTATCTATATACATATATATATATATATATATACATACATATATATATATATATATATATATATTTATATATATATATTTATATATATATATATATATATATACATATATATATATATATAATAAGGCAAAATTAAGTTTTTTGGTCCTTAATCTTTGGTATGGGATTAGACATATATAATAAGGCAATACTAAATTTTTTTGTCCTTGATTTGGTACAAGACTAGAATTTAACCGGTACTAAGACACTTTTTAAAGCCTCCAAATTTTACTTTACCTATATCTATATACATATATAATAAGGTAAAACTAAGTTTTTTGGTCCTTGATCTTTGATATGAGATTAGAATTTAACTGGTACTAAAACACTTTTTAAAGTCTCCTAGTTTTACTTTATTAATTAACTACTACTAAAATACTTTTTAAACCTAGAATTTAACTAGAATCAAAACACTATTTATGATCTTAAAATTTTTTTGAGTAACTTATTATTTTATAACACTTTTATTTCTTTTTTACTAATATTGATTCTCATGAACTTAAATTAAAACACCTACGGATCATTGTTATTTATATAATATAATTAGTACTGATTATATATTTAACAATGATATATCATATAGTAATAAATTATTATACTATTATATCATAATTATCTGTTGTGGGCCTAATTGCATATTAGGGTTCACATGACCTAATTGAATTAAATGTACAAATTAGGGTTTACAAAAACCTAATTAAATGTACAATTTAGGGTTCATGTGACCTAATTAAATATATTAGACCCGAGGAAGTCTCCACGTGTTCCAAGGTAGAAGACTCGTGGATGCGACCCATTTTGGGAATTGATTGAGAGATTGGATTGGTGGCTAGAAGAACAAGACAATTTGGGCATTACTTTGGTGATTAAAGGGCATTTCTAGAATTTCTCCTTTAAAACATAATTAAAGGGTATTTCGGGAATTTCCCTTAAAACATGTGCCTGACATGTGACTATTTCCCAGGAAAACTCTATAAATAGCCCCTCTATTCTAAGAAAAGGGGATCGCTCTCAAGACATTACACTTAGACTCTTGGAAGCTCTGAGCATTTGAAACTCTCTCTCACAACTCGAAGACTCAAGAAGGCTCTTGGAATCCCTGCTACCCTAACCCGGTTTCCGGATTCTGAGAGTTCTGCCACGTGTCATTGGAGTAACTGCCTACCTGTTCTTCTCCCTTCTTCAATCAATCAATCAATTTCGTGTTCTTCGTAGATTTCTCTCCTCTCCAGCCAACACGAAACCCTAACCCTAGCAAGGCATAATTTCTTTGCCCATATTTATTTGGCGACTCTGCTGGGGAGGCGCAGAATTCGTGAAGGGTATGCCCACAACTCGAAGTGGGAGAATTACAGGAAGAGTTTCACCGACAACAAACATCACTTCACCGGATCCGATTTCAAGGCAAGCAAATCCAGTGTTCCAAAGCGCGAATCTGGATTTTGATCAACCCATCTTGGAAGATGTTTCGGAAGGAAGTTCAACATCACCTCAAATGACTGATCAACAACAAACCAGTGCTAGACAGACAAATACGGGAAGGCCAGGTGAGGAAGTAACTGGAGCGCAGACAACTGCGAATGCCGTGCAAATGGAGATGCTCAAGGCATTACTGGAGGCACGAGAAGGTCAAGGGATGATGATGACCATGATGCTGGAAATGCAGAGGAAGCAGGAAGAGATGGGGAATTTTCGCCAGCAATTGATGCAAATCCCCACTTTCAGGGCTATATTCCCAGGAAGTTCGCAGGGGGAACGAGCAGAAGTGGAGGACAACAGCAACACCAAAGAGAATCAGACTGTGCCTCCAACAACGGAGAGTTAGCCGATTCCAATCATCAACTTGGAGCCCCAAAACAGCGGTGATGCGTCACAACTCAGATTGGAAGCAAGTTAGCCTCAGCCTAACATCATCCCGACCACTCTCCCAGCATTTTCACAAGTACAGATACCGACTATCCTGAGCCACATCCAACGAACAGGCCAGCAAGCACCACCGATACAAATTGTCCAGGATGTAAGTGTATACCAGCCAATTTCCTTACCATACACACCACCTATGCATCAATACATCACAGCCCCTCAGAGAATCCATACCACGAGTCAGTATGTGACGAATGATGATATGATCGATGTGATCAATCAACTTCGCAAGCAGATATCCCGACCTTCAGAGTTGGACTTTACTCCACCCTACTCGGCACATGTATGGAGACAACCTTACCCGGCAGGGTATATTGAGCACCCCCCGCAGTTTTAAAGTATAACGGGGAGAAAGGGAATGGTAGGGAGCATATTGCCAGGTTCGTGGAGTCGATGTCTCCATGGTTGGGTTATAATGAGGTGAATAACCATAATCTGTTGATAAGGGAATTCAACAAGACTTTGACGGATAGTGCCTTCAGTTGGTACTACAATTTGGAGAAGGGATCAGTCCATGATTGGGATGATCTGAAATTGCAGTTCTTTAAAAAAAAAATTCTATGTGCAGAAATAGGTAACTATTGTAGAGCTGATGCGATTCAAGCAGAAGCCGAATGAGGAGCTGTCAGATTATGTGGACAGATTCAGGGCCCAAACGCAGAAATGTGCAGAGCCAATTGAGGAGAAGAACTTGGTTAGCATATGCAACAATGGTGCTCTGGACTCCTTCAAGCCCCATCTCATTACAAAAGCCTGTGATTCATTTGCGACCCTCTCATCCTTCGCACAAGATTTGGGAGGAATCATGACAATGCCCACCAGCCATGCGACGGTTACATGGAAGGGTAAGAGGACAACAATTGTGACTTTGGCTGACTCTCAGTCAAAACCACAAGGGGGCAAGAGGGAAAAGAATGAGATGAATTTGGAACAGAGTAAAGGAAAGCATAGGGACAAGTATACCAGGATGCCAGTGCCAGAGGTTATCACATGCAGCGAGAAGGCCTTTAGGGACCTGTATGAACAATGGATAGAACATGGAATGGTGAGGCCCCCGAAGCACAGATTTGTTGTGACGGAAGAGATGAAAAGAAGGCCAGACTTCTGTGTATACCACCAATACGCAGGACATTCCACTATCGATTGTTACAGTCTGCAGAGAATATACCATGAAAAGTTGGCAGCAGGAGAAATTGAGCTGGGAAAAGAAAGCAGCGTGCATGACAAGCCACTGCCTAATCACAAGGGAAAAGAAACGTACAACACTATTACTCACAGTGAGGCACCAGAAGTGGGGATGATGGAGAATGCAGAAAGGATGGAAGAAATGATGGATGTTGATCCAGACTTGCAGGTGACGGCGTTGATGAATGGAGTTAAATTCAGAAATTTTTTTGACCAGATAGGGTTGGCCAAGGAAGCAAGGATAGAAGCAACCAAGGCGATCATCAAAGCAGCTGAAACCCAAGAAACCTGCATGGCAGTGAGCAAAGGATTTGTGAAGGCAGTGGAAGAGGAATAAAGCAAGATATCTTTCTCTAAAGCTGACAGAGAGATAAGATACCTGCACAACCGACCGCTGTATATGACGACAATCATAAATGGAATAGAGGTGCAGAGGGTGTTCATCGACAATGGAGCGTTTATAAACATTATGCCCTATACTGTGTTTAAGCAGTTAGGCCTGCCAAAGAAGAGAATTGTGAAAGAACCAACAAACATCACAGGGTTTGCCAACCAAAGTGCCAGAACCCTGGGACACATCAAGGTGGACATGCAGGTTGGAAAGATTCGAGGACATGTAATGTTTCATGTTACCGAGGTGGATGCAACGTATCATGTCTTGCTAGGAAGGGCTTGGCAAAACGACTATGGGGTGGTACCCTCAGTTTTTCATCAATGCCTGAAAGCTATCTGGAAGGGAAAAGAAGTGAAGGTACTGGCAACAATAAATCCCTTTGGACCAGAGGAGGCACACATTGCTGAAGCAACTTTCTTTAACGATGTCACTGAAGAGAGAGAGAACCAGATTGCAAGACCTGATTCTCTAAAACTAGTCAGTTGGGAGGAAGTACACACAGACAAGTTTGTGCCTGAGAAAAAAGAAAAGAAGAAAACCTCGGGACAAGGAGAATGTTCCAACAACAAGAAGCCGGTGGTAATAGACCTGGAGAAGGGAGGAAAAGGAGAAAAGAAAAGGCCAACAGACCCTGAAGATGCCAGGAACATAATCAATGCCAAACGGACAGTACAATCAGATGATGGCCAAAGAACGAAACGAGAGAGGGTTGTTAAACCCGACGGAAAGGTAGTGTTTCGCTTATGACGGTGCGAGGGGAAGAGTCCAAGGGAGAGTGCAAACCCAATGGCTCAGGAGGTGTCCCCCACTCCAGCAGTAATAAAGAAGAAGAAATTGTGTAACAAAAGGTAGAACCAGCCCCAGAATGCTTTGAGGATATGACGAAACCTCAACAAAATGAATTAGAAGAAATTAATTTGGTAATAGATGGAGGAACGCCAAGACCGACTTACGTCAACAAAGAGCTGGATGCTGATCAGAAGGATGAGCTTGTGAAGTTGCTATGAGAGTATAGGGATGTTTTTGCTTGGAACTATGATGAGATGCTCGGATTGGCAAGGAGTTGGTAGAGCACAATCTGAATGTAAGCCCGGGAATAAAACCGGTGAAGCAAGCTCCTCGCAACTATGCACCCGAAGTCGAAACCCAAATCAAGGAGGAAATCAAGAAGTTGCTAGAAGTAGGGTTCATCAAGCCAATCCAACATCCAATATGGTTATCCAGCATTGTACCAGTAAAGAAATCAAATGGACAGTTACGAATATGCGTGGATTTCAGAGACTTGAATAAGGCATGCCCGAAAGACATGTACCTATTACCCAATATAGACACTTTGGTAGATGCAACAACTAATCACGAGATGATGTCATTCATGGATGGGTTTGTGGGTTACAATCAGATAAAGATGTCGGTCGAAGATGTAGAATTGACGGCCTTTCGTACTCCGTTTGGGAATTTTTACTATGTAGTAATGCCCTTCGGGTTGAAGAATACGGGGGCAACTTATCAAAGGGCAATGCATGCTATATTTCATGACATGATTCATGATATAGTAGAAGACTATATGGATGACATAGTAGTGAAATCCAAGAAGGCAACAACTCATATGGAGGACCTGAGGAAAGTGTTTGAGCGATGCCGAAAATACCAGTTGAAGATGAATCCGAAGAAGTGTGCTTTTGGAATGACAACTGGAAAATTCTTGGGCTTCTTGGTGCATAACAGAGGCTTGGAGGTAGACCCAAGCAAGGCGAAAGCAATTATGGAGATGCCCCCACCAAAAACAGCTGAAAAGCTTTCTAGGGAAAGTTTCTTATATGAGAAGATTTATGCCAGTATTAGCAGAAGTCACAGAACCTTTTGGCAAATTGCTAAAAGGAAAGGCATAATGGGACTGGGGGCAAGACCAACAACAGACCTTCGAGAAGGTAAAAGGAATTTTGGCTTCAGCACAAACGATGGTAGTACCACAAAGAGGAATACCGTTGCAGTTGTACATCACCTCTACCACAAAGTCTGTAGGGGGATTGATCACACAAGAAGTGGATGGAGAAGAAAAGCCTGTGTACTACATCAGTCGGATAATTAGAGGACCGGAAACCCGATATTCGCAGATGGAGAGACATTGCCTTGCATTGGTGTTCGTAGCGCAGAAATGCGACATTATTTTTTGGCGCACGAAGTGAAGCTTGCAACAAGAATTGACCCGATCAGATACCTACTGACTAGGCCAGCATTAGTAGGAAGACCTACAAGATGGATGATGATACTTTCAGAATATGACATCCAGTGCGTAACACTAAAGGAAATCAAATGTCAGGCTTTGGCAGACCTACTAGCTCAATTTCTAAATGGAGAATACGAACCTCCCTATGAGGATCTTCCAAGGGGAGAAGTAGAAGAAATTGACATAGTAGATGAAGACTCAGAATGGTGGAATTTAGCCTTTGACGGGTCATCTGCTGAAGGGAAAGGTAGAGCAGGTGTGGTGTTGACCACCAAAGAAGGAAAGGAAGTAGCTTTGTCATACAAGTTAGACTTCCCCTACACGAACAATGAAGCAGAATATGAGGCGTTCATACTAAGATTATTAGCGGCTCGAGAGTTGGGAGCTAAACGCCTTAAAGTAAGGGGAGATTCAAACTTGATTGTGCAACAAATAAGAGGGCAATTCGCAGTGAAGGAGCCTATATTGGCACCGTATCGAACTGTAGCACAAAAAGTGATGGAGGACTTCAGAAAGGTGGTTATTGAGTACGTCCCAAGAGGACAAAATAAACAACCTGATGTATTAGCCACTGTAGCATCTAGAGCATATGTCCAAGGAGAAGACCTAGATGTGAAGGTAATGAAGAGAACCCTCCCAACCACAGTACTAGACTTATTCCCCAAAGAAATGACAGATGATTGGAGACATAATATCTCCCATCAATTGCAAACGAAGGAGGGGACCATATCACCGGTGGATCTTCAGAAATACACCATCATCAAGGGAGTCTTGTACCATAAAGAAACATATGGGGTATTGACACGATGCCTTGGGAGGCTCAAAGCACAACGAGTTTTGCATCAGGTACATGCAGAAAATTGTGGATTGGCAGATATCGGATTATATAGGAGGTTGCAGCGCCAAGGGTATTATTGGCCTGAAATGAAGAATGAAGCAGATGCACTTCAGCGACAATGTGTTTTATGCCAAGAATACCCTGGGGAGGAGGAATGCGCCTTCATTGATGACATAACGAATTGGCGAATCCCTTATGTAGAGTTTTTACAAAGCGGCAATCTGCCCGCCGAAAAGAAGGACACAATCTTGATAAAGAAAAAGTCACAATGATTCTTCTTGCAAAATGGAGAATTGTTTAGAAAAGGGTTCAATGGCAAGCCCTTACGGTGTTTGGAAGTAGGAGATGCCAAAGATTTAGTCTATCAAATGCATAAAGATGAGCACCAAGGGGGAACCAAATTATACAAACAACTTATTGATCATGGTTATTACTGGCCAAAAATGGAAGGAGATTGCTTGGATTTTGTCAAGAAGTGCCACATCTGCCAAATTCACGGGAATTTGATTCATGCTCCCGCTGTAGACCTATGGACCATAACAACACCATGGCCCTTTCATAAATGGGGAATGGATCTTATAGGTCCCATTCATCCAAAATCTAAAGGCAATATATGGATCTTGACGGCCATTGAGATGTATACAAAGTGGGTAGAAGTAATCCCCTTGAAAAAGGCTACTGGTCCAGCAGTGGCAAACTTCATTAAGGAACATATCATTTTTCGTTTCGGGATCCCGAAGATCATTCTATCAGATAATGAAACTCCTTTCATCAATAGAGACATCAAAAATCTGATGGAAAGATATAGGGTGAAGCACTACAAGTCATCGCCATACTGCCCGAAAGGCAATGGGCAAGTAGAAGCCACAAACAAAACCTTGATCAAGATTCTGTCAAAAATCCTAGATGATCATCCGAAGACATGGGCAGAGCAATTACCGATAGCATTATGGGCATATCGAACTTCAAAAAGAAAACCTACGGGTGAAACCCCATATGCTTTAGTTTATGGAGAAGAAGTTATTTTGCCCGCCGAAATAGAAATTCCTTCGACTAGGATGAGACTCCGAAGCTTAGTCGAGGAAGGGAACCGACCAGCAACCCTGGAGGTCTTAGCTGACTTCCGAGATCGAGCTAAAGAAAAATTAGAACGGTATCACAAAAGATTGCGACGACAATACAATACCGCAGTGGTACTGCGACAAATTCTGGTGGGGGACTTGGTGCTCAAGACAGCAAATCAAGTCATGAGGGAAACACCAACCACCAAATTTTACCCCAAATGGGAAGGCCCGTATAGGGTATGAGAGATCTCTAAAAGTGGGTATTGCAAAATATCTCGCGTGGGATCAAATGCTATCTCAAGTCCATTGAACCTGAAATGGGTAAAGAAATATTACACATGAGATAGTCATCACGAGAGTTATACTTTCAACTTCAAAAGTAATTGAGGCACCTGACTATAAGCCCTCACAGTTATACTTTCAAACCTTAAAAGTAATCGAGGCACCTGACTATAAGTCCTCAACCTGAAAAAAAATAGTTACACTTTATCTCTAAAAGTGACGAACGTTATGCTTTATCCGACAAAAGCAAGATTTATTGTTTTTTCATGAAAATTTTGAAACGTTATGCTTTTCGTTAAAAGCAATTTGATCATCAATAAATTATCAAACTTTCATTTTTTTCTGGAAAAGATATATATATATATATATATTATTGCCAACATTCATGTTTATCTATTCATAATACCTATCGTTGCCTTAGAGTATTAATTTGAGTAACTTGAGATTCAATAATAAATATTGAGTTTTGAGGAATCATTCAAATTAAAGGCAATCAACAAGGTTAAAGAAACACTAATTTAATAAATGAAATATGTGTAAATGAGTTTCTGAAATAGGAAAAGGGAAAAAGAGACTACAACAAGTCATGATCTAAAGGCCATGACATATCAAACTGAAGAGAAGGCATAGCTAAGGCCTCTAAATCAATGATGGCAGCACCCCGAATCTTAAGATTTTCAGTTTTTGATTTCTTGACATCTCGAGTAGCTGACTCTAAGTCTTGAAGCTGTCGCTCTACCTCCTGAAGCTGAGACTTTAAATCTTGCGAATGGATCTTCAGTTTGTTTGCAGCTTTGTTAAATTCTGAAATCTGTGCTGAGAAGGAGTCATCTTCACATTTACGTATAACAATTTCCGAACGTAGTTCAACAAGATTGAAATTTGACTTGAGGAGATCTAGTCTAGCTCGAAAAGGAGACATATTAACACCCACGGCTGTAAGGTCGTCTACGTCATCGCTAAATTTCTTCAAGTCCTCAACTCGCAAAGAGTATAAGGAAAAGTGTGCAACCCAAGCACAAGGCCTGCGAGCTGATCGAGGAAGAAGGTCTGGGCAGAAGACGCCTTAATAATCAGCTGGTCAAGTATATGTCGGAACCGAGCTAGGAGGCGCTCAAGACTTTCTTGACTAGACGATGATATCTGGAAGCCCCTCCAAGAAACAAGGTCTCAGCTTGGATTGAAGGAAGCTCTGACAGGAGCAACTTTGGAGGTTATCATAGAATTTGTCGAGATAAAGGATGGAGGAGCACGGGGCCGCTGGGATGCTAATGAATCCACGATGCCTTGGTCATCCGGAAGACAGCCTAGAGGTTAACCAAGGTCATTATCTAGCGAGGTGTCAACATCCGGATTGAGAACATCAAATGAGGCAAGCGCATCAACAGGCAAAGACAACTCTTGCATCTTCTCACTCTTGAAAACAAGATGAGAAAAACATAATATATTTGAAAAAAAAATAAAGAAATGATATATTTACCAAAGAAAGATACTCACAAGATAGTCAATGGAAAAATAGTTGGGAGCTGCCACAAAAGGCGGAATGTCGTTCAACCCACCCAAAATGCTGTTAACAATACCCTCCCGAGAACTCACCAACTTGGTAGAATCCTTATGGGATGATACATATCAGCAATAATCTCAAAAGGATCCTCCCTTGCGGAAGCAGGAGTCTCATCAGTTTCCTTAGGCCTATCATGTGGAGAAGCTGGAGGAGGGTTTGAGGAAATTATTGTATCACCCAAAGCAAGGCTCGAACTCACATCAGATAAAGTGTCTTTAACATCAAGACTGACACAAGCTTCATGTGATGAAGACGACTCAACATTGATAGAGATAGGTCGGGGAGGGTCACAACTCGTAGAAGCCGCCGCGGTTGCCCCATTTGCAGTAATAGGCATAAACTCAAAAGGAACATCATCATCCTCTTCATCAGCATTGCCAATCTAAAAATGGTGGACATAATGATATAAAGAATCACGAAAGCAACTATGTGAATAGTAACAGACATAATGAAGATACTATAAAATATATAAATACATACCAGATTTCTACGGCGTTTCTTGACCGGATCCTAGGCTGCCGACACAGTAGGACTAGCATCCTCAGGAGGGCGTTTTGCTAATGGCCTTAAGCGAAGCCTAATGCCAGGACGACTAACCGGGGACACGGTAGAAGCCATAGGAGGAACCACCTCTGAATCCGTAGTGGTAGACATTCTGGTTCTGGAACGAGTAATTCTCATTTCTCCGGCATCAGAGGATCCCTGGGGAGGAACTAGAGGAGGCATCTGAGAAACTGGAAGAGGCATCTGAGACAGAGGTAACTGAGACAAGGCCCGTGGTGGAAGGTTGTTGGAGGTAGTAGGGGCCTGTACAGGAAGGATATCTGGGTCACTTTGAGAATGAACAGCTGCTGACCGAGGAGGAGAAGACTTAGGCCTCAAGGCCTCACGCTCAACGAGCCGACTACTGACTGGCCATCGTTCCGAACGGACATTGGGCTTAGGAGAACATAACATCTTAACCCATTGAAGACGCTTGGGAGGAGAAGCTGGTCTAGAGCACATCAGTGTGTCGTCCTCCCACCTCTTAAGATTGATTTGCCAGTAGTTGCGTTCACTAGTAGTATACCGCTCACTCCGAGTAGCAGTTGGTATGATAAAAGAAACGGGAAAGGATTTGTGAGGAGCACCTGGGGTTCTGGAAAGGCCCATGCAAAAGAAGGGGAGGTAGACACAAAATTGAGGAGAGCAGTCTCATAAGTCTCCTTGCAAGTACGGCCGAAGGGACGCTCCTGGTCAAATCCAAACTGCCTCATCACCCTATAAGGATTATAAAGTACGGTACCGAAATCATTATCCTCAATAAAATATGAAAGCTCCGTAGCCCGAAGGAAGACGAACCAGGACAATGAAGAACCACTCAACCCATTGGTGTTTAGATAAGAGCGAGACTCACGCCTATAGAAGTGAGGAAGGTGACCATTGTTTTCCGAGGCAATAGTGTAAGGACGAGCGGTGAAACATGAAAAATCATCAATGAAAAGCCGCAAGTCTGAGCTAAAGCGGTAATCAATCCAGCGGGCTGTCCGGGGGTCGATGTGGGGTAATAAAAAAGGGTCTGAAGACTTCTTCTTCCTCTTAGAAAGATGTTCAAGAGAAGAATAACCCTTGAAACACGCGAAGAGGAAAAGCTGAAGGAAGGAGCCTGGAATGAAGCAATTCACGTCGTACCTGAGTAAATGAAAAGGGAAGGTTGATAATTCAAGAAAAGAAGAGAAAAATGCAGTGTGAAAGAAAGTTAATGAAAGCATGAAAATGAATACCTCCCAACAGATTCTCTCAAAGCGAAGGTCATGTCGTCTAAACGGTGATACAAGGTTCCCAAAAAGAGGGAAGCAAGAGGAACCTCTAAACCCCAAGATAGCAGAGCTGCTAAGCTGAGCATACAAACTGAGGGACCGTCAATAGGAGACCCGAGAAAGATAAAGCGAGATAACCACATAGCCAGATAGGCTGCCAGAGGAAAAGGACAAGGTTCCTTACGAAAAGCAAGGACAGATTGGTCGTAAGTAGAGCTATCCCACCGGTTAGTTTTGTAGTCCCGAAAGAAGTAGCACACCCAAGATAACCAGAAAGTCTTCTGTCGGCTAGTGGTCTCGAAATCTGGAAGGAGTGTGTCACCTTTGAATCGCGAGACATAATGGGAAGACTGCTTGAAGGCTTCCATCAAGTAGGCAACACACTCAATATCTCTAGCGGACATACTAGATGGGTCACAAGAAGCCGAAGCGACAACAGGGAGACATAACTCAACATAAGTACATAATTTGAACAAAAGGGGGAAATAAGAACGAATGAAAGAAACAGAAGGAAAGTCTCACTAGTAGATAGCATAGACATCCTCTAGTGTAGGGGTGAATTCCCCCCAAACAGTAAAAAATGTGCATGAAGAGGAGCACCAGCGGGAAATCAACACAGTAAGGGCGTCATGATCCTGCTGAATACGTAGATCCCTACATAGCTGAATGCAGCGATATATGCCTGCGCTCTTTAGTATAGCCTTATACTCAACATTCCCGAGGATTTCGTCAGTCCAATGTTGTCATCCTTGAAGACGGCTAGATGAGTTAGACAGGAAGCGAAAGGGATTGAAAGGGTATTCTTGTTTCTCTATGCACATGGGGGAATGCGACCGGAATGGGAGAAGTCGTCCCAACCTCCGCAAGCCGCGACCTAAAGAAACAAGCCTTCTTTCTCTGGTGAAGAAAAAGTTGTGCGATCGTAAGTCCGGACTTGCTCCGAAAAGATGTCAAAAGGCCCAAAAAGGGAGCCTTTCCCCAATCATTGACGAAGGGAGTTACCCTGGAAGTCTTCAAGTCTTCAGAGCATCCGGTAGACGAGGCCTGCAAGTAAGGAAGACTCCACATGAGGATACTAAGGATGTCAAGTAAAGCATATGAGCTTGAAGAGGCTTACCATGAAAATGGGAGAATCTGAGAATTTCAGTTGAGAAAACCTGAAAAGAAGAAGAAATGAAGTCAAAGAAGGATCAAAAATCACGATTATGAAAGAAAAACAAGATTTGAAATTTTTCCAAAATACTTTGGACAGCCAAAATTCATCCTTCAGAGCCATTTTTTGGATTATTTTGATATGTGTCATGGCTGTTGGCGATGACTTTTTAAGTACTCGT
The DNA here is from genome assembly GCA_034770075.1 of Aralia elata. NCBI lineage: Eukaryota > Viridiplantae > Streptophyta > Magnoliopsida > Apiales > Araliaceae > Aralia > Aralia elata. The sequence continues at coordinate 18,789,228 of CM068384.1, forward strand.
CGATACGGTCGTTTTGATATATTATGGGCCCCGAGACTCCAAACGGAACAAAAGTTATGGTCAAAACAGTGATCACGATTCCCAATGTTTAAATTTTCATACATTTTCTCCTAGGGTTCGCCCCCTCTAGGGTTCGGCTCCCTTAGGGTTCGGCCCTCTTAGGGATCGGCCTCTTACAAAAAAAATTAATAGGGTTCGGCTCCCCTAGGGTTCGGCCCTCCTAGGGTTCGGCCACCCTAGGGTGCGGACATGCAAATATATATATATATATATATATATATATATATATATATATTTGGCCTAATTTCCCCTATAGGGTTCGGCCCCCTAGGGGGATCTCATTTGTGTACCTTGAAAATTTTGATACTCCACAAATCAATTTTGAGGAACGGATGCTTCTTTGTCAATAAATATTGTGTTTTTCTTTATTATCCGAGGGAACCCTACCAACATATAATCCAAGTAACGGGGCTCGGAAGACAAAAGAAACGCTATAATGACCTGAAAAGAAACGTAGAATAAGCAAGTCAAGAAAAAGTTCGAAATAAAGTACTCAAATAAACTAAAAAATTGAAGGTAAAAGAAGAAGGAAGTATGACCCTATGGTTCAACCCTTAGAATTGAACCATATAGGGGTGGAATTGTTTTTTTACCTCTTGCCCAAGATGAAGACTGTTGGCTTGACGACTTCTTGGTGATCTTCAAATTTGAATGAGGAGAGAAAATGCCAAGACAAAAAATTGCATGATGAAAAGAAAAGCCTAAGTGACTCAGGAGATGTATATATTCAAACTGAAAGCTTGGAATAGCAAAGGAAACAATTTTTATTTTCCTCTTAAGGAAGATTTCGCAATATAAAGATAAGTTTATTTGAGCTTATTTCTAAATAAAAATATAAATTTTCGAAATTTGTTTAGATTTGGTATTTTAATTAAATTTTGAAATATATATATATATTCGATATCTAATATTTTATTCCTAATAGTAGGACTATTTTCGAGATTATTATTATATATATATATATGTATATATATTGAATGTTTGATTTTCTTAAGGAAAAATATCGGCAAAACTAATGAATTAGCCACTGTAGTTGGCACGTTTTACTGATTACACCATTAAACTTTTAATTTTTTAAATTACCCCAGTAAACTAATTATTATTTTGAAATTGGGTCATTCCGTTAAAAAAATTAAACGGACGTTAAATTTTTATTGGCAAAAGTAATGAATTACCCACTGTAGTTGGCAACTTTACTGATTACACCATTGAACTTTTACTTTTTCAAATTACCCAAGTAAACTAATTATTATTTTGAAATTGGGTCATTCTGTTATCTCTACCTCACGACTGTTAAATCGTTCTAGTTTTTATTCTACGTTGACGTGAAAAAGAAAAAAGAAAAAAGAAAATAAATAAATTTAAAAAAGAAAAAATAAATAAATAAATCTGATTTATTCTCTCTCTTCCTTCCTCCATCTCTCTCTTCTCCCCTTTCTTCTAGATCAAATAGATCTGCGTATTTTCTCTCTCTAAAATTTATAAAAATTCCCCAAAACATTGAATTGAGCTTCAAAGTTCAACATTAAATATAACAATGGAGTCTGAATCCCCAACAACAACAACAACAACAATAACAACAACAACGGACAAAGTAAATGGTATTATAGTAGGATTCCTCCCTCTTGCCTCCGACTCTCAGCAGCCTTATGTCTTCGGAACTCCCGTCCTTCACTCTCGATTGCCTCCATTTACGGGTGGATGTAGAGAGAATTCAGAGGCAGATGCAAGAGATGGTTGTTGCCAATTACCGCGCTTTCATTTTTGCTGTTGATGCATTATTTTCGGGTTAATTGACTTTTTAGTCACTGTACTAGGGCCCGATTTTCATTGTGGTTACCGACTCTTTTTTTGTTACAATCGCATTATTATACTAAAAAAAAATTACAAAGTAGTTATTTTATAACTTTCCGTCCAAAAAAATTAACGGTTGCTTAGGTGGCTATCGTCTATGATGATGTGGACATTAGGGTTCACTTTTTTATAATAAAAAATAATTAAAATTATATGCTTACCTAAACAAAAAAATAATAAATTTAAAACATTCTTAAATAAACAAAAAACACAAATTAAAGCCAAACAAAAACACTTTTTCACTCTCCCAAAAAATCTGGTACCTTTATTCTTCGGACTCCTTCTGGTCAACCCAAACCTCATCTCTCTCAATTTCCCAACAACCCATCCATCACCACTGCCGCCGTCCTCCTCCACCAAACACCACTAGACCTATTGCTCCTTCAAGCGCCATGTCTCCTCCGCATCACCACCGACGGTGGAGAACAAGAAGAAACGACAATCCGGGGAAGGCTTGGCAACAATATCTGAACGAAGTATGAACAGAAGATTTAAAAACCTCCGATGCACAATAATCACAATCTAAAAACTAGTCAAAGCAAAGAAATGGAGCCAGACATTACACCCAAAAAACAAAACAATTCAAAACAAAATAGAACACCTCCACACTGCAAAAACCACATTTATCTCATGTTTAATTCAATCCCATTCCAATATTTTATGCTAGCGAAATCAAATACACACAATAAATTTTAAAAAATAAACTTTTTTTTTTTCAAAACATGTAATTCTCCATGTCATCATCATTAAACAACCACCACAAGCTCATGAGAAAACTTGAATTCGAAAGTCATATATGCAAAAAAATCAACAATTAGAAATTACTGCTCTGTTACATGGTTATTACGCATCATTTTCAAACTTTGACAATTAATACAATTAAACTTTGTAAGCAGTGAGGAGAGAGAGAAGAAACAGAAACGATCCGGGAAGGCTTGGCGCAGGAGGTAGATGGAGACGACGAAGGAGATCGCCTAGGAGCTGGTGAGGTAGTTTTGGGGTTAATGGATTCGGATCGGTCGGAAGTGGGTCGAATTTGGGGGTGACTTTCGTCGGAAACAGTAATTCGGAGCGGTGGAACTTCCTGTGGAGTTTTAACTGAGACTAAACCAGGCATGGCTATGGCTATTGAAGGATAGAGGGGAAAGAGTAAAGTGAGGAGGAGAGAGAAAATGCTGGATAATAGAATAATCAGTGTGGTGGGACCTACTAAAATAGATGACTTGGCAAAATTAACCCACACATCAGCAATTAAGCCTCACGTGACATGCACGATCACAAATTCCGTCACTCTCTTGGACGGAATAATAAATAATTACCATTTTGTAAGTTTTTTTGAATATAGTAATGCGATTGTAACAAAAAAAGAGTCGGTAACCACAATGAAAATCGGGCCCTAGTACAGTGACCAAAAAGTCAATTAACCCCATTATTTTCCATTCACGAGGAAGTTTCTTCTATTGATAAGCATCTGAGATTCGAGTACTCAAAATATTTTGATCTTTTTGTTTTCACTTTCAAGTTTTTTATTAATTTTTTGCCACATAAGTAATATTTTTTATTTTTGTACTTCTTTTCCAAAGCCACGTAGATAAAAAAATTAATGTCTGTTTAATTTTTTTTAATTTTTTTAATGGAGTGACCCAATTTCAAAATAATAATTAGTTTACTGGGATAATTTAAAAAATTAAAAGTTCAATGATGTAATCAGTAAAATGTGTTAACTACAGTGGGTAATTCATTAGTTTTGCCGGTAAGAAATTAACGTCCGTTTAATATTTTAACGGAATGACCCAATTTCAAAATAATAATTAGTTTACTGGGGAAAAATTAAAAGTTCAATGGTGTAATCAGTAAAACGTGCCAACTATAGTGGAAAATTCATTAGTTTTGCCAAAAAATATCTTGCTTTATAAAATTCTAATAAAGGAAGATTTTGTTTCCAAATAATAAAATAAGATTTGATTATTGGATTTTATTTAGTGATATCTGATAATCTTCCTTGTTTTAATTCTCAAAAAATAAGGAAATAAATATTGAGCAAAATGAGGGAGCTTTTAGATGATCTACCAAGAAGTTTAAGGAAGAGCCCCTCTAGGCCTTGCCTTCCTAGGGTTTAACCCTAATGGTTTGGCCCCTAAGGGTTCCCTCTTTTAGAATTCTTGTGTTCAAGACTTGGACAAGTGGAGTCACACAAAATCATTCACAAGCCTAGAGTATTTTGCACGAGCGTCTCTCAGGAATCGTGACTCTCGCGCAGGGGGCAAATGTAGGCCCAAGTGCATATTAGGGTTCACATGACCTAATTGAATTAAATGTACAAATTAGGGTTTACAAAAACCTAATTAAATGTACAAATTAGGGTTCATGTGACCTAATTAAATGAAGTAGGCCGGGGGAAGTCTCCACGTGTTCCAAGGCAGAAGACTCATGGATGCGACCCATTTTGGGAATTGATTGAGGGATTGGATTGGTGCCTAGAAGAACAGGGCAATTTGGGCATTGCATTGATGATTAAAGGGCATTTCTGAAATTTCTCCTTTAAAACATAATTAAAGGGTATTTCGGAAATTTTCCTTAAAATATGTGCCTGACATGTGACTATTTCTCAGGAAAACTCTATAAATAGCCCCTTTATTCTAAGAAAAGGGGATCGCTCTCAAAACATTACACTTAGACTTTTGGAAGCTCTGAGCATTTGAAACTCTCTCTCACAACTTGAAAGCTCAAGAAGGCTCTTGGAATCCCTGCTACCCTAACCCGGTTTTCGGATTCTAAGAGTTCTGCCACGTGTCATTGGAGTAACTGTCTACCTGTTCTTCTCCCTTCTTCAATCAATCAATCAATTTTGTGCTATTCGTGGATTTCTCTCCTCTCCATCCAACACGAAACCCTAACCCTAGCAAGGCATAATTTATTTGCCCACATTTGCAAACTAAAATATTGAAATATAAGTAATTTGTATTAAGCTTGAGCAATACAATAATATAGTTATATTTAATATACAATCGTAATAATTAACTAGGATTAACTTATAAAGAAACATAATGATAGTGTTTTATGTGTACTTATTATTTTAGTTTTTTTAAAGAAGGCAAAATACAAGTTTATTTTGTAAAAATAATACAAGGGGTCTCAAATTTTTTGCTTCAAATGACATGGCATTGACATACTTTTATGGTATAACCAATCACAAAAGATTTTCAACCAATACTATGGTGACACATCATTTGAGACCAAAAATTTAAAAACCCCTAACATCACCCATTTTATAAATAACATTATTTTTTGTATTTTATTTGCTTTATATATGATGTTTATAAAAAAAATTGAATTTCACAAATTAACTTACAATTGTCTACTATAATTAATATTATATTATGTTATTTTATGAACAATTTTATTCTTTATAAAATTCTTTTAGCTCATTAATCATACATTTTCGAGCAAAGTTTATAAATATTGTCATAACACTAGTAAGTTAATTTGTGAAATTTTAAAAAATATTTCATAATAATTATATATAAAATGAATAAGAAATTAAAAATGATGCTACTTGAAAATTAAGCCCGTGCTTCGCATTTGATTTTTTCGTTTTTGGTATGATTTTAGAATTTAATTACGACTAAAACTCTTTTTTAAGTCCTCCTAAATTTATCTTAAAACAATCTAAATAATTCTTAATAAAACACCAACTGGGACTCTTTTATATATGTTTGATGAAGATTTTGGTTGATTCTTATATTTGTCTTCCAACCCCAATTAAATATGATCATAGCGTAACATCATAATATTTTAATAATAATTAATGAAATAATAAAATTAAACTAAATTATATTCAATAAGAAAAAAGTGTTAGGGTAGCGTGGAGGCCCCTCGAATGTTCCTAGATAATAATTAATATAGGATACATATAGGGGTGCTCAAAAAATTTGATTTTTTCAGTTTTTTACCGAACCAGTTAATACCGGTACCGACAGTATCGGTTTTTTTTTGTACCGGTTTTTTTGATACCGGTTTTTCGATATTTTAATATTTTTGGGTACCGGTATGGAATTTTCTGAATTCGGTAAAAACTGAAATACCGAAAATACCAAAATTTAATAATATAATAATTAATAGTTAAAAAATTTATTATATTATATTATAATAATTAATACCCAAGCAGGAAACTACATAAGTGAAATTGTTAATATATAAAAAAATTATTTAATTATTATTAATAATTATATATATTACCTTGCGGTATAACCGAAAACCGAACCGAAAAAACCGGTACCGATTTTGTACCGAATCGGTACCGACACCGGTAATTCGGTACCGGTACCGGTTCTTGGTTTTTCGGTATTTTTGGATCGGTACCGTTTCGGTATTTTCGGTACCGGTTCGGTTTTTTATCGATAAGCACCCATAGATACATATAATTAATTAATGTTAAAAATAATTAAGATTTATATCTACACAATTTACTTATCTTTTACTATGTTATAATGTTACGTATGATTAGATGTTCACATATATAACAAATTTATCCTTTTTTTTAAATTCAACTTTAGAATATCCATAAATTTCTAGTTAAAGTGAAAATTCACATTTTTTTTAAAATTGTAGCATTTAAATTAATTTGTTAGATTTGTGTTTGTGCATGTCATAAATGTTTTAAATTTTATTTTTGTGGCTGGTATACCGTGTTAACTTAGTATTAATTTTTACTTATTTATATATCCAACATTAATCACTGAGTATTAATTATTATTTATTTATTTATTGGTTTTTTTTGGTGTTGTTAACTTCTTGGTTTTTAGGGGTGGTTATTATTTGGTATTAGGTCGCTATCGTCCCTTGTATTCTAGCAGTGTTCGAAAAACATCAGACAAGGTAATCGAAAACATTGAAGTCCAAAACAAACTCTCGCTTGGTGTCTGGGTTATTGGAGGAGAGAGAAAAATATATAGAGAGAGAAAGAGAGAATGCTTAGTTCTACGACAACTCTTGGTGGTAATCAGCTTTTCTGTTGTTCTTTCAATTTTCAGGAAAAAGGTGCAACTCTGTTTGGCTTCTCAATTCACAGAAATTTCAGACATCCTTCTTTTTCTTCTTCTCTAACTTTGAAGCCCTTGATTTGCCGATCATCAATCCAAGTTCAAAAAGCTTCACAAAAAGGGTACAACTTTTTTAATAAGGAGCGTATGAGAAAGATCCCTTATGCTTTGGCAATTGAATCTATCATGTATGAAATGATATGTACTCGTCCGGATGTCTCGTATGATTTGAGCATGACGAGCAGATACCAGGCGAATCCAGGTGAAGGTCACTGGACAACAGTCAAGATTATCCTCTAGTACCTCAAAAGGACTAAGGATTCATTCTTGGTATATGGAGGTGAAGACGAACTGGCAGTAAAGGATTACGCAGATGCTAGTTTCCAGACTGATATAGATGACTATAAGTCTCAATTAGGTTCTGTGGTTTGCCTTAATGGTGGTGTTGTAAGCTGAAAAAGTTCGAAGCAAGAGACAGTAGCCGATTCTACAACAGAGGCTGAGTATAACGCTGCTTCTAGTGCAACCAAGGAGGTTGTATGGATGAAAAAGTCTGTCACTGAACTTGGTGTTGTTACAACCATTGTTGATCCAGTTGAGCTATATTGTAATAATGATGGAGCCATTGCACAGGCTAAGGAACCTAGATCTCACCAACGATCCAAGCATATACTTAGGCGGTACCATCTCATCCGTGAAATCATTGGTAGAGGAGATGTACATATATGCAGAATGTCAACAGATGATAATGTTACAGATCCACTAACCAAGGCTTTGTCACAGCAGAAGCATGAAGGTCACACTAGTTCCATGGGTATTAGATACATGAGTGATTGGCTCTAGTGCAAGTGGGAGATTGTTAGAGTTTATGCCCTAGAGGCCAATTATTTGATGTAATTGCTTAACATTTCTTTTAATATTTGTATGAATAAATAAATTATTTTATTATGTTTCATTTACTGTGTTATATAAATGTTAGCATAATAAAAGTCCTTAGAATAATGATACAAATTATATAGCTTCAAGTATGTGACTTGAACATGAGATTATATAATTACAATTAGTATCATTACTTTTAAATGTTCCTAGTCGAGTATCATTGTTAATGGAACAACAATGATACATTGAGACTAGTATGTGGATTGATTGATGGCCAAATCTCATTGGTCATTAATATATGAGATATTGAGTCAATGCATAGGTACATGTTAGAGAACAATGTACTGGACAGACCCACCATGAGAATTCTACGTGGAGTATTATACAAAGTGTCATAAGCAATTCTCATAGTGACAATGATGTAATGGTCCTCCGACCTAAAATCACTATATTACTACACGGGAATTTATGTACTTTGATATCATCAAAGGTTACCTTTAATAGAGTGGACAATAAAGGTGATTATTGGGTACATCATGAATCGTGTGAGTAATATGAGTTATCTAGATGAAATTTAACTCTCCGATATATTAGGGGTGATATCCATAGGGCTCTTGATTGAGTAGGACTATGAAATGCATGGTCATGCTCAAATAGTGATTTGTTTGATATAGTCTACTCATTGATCAAGAAAACTCAGTTTAAATTATGAAGATTATGACACATTCCATGGCTCGAGTTTAATCAAGGATGTCAAGGTTAAAAGGATTAAATTACATTGAAACATTGGTCACGAAAAGGTTACATCGAATCATCGATCTTATAATTACTTGGGTAGCAGTGATGCATTACTAGATGCCACTCACTGTTTATAATTTTATAATATGATTTTAAAATTATTGCCAATATAATAATAACCTATAGGGTCACACACTTAGAACGTAATTAAAAAGGAATTAATTTAAATTGTAAGGATTTAAATATGTCAATATGATTGATAGTATTTAAATTACGAATTTAAATTAACAGGATAATTTGTATATATGTATATTAATTAAGTAAGACTTAATTAAAATATAATATATATAAATTCGGATTTTACTTTTTTAATAGGATTAGGGTTTTGTTTAATTCCTTTTTGAAAGCTATATATATCTGATATATCAGCTGTCTTGTTTACGTGAGACCAAAAGAAAAGAAAACCCTAGTCGTTTTTGAAAAGAGAGTTGAGAGAAAAACTTCAGTAAAAATCCAGATCTTGGCGGCTAGTACCGAAATCTCTTTGTTGCAGATCGTTTGACGATTCGCAGGGCGTTCGTGTGGATACCGTAAAGACGCAGTTCCGTTGGATTACGTTGGAGATTCGAAGTTGTACCAGAGTCTTCCTTCATCTTCATTCAAGCTCGAATAATCGGTAACACAATCTAAACCTCTGAATTAATATGCTTTCGCATGGATCCTGTTTTAGGGTTTTCGAAAAAAAATGTTTTAAATTTTTTAAATTCCGCTGCTTTTATGTGTCGAAAATCCTACACAATTTACCTATCTTTCACTATGTTATAATGTTACGCATGATTAGAAGTTCACATATATAACAAATTTGTCCTATTTTTTAAAATTCAACTTTAGAATATCCATAAATTTCTAGTTAAAGTGAAAATTCACATTTTTTTTAAACATGTAACATTTAAATTAATTTGTTATATTTGTGTTTGTGCATCTCATAAATTTTTTAAATTTTATTTTTGTGGTTGGTATACCGTGTTAACTTAGTATTAATTTTTATTTATAAATATATACAACATTAATCACTAAGTATTAATTATTATTTATTTATTTATTGGTTTTTTTGGTGTTGTTAACTTCTTTGTTTTTAGGGTTGGTTATTATTTGGTATTAGGTCGCTACCGTCCCTTATATTCTAGCAGTGTTCGAAAAACATCAGACAAGGTAATCGAAAATATTAAAATCCAAAACAAACTCCCGCTTGGAGTCTGGGTTGTTGGAGGAGAGAGAAAAACATAGAGAGAATACTTAGTTCTACGACAGCTCTTGGTGGTAATCAGTTTTTCGGTTCTTCTTTCAATTTTCAAGAAAAAGGTGCAGCTCTGTTTGGCTTCTCAATTCACAGAAATTTCAGACACCCTTCTTTTTCTTCTTCTCTAACTTTGAAGCCCTTGATTTGCCGAGCATCAATCCAAATTCAAAAAGCTTCACAAAAAGGGTACAACGTTTTTAATAAGTAGCGTATAAGAAAGATCCTTTATGCTTCGGCAATTGGATCTATCATGTATGCAATGATATGTATTCGTCTGGATGTCTCGTATGCTTTGAGCATGACGAGCAGATACCAATCGAATCCAGGTGAAGGTCACTGGACAACAGTCAAGAATATGCTCAAGTACCTGAAACGGACTAAGGATTCATTCTTGGTATATGGAGGTGAAGACGAACTAGCACTAAAGGGTTACGCAGATGCTAGTTTCTAGACTGATATAGATGACTATAAGTCTAATCAAGTTTTGTGTTTTGCCTTAATGGTGGTGCTGTAAGCTGGAAAAATTCGAAGCAAGAGACAACAGTCGATTCTACAACAAAGGCTGAGTATATCGTTGTTTCTAGTGCAGCCAAGGAGGCTGTATGGATTAAAAAGTTCGTCACTGAACTTGGTGTTGTTACAACCATTGTTGATCCAGTTGAGGCATATTGTGATAATGATGGAGCCATTGCACAGGCTAAGGAACCCAGATCTCACCAACGATCCAAGCATATACTTAGGCGGTACCATCTCATCCGTGAAATCATTGGTAGAGGAGATGTAAATATATGCAGAGTGCCAACAGATGATAATGTTACAGATCCACTGACCAAGGCTTTGCCACAACAGAAGCATGAAGGTCACACTAGTTCCATGGGTATTAGATACATGAGTGATTGACTCTAGTGCAAGTGGGAGATTGTTAGAGTTTATGCCCTAGAGGCCAATTATTTGATGTAATTGCTTAACATTTCTTTTAATATTTGTATGAATAAATAAATTATTTTATTATGATTTCATTTACTGTGTTATATAAATGTTAGCATAATAAAAGTCCTTAGAATAATGATACAAATTATATAGCTTCAAGTATGTGACTTGAACATGAGATTATATAATTACAATTAGTATCATTACTTTTAAATGTCCCTAGTTGAGTATCATTGTTAATGGGACAACAATGATACATTGAGACTAGTATGTGAATTGACTGATGGCCAAATCTGATTGGTTATTAATATATGAGATATTGAGTCAATGCATTGGTACATGTTAGAGAACAATGTACTGGACAGACCCACCATGAGAATTCTACGCGGAGCATTATGCAAAGTGTCATAAGCAATTCTCATAGTGACAATGAAGTAATGGTCCTCCGACCTAAAATCACTATATTACTACACGGGAATTTTTGTACTTTGATATCATCAAAGGTTACCATTAATTAGGTGGACAATAAAGATGATTATTGGGTACATCATGAATCGTGTAAGGAATATGAGTGATCTAGATGGAATTTAACCCTCCTATATATTAGGGGTGATATCCATAGGTCTCTTGATTGAGTAGGACTATGAAATGCATGGTCATGTGCAAATAGTGATTTGTTTGATATAGTCTACTCATTGATCAAGAAAACTCAGTTTAAATTATAAAGAGTATGACACATTCCATGGCTCGAGTTTAATCTAGGATGTCAAGGTTAAAAGGATTAAATTATATTGAAACATTGGTCACGAAAAGGTTGCATCGAATCATCGATCTTATTATTACTTGGGTAGAAGTGATGCATTACTAGATGCCACTCACTGTTTATAATTTTATAATATGATTTTAAAATTATTGCCAATATAATAATAACCTATAGGGTCACACACTTAGAACGTAATTAAAAGGGAATTAATTTAAATTGTAAGGATTTAAATATGTCAATATGATTGATAGTATTTAAATTACGAATTTAAATTAACAAGATAATTTGTATATATGTATATTAATTAAGTAAGACTTAATTAAAATATAATATATATAAATTCGGATTTTACTTTTCTAATAGGATTAGGGTTTTGTTTAATTCCTTTTTGAAAGCTATATATACCGGATATATCAGTTGTCTTGTTTACGTGAGGCCAAAAGAAAAGAAAATCCTAGTCGTTTTAGAAAAGAGAGTTAAGAGAAAAACTTCAGTAAAAATCCAGATCTTGGCGGCTAGTACCGAAATCTATTTGTTGCAGATCGTTTGACGATTCGCGGGGGCGTTCATGTAGATACCGTAGAGACGCAGTTCCGTTGGATTGCGTTGGAGATTCAAAGTTGTACCAGAGTCTTCCTTCATCTTCATTCAAGCTCGGATAATCGGTAACACAATCTAAACTTATGAATTAATATGCTTCCGCATGGATCCTATTTTAGGTTTTTCGAAAATTGTTTTAAATTTTTTAAATTCCGCTGCTTTTATGTGTCAAAAATCCTACACAATTTACCTATCTTTTACTATTTTATAATGTTACGCATGATTAGAAGTTCACACATATAACAAATTTATCCTTTTTTTTAAAATTCAACTTTAGAATATCCATAAATTTCTAGTTAAAGTGAAAATTCACATTTTTTTTTAAACTTGTAACATTTAAATTAATTTGTTAGATTTGTGTTTGTGCATGTCATAAATTTTTTAAATTTTATTTTTGTGGCTGGTATACCGTGTTAACTTAGTATTAATTTTTATTTATTTATATATCCAACATTAATCACTGAGTATTAATTATTATTTATTTATTTGTTTTTTTTTGGTGTTGTTAACTTCTTTGTTTTTAAGGGTGGTTATTATTTGGTATTAGGTCATTACCGTCCCTTGTATTCTAGCAGTGTTCGAAAAACATCAGACATGGTAATCAAAAACATTGAAGTCCAAAACAAACTCCCTCTTGGTGTCTGGGTTGTTGGAGGAGAGAGAAAAACATAGAGAGAGAGATAGAATGCTTAGTTCTACGACAGCTCTTGGTGGTAATCACCTTTTCTGTTCTTCTTTCAGTTTTTAAAAAAAAGGTACAACTCTGTTTGGCTTCTCAATTCACAGAAATTTCAGACACCCTTCTTTTTATTCTTCTCTAACTTTGAAGCCCTTGATTTGCCGAGCATCAATCCAAATTTAAAAAGCTTCACAAAAAGGGTACAACCTTTTTAATAAGGAGCGTATGAGAAAGATCCCTTATGATTCGGCAATTGGATCTATCATGTATGCAATGATATGTACTCGTTCGGATGTCTCGTATGCTTTGAGCATGACGAGCAGATACCAGCCGAATCCAGGTGAAGGTCACTGGACAGCAGTCAAGAATATCCTCGAGTACCTGAAAAGGACTAAGGATTCATTCTTGGTATATGGAGGTGAAGACAAACTAGCAGTAAAAGGTTACGCAGATGCTAGTTTCCAGACTGCTATAGATGATTATAAGTCTCAATCAGGTTTTGTGTTTTGCCTTAATGGTGGTGCTGTAGGCTGGAAAAGTTCGAAGCAAGAGACAGTAGCCGATTCTACAACAGAGGCTGAGTATATCGCTGCTTCTAGTGCAGCCAAGGAGGCTGTATGGATTAAAAAGTCCGTCACTGAACTTGGTGTTGTTCCAACCATTGTTGATCCAGTTGAGCTATATTGTGATAATGATGGAGCCATTGCACAGGCTAAGGAACCCAGATCTCACCAACGATCCAAGCATATACTTAGGCGGTACAATCTTATCCGTGAAATCATTGGTAGAGGAGATGTAAATATATACAGAGTGCCAACGGATGATAATATTACAGATCCACTGACCAAGGCTTTGCCACAGCAGAAGCATGAAGGTCACACTAGTTCCATGGGTATTAGATACATGAGTGATTGGCTCTAGTGCAAGTGGGAGATTGTTAGAGTTTATGCCCTAGAGGCCAATTATTTGATGTAATTGCTTAACATTTCTTTTGATATTTGTATGAATAAATAAATTATTTTATTATGGTTTAATTTACTGTGTTATATAAATGTTAGTATCATTACTTTTAAATGTCCCTAGTCGAGTATCATTGTTAATGGGACAACAATGATACGTTGAGACTAGTATGTGAATTGACTGATGGCCAAATCTCATTGGTCATTAATATATGAGATATTGAGTCAATGCATAGGTACATGTTAGAGAACAATGTACTGGACAGACCCACCATGAGAATTCTACGTGGAGCATTATGCAAAATGTCATAAGCAATTCTCATAATGACAATGATGTAATGGTCCTCCGACCTAAAATCACTATATTACTACACGAGAATTTATGTACTTTGATATCATCAAAGGTTACCTTTAATAGGGTGGACAATAAAGGTGATTATTGGGTACATCATGAATCGTGTAAGGAATATGAGTGATCTAGATGGAATTTAACCCTCCTATATATTAGGGGTGATATCCATAGGGCTCTTGATTGAGTAGGACTATGAAATGCATGGCATGCTCAAATAGTGATTTGTTTGATATAGTCTACTCATTGATCAAGAAAACTCAGTTTAAATTATGAAGAGTATGACACATTCCATGGCTCGAGTTTAATCTAGGATATCAAAGTTAAAATGATTAAATTACATTGAAACATTGGTCACGAAAATGTTGCATCGAATCGTCGATCTTATTATTACTTGGGTAGCAGTGATGCATTACTAGATGTCACTCACTGTTTATAATTTTATAATATGATTTTAAAATTATTGCCAATATAATAATAACCTATAGGGTCACACACTTAGAACGTAATTAAAAGGGAATTAATTTAAATTGTAAGGATTTAAATATGTCAATATGATTGATAGTATTTAAATTACGAATTTAAATTCACAGGATAATTTGTATATATGTATATTAATTACGTAAGACTTAATTAAAATATAATATATATAAATTCGGATTTTACTTTTCTAATAGAATTAGGGTTTTATTTAATTCCTTTTTGAAAGCTATATATATATATATATATATACCGGATATATTAGTTGTCTTGTTTACGTGAGACCAAAAGAAAAGAAAATCCTAGCCGTTTTAGAAAAGAGAGTTGAGAGAAAAACTTTAGTAAAAATCCAGATCTTGGCGGCTAGTACCGAAATCTCTTAGCTGCAGATCGTTTAACGATCCGCGGGGCGTTCGTGTGGATACCGTAGAGACGCAGTTCCGTTGGATTGCGTTGGAGATTCGAAGTTGTACCAGAGTTTTCCTTTCATCTTCATTCAAGCTCGGATAATCGGTAACACAATCTAAACCTCTGAATTAATATGTTTTCGCATGGATCCTGTTTTAGGGTTTTCGAAAATTGTTTTAAATTTTTTAAATTCTGCTACTTTTATATGTCGAAAATCCTACACAATTTACCTATCTTTTACTATGTTATAATGTTACGCATGATTAGAAGTTCACATATATAACAAATTTATCCTATTTTTTTTAAAATTCAACTTTAGAATATCCATAAATTTCTAGTTAAAGTGAAAATTCACATTTTTTTTAACTTGTAACATTTAAATTAATTTGTTAGATTTGTGTTTGTGCATGTCATAAATTTTTTAAATTTTATTTTTGTGGCTGGTATACCGTGTTAACTTAGTATTAATTATTATTTATTTATATATCCAACATTAATCATTGAGTATTAATTACTCTCTCCGTCCCAAATTAATTGCTTAGTTTTGACTTTTTAAAGTCAAATTGACCATTTTAAAACTAATCTTTTACTATTTTTGCTAAAATATAGGTGAAGAGATTATAACCAAAAGAAAGTATATACAATTTATTACTAACTTCAATTTTTATAATTTTAGAATATATTTATACATGCTTAATTATTAATTCTAAAAATAGTCAATTTAACTTAAAAAAATCAAAACTGAGCAATTAATTTGGGACAGAGGGAGTATTATTTATTTATTTTTTTGATTTTTTTTGGTGTTGTTAACTTCTTTATTTTTAGGGGTTGTTATTACTCTCCCCGTCCCGAATTATTTGCTGTTTTGGCAGAAATTTTTTGTCCCACAATATATTTTTTTTTTAATATTTGAATGCATTTAATGTTTTCCAAATTTGCCCCTCTGCCCTAACAAATGCAATCCTAATTCTCTCTCTATAGTCTCTTACATACACAATACTTTGGTTTTCTCTCTCTATCTAGCCTGAGATTCGATACGTTCGCCGGGATCTTATTTGCCGATTGTCAGCTTCCCCTCGGTAAACTGCAGGGAATTTTATTACTCTCCGGTGAGGTTAGGTAAGGATAAAACTTTACCCTTTGACATCAAAGAAAGTGTCTTCTTCAATTTTCTTGAATTTAGGTTTTTTCTTTTGTTTGGGGTTAGATCTGGGAATGTTTGATCTGGAATGGAGATTTTTGGTTTTCGAATTCTTAAATTGGTGAGCTTGATGCTGAATTTATGATAAATTGCATGCAATTTTGATTGAAAAGTTGAATTTCTCGGGTAGTTTATGGATACATGGAAGAAATTCTGAATTTGAGGTAAATTTCGTGTGAATTCATAGCTTGGAATATATATATTTTTTTTCTGTGGGTGATTCATAATATGGAAGATGGTGTGAGATCTGCTGACCCGTCAAGTGGAGTAGCATAAGGGTAGTTTAGTATTTTTATCACATATATTGGTATCCGTGTAGGACTCTAGAACAGCCGATATTTCGGGACGGAGGGAGTATATGATATTAGGTCGCTACCGTCCCTTGTATTCTAGCGGTGTTCAAAAACATCAGACAAGGCAATCGAAAACATTGAAGTCCAAAACAAACTCCCGCTTGGTGTCTGGGTTGTTGGAGGAGAGAGAAAAACATAGAGAGAATGCTTAGTTCTCCGACAGCTCTTGGTGGTAATCAGCTTTTCGGTTCTTCTTTCAATTTTCAGGAAAAAGGTGCAGCTCTGTTTGGCTTTTCAATTCACAGAAATTTCAGACACCCTTCTTTTTCTTCTTCTCTAACTTTGAAGCCCTTGATTTGCCGAGCATCAATCCAAGTTCAAAATGCTTCACAAAAAGGGTACTACTTTTTTATTTTTGAACTTTTTTTTTATATAAGTTTCAAGAAGTTCAAGTTGTGTACTTTTATACTTTTAGAACTTATCCCCTTTCTTTTTAACTGCAATTATTGACTAAATATGTGGAATTGTTAATGAATGGAAATGGGTTTTATGCATAATTCTTAAAAGCTATGGCCTTTAACTGCATTCTTTAACTTAAGTCATATATATAACTGGTTATTTGGTTGCCTGTATAATTATTGCATTTCCCCGCCTCTAATTTACCATTCTCTGTGTGTGTGTGTGTGTGTGTGTATATATATATATATATATCCATTACTCAATGTTACTTTACCAACCCAACAAAATGTCTGACTATTTAAATCACTTAAGTTTACAGTCATAAAATGTCAAAAGACTGTCTCAAATAGGATATGAGCTCAAAGTTCAAATTACAAATGTAATTATTTCGTTTTTTAGGACATATACTTGTGAATGGGGGAACTAGGTTTCTTTGACTCTGTCTAGTTGATGAAATTTAATGTTAGAACACTAACTGTTTCGTATTTGAGAGTGACCCTAAATCCTACTAAATAATGTTTATATAGGAAGGATACTGAAACAGTTCATGGTATGTCGGAAACAATTGTGGGTGTTTTGGGAGGAGGCCAGTTGGGTCGTATGCTGTGTCAAGCAGCATCCCAGATGGCAATCAAAGTGATTGTTTTGGACCCAATGGAGAACTGCCCAGCAAGTGCTTTATCTCATTATCATATGGTGGGAAGCTACGATGATAGCGCTACAGTTGAAGAATTCTCGAGAAGGTTGGGTTTGACTGGCATTCTTGTTTTAGTTTTCCTATTTATGTTTCTTTTGCATCTTTGCATACCGTTAATTATAGCTTCACCTTATTTATGAATTATGTTGACAGCTAATCCTGAATTTATTTACTTAGATGTGGAGTATTGACTGTTGAAATTGAGCATGTTGATGCCACCACTCTAGAGAAGCTTGAACAACAAGGGGTAGATTGCCAGCCTAAAGCCTCCACAATCAGAATTATTCAGGTAAATTTGTTTGCTAAAAGAGAGAAATGAATATAAATTTGTTATCTGAAGCATTCCATTTGCTAGCCGTCGTTTAGATGTCAATGAAAAGGGAATTGGAACATCTTCATAGTTGATGCTACTTAAACAAAACATCTAAGGTTATTTACGGTTACCACAAATTAGACTCATAAAGTTAAAAATTAATTGTTTTTAGATTCATAAAGTTAGTACAAGTGCTTAATTCAACTGCATAGGAGTTAGTCTGTTAGTGAATACTACTTTAACCCTATTAATTGAGTTTTGAGCATTTGGGGGAGGGGTGTGGTAAAAAGAGCTGAATTCTGAGAAGTGATGATTGTCCTTTTTCTATGATCAGATTTTGTTACTATAACTCCAGCAGCTCTTTCCTTCTTTAATTTTTCGTCCTAAAAATTCCTTTATCTTTAACTCAAGATTTTTTTTTTCTACTTATATACTTTGGCCTCTAAGAGTATAAGGCTTAAATTTAGTTGTTATTCCGCTAAACTGCTAATTCTCTCAAAGTCCAGCAACCAATCATAGGGAAAATGTTAGCTATACAGATATTGCTAGTGGTCATTTTGTTTTCTTCACAGTTTAGTATGAAAGATTGTTATATGTTGAAATTTATAATATGGACTTGTGTTTTCCTTCACAGGATAAATATCTTCAGAAAGTTCATTTTTCTCGACATGCCATTTCACTTCCAGAGTTTAGGCAGGTTGGTATCTGTTAATCAATATCCAGTAAATGATCTTCATTTTGCTGAGTATATAGCTAATTCTCTCGTGTTTTGATAATGACAATGGCCAAGACAGATAAATGACCTTGAAAGTGCCAAAAGAGCAGGTGACCTCTTTGGATATCCTCTTATGGTGAAGAGCAGAAGATTGGCTTATGATGGTCGTGGTAATGCTGTTGCTATAAGCGAGCAGGAGCTTACTTCTGCTGTAAATGGTATATGCTCATACATCAGTTATTCCCTCTGTCCTATATCAATTACGCTCTTTGATTACGTTTGAAGAAAAATTGAAGAATAATGTAAAGTTTGCTTATAGTTCCATACCTACCCTTCCTTAATGAACTCCACCTGAGCTTAATAAATTAAAGGTTGGATTTGATCGAAGCTGAATGCCAGCAATTTATCCTTCTTGAATTTTGAATTGAATTTGACTTTTGCTTATATGTTTCTACAATTATTTCTATGTTTTATTAAAGCCTTTTCAAAAATCAAAACCCAACCTAACATTGGAATAGGGTGCTTCACACTATCAACCTGAACTACTGCATCTACCATTCTAGCCGTCACTTCTCTCTCTTTCATTATAATATGTACGCTTATCTTTCTCTCTGAACTCTTAAGCGTCCTTCAAAGGTCACGTTGCGACATGTTTCACTTTCTTCTAAAGCTTTTCTTTTGTTGTTGCGAACCATTTTGTTTCATGTATAGTTTGAATAGATAGTCTATACAGTTTCGTTAAAACATGAAGGTATCAGTACACCTTTCAGACATTTGGTCGCTAACACAAACATTTCTTCTTTCATTAGTAGAAGCTCAATATATTCTCCCTCATGTTTCCATATTAATCTCCATCTGCAGGTCTTGGAGGATATGATCATGGTTTATATGTGGAGAAATGGGCACCTTTCGTAAAGGTTAGTATCTTTCAATTTGGCATTGGCTTAGAAATTTGTTCACTGCCAAGTGATTTTTTCTAGCGTACCTTGTCTAAGCAATGCTTCTTGTCTGTGAAATTACCGAACTCTACTCAAGGCATATTTTCTGGAAAAGCAAAAAGATTCAAAAGTTACTGGAAAAGCAACATGGCAGAGCAACTAATTCATGCTTTATTTCTAGATAAGGGTCACTCTTCCTTTATTAAGATTTTATATTTCTCTCTCAAAATGCTCCAGAAAGGGTAAAGTGGAGCTCTCTCCCATTTAAGTTTCCCCCTTTTCTCCATCTATATACAAGCCAGCTGAGAATTAATTCGTTTACTAATTCAATCATCTCATAAGATAAATAAAACATCTAAAATAGGCTCGGAACCTTGAACCATTGAACAATGATACAACACATGATCCACACTCTTACGTCTTCTTTACATAAACTTCCATTTCCTCCTTTACACCCATCAATTTTGTTGTCTTACCTGCTTTTGAGCGAAAGCTCTTCCATATGGTTGCCAGGTGATTTTCTAGGGGGTAGGATCGGTAGGTTTCAATTCATGGTTCAAAGTCGCGGTAGCAGCCTATGTCTCAGAAGGTCATTTTTTGACTTGGTATTAGTTTCGGTATCGGTTTCGGGTGATACGCATAATTAGCTAGTTAGGAGCTTCAAAAAAATTTAAAAAAACTATGATAAATTTTTAAATAATAAAAACAACAAGATGAATCAATTAAGTTCACAAAAAAACACCATCTAGTACACCATTGTCCAAATGATAAAACAGACATCTCGCATATATGTTTAATCAATTTTACGTATGAATAAAGTTGATATTGATATTATCTTAGCTCAAATGTTTGAGCACACACGTTCTGTAAAATTGAGGTACAATTTAACTTAACTAAGTATATTTGAAGTACAATATTTTTCATTTTTTTTAGGTATACTTAACTAGGTAGGTACAATTTAGGTATAATCTATACAAAAATGTTTATTCTCTTTTGTCGTCTCCCTTTTATAGCTTTCAGCATATTCGATTTTATTTTTTTGTGGCGTTTCTTCCCTTTACACTGTGATTTCTCTTTTATTTGGTCCGAAACAACTACGTTACGCTAAGTTGCCAAAAATTACCATTTACATGAATAATTCTTAATTTTATGATTCGTGTCAAGGGTGCGGTTCGACACCGATCGATACCTAACTGATACACCGATATTTCAGCTTGGCTGATACTTCGAACCATTCAACATATCACATAGTTAAAATTTATTAAGGTGTTCGCAAATGTAAGCTTAGTTTTTTTATAGAAAGTAATTAATTACAAAAAGAATGCAATGTTTTTAGTTAGCACTACAAGTTTGTTATACTAGAGACGATTATGTTAAAGGTTGAGCTATTCGATGTGAGCTATTGTCCTTTTCTTTCCTTAAAGAACATTGTTATATTTAATGCTCACATTGTCTGGAAGTAAGAGTCCTACATTTTTGTTGAATTTTATTTTGAATTTTAAGGTTTGTATAAGATATGCTTAGACATATTTATTTTGGTTTACTTTTGTTCTTCTTAATATTTGAAAATAAAAATAAAAATAAAATTGGAATGCTCATTTCTAGACCCATTTATCATATTTATGCTCCATCCTATAAAGATATAAACTAAGTAACAATGATCTTCAATGAGCATTGTTGAGGGATATAATTTACTTCCTTGCTTCATTGTGGGCTTCACCAATTAGCTGTTTTGTGGTTTAACTATTTCAGATGATTTGTTTAGAGATTGAAAGTTTTAAGACAGGAGTTCAATTATTTTGAGGCAAAGTAAAGCTTAAAGGTGCAATCTTTGCAGAACAGGGGGAGTATTTAAGCAATGGGACCGCCTATATTTGAAATTACGCATGTACCTTCTTATACATCCTAATGGTTCTCACAAAATATTGTGATAGATAATTGTAAACTCCAAAGTTTAAATTGTCTTGGTGTTGTATTGTTTTTGTTCTTTTGATGCTGGTTCCTGGTGTGCAATGGGCCAACCACCACGTGTACACAATACCCCACAAACCACACACACCGAGTAACCCATAGTAAACTTTGTTTAGGTAGCCCCAAAGGAGATCATTGCCTTTGTGGAGTACCAAACCCATGACTATGCTTTTTCATGCTCATCTTGTGTTGTATTATCTGATGCTATGATCTGTTTTATCATTTATGTAGTTGTTTTTTTGCTTGTTTCTAAAACTAGTGTTGTATTTACAATTGCTATATGTATGTTCATTTGTACTTATATACTGAGCCAATTATTTAAATACCTCCTCTTTATATAATTCAGGAGCTTGCTGTTATCGTGGCAAGAGGAAGAGATAATTCTATTCTATGCTATCCAGTTGTTGAAACTATTCACAGGCAAGATAGTAGCTAAACAAATTTATGCATGTTGTCATTCATATGGTATGGCATGTACTAAAAAATTCTCATTTTCCTAAGGATCTTTGTGTTTCTGTAGGGAAAACATTTGTCATGTTGTTAAGGCACCTGCTAATGTGCCATGGAAGATCATGAAACTTGCAACTGATGTTGCACAGAGAGCTGTTAGCTCATTAGAAGGTGCAGGTGTTTTTGCAGTTGAGTTGTTTTTGACAGCGGATGGTCAGGTTGTATAAAAACTCGGTGTATGCTTATTCCACTTTTTGGATTTCTTTTCTTTCAATGTCATGTGACTTTTCTGATTTGTTCTAACTCCAGATTTTACTAAATGAAGTAGCTCCCAGACCTCATAATAGTGGGCACCACTCAATTGAATCTTGTTTCACTTCACAATACGAGCAGCATTTGCGGGCTGTAGTTGGTCTTCCACTTGGTGATCCATCAATGAAAACTCCAGCTGCTATGATGTACAATATATTAGGTGAAGATGAGGTGAAATTCTTTATATTTCTAGCTGTCTGCTTGTAATATCTATTAGAGATTGATGCCCATAATTAATTTTTGTTATCAAACATCAAAACTGACTTGCTTGAATCTTTGTTGCTGAGACAGATAGAAGCATTTTTGCTTATCAAAAATAAATAAATAAATAAATAAATAAAACAAAAAAAAACAAAAAAAAACAAAAAAAAACAACAACAAATAGAAGCATTATTGTGAGTGCTCATACACATGAACATGCATGTAGGCATGTCATGCACACACACGCACACAAAAAAAAAAGGTTTGTGGGTGGGAGGCCCTACATACCAAGAATACGATACAACTAAACAGCTTCTGCTGTTTATTAACATATCACTTTGGTCATTCATCAGCTGATTGAGAGATTCAAAAATCAAATTGCAAACATGACATATACATGTTTAACTGCATACTAGCATCATACACACAACTTTACAAATTTTCCATGTTTTGTTCAATATCATGTTTTGGGTAATGATCTTCATACCAGTAACATGCCATTAAAGCATGAAGAGACAACATTTATGTTACCAAAATTAGGTCTCAATATTTACCCAATCCTCTTAGCGGCAATTTTCCCAAAGCCAACATCAATCAGTTAGGATGGCACCATGATGCAGTCAAATTTTAATTTTGTAGGAAGGGTAAAGTCAAACAAGTGAGAAAATTTAAAAATTAGCTTAATACTAAAAGTATAATATGATGTATTGTTAATATTAATCCAAAAAATAATATATTCTATCTTCGTGTTCTCCATGTACCTTTGTTCTCTCTTTGTGACTTCACATGATCATATTGTATTTTTTGCCCAAAAATACTCGTCCATCTATGATATTGTTGGCAGAAGGCTCATATTCTTATTTGACTTTCTCCGTTTTAGTTGAGTTCAGCGCGTCCACTGAAATCTCTTTGTTTCTATATTACTTCAATGATTATTCAAATTGTCAAAAATGTTCACTATGCATATAGGGAGATCCAGGTTTCCTCGTGGCTCATCAACTCATCAGAAGGGCATTGGGAATCTCTGGAGCAACCATTCATTGGTACGATAAACCAGGTAGGAATTTGTTGATGTACACTCGAGCTTTATTTACCATCTCTTCCCTTCATTTTTCACTGAATAACATATTTTTTAATTTTTTCTTTGTAATGATATTGTAGAAATGCGAAAGCAGCGAAAGATGGGTCACATTACAGTTGTTGGCCCCTCTATGAGCATTGTTGAAGCAAGGGTAAAATCAATGCTGAAGGATGAAAGTATGGATGATCAACCCACAGGTCTGTTTCTTACGAGAATCTTAATAACTATATATATTTGACTAAACTATATACTGTTAGTAAACAAATCTCCAAGTTAATTTTCTTCTGCGAACATGACTTGTCTCCAGTATGTTTTTTGCAACTTCTTATTGACTATGGAGTGATATTTGAAGCATTTTTCCGCCCTATGACACGCTGTTGATTTTGAACATGTATGAAGTCTTGATGTTTCTCGCATAATTTTCTAAACACAGTCACACCGCGTGTTGGAATCATAATGGGCTCTGATTCAGATCTGCCTGTAATGAAGGATGCGGCAAAGATTTTGAATGAGTTTGATGTGCCTGTTGAGGTTATTTCCACATTCCCATCGTTTTGGCTTGATATTTCATTCATCAGAATTTTAACTATTATCCTCTGTATCAAGTTATAGTGGACCTTCATGAAATACATTTTGCAGGTGAGAATAGTTTCAGCACACCGGACACCGGAACTGATGTTTTCTTATGCCAAGTCGGCATTGGAGCGAGGTATCCAGGTTATCATTGCTGGTGCAGGTGGTGCAGCTCACTTGCCAGGTTAGCTTATATGAGAAATGCTTCATAAATTCCATTCTAATACATTAAAGTCGTCTTGCCATTGAATAAGGTCCTATATTTTAGGCATGGTAGCTGCATTGACTCCCTTGCCTGTTATTGGTGTTCCTGTACGCGCCTCTGCATTGGATGGACTGGACTCTCTACTGTCAATTGTTCAGGTACTATTTTCTAATTAGTTCAGAATACCTTCTTAAGCATTAAACTCTGTTTGGTGTCATTATGCCAATGCATACAAGATTTATTCGCAGAGGCTTGAAGACTACTGTCTAGCGTAGTGAGGATCATACATACTTCTTTCACATTTGGCATTAAATTTAATTTACAATTTGGACTATCTAGATCTTCTTGGAGAACCAAACAGAAGCCCACCTTTGAACACTCATGCAGCATCACTTGCGATAATCAAGAAAAATACCGGAAGATGGCGAAGAAGTTATATAGCCTTTTCGCTAGCTTTTCAGATAAGAACGATTTGGCTGTTAGGTGCTCTCTTTCTTCATTGGGAGTATGAAATATTTAGCAGAAGGTTTATAGCATGATGTATTTGTCCCCCCACCCACCCCCACCCCACACACACACTTATTGTCTTTACAGAAAGGGGCCCCGTGTCAAAATTAGATTATGGTAACAAAATATTAGTATTCGATTGACTCATTTTTACTTGTGTTTACTTATACAAAAGAAATAGTTTACAACAGTATCAGGAAAACTAAAAATATGTGATCATTGCCAATATATTCTTCCATGCATGGAGAATGATAACTGTTAACCATGCTTCAGGGCTATCATGTATACTCCCATCAGTCTTATTCAATGAAACTTATCGCCTGATTATTCTTTGTAACTTCTATATCCTTTACATCATTTCTTCTGAAGTTGGTTTATATGATGGAGTCTCATTCGTTTGGTGTGCAGATGCCGAGGGGTGTCCCAGTTGCAACTGTTGCAATAAACAATTCCACCAATGCAGCCCTACTCGCAGTCAGAATGTTAGGGGTTGGCGATGGCAGCCTACAAGCAAGGTTGACATTTCCCTCCCTCCCTCCCTCTCCCTCTCCCTCTCCCTCTCACTCCCACTCCCACTCCCACTCCCACTCCCACTCCCACTCCCACTCTCACTCTCACTCTCACTCTCACTCTCATTCTCACTCTTTATATATCCAAACAAATGTAACATATTTGTATCCATCTTTTGCGACTTCACAGAATGGCTCAATATCAAGAAGACACAAAAGATGATGTCTTGGTGAAGGCAAAAATGCTAGAAAAAGGTGGTTGGGAAGATTACCTCAATGTTTGATTTCCGACACTTTCCATTGATGTTTGTGCTCCTTACCAGTGTTCCATGGAAACTAATTTGGAGACAATCTTAACAAAGATCGAGAAATCACTACTAAAGTCATACTTCTTAGTGCGGCACTAAAGTGCAGAAGCCAGTGAGAAAAGCGGCCAGATTGTAAACCAGCCATTTGAAATCTTATCTTTTAACAGTTCTGAGGAAATTGAGGTCGATGTAAACTCATGTAGGCTATATAGCTCTTTTCCTGAGTTCATAATTTATTTCCCTCATCATTTTGGTTATAGAAAATGCAAAATTTAGTACACTTGTTGAAGAGGACTAGGCAGTTATGTTTGGATACATCCGGCAGTTCTTGGACAGGCTGCGGAATATTAGGCTTATGCATATGCAACGCGAAGGAAATGGATTATTGAGTTTTTTTCCTAAAGTTCATGATTTTATGAAGTCATGATCTTTGGTAGTTCTAGTTAATTTGACATTTAGAACTTGAAAATCCCATGAATACTTTCTAAAGAAGAAGAGTTCTTGAGATTTTATATGGATTATTGAGAGATAACTTATAGAAAAGTTGGCATGTTGATTCTGTTTTAAATACGAATGTATTTTTATGAAATATTAAAATTGATACGATTCATGTAGTTTTAAAAAATAACAAATTTTGTTATTGATAGTATGTTCAAATAGTTTATATACTTTTTGTCGTGTCAATATCTACTCTTTAAAATTTAATATTAAACAAAAAAATAAGTCGTCGAAAAAAATAGATATATGTAGAAGTAATATAACTCTTTAAGATTTTGTTTGGAAACTTGTTCTTTAAGTAAGCCTTTTGCTCTTGCAATTTTTTATTTTTCTTTATCCATCACTTGTTTATTAAGAGTCACGTCATCCATTTCATAAAAAATTATTTATAAACGCACTATTTTTGTTATTGATAATATACATGATAAATTGTCTTTTTAATTTATCAACATAATCTTATTATTATTTTAATAAAATATTATTATTTCAAGACAAATATGGAACTTCAATTTTTTCTTTTTATTTTTTAATAGAAGGCGTTGTGTTTGTCTCAAACAATCACCATCATCATCATCATCTTCAACAATACAATCACGCAAGAGAGAGAAAAAAGAAGAAGCTACGGTTCCAAAAATCCCCAAATTTTCAGAATTGAATTCCAACTTTTGTAGAGGGGGTAGAGGAAGTGATGATGGTGCGTCGTGGGACGATCGAGGTGGCGAAGACGGTGATGGAGGTGGCGGAAGTTGCGTTGACCGCCGTGGAATGTTGTCACAAATACAATCAACCCCACGAACACCACGATTCTCAAATTGATAAGACTACGCCGTCAGAAGAGGAGGAATTGGAGTCGTTACGATCGGAGAATCGGCGTCTAAAGAATCTGCTGGAGGACAACCTCAAACTCCTTCAAAATCTCTCAGAATCTACCTGTTTATTGCCAGAATGCCCTCCTGACGTACGTTTACTAATTCATTCATTCAAATTTTATTCAATTATGTTCCTCAATCAACGTTTTCTTCTAATTTTGTTGATTATCATATGCTTAATATGATTTATTCCCAAATTCTTATCATTGAACTTACTCTCGAATGTAAATTGTAAATTTAAGCCGTCGGGATCTTATTACTGTATAAACTTCTTTGGACTTATTAATTATCCATATTTCTTATTTCTGTTTTTTTATGGAAAAAAAGAATCTTTTAAATTATTTTGATGCAATTATTCAGTATAACTATATATGCATTATAGATAATAGTTTGTGTTTTGTGTGGGTGGGATAGAGAAGATTTATTATGATTTGGAATTATTGCAGTTCCTAATTTTGTAGTTGGTCATGTTCTGTTGAAATTCAATATAGTGGACCAAGAAGCATCAATTATATAATGCCCTTGTTCTAAGTGGATCAGTGTAATTTGAAGGAAATGTTAAATGTTAGTTCAATGTTATTCTGTTCCCAAATTGCGAAATTGTTGTGGTAGTTTGTTGTTCTGATGTGTTTGTCGAAGCTGGTGCTCAAAGACAATAGGTGGCCCATTCCTTAAGAATGATGTAGATAGTGGAATTGGCCATGTGGATTATTGATGGCTTATCTTGTTGATTGTAAAATGACTTTATTCAAGTTAACTTCTTAAATTACTTGTTTGGATATCGTGAGCCCATGAATAAACGAGGGCTGCGTGCACCACAAACGATCTAGACAAAACGTGTGTAACCCCCAAGTTTACCCGAAAGGACCCGAAGAAGGGAACCTGGCCGAAGCCCCCCTAGCGAAGGCTAGGTGTGGCTGGCCGAAGCTAGTTGAGGGCTATGTCCTCCTTACTGGAACTTGTTTTGTTTGACATTCTGCAAGTCTCTCGTGAGTCGTGTCAAAAGTCTTAAGATACAAGATTGGAAGCTAGACATTAGCAGATTGAAGGCTAAGCAACTGCCTTCTAAGCCCCTTGGCAGAAGACTTAAGGAGGTCTCTTCTTGTCATTTGGTTGAGGGTGTTGGTTTGGTGACTAGGAAGGTATTTGTGATAAGGCCTCACAAAGGCATACTCGAAAGGCCCCTTCCTGACACGTGGCATGAGGTCATGTGATTTGCACATGACCAGTCAATGGGGCACCCTCGACTCCTATAAGTACCCTCAATTTGTGCTTTTGCTGCTGCCTTCCAAAAGTGATTTTTTGGTTGTTTTTAAGAGGATCCATAGAATACTTAATTAGTTTTTGTTGTCTGTATGTGTTATTGTTCATCTATTTGTAATTGAAGATGTGTTTGAGTTGATTTGGTTTCTCTGTTCAGCTCCATGCTCGTCTTATGGCATCTGTGGATTCTGCAAATTTTTTGAATCAGCTTAAGTCCCTCCAACAGAAATCGGTTGATGGAACTGGGTGCCAGTTTCCTTTCAAGGAGGCATCAGGTTTTACTTTTTTCCCTTCTTTGTTCTTCCCTCCATGAGTAGTTTTATGCCTCTAGGTCTTTTTCTCCTTGTTGCTGACTGAATATGTTCGTTGATGATTATTTGTTTTGTTACATTATTAGGAACTGATCAACAGACAGCTGAAATCTTGATCAATGAGCTTGGAAGAACCAAGTTGGTGGGTTTGGGTCACTGATGAGATGGTTCCCAGTAACATCGAAGAGAGGAGTACTATTGATAATGAGAATTATGTGATTGTTAGTGAAGAAAGTGTGGTGGATGGGGTTGCCAACTTTATGGCTAAATGTGTTCTGTCAAACCCCAACTCTCAGGTATATGATTCCCAAAACTTGTTGCTTCTCTTTCACGTTTTTAGAATAAAATTATAATGGATCTCGAATTAAGTTGGTTCTTTGGAATTGCAGAAATTGACACCTGAGGAGCTCCAGAAGAGTACATTTGCAGTTAATCTTATTCTTAATCTTGCTTTCTTAAAATGTTTTTGACCATTTTGTTGGGCACTCGTACTCATTTACTTCAGTACTTCCTTGCCGTTGGTAAAATTAAAATGTTCTTGTGTTCAAGCCCCTTCTCGAATATTTCCTTTTGTCCCCTTCCTGGTGTTGCCTTCGTTAAGTATGACGTTTTTTGTTTGATATGCAACTAGTGGTGTTATCAAAACATGAAATTTTGAACTTACAGCTCTAAACAAAGCATTGGGTGGCATGAACAAGTTGGATACGATGTTAGATATTTGGCATGCTGGGGCAATGTTCTATACCCTCTCCACTTGGGGACTTGCTCTCGTAGGGTGAGTTCTTAACTGTTCGTGATAACTTGTATATTAAGCCTTCAACTAAACACTCGAACACTAACGTGTTACTATGTCAACTCACATGTTATCTTAACAAAATTAAAATGCTTTGGTACAATAAGAAGCTCAGAAGATTCTCGGCATTCTGCAGGTTGTACAAAACTCGTGCTGTAGTTAGAGCTGCTGCGATGGGGGTCCATCATTCCAGCAAACTTATTCTAAAGGCTATCTGAAGAGGGGGTCCTTCCCTCTGGTGATATCAATTTGTAAAAACATTGTGAATTTTTTTTTTCCGAGTGCCTTCTGTTGTATATAAAAATCTCCGTACACTTCCCTCTTTACAAGTGTAAGATGGTTCATAATTGTAAATAGCATTGATGTTGTACGATTGCAATTTGAAGAATGTTAGTGACTTTGGTAACTGTTGATACCAAAATGTTTGCAAGTTGTCATAATGCTTCTTGTTATGCATGTGGTTGACATGGTTACACTAGGTTCATAATTGCTCCCAATACTAGTTGATCTGTTTTGGTGGGTCAGTGGTAACTGAGACGCAAAGGTAGAAGATCATTGGGAACTAAATTATATGAGATATTTTTGTTGGTGTCTTCATATGAATCATGATCACCTATAGTTCATTTGACCCTTTTTTTATATTTTTTTTATTAGTATTAAAAATGCAAATTAAGGAATGTGTTAAACTCGCGTCTTTTCTGAACTTTTCTTATGCATATTATGGGTTTCTAGGAACATGTAAGTTGATGTTCGTGAGAATGTTTGAATTCAAGATTTTGCACATCAGTTCTCATATCACGTTGATGTTCGTGAGAATGTTTGAATTCAAGATTTTGCACATCAGTTCTCATGTCACGTTGAGTTATTGTAAGTGTTTGATACCATATTAAGTTAGTCACTCATTTAAAATCTTAATGCTTAAGCTGTTAAAAGGTAGTTTTTATATATGTTGTTAACACTCAAAATTTTAATACCAAAGAATGGGTGGCGATAATTCCCTTTTTAACTTTTATGCTTTACTAATTATTTTTCTACGCGTTGTGAATCAAAGTGATGCTGCTCCCTCCATTGCAGGCTACCCGCGGCCCCTTGGTTATTCACTATGAATTAACCCTGCATGCATAAACGATAAACGAAAACCAATTCCGCATCTTCAGTGATGTGCAATATATATATGTTTTGTATGTTAATGGCTGGTTTTTTAGAATTTTATATATTTATATGATTGATATTTTGAAATTAATTTATATTTATGTGCTCAATGTCAATGATCAATCCAGAGGTTATAAATAAGAAGCAATGGTTTTGGACCTAATGGTGTTCTTTAGGAAGAATCTAATGTGCTTTAATTATCAACTACTAGTTTGTAAGGACTAATATATTGGCAAACAATATTTCTACTAGTATTTTTGATATTTTCATATAATTCTCTCTTATATGAGAAAAATGTGATCTCACTTTTATATAAGAGCGAATAATGTAAAAATACCAAAAACACATGTGAAAATATTAATCTCCGCTATATTTTCTTTCTTTAATACTCCGTTTGTCCATAAAGATGTCTCAAATATAATTTTCACATTTTACTTGGTTTAACAAAAGTAAAAGTAGATGAGAGTATAAATAATATTTTATATTGAGAATAAATTATATAAGGATTGTCCGTAAAACATGTGTTTTACATCATCCAATAACAACATGTCACGTAAGTAATTTAAGAGAAAATCAAAAGATTTGAAATTCATTGTGATAAATACAAATGTTGTTAATATAATTCAAATCTCTTGATAATCTCCTAAATTCCTTGTGTGACATGTTATTATTGGATGGTGTAAAATACCAATTTTACAGGTCATCCGTATATAATTTATTCTCTTTTATATTACTCATAATGGACCCCAAGTATGCATATTAAAGATTCTCTTTTCCTAAAAGTAGTAGACCGTACTTAAGTGTACTTTTGATTAGGGATGACAATTTAAATCAAAACCGGTTACACCACATTGAACATGTCGGTTTTTATCCGAACCATTGGCCTTGTTGGTGTCTTCATATGAATCATGATCACCTATAGTAGACCGTACTTAACTGGAACTAGTGCGATGTAGTTTTGATATTTGCCTCTAAATCATTCGTGCACCGCACCGCACTGTACCGCTTCTTGAATCGGAGTGCACCGGTTCTTAAACTGCTCTATATATACTTATTTGAAATATATATAGTTATATATAGTTGATATATATATTAAAACTAAATAATATTAAAATCATAACAATGTTATCTTCATTTTAATTGAACATATATTTTTATATTACTTGTTAATTGCTAAAATATCGGTATTAAACCCGAAACTCCCGGCGGACGGCCAGTGGCCCAAAGAAACAAAAGAATCGGTTGGGATGAATCTTCATTCTTGGTATCATCCTCCCCATTTATGATTGATTTTGTCTTGTGATGAGTTATTGCCATTTCATTTTGACGGAGGAAAGGAACAGACTTTAGTTGGATGTCCGAGTTATGATATATATCATGAGCGATGCGGAAATGGATCGAGTAATCTGTTCCTTTATTCAAGAAAAAGTCTTTCTAGTTTGCATGGTCCAACCATTGATTCTTGAACTATTTTAATGAATGTTATTATAATGTGTATTGTAGAAATATTAAATTAATTTAATAAAAATTAACTCAACACGGGGGTAGAGTGTAAGTATGTCCAATTCAATTTTATTTATTTTTGGTTTAAATACTTTTGGTATATTGTACATATTATTTGAATGAAGTACTATTAGTTATATAAAATAATTTGTGGTTAGTCTTATTCTTGATTTTAATCATGAAATTTAATAATTAGATATCTTTGTTCTATTTATAAATTTAAAATTGACATGAATATAATTGATTCTAGTTAATATAATTTATAAATAATAGCATTAATTATCCATGTTTAAGAAATCTTTTTTTAATTATTATTTTTTGACCGATGCAAGACAATGTGGTACGGTTCAAAATATAATCCGGTCGATGTAATTTTGGTAGAGAAAAATCTTGGACCGGTGCTGTGATGCCCCCAAAATAGGTCCACACAACCCATTTTGAGTCGCCAATAACATTCTACAAAAATACGAATACAAATACGAATTTTTTCATTTACAACTAATATTTGTCGTGCAAAATACGACCACACACATATTGTGACTTTCCATACAAATATCGTACCGTATGGTACCACAGTATCCAAACCCAAATTATTACAATGCCGTAAAAAAACGGCAACACATGTTTTAAGTCTCCAATACAATCATTATTAAGCTATGCCATAACTTGATAAGGACAATCACTAACTCGGACCATCACTCCACTCCCCGGCTAGTCCCAGCTACATTTTCCTTTCCTGAGAAGAACAATGGAACAAAACTGAAAAGGGTGAGCTCAAATAGCCCAGTAAAAATATCATATTAGTCTTCAACAATAATAAATCAGAGATTTAAAGATTTTATATTTGTTCAACAACAACAACTGCAGCGGAACGAACAATCCATTAGAAGAGTCAAGTAGATTATAATATTTACCATCTTCTATAAGTTAAACGATCACCACCAATATTTTATCCCTGTAACACCAATCAACAATTCTTGTTTATGAACAACCAAATCAACAATTTATTATTCAACAGTCTCTCTTTGCACTACGTGCCAAAGATATTTATTTGTAACATCACCGGTCATGATCATGCCAAACGTCAGTTCATCTTTGCACTACGGGCCAAAGAGAACTTTCACCATACGCCTTTGTTTGTAACACCAAAAGTCATGATTATACCAATACACAGTTTGGTCAAAATCATGTCACGCCAGTTCATCTTTGCACTACGGGTCAAAGAGAACTATCACCACAATTTAAGTATGAGGATGAGGATGATGACAATGATACAGTGAGATTAAGGATAAGAAAAGCTTTATAATTTAATCAGTATCAAAGATTAACCAAATTTTCAACACGATGACCAAATTGTGGAGTCAAATTCAAGAATGATATTCAAGAAATTATTTCATGCTTCAACTATAACGTATAAAATGAAATAGAAAGATTCAAGTGAAAAGATATTAGATGAAGCACAAACTATTAAGGACATTCTACTAATTTTTAGGAATTTTCTCCATTTAAAAATAAGGTTTTGGAAACAAACAAAGATTTCTTATCATAAATGGAGAAATGTGAAAGAAAAAGATATCCCTTAAATAGTACAAAAGAAATGATACGTTATACGAGTATAACAGAATATATGAAACTGCAAATGGATTTTCACCCGTCATGCAATAATTCGCGTAGACAGGTTATTTTCACAAAAGATTAATAAGTAATGAATACAAAGGGTTATTCACCAGACATGCGTCAATCCGCACAGACAGGTTATACCCACAGATTAATAAGGAATGAATACAAAGGGATATTCACCAGGTACGACACTCCGTACATACAGGTTATTCCCACAGAATAATAAGGAATGAATACAAAGGGTATTCACCAGGTACGACACTCGTACATACAGGTTATTCCCACAGGATAATAAGGAATGCATATAAAAAGATATTCACCGGCATGCGTCATACCGCACGGACAGGTTATCCTCACAAATTAATACAGAATGAATAACAACCTTTATGAGTATAATATCACTTACGAACATGAAAGCAAATGATATTATATATGAGTATGAAA
Source organism: Aralia elata (assembly GCA_034770075.1). Taxonomy (NCBI): domain Eukaryota; kingdom Viridiplantae; phylum Streptophyta; class Magnoliopsida; order Apiales; family Araliaceae; genus Aralia; species Aralia elata. The sequence continues at coordinate 18,823,455 of CM068384.1, forward strand.
GAAATGATATTCCCTACCTTAGTTAACAGTGACTGGATGTTACTTTCTATGAAGTTTACTAACTTTGGATACTACTAGTATTCTCACAAATACTCACAATAGCCGAGCACACTAAGAGAACTTAAGAAATTTAGAGAGAGAGGAAGTATAAGCAATGAAGGTGTGAAAATTTCTTAAGCAAACCCTCCCTATTTATAGGAAAATCAAAGTGAGGGCATTTTAGTCTTTTCCCTAAATTTTCTTGATTTATTACTCTTATACCCTTGGCATATTCTTTTAATATCATCCATCCATTTTTTATTCCATTTATATCATCTATCCATTTTTTCTTCCATTTATATCATCCATCCATTTTTTCTTCCATTATCAAAAGATAAAACCATTATAAAAATAACAATAAATCTCTTTTTCTGTATTATTGTGTTAAATGTATTAATATCACAGATAGCATATACTCGCAATACTGACAACCAGATTATTCCCAGGAAAGAGGGGGTCTTCCATAAAAATGGCGCTCAATTAAATAACCCCTTTCCTTGACAGAATTTCTAGACATTGTCAATAATGCTAAAATATCCTATCAAATGATATGAGTTACAGTGTCGTGACAAATAATAAAATATATTATGCAGATGCTATTTAACAATTATTGAATCAAGATACTGTGCAATTGCTATTTTATCAATTATTGAATCAATAATATAAAACACTGTACAACATCGTGAGCTACTGTGGAATAACGTGTGCTACTGTGGAATAACGCGTTTTACTGTTCTTTTTATCATCGGGTATTTCAACAGTTATCGGTTAAAATTTTGCCGCCAATTTCTATTACTTTCTATATCCGACAATTAACCCGTTATGGGGCCCACTATCATTGACAATATTGCCATTTCGGCGCCGTCGTACGGTACCGAATATAATATTTTTCGATAGAAAGAATATTCCCCGACAAAAGGAATATTCCCCGACCTACTGTTTATCAGATAATTTGCATGTAACACCCTTAACTATCATTTATAACAATTAAGCATTTCACTATTTAGAAAAATAATCATAAAGAAAATAATAAACTTTTATTTCATAAAGTCGGGATCTTACAGGTGCCGATACGGTGCAGTTTTGGTTCAAGATTTTTTAAGACCAGTACAGTTCAAAATCACTAAAAAATCGGAACCGCACCGCACCATTGTCATTCTTACTTTTGATGCTAAAGTAGATTTTATACAATATTTTATTTTTGAATTATGTACTTGAACCAAAAAAAAAGAGTTATACTTCAGTTTTCATTTTTTGTAAAATATATACTCCCTCCGTTTCTTTTTATTTATCTTTTTAGATAGTGAAATATATTTCTTTTTATTCATTAATGACTTAGTTTACCGTATTATTCATACATTAAATATTAATATTAAGAGGATGCGTTTGCCGACTTTATAGCTAAATCTGTTTTGTCAAACCCAAACGCTCAGGTATATATATATGACATACCCAAAATATATTGCCTCTCCTTCACTCTTAGAACGAAAGATTTCATGCCATCTCACATTAAGTTTGTTTATTAATTTACAGAAGTTGGCACCTGAGGAGCTCCATAAGAGTACGTTTTATCGTTGATTAATTCTTGCTTTTTTAAAAAAAAAAAAAATTTATTATCGAAATAAGTATAAAGTGCCGCTAAATACATATTTATTTTAGTAGTACAAATAAAATGAAGTTGTTATAGCAATAAGTGTCGCTTAAACTTTTAAATGTTTTTAGATCAATTACAAAGTGTCGTTAAATGTGTATTTACTCTGACAATAATTTTTTTTTTATTTTGACAATAATTTTTTTTTATTCTGACAATATCAACCGCATTTATAAATGTTTTTGACCCCAATATTGGAGACTCGTACTCATTTTACTTCTCCCTTGGGTGAAAAAGTTTTAGTGAACCATTTCTTCTTCTTTTTCACCTTTTACGGCAAATTAAATTCTTGTGTGAACATGACATGAAAATTTGAACTTATAGTTCTGACCAGAGCATTGGGTGGCACGAACAAGATTTGGATGATTTGTCATGCTGCTGGGACTATGTTGTATACCCTCTCCACTTGGGGATTTGCTCTCGTTAACGATTTCATATACGTGCTCATGAGATAAACTTATGTTTCAGATCCTTCCGCCAATTTAGCCAACAGCGGTTAACAAATTAAGATCCATCACATTTATATATTTTTAAATGAATTGCATGTTTTACCATCTCAGATTTTGGAGATTACATAGTTTTAGTGTTTGATTTTTACATTCAACACGCGGCATAAATATATTAACAGAAGGAAACTAATATTTTCACATGATCTCTCTCGCATAAATAGTGAGCAAGTCCTGAGAGACTCATGTTAAAAATATCAGTTTCCTAACAAAATAGTAAATCATGTGAAAAATATCAATTTCTTAACAAAATAGTAAATCTTATAAAAACTATTACCGTCCCTTGTAGTAGAAATTTGTTGGTGAGCGTGAGTCTATAACGAAGGCCTTAATACACGACATGTTGAGCACAATTTCAACCCAAAAGTTTAAACCTTGGGTCAACCAGCCTTCAAATTCACAATTCATAACCGATGCGGAACTATTTCATTAATTACAGAACTGGTGCTGTAGTGAGAGTTGGTGTCCGTACTTCCACCAAATATATACTTAAGGCTCTCTCTAAAGATGGGTTTACTACTTTCTTTCCTCCGGAATCATAAATCGCATCATTCCACCCCAACTTTTATTTTTGACTAAAAGCACCCTAAACTTTAGTTCGAATGGTGCAAATTGTTTTCTCGCTTAAAATTTAGGGTGCTTTAAAGCAAAAATAAAGTCTGCGGTGGAAATCAGTTTTAAGCGATCCAATATGTGTTGTATGCTTGCAATTTGAAGAATGTTAGTATGTTGGTTGAACTGATTTTGAGTGAAGTTAACCTAATGCTTGATGCTATGCTTGTGGTTGACATGATTAGACTATATAACTTGAGCTTCCATTGTTATTTTTTATTTTATTTTTACTACTCCAGATTAAATTTATGCATTGACCCCCAAAACTTTTCCATTTTGTTTTGAGGGATCAGTTAGACACCAAGGTAGATCATAGGGAAACAAAATTATTTGTTATAAATACTTCTCCTTGTCTAATACTAACTTTTAAGTTTTAACTTCAATATTAAAGAAATTAGCGGAGATAATGCCGGAGCTCATTGGTTAATTTTTTTTTAAATCGACTTTTCTACTCATTATTCTTCAACCTTGATCTTTCAGGTTGAAAGCAAAGAATCTACTTTTTATTTTTACACAAATCATCTCTTTCTTCCTACTGCAGAGTAGCAGAAAAACAACAAAACCAGACACACATTCCAGCCGTGATACCGTATGCAACTTCTTTTGTTAACAATTTGTAACATTGAACATCAAATACCATCAATGTGTATTCCAAGAAAATTGTTTTCTTTATATGCTCATATGCATAATGAATGATTGAAATTAAGTTGAACAAGCAAGGATTCTTCACTCACAGTAACATCATCATGCTCAAAATTTTACCTTCAATAAGGTATCTCTTCTTCAAAACATCATCCATCATTGCCAATAGAGCGTAGTGTACGTTTGGAAACACTAAGCTTTTCGATTAAATACTTCATCAAGTAAAAGTGTTTTTCGGTCATGTATCTGGAGCCTTTCTCTTCAGATTTGATGTAGAGGAAACGGCTTGTGGTTGACCAAAAGCTGACCTGCATTCCAATTGGTAACAACTGATAAATTAGAGGCTTTTTAATGAATGAACACTTTTTAAAAAACATCACTTTTTGGTTATTTCACGGAGAAACTGGATGGACTATTTTACAAAACCTTACGCTAGATGACTTGCTACTGAAAAGGATTTGTCTCTGCCTCTCTCTCTCTCTCTCTCATTCCTCTCTAAAAGATCATGCAATAATGTCGAGCAACAAGGATTCACGATGCAACATTTCTCGACTATAGAGTGTTAAGAGAGACAACCAGAAAAATGGAAGCTTATCTATTTTATCAAAAGCATATACAGAAGTCAGGACCTTCATAAAAAATAAAAAAATAAAAAAATAAAATTGAGTTGAAAAAATAAAATAAAAACTAACAGATGTTCTATTATGCCAATAAAACCAAGACGCGCGCCACACTCCTAGTCGGGGGACCACTCATAAAAGAGATGTTGCCCTAGTAAAATTGATGTTATGGAGAGAATCTCTAACTGTCTAACGCCAATATGCTTAATTTCCATTGGTCTCATAAACATAATCCTCTCCATAGCCAGAGACGCACAGGCCTCAGACCTCAGAAGACACCTGATTATCTACAACATTATAGTAGTAATTGTTAAAAAAATCTTCAAACTTATGCACTTCATATAGTGGCATAGGCTAATAACTAAAGGTGCAAGAGAATCTCAAAGCCCTTCAGATCTAAATGTTGTGCTTTACATTCAGATAACTTAGGTAAAGTTTTTTTTTTTTTCATTCCAATTTGTAGGTGTCATATTTTATCACCAAAAAACTAAATAATAAATATTAAATTGTGGGTGTCATAACTAATACTCTTACGTCCCCTCCCCCCCATCCCCAACACACACACACACATACACACACCCCCCAACTCAGCCACACCCAAATCCCAAAGAAGACAGAAGTAGACAACTAACAATATATGAAGCATATAAACAATGAAAAATAATAAAACATTAAGTTCATAAAATAAGCATTTTAAATAATTAAAGTTTTATAAGTAATTATTACTCACCCACATGTTGAACACTTCTTGTGATGCTTACAGAATATAGATAAACAAACAGAACATATGTAGCCCATGTCAATCGTGTTTTTGTGGCAAAAACACCTGAAAATGTAAGAATTTTGATGAATTGTCATTAAACAATATATATAAATACAAGAAACAACTGTCAGAAATTAGCACAGTTGTACTGTTAAATCAGAAATTATGCATATATATATATATATACACACACACACACACACACACACACACACATTTTATTCACATACACTCTTGGACAAAATTTTCTATGAAGTTAAACAATAGAGATTAGTGACTTCTAATCAGGCCATGGCTGCATTCAGGCATGTATCCTGCTACTAAGAGCAGTAGTATCGAACTCGTTGCTAATAATGAGAACAAATATCCCAAAGTCAAATTAATCACATATCCAAATCAAGTCAAGGCAAAGTTATATACATCAGATGTGGGGGAAAAAGCCCTAAAGAAATAGGAAAAGACCAGATGAAAGCAGTTCAGACTAACATAACTAGGACCTTTACAATTGATTTTATTCATTAAGGAAAGAAAGGCAGTAAATACAATTAGTCATATCAAAATTTTACAAATCAAGAAAAATATTCTACTTGCCTGATTGTGCAGATTTTTCACAATTATGTCCAGTTTGAAAAGTTCATATTTTAAAATGAATAGCAAATGTGAACATAATAACTCGTACAATCTAAGGAATCAATTATATAACTTAACTGCTATATGAGATAAAGAAACGAAGTGCACTCATTCAGAAAATTGACATCTTTAAAATATATTCTTCAAGATAACTTACGAGGCACGAAAATCCACCCCTACAGGCTTAGGTAGTTGTATAAAGCTGCGAGAATGCAAATCAGTAGCAAATACAGTCTGCATAGCAACAATATCACATAAGTATCCACACATTGAATAGTAAGAGGAAAACCACAGCAATGTAAAATTTAATGCAGCTTCCTATAGAATACAAGAATCGTTAATTATTATTGTCGTGGGAGAAAATAGCAACATAAAAACGTATCCACTGCAATAAGAAAAGAACACTCAAGCACTCGTATGAAAACCTCAAGCACAACACATTACACTAAGTACAGGTGGTCTGAGGTATCCGCGATTTTCTTAAGATTACTAATAAATAGCCACGCTATAGCTTTCAGTACTTAAACTTTGTATCCACTGCCTTAACTGACAACACCACAATATATAACGCACAAGTCAAAAGAGAAGAGAGGGGGGGGGGAACAGCTTCCATATTCTGCTAGTAAATTAAGAGACCCTACCGAGAGATACTGAAACAACCCATCCAGTTGTTGGGGCTTCAGATAAACACCACCAGTAATATAAGAAGCCTGTTGCCGCAGTATCTATTAAGATCAGTAAACAAACGAAGAAAATCTTTTTAAGGATGGAAAATTTTAAAAGCAGCCAAAGACAAAAATATAGAATACCTGCTGCAGGAAAGCAGAATGCTGGGCTCCTATAACACAAGAATCTATAGGTAGCTGCAGTGGGAAGTGGAAAGAATAAATATAAAATTTCAAACTCGTTAACATAACTAGATAAATGCTATTCCCAAACATTTGAGGGAATAAGAATTAAAAGGATTATTCTGTGCACTCAATTAGAATAATGTTTATTGCTAACAAGCAAATATTCACGGAAAACATAGACAATAATAATCATAAAAATGTGCAAACATTGACGGGAATCATATACTTGGCAACTCCAAAAGTACTAATCACCAAGTAATTCCATAGGCTGTAAGTTGAAGCAATTAGAATCCAAACTCCTCTCATGAATTCACCCATAAAGAAAAAAAGGCATCTAATAAAACTCTATAAATGTGAAATAACAGCAAGGATAACATGGTGGTGGTGGGGAAGGGTGGTGAGGAAGAGATGCTAGCAAATTGAGGCTGTAAGGCAACAATATGTAATCTGAAGAAACTCCTAAAGCCAAGATAAACAATTCTATTGATTTTTTAGCAAGCGAAACAACAGTGATATTGTTAATAATAGTAAAACTAAAACACTTTTAAAAAGTAAAGTGCTTCTTGAACCAACCCTAAAAGAGATTGTAAATAACTAACAAAATAAAAAAATAAAAAACTTTAAGCCTACATTTTATAATACCATTGAACGCTGAGCTGAGAAAATTGAATTCATGACTGCAACATATCTGCAAAGAACAAAACCGTTCATGGTAAAAGCCTATGGAAAGACATTCTAGGTATTGACAAATATCATAAAAGAAGAACCTACTGTCCAGGTCCATCTGGGGATCCATGCAAGCATAGTATCTGCCACCATATATAAACAACTTTATCAGAAAATATTTCCATAAAGTAATAGACAAACCAATAACAACATAAAAAGAAGTTAAAACGTGTACACTTTAAAACGCAAATGACATGCCAAGATCTTTAGATTATCCCAAAGAGAAACACAATTCCGAAATGGCTCATGAATACTTAATAACCCAGTGAAAGATTGATAACAGTTAAACAACTATTGAAATATGGAAATAAAACAATAAATGAATGCTTAAGTCAGAAAAATTAGAAAAAATATCCCAGTTTTAAAGATCCCCCAATCCATATTCACATAATTTCAGACAAATATACATAAACACTTACTCGAGGGTGCGGATGAAGTGGCCCAGAACGAAACACCCGCTGTATATCTATTCATCAAAGTTAAGATCGAATAACAATCTATATTCCAATCCCCATTTAACTGGGGACAAATTTACCTATCAAAAAATCAAATAAAATTACATATTTAACACCAATATAAACATAATCAGTAAAGAATCAATCACTATTACAAATTCACAAGGATACAACAAAGTGCCATCGAAAGAGACCCTGAAAGCAATGAAGACTTGATCGCATCAACTGAATCTTCAGTACTTAATTCCTCGTCCTTGCTCACAAACTCCTTTAATTTCTGCAGCAAACTCTCCGCTCTCTCATTAGGCGGCGCCAATGAAGAATCGTAAATGTAATCGCATGAATTGAAGCCCGTGGCAATTACAACAACTTGGTTGAGTTGGTTGAGTAAGAGTATTGAGTTCAAAAATGCAAGAACCTATGTACATTTGTCAATAAAAAAAGAAAAATTAAAGGTGAGAAAATTGGTGAACTACTGAGGGGAGAGAGAGGGGGGATGAGGGAGAGAACTGGGGTTTTGTTAAGGCTTGTACATGAGAGAGGAATTTGGGGAATGAGAGGCCATTGTTGGTTGTGCTCCAAAAATATGGATTGGTGTCGATTAACACCATCAAAAGGCTCACATCATCTGTCATAACAAAACAGAAAACATGATTAGATTTCTTATCAACAAAAATATGCCATGAATTTTTGATATAGAGGGAGAAACCTGTGTAAAGCTTTGATGAAACTGGGGTCATATTTGCACTTGATTTTCTGAAGGACAGAGAGACCAGAGGCAGGAATTTCATCAAGGGGGCACTCTTATAATTAAATAAATATAATAGAATTCATCAAATATAGATTTAAATTAAATAATAAACACAAGTCACTACAAAATCATTGTTCAAGGCTTTATCTATTCATCCTGATATCAAACACAAATTCACAATAAAAAAACAAACTAAAAAATAAATTTGATGATATGAACAAAGCAAACACCCACTTGTATGGTCCCAAATCAAAATTATAAATTCACAATCCATGTCTATATTGATGCAAATACAACATCACATACCCAAAACTTCAATATACATAATAGAACTATAGTATTAAAGAGTCTGTACTAATTGGAATGAATGAATCTATTACAGTGAGCAACACATTTTTTCTTTAACCATACTTAACTAAAACTAAGTACCATTAATATTGCCAACAATCCAAAACCAAAATTAAGTAACATTTCCAACAATCCAGAACCAAGGCTAAGTAATTACCCACAAATGGACAAATTAAAAAAAAAAATAGACAGATTTAAGTATATTTAAACTTTAACCCTAGTATTTGGGGCAAATCAAATAGACCCATAATAAAAAAATTGAAAATTGCTAATCATTTGATTGATAAAATTGAGAAATTTGGAGAGAGACGCGAGAATTGAGATTTAAGAAATACCTGCTTTCAGATTCAGCCACTTCAAGTTCACTCTTCCTACTTCCAAGTTCAGTGTCCCTACTTTCCCTGCCGGGCAGCCGTTTGCCGCTTCAGCGCTTCTTCCGTCTGAGTCCTTCTCTTTCACTCACTTCTCCCGTCCCCGCTCTATTTCTCTCTCTTTTCCCCTTCCTGGCTTGCTGCGTTAACTCTTGAGTTTTTAAAATAAAAAAAAGTTGGAAATCGATAAATTCAGAACATTTTTTGATATTTTCACAGCAAAAGTGTCGTTATAGATGTATAAAAAATCGTCGTTTTAGGATTTACAGCGACACTTTTAATGTGAAAATATTATTTTCTGCCGTAGATTTATAAATTTCCAAAAAGTTTTATATTTGAAATACTATTTTATTTTTATATAAATTTTGATATGTATATAATGTAATTGGTATATGGTATAATAGGAATATAGATATATGTGCTTAGGTTAATTAGTTTTCCATCCAAATTTATTTATTTATTTTTGGACGAAAATGACAAGAAATTGACTAAAGTTTTTCGTTTATTTTTTTTCTATTCATTTAAAAATTCAACAACAATATAATGTCCATTTTTTTCCATTCATTTTTAACTCAGTAATTGCAAGTCTAATCACACAAGTTTTTGTCCCCTTTAAGTAGATGTATCCGGTGCTCTGTACAATACTACATTCATACGATCAAAATAGTGATTCTCTACGCCTTCGATATAAGTGTTAAGTTGTGTTTGATAAAATTGAAAGTTAAAATATGAAAAGTCAAGACATCTGAATAATGTAGAGTATTTGTTTAAAATTGTATCTGAATGAAAAAATGTTGTTTGATAACTAATTTTTTCAAAATGTCTAAATAATAGTATTTTACCATTTTAACCCTATGAACTATTTAAGCAAAACTTGTTAAGTGGAGTAATTAGAAAGGCTTGAATAATATTTTAAAACACAAATCTTTCATTTCAAAACAGTGTCTTTTATAAAAACTCGAAAGGCGATTACCCCTACTATCTACAACTTCAGACGCGCCCCCGCCTAAGGAACATTGCTCACCGGGATAGAAGCTGATGTCGACTGTGATACACTGTTCAAACGCGTCGACAAGCACTACATTCACTTCATGATTCCAACAGAGCCATATTTTCTCATCTCAAACTCGCTTCAGATTTATCGATCTCTTATACTTTTATATATACATATATATATATATATATATATATATATATATGTACATTCCATGGCTCGAATTTAATCTAGGATGTCAAGGTTAAAAGGATTAAATTACATTGAAACATTGGTCACAAAAAGGCTTCATCGAATCATCGATCTTATTATTACTTGGGTAGCAGTGATGCATTACTAGATGTCACTCATTGTTTATAATTTTATAATATGATTTTAATATTATTGTCAATATAATAATAACCTATAGGGTCACACACTTAGAACGTAATTAAAAGGAATTAATTTAAATTGTAATGATTTAAATATGTCAATATGATTGATAGTATTTAAATTACGAATTTAAATTAACAGGATAATTTGTATATATGTATATTAATTAAGTAAGATTTAATTAAAATATAATATATATAAATTCAGATTTTACTTTTCTAATAGGATTAGGGTTTTGTTTAATTCCTTTTTGAAAGTTATATATATATATATATATATATATCTGATATATCAGCTGTCTTGTTTATGCGAGACCAAAAGAAAACAAAACCCTAGCCGTTTTAGAAAAGAGAGTTGAGAGAAAAACTTCGGTAAAAATCCAGATCTTGGCGGCTAGTACCGAAATCTCTTTGCTGCAGATCGTTTGACGATTCGCGGGGCGTTCGTGTGGATACCGTAGAGACGCAGTTCCGTTGGATTGCGTTGGAGATTCGAAGCTGTACCAGAGTCTTCCTTCATCTTCATTCAAGCTCGGATAATCGGTAACACAATCTAAACCTTTGAATTAATATGCTTTCGCATGGATCCTGTTTTAGGGTTTTCGAAAATTATTTTAAAATTTTTAAATTCCGCTACTTTTATGTGTCGAAAATCCTACACAATTTACCTATCTTTTACTAAGTTATAATGTTACGCATGATTAGAAGTTCACATATATAACAAATTTATCCTATTTTTTTTTTAAATTCAACTTTAGGATATCCATAAATTTCTAGTTAAAGTGAAAATTCACATTTTTTTTAAACTTGTAACATTTAAATTAATTTGTTAGATTTGTGTTTGTGCATGTCATAATTTTTTTAAATTTTATTTTTGTGGCTGGTATACCGTGTTAACTTAGTATTAATTATTATTTATTTATATATCCAACATTAATCATTGAGTATTAATTATTATTTATTTATTTATTGGTTTTTTTTGGTGTTGTTAACTTCTTTGTTTTTAGGGGTGGTTATTATTTGGTATTAGGTTGCTACCGTCCCTTGTATTCTAGCAGTGTTCGAAAAACATCAGACAAGGTAATCGAAAACATTGAAGTCCAAAACAAACTCCCGCTTGGTGTCTGGGTTGTTGGAGGAGAGAGAAAAACATAGAGAGAGAATGCTTAGTTCTACGACATCTCTTGGTGGTAATCAACTTTTCTGTTCTTCTTTCAATTTTCAGGAAAAAGGTGCAACTCTGTTTGGCTTCTCAATTCACAGAAATTTCAGACACCCTTCTTTTTCTTCTTCTCTAACTTTGAAGCCCTTGATTTGCCGAGCATCAATCCAAGTTCAAAAAGCTTCACAAAAAGGGTACAACTTTTTTAATAAGGAGCGTATGAGAAAGATCCCTTATGCTTCGGCAATTGGATCTATCATGTATGTAATGATATGTACTCGTCCGGATGTCTTGTATGCTTTGAGCATGACGAGCAGATACCAGTCGAATCCAGGTGAAGGTCACTAGACAACAGTCAAGAATATCCTCAAGTACCTAAAAAGGACTAAGGATTCATTCTTGGTATATAGAGGTGAAGACAAACTTGCAGTAAAGGGTTACGCAGATGCTAGTTTCCAAACTGATATAGATGACTATAAGTCTCAATCAGGTTTTGTGTTTTGCCTTAATGGTGGTGTTGTAAGCTGGAAAAGTTCGAAGCAAGAGACAATAGCCGATTCTACAACAGAGGTTGAGTATATCGCTGCTTCTAGTGCAGCCAAGGAGGCTGTATGGATTAAAAAGTCCGTCACTGAACTTGGTGTTGTTCCAACCATTGTTGATCTAGTTGAGCTATATTGTGATAATGATGGAGCCATTGCACAGGCTAAGGAACCCAGATCTCACCAACGATCCAAGCATATACTTAGGCGGTACCATCTCATCCGTGAAATTATTGGTAGAGGAGATGTACATATATGAAGAATGCCAACAGATGATAATGTTGCAGATCCACTGACCAAGGCTTTGTCACAGCAGAAACATGAAGGTCACACTAGTTCCATGAGTATTAGATACATGAGTGATTGGCTCTAGTGCAAGTGGGAGATTGTTAGAGTTTATGCCCTAGAGGCCAATTATTTGATGTAATTACTTAACATTTCTTTTGATATTTGTTTGAATAAATAAATTATTTTATTATGATTTTATTTACTGTGTTATATAAATGTTAGCATAATAAAAGTCCTTAGAATAATGATACAAATTATATAGCTTCAAGTATGTGACTTGAACATAAGATTATATAATTACAATTAGTATCATTACTTTTAAATATCCCTAGTCGAGTATCATTGTTAATGGGACAACAATGATACATTGAGACTAGTATGTGGATTGACTGATGACCAAATCTCATTGGTCATTAATATATGAGATATTGAGTCAATGCATAGGTACATGTTAGAGAACAATGTACTGGACAGACCCACCATGAGAATTCTACGTGGAGCATTATGCAAAATGTCATAAGCAATTCTCATAGTGACAATGATGTAATGGTCCTCCGACCTAAAATCACTATATTACTACACGGAAAATTATGTACTTTGATATCATCAAAGGTTACCTTTAATAGGGTGGACAATAAAGGTGATTATTGGCTACATCATAAATCGTGTGACGAATATGAGTGATTTAGATGGAATTTAAAAATAAAAAAATATTATGAGAAAATAATAATTAATATTAAAAAGTGTAATATATATTACAAAATATATTAATGATTAAACTTTAATTATTAATCCAGACAGGAAATCTTTAATTAATCAATGTTAGAAAAAGAATCTCACTTATATATAGTTATTAAAATTTAAGTTAACATTAAAAACAAAAAAAACTATGATAGTAACTTATTAATTTACAATAATTTTATGTCATATAAAATTCCTTAAACACCAAGTTTAAGATTTAAGGTTTCACTCATTTTTTAACTCTAAATAACTTTGTATAAATTCAAAAGATTGAAACTAAAAACTAAATATTAAATTAAAAACTAAATATTAAATTAAAAATAACAAAAAAAATAAACATATTACTAACATTCAATTGTAAGTCTTTAATAATTGTTTGTATGAGTAAAGTTTGTAGTCATTTTATAATAAATTAAATTAAAATTAAAAAAAATACTTTATAATCATTATATATATAAAATAAATAAAAAATAAAAAATTATTTATTTAAAAAATAAATCCGTGCTTTGTATAGGGCACTCATTTAATTATCAATAAGTAACAAATTTATTTTTTTGTTTTATACAAATAAGATTATTTTTATGTAACTGGGGAGTATTTTGCTTATGTTATGCTAGACTGCTAGTCTCTGAAGTCAAAGACAAAATTGCAATCACATAATTGACTTCAAATAATTAAAGAATTATTCACAGGAGTCTTTAGGGCTAATTATGAGTTTCTTAGCAATTCCATTTCTTCCTGCTGACGTATAAACCAGTGTTATGCCTAGACGTACTTATGGGGTGGAGGGGCTAAGCTGGCAAGACGGCAAAGATATAAAATGAATTAAATAGTTCACACTCGATTCATAGCCGCTCAACTCGAAATATAAATAATTTAAATATGAGTAAATTTTAAAATTTGATAAATTAGTCGAACATTCTCAAATTATAATTTTTTATTGATATTCGTTCAAAAAATTCAAACTGTTCAAACTCGATTCGAGATTACGCTTGACTCGGCAGTTAAACGAACCTCAATCAAACCTTATTTCATACTCGATAAATTTTGTGAACCAAATCTGAGCAACTCAATACTCGGCTTGAATCGGTTCATGTGTGTCCTTGCAAGACGATGTGTAAACCTTTTTGTTGGTGATCTAATATATTTTTATTTTTATTATATATATAAAAAGGTACTCCCACTATTTTAAATTATAAGATTATTATTAATTTTTAATAATTAATTTAACACATTTTTAAATTAAAAATTAATTAAATTAATTAAAAATTATAAAACAATAAAATTTATAATAAGTAGTACTTTTTAAATAACTCACAATATTTTATCTTTACATTTGACAATAGTTAAACAAATTTATTTTTAATTTTGAATTTGAAAAATGTTGATATTTAAATTAATTATTTTTTCTTTTGTTCTCTTTCGCTTTACTATCCCAATTTTCAGATCAGTTTCTTGGCAATTTCTGAATAAATTGGAGACCATTTTTTCAAGACCCATATGAAAAAAAGGAAATAGGAAGAAGTTTTGAAATTTCCAAGTCTAACTACGCTAATAAGTCGTCTCATCAGTAAAAGTCCACTATTACTGCCAAATTTTACATTAAAGAATATTTGGCTCTTACGTGACGTACATTTCATAATATTTTTTTTAATATTTATTTTATAAAGCGGCTTTGGGGGAGTCGTTGACGTAATTGGGGGTTCGGGAACGTAATTGGTGATTTTATGTTCATATATTTTTTTTCCTTTCTAACCTTACAAATTTAATTATATTACTGTATTATCTTTTTAATATTAATTTTTTTCCTTTCTATTTAATATTTTAAATTTTATAATATTTTTATTTTATTTCACATAATTTACGTATAACATAAAGTCATGAGCATTAAGAATTTTGAATATAATTTTTGTTGAATTCATCTCCCATAAATAAATTAATGTTAGACTTACAAAATCATTAAATTCGTTTCTTCCCCCATAAATTTACTGAATTTTAAAATAAATAATTAGACATATAACATGTGGGTCCCCTATAAAGGAACTTCCTTAATAAAGCTCTTTTCTTTTAGTTTTTCCCTCATTCGTCAGTCCAGTCTAGTCTACGCAGAAACATTTACAGACTCTATTTTCTCTCTCCTCGCTCATCGGAGCTGAGCTTGGGGTTTTCTCCGGCTGCTGATGGAATGGAAGCTCTTGCTAAGCTTCAAGTTCTGCTTTTAATCTTTATTCTCTTCTCCAAATTAACTTCTTCCGAAATCATATTCGAAGAGCGATTTGATGGTAATAATTTACTCCGTTTTTTCCTTAATTTTCTCATATCGTTTTTGTAGTGAATGTTGAGCTGAAATTCTTATTCAATTTCCGTCGTATATTGTTCTTAAGTATTTCGATTTCCCCTTTTTAACTGACTATAGTTTTTCAATAATCAGCTGAAAAAGTTATATGTGCTAATCACACTTAATTTGAGAATTTTGTTTCTTCTTATATATTCATATAAGCTGGTGAACTTGATAGAGAAAGTGCTGAAAATATTACTTTTTTTCCCTCCCTATATTTGTTGTTGTGTGGTTTAAAAGTAGAATACTTTTCAGCTATATATATTATATTGTGTGGTTGCTATTTAAGTGGAATTGTTATTGACGGTTTTACTCTTTTTCTTTTTTTTTTGATTTGTCGGTTGGGAAAAAATAAAGATGGGTGGAAAAGTAGGTGGGTGCTATCAGATTGGAAGAGGAGTGAAGGGAAAGCGGGCACATTTAAGCACACTGCAGGAAAATGGTCTGCAGATCCTGATGACAAAGGTAATTTATTCAAAATGTTGCTCTGAATTCTCCAATTATTGATGGAATTTTAGTAGAATGAATTAGAAAATTGATGAATTCACCTTAAAATAGAAAACAAGAAAGAGAGCTGATAATTTCCATTAAATGGGTAGTAAAATTTTATCCCAAGTTTTATTTTCTCAAAAATAGTAATAAAATACAAAAACAGCATAAAAAGTTAAAATAAACGGCATTATTAAGACACACCTTTAATCTGGATAGATTGATGTTGCACTTTAGTTTAGTTAAAAAAGCTTATATTATCAAAATACTACTCTCGTTTTTTGAAGAGAAGGAATATCCAAAACTAAATGAAATATTGTACACTTCTTTAATTAAAGATAAAGATGAATTGAATAGTTTAAGGTGAAGATTGAAAAATTACACTAATTGACTCAGATATCAAAACAGAGACTTGTAGAATTTAGCAATCATGCTTTACTGACCAAGATGAAGGCAGGCAGTTGTTTCATGCAGCTTCAGTCCGAATCTGAAATGGTGAAAGATTGAGCTAATAATAAAGCATGAAAATTTTTATATAGTGAGGCTGTAAAATAATACTCCTTTTAACTGCAAAGGTTGAGCAAAGAGAGAAATCAAGAAAATACTATCCCTTTGATGTTTAAACACCGGTCAAGAAAATTGCAGATCTTAATAAAATGAGAGTTGAGAAGAGCCCGTAGTGTCTGTAATACGTACATGCCACTTAGAAGATGTAAATGAGTTGGAGTTCTTGCATTACATTCATTTATGTACTGATTCAATTAAAAATGATTTAGTTATCATAATAATTGCCATATTGCAGGTATCCAAACGTATAATGATGCCAAGCATTATGCTGCATCTGCAAAGATTCCCGAGTTCAGCAACAAAAACAGAACTCTTGTGGTTCAATATTCCATAAAGTTCGAACAGGATATTGAATGTGGTGGTGGCTATATTAAGCTTCTTTCCGGTTATGTCAATCAGAAAAAATTTGGTGGTGATACTCCATACAGGTGTTTCTTTGCTATTCTTGAACAATTTCTTGAATTATGGACTCTTTTATTTTACACCTGGTCTCCTTATATGTTCAGAAGCTCTATCTTTTGATCTAGAATTTGATGTAAACACTCAACCTTGAAAAATTTCTGTGCGCCTGTTTCTTTCTTCTAATCTTTTTCTATTGGTTGTAATTTTGAAAACTTGATATAGGCCAAATTTACATTGTTTGTCAATGTTATTTAACGTTCACAGTGGGATTACTTTGTGATCTTTGAGTATGTTCTAAAGTGGTCTGTTCCTAAATTTCCTTAGCCAGCTACTATTACTAAATTATAAATTGAAACTTAATTTTGTGTTGCTCTTATTGTTGAAATGAATAACTAAGAGGTCAGAACTGAATCAGAGCTATTTACCAGCAACCAGTATTGGGTCTGCTGCAGGCTAATAATCATAAAATTGGTTATGTTATGAAGTGATGTACACCCTCTCTTCTTAACTAAAAGTTATGGATTACAACTTCACAACTAATTTAAAAAACAACCAACAATATACATATAAATGTGTGTATATATATAATACTAAAATTTGGTCCATAACCTCCCAGATGATTCTGTAGTAGTAGGAGGAATTGCTCCTATAATATGTGTGCCTGGTTATGCTAATAATATTTAAAGTATTTATTATACCGATTTGCATTATTGTAATATGTTCAACGAAAGACACATCAACGAGTAGGCAATCCAATTGAAAGCTGCAGAAGGAAATCAAATAATCCATCAGTATGAGAGCATAAGAAAGTATTTAGTTAAGAGCACACTAGGAGGACTTACCGTTGAGATAAGTCCTCCTAGTCCTCCTAGTTAGTTTCTCAATCTTTCTTTTATGTTATTAGGGCTATTCTTTCATGCTCTTGTATTTTATTTTTGGTTTTCTGTTCAGGATTTTGAACTCGTGAGCCATTTTGTGTAAGCCCTTGCCCACTCACAGACTACTTTGTCGCACTACAGAATCACTTCTTTTACTGATAGCCATCCTTTATGCAGCTTGATGTTTGGACCAGATATATGTGGCCCGCAGACGAAAACACTCCATGTTATTCTTTCCTACCAGGGACAGAATTATCCCATAAAGAAAGAGTTACAATGTGAAACAGACAAGTTGACCCATTTCTACACATTTATTTTAAGGCCAGATGCAACTTACAGTGTCCTTGTTGATAATCGGGAAAGGGAGACTGGAAGCATGTACACAGATTGGGATATCCTCCCTCCGCCGAAAATCAAAGATACCAAGGCAAAAAAGGTATTATGCATCATTTAGGAGTTAAATTTCTGAATTAGTCTTGGAAGAAAATGTGTGGGTTTAAGTTTTGGTCTATCTATCTGTTTAATGGCAATATGGATCAATTTGCAAATGGCAGATTTATATAAGTATACGTATCATATAGAGGAATCTATTGACTTCCCTTGTTTTCAGCCAGCAGACTGGGATGATAGAGAATACATTGATGATCCTAATGCCGTTAAACCAGAGGTATGAAAGCTCTGGTCACTACTTCATTTTTTAAAAACTGATGTAAATTATTCAATAAGTTTCACAAACTTAATAACTGTCCTCGTGCTGCAGGGTTACGATAATATTCCAGCTGAAATACCTGATGCAAAGGCTAAAAAGGTTTGTTGGTTGTTCTATAACGTATTCCTGTATAGAGGCTTAAAACTACCCACCCTAGTTTATTTTCCACTTTTCCTTTTTCTTGTTTAGTTCTTTTGGCTACATGGCACTTTCTTAATTTTATATCTCTAAAAAAGTTCCGTTTTTTTTTCTTTTCTTGGTTTTTATCTTACCACCTCATAAGATTGCTCTTTATTTTATCATGCTCTGAGCATGAAAATCTTTTTATACACGCACAAGACATGGACAGGCATGCACATACATATTACTTTTACTTGTACTATTGGTCATTATGAAGACTAAATGATTTGGCTGACAACCGAAAGAGTCTTCATAATGTTGGTGTGAACAAAGAATACAAATAGTTCTTCGGCATGCCATGACACTGTTGTGTTTCTTGAATAGCCGGCTGACTGGGATGATGAAGACGATGGTATATGGAGACCTCCAAAAGTTCCAAATCCAGCCTACAGAGGACCATGGAAGCGCAAGGTACTCCAAAGCTTCCAATATAATGTCATAGTCCAAATTATGATGCATCATTGTAAAAAATTCTGAATTTTCATCTTCTGTACTACAGAAAATTAAGAATCCTAACTATAAAGGGAAGTGGAAGATTCCATGGATTGATAACCCAGGTATGTATTAATTAGCGGAATCTATTTACTCCTGTAACACAATTCTGTTCTGAAAGTCACAGTGGTTGGAGATGACAAGTCTATAGACATGACTTGTTTTTAGGTTTATAGAACAAGTTGAATAGCAGATGACTGTCTTCAGCTTCTGAAGCTTGTAGTCCCATTCTTCTAAATTTTAATGTTTTCGTGATTCACTTACATTCCATTTCTACATGCTGATTCAACCATTTGTTTGAACCTGTCATTGTTCCTGCTGAACCTATGGTATGGTTTAAATACACTTCTTGTTTATTATATGCAGAGTTTGAAGATGACCCTGAGCTTTATGTGTTGAAGCCAATAAAATATGTAGGCATTGAAGTTTGGCAGGTAAGACGAGAGATTGCATATTTTTCTACCTAAAGCTCTATTATATGATGCTTTGATTTAGCATCCGTAATGATAGTATAAAACATATGTACAGGCTCTCACTCAGCCCCAGAATGTTGCACATTTTGTTATTGGGGTTCAATCTCAAGTTGCTGTGTTAAAATTTCAGAATAGAGAAAAACTGACTACATGATTGTTAATCAACTTATCTACTCCCTCTGTGCAAGTTTATGCTGATACTTCACTATTTGCTTGTATTTTAAGACGAGCTGAAGACACATTTATGTACTATGAATTTACATGTTTTTAATATAGTTGAAAGTATAACGTATATAAATATACTGAGAAATTAAAAACTTGTGAAAAATTTAATATACATTAATCTGTTTTAAGCACACATGAGATGCGTTCAAAAGTAAAGTGTACAAACTTAGACAGAGGGAGTACATCACTTGGACACAAGGATTGTTATCTTCCAGAAGTTGGTCTATTTGGAAGATTCCGTATTAGAGATGTTCATAGTGTTTGGACTAATAAAAAGTTATTTTATTCTCCGATGATATTTTTATTTATTTTGTACCTTTATGAGTTAAGATTAGTCAGAGCCTATTGCTGCAAGTAACCGACTCTCTTGTCTTAGTTGTCTGTTTACTTGCCTAGGAAAAGAATTTAATAGCTTCATGATTCAATGCATTTCAGGTAAAGGCTGGTTCGGTGTTCGACAACGTTCTCATCTGTGATGACCCACAGTACGCAAAACAAGTTGTGGAAGAAATATGGGCCCAGAATAGGGAGGTAAGCCAGCACTCCTCCAACATCCTTTAATAGTATCTCAGTGGCTAGACTTCACATTTTTTCTTGTGAATAATACAGGTTGAAAGGGAAATGTTTGAGGAGGCAGAGAAAGTAAGAAGAGCTCAAGAAGAAGAGGTGATTGATAAGTAGATGCCAATGAATTTTTATTGCTCAATATGATAATTCTTCCCACAAGTTTCTCTTTCCTAGTATTCTCCAAGTGATTCAAATAATGATTATAGGATGCTAAAAGAAAAGACAAGGAAGGTGAAAAGAAAAAGCATGATCGTCGATGGCGACATAGAAGGGTATTGTTCCTATACATCCCTCTCTATCCTTTTTATGAGCTGTAGTTCATTTATGTCCTCTCTGCTGACTATTCTTTTATTTAAATATTATCATCTAATTTTTTACAAAAAATAAAATAAAATAACCTACTAGTGGAAACTAACTAACAATCTCTCTCTTGCAGCACGATCCGGAGGATTACATGGATGATTATCATGTAAGTAGTAAATCCGTCTTTCTTTCTCATTGTCTGCTTAATATTTAAAGACACGAGATAATTATAGCGCACACAACACTTTGAAAGGGGGTGGGGGTGGATTTCTGAAAAAGTTTACTCATCTGTTGCTCAATCTGTTAAATTCAAAGTCTGTCCCTTTCCGTAAAAATGTAGTGATTGAGCCTAAGTGTTGACATTTAGGTAATAAGTACTAGATCCCATTCTCTGTTGGACTCAACACAACATTGAAGGGCTTAATTCTAAGAAGCATCTTGGTGGTAGTTTGTTCTTTTTTCCTTCCTTCTTATATACTCTTCATACTTTTGGCATGAAAAAAGTTAATAAATTTGCAAAAAAGTAATTGCCGAACAAAGATGCCACGTTATTTTCCCTTGAGCTTTTCGCATGTAGTTACTTGTACTTAAAAGACCCTATAATCTGCGGTACATGTTTATGCTTTATTGATGCAACTTAGGGGGAAAGAGGAAGGTGACTGAACATATTTCCTGTTTATCATGTCCAGAAAATGCAAAAAGTAAAATAAAAAATTCAGTGTCTTAGACATATTGTATACCTAACTCAATGGCTTGCGGTGGTTGTTCTTTGTCGTTGCAGGATGAGCTGTGAGCTCGTTTAGGTAATATCAGTTTTGAATCTACTTGAGACGGACAAGCTTCAAGAATTGCTAAAATTATAGCTCATCTTGATTAGTTCTATCTGTACAATAAAATTTAGCGACTTCAAAAAACTGCGCCTGATATCAATGTGCTGATCAAACCATTAAGGTTCAGTGGGCTGTGGTTATAATATCATGTATGATTTGTAATAATATTTTAATATGTCCAATAATAATTATTTTGGATGGGATGATTCCGTGGTATTTACATGGAGTAAGTATTGCCAGAGTTTTTTGCTGAATTACATATATTTACATATGTGAATTGGTCTACTATGTTAAATATATTTTTGACATAATTCGTAACTAAAAAATCGACATATAAAGTGGTAAGATATATATTATTATGGTTGGTTTTATTTGTACTATTCTTTCTATTTTATTCTGTATTTTGTTTACAATACCTGCTTGAATAGTTTCTCGCACTCAACGGGCAAAGATGAAATGGAAGCCAAGAAAAGGTCACTTTCTTTCTTGGACGGCCGGCGGCGGCACTGCATAGAGGTGGGACCGACCATGGCCCCGCCCAAAATTTTAATTTCTTTTAACTAAGTATATAGTCAGATCTTTATTTCTTATTTTTCAAACACTCTCCTAGTTTAAGGATTGTTTTATTTATTTTTTTCCAAACAAGTTTTAGATATTTTTTTTTGGGTATGTAAGTTTAGATGTTTGCTCCTTATTTATATCTTTTCTTTGGATTTGGCTCCCCTCCATCCCATTTTCTCTTAAATTTCATCCAATATTATTTAATTTTAACAATTTTATTAGTAATGAAGAGAGACATAAAAATATTAATTTTTACTTGTAAAAATAACAATTCCTTAATTAAAATCAACACAGATCAAATATCTACTTAAGAAATATGTTAGACTGATAGCAAGGACAACGTATATAGATATATATAGATACAGATATATAACACTAAAATTTGTGGTCCATAACCTCACAGATAATCAGTAGTAGGAGAGGAATTTCTCCTATAATGTGTGTCTCGATATGCTAATACTTCCTCCGTCCCAAATTAATTACTCCGTTTTGACTTTTTAAAGTCAAATTGACCATTTTTAAAATTAATAATTAAGCATATATAAATATATTTCTAAAATTATAAAAATTGGGGTTAGTAATAAATTGTATATACTTTCTTTTGGTTATAATATCTTCACCTATAGTTTAGTAATAAATTGTATAATTTCTTTTGGCCCATATAACCATTTTTTTGATATATATCTAAATTACACCTAATTTTTTTAGATTTTTTTTGTTTTTTTTTAAAATCCATAATATAAATATGTTTGGAATAAATATAAAAAAAGGGACATTTACACTTTATAATACATTTTTAAAAAATATTACAACAAAAGTGTGTACATAAAATATTTACAAAATATGTGGATATGCAATATTTTATTAACAAAATTAGTACATTCTTATCCCTTTAATTTAGTTAAGTGTTTGAATAGGTTGCCATACTGGCAGCAAAATCTCTCTCCAGATTTCATGGCACCATAACAACTTTCTCTCTCCTCCATCATATCAACTTTCTCTCTCCTCCATTTATTGTATGTATGTATTAATGTATATACTTCATAATACTGTTGATGTCATCAACATTACTTTACGTTCCAAAATCAATAAGGGATTCAAGCTGATCAATGTCCACGGCAAAAATTAAAAGGGATATTTGATATTTTTACTGTGTAAAAATGTTAGTTTACCAAAATCTCATTCCGATAAAGTTATGATCCAAACCTTAATACAAAGGTAAACAATTCAATTTTATTGGGTTACTAATTAATTATAGATTTTTTTTTCATAGTGAAATTGGTAGCCAAACATTCAAACAAAGGTAACCAATTCAGTTTTATTAGGTTACCAATTAATTAAAAAAAATCTATTATAGATTTTTTTTTATTCATAATGTAGTTAGTAGTCAAAACTTAACACAAAGGTAACCAATTCAGTTTTATTGGGTTACCAATTAATTATAAAAAATCTATTATAGATTTTTTTTTCATAATGCAGTTGGTAGCTAAACCTTAACACAAAGGTAACCAATTCAGTTTTATTGGGTTACCAATTAATTATAAAAAATCTATTATAGATTTTTTTGATAATGAAACTGGTAGCCAAACCTTAATACAAAAGTAACCAATTCAGTTTTATTGGGTTACCAATTAATTATAAAAAATCTATTATAGATTTTTTTTTTCATAATGCAGTTGGTAGCCAAACCTTAACACAAAGGTAACCAATTCAGTTTTATTGGGTTACCAATTAATTATAAAAAATCTATTATAGATTTTTTTTTCATAATGCAGTTGGTAGCCAAATCTTAACATAAAGGTAACTAATTCAGTTTTATTGGGTTACCAATTAATTATAAAAAATCTATTATAGATTTTTACAAAGGTAACCAATTCAGTTTTATTGAGTTACCAATTAATTAATCAAACACTTATATGAAGATAACCAATTTATGAATATGTAGTAAAAAATTTAAATTGTTTACACTCTTTTTGAAGGTAACCAATTATACGAATGTAACCAATTAAATTAATTAATGAAATAAGGAGAAAAAAAATTCCAATAATTTACAATTAAAAACAAAGAGGGAACGAACCCGAAATTAAAAAGAAGTAATCTTGATAAAACAGAGCCTAAAATTAGTATTAGTTACAAGAAGTTGCAGGAATAATTATAAAAGTTATAAGATATTAACTAATACATATGCTCTATTCTACGATTACATTTTGAATATGCATATGTTGTTCATCAAAACAGAGAAGAGAAACAACTCTCCGAACGAAGAAGCATTGGAGGACGACTCCCTCGAAGCGGACTAGTTGGATTTGATCTTAGACCTCTTGGAGGATCCAACTTCTTATAAGAACTCGCCCCATGGAGAAAATGGGATGCTCAGAAGTAGTAGAACTTGAAGGAGAGAGAAAGTAGAGAGGGAAGGATGCTAGAAATAATGGTGAGAGAAAGTAGAGAAAGAAGGAGGATACCGAAAATAAATAGTGGGTGCCATTAAATAGAGAAGAGTAAATATGATGGTTATAGTTCTCCTTGATTTAAGGGATAATGATTTAATGGGTTTATTCTTATTGCACTCTTTTTGTAATTATTTTGTTAGTGCACTATTCTTGTAATTTTTTACTAATTGTTGTATACTTATGTAAAGAACCCAAAAAAAAAACCAAGGGAACATGGACATTTACATGGACCGGTCCAATTTTCATGTCAAATTGGTCGATCCATATAGAAGGACTCTTTTAAAAATAGAGCAAATGGGGCACAAAACGACAATAAAACGAATCATATTCCCATCCCAAATTATAATATCATTAGTTCATTACTTATGTTTAAAAATTAATTACAGATATTTTTAAATTTAAAATTAAGATAATTTATTAAAAATTATAAAACAAAAATTTTTACAATCAATAATATATTTTAGACAATTTATAAAATTTATTATTATATTAAATAAAAATAAAATAATCTATGTTAATTTTTAAGTTTAAAAATATTTTAAATTATTTTAAGTTTAAAAATATTTTAAAAATAAATTATTATTAATTTTTTGAAATAGATATTTTTAAATTCAAAATTTACTTAATATTTTTAATTTTAATACATTAAGATTGGAGCACATAGGCTCACGAGTCATTGTAATGTCCAGGAAATTTTTTAAAACATTGTATCAAATTTATTTTGATAAATAAAATTCATTTTATATAATTCTATGAATTTTAATTGGATCCACGTGAGAATTATTATTTAATTATAATTATACGGTCCAATAATTTTCTTGCATTAAAAAGGGGCTCATTAATAGTGTGATTTAAATTTGTGAGTTAACCTTAAGATTTAATTTGCAAGAAATTTGGAAGAAAAATTAATAAATAAATTCATTTCACTATTATTGGATTAAATAAATCGAATGAGGTATTATTGAAAACAAATATCTTAAATAAGTAATTAGTGGAATTAATTATTCAATTTAAATATTAGCAACATAATGTTATTAATTTTAATTGGGTTATCTCTTTTTTATTTTTACTGATCCAATATCAAGTTGGGTCGAACCCATTTTCCTTTTAATTTCCTGTTGGGCCAAACTCTATGATAAGTTGAGCCCATTTCCTTTCCTACCAGCCGGGTAGCCCAGTCGGGTTGGGTCGTTGCAGTCGGGTCGAACCGATGGTGGGGGTATTATCCTTGACTGGTGAAAATAATTTGGGTATTATCTGAACCCTAAACCATTAGACCAGCTGAGACCTAGCCAACCTAAACCAAACGCTCAAATCGACAGCCAAGCAACGACGGGAAAGTTAAGCCCTAGCCCTCAATCATTCAAACCCAAATCTCCAATCGATCAGAGACGAGAGACAAGAGGGAGGCGACGGCGATAGCGTGAATCGACCAGTGGGTGGTTCGAGATTCGAGGCAAGCGAAGCAAGGGAGGCCATGGGCGACCGATAGTTCAGCGAACGGACCAAGGGGTTAAGCGACCGGCGACGTGACCGGAGCAACGCGTGGCTCAAGGTACTGCCGGTAAGTCACAAGGTTTGATGGGTGATTTGTACCCTCAGTCGACGGCTCACCCCTCCTACCGATGGGTCTTAAGGAACCGATTTGGGTAATACCCGGTTTATTAAGTAACCGATTTCGTCTATAAATTAGAGCTCCAAACCCTAAACCCAATTTCA
The DNA here is from genome assembly GCA_034770075.1 of Aralia elata. Classification (NCBI taxonomy): domain Eukaryota; kingdom Viridiplantae; phylum Streptophyta; class Magnoliopsida; order Apiales; family Araliaceae; genus Aralia; species Aralia elata. The sequence continues at coordinate 18,849,704 of CM068384.1, forward strand.
GTTTTGTGGGTACAAACTGGGAGCGAGCCACACAGAAAGAAAAAAAAAAGAAAATTCGTTAGGCAATTGGTCTGTAAATGCCCCAACATTACACTGATTATTTCGGTAGGAGGAGGTAGACGGCAAATTTATTGTAGCTGAGCAAACAGGCAAGTTCCCTAACTTCATTCTTTCAGTATATTGAATGAAAGTTCTATCTTACCTAACTTTTACATTGAGAAATATTTCTAAACCTTATGCATTATTTTTAATTCGTGCAAAAGGTATATATTATTGCAAGTTATTCTTTAAGCTTGAATCTTATCTCCAAGCATGCTTTAAGTGGTCTAATTGCTTTTAAAATTATTCCACATCTTTGGATTTATTGATATTCGCACTTGTGCATTTGAATTCGTATAATTATCTTAAGTTCTGAAATTCACGAACTATTCATGATTAAGTCTGAACCCTTGTCTCGGTCAGGCACGTATGTAAGAATTTATAAAAGCTATCCGAACCAATCAATGGTAAGGATTCTTAGACTGAATGAACACCCCCTTTTTTTATAGGGGAGTACCCCACGTACCGTAAATAAGGTACAAATAGCAGAGTTAAATGTTATGCATACACATAGCGTACGCGAGGCTGATCCCCTCAAGTACTTATTCTGTAGCCAGTAACCAGAGGGTCAACTAGCTATTGACTCCTTTGGAAGTTATTGTTCAGAGTCTATTTGACTATCAATTGTTCTAAAAGCATTTATTGTTATTGCTTCTGATCATTCTATTGTAGAAATCTCTTCCTATATTCCCTTCATCATGATATATCCTTATGGTTGTATTTCAAACTTGCTGAGCAAACTCGTTGCTCACTCTTGCTATATCATGACTTTATTGCAGCTAAACCCGAGACGTCAGGGAAGAACAAAGGAAAAGAAAAGATGAAGTAATAGACTTCATGTAGCAGATTTTAGATTTACGTTTAGTTAATTTCTGTTAATGTAATTTAAACCCTAACTTTTATTTAGGGTATGGATTTGTGTAAGTGTTTAAGGTTTTTCGTATTCTGGGACTAGTAACACCTTGTAATGAACAACGCATGTTTATTATATTTCGCACTTTAGTTACCATATGTTGTTCGAGGTGAATGTTTGTATTGGATCGTGATGACCGAATCCGGGTATTTGGAGACCCGAATTTGGGGGCGTCACAGGTTGGTATCAGAGCTGTAGGTTATAAACTTTAGGATCGCGAAACCTAGGATATAACCTTCATAGTAAACTCGTATTGAGTATTAGAAGATAAATCGAGGAGATTTATTATATGTGGTTTTGATGAATTGGGGAATTCATCGAGTCGAGTAGTACCCAATGAAATATAATTTCATTTCTTCAATGAATATATTTTATTGCTGTACTAATGTTAGTTTTTGTGTGTTTGTAGGATGGCTGCCGTAGGGGAGACTAGTGGAGTCCGAGAGGAGGAGGAGATATTTACAGACATATCAGTAGTTGCGGAGCAGCTGGTGGGCTATGCTCCTACTGCCCCAGGATTTTTACAGGAGGAGTCCGAGTCGGAGGAAGACTACCAGAGGGAGCTACCAGAGCCGGTGGTAGGTAGAGTTATGAGGTCTGGCAGTCGGGACTCAGATGCTGAGGAGGAGGATCCCGAAACTGAGGGAGAGGAGCCACCTGCTTACGTGGACGGCATGGGGTCCACTGCCGACGATATTATAGAGGGACTAACCAGCAGGACCGAGGAGCTGGAGGATCGGATAGCTCACCTGGAGGAGCAGAATCAGACCCACCAGATCCGAGAGGACCAGTATAGAGACCTGGCCTATCAGCTCGATCATGACTTGGGAGTGGCGAAGGTGCAGCTCCAGGGCTACGAGTCCTCAGCGCAGCAGATCGGACCACTGCTACAATAGCTAGTGGCCCGAAATGCTGAGTTGAGAGAGAGGCTGGAGCAGAGGGATCTGCAGATCGCCCACCTGAAGGCCAAGCAGGAGGCCATGAAGTTCGAGATTGGGCTAGAGGTTGCTGAGAATGTCCGAGTGAGGGACGCCTGGGTCAGAGCAGCAAGTAGAGTTGACCTATTGGAGGACCGGTTAGAGGCTGGGGCAGTGAAGATTGAGACCCTAGGATATGCCCTAGACGCAGCCTACAGGAGGCCCCGGTCTGAGGCAGGCGAGTCTAGCCGCTCAGTTCGTCGCAGGGTAGGGGATGGAGCATTCTCTGGTCAGCAGGCTCGGATCCGTCACGACATGCAGTGACTTGATATGATGGTTACTTTGTCTTTAGTTCAGTCAGTCCCACCTTTTGTTATATTAGGGACGTATTCATGTTTGATTTGTGAAACTTTATATTGTATTTAGACTTGGGATAGCAGTTAAACCCCAACTTTTGTGTTTGGAGGGATGGAAGGTTAGGATTCCCCACTTTTGTCTTGGGGGAAAGGTTATTGATGGATATGCACACAATGGCGCATTTATAGAAGTATGCCACAGGTTTAGTCTTGTAACAAAACAGTGGTATATGAATATAAATGCAGATGTTTCACTTAAATCAAATGTGTTGATAGATATTTTACCTTTGATTGCTTATTTTAATGACATATTGTGTAAAATATAAAACTATAGGTAAAAGTCAGCGGATTTTCCTTATCCAAACATGCCGCCAAGAGGACGACCACGAAACCGACAGGTTGAAGAATCAGAAAGTGAGGTTGGGAACCAATCCAACCCAATGAGGATGTTCGCCGAAATGCTAGCAGAAGCCATGCAATCAAGGCCGCCACCTGTAGGGACCCAAGCAGGAGCCGAGCCAGTGCATCATCTGGCAAATTTTAAGGATTTCAAATTGGTCGGACCACCCGAGTTCAAGGGAACTCTTAACCCGATAGAAGCTCATACCTGGATCGAAGAGATGGAGAAGATCTTCGAGGTTGCTCGGGTGGCAGAAGAACAGAAAACAAGTTTTGCCACTTTCATGCTAAAAGGAGAAGCTAACTATTGGTGGAAGGCCAACCGGGACCGAGTTGAAGAAGGCATTGTCGCGTGGGAACGCTTTAAAGAAATGTTCCTGGAAAACTACTTTCCAGAAAGCATGAAACAAGAGATGGAGGTTAAGTTTCTGGAGCTAAAGCAGGGGAACATGTCCGTGGCTGAGTACGCAGCTAGGTTTAATGAGTTGGCACGGTTTACAGCTCACCAGGTCAGCACCGAGGAAAGGAAAGCTCGTAGGTTTGAGCAAGGGTTGAAACCATGGTTATACCGTTCTGTAGCGGTATTGAAAATCAAGACATTTGCAGAATTGTTGGAGAGGGCGATCATTGCAGAGGGTGGCAGTGAGGCCCTGACCAAATACAATCAAGAGAAGAAGAAGGGACATGAGGGCCCGAAGGCAGGAAACAGCGGGGGCAGTAACTCCAACAAACGGAAATGGGTCGAGAGTCAGTCCTCTGGGGGAAATAAATCTGGAGGGGAGGTGAAGAAGCCAGGCAGATGCAACAACTGTGGCAAGAACCACACGGGGGAATGCATGAAGGGGAAGAGCGTGTGTTACCGTTGTGGACAACCTGGGCACATGGCCCCACAGTGCCCTAATAAGCCGAAAGGAGGTTGTTTTTCCTGTGGATCACCTGACCACCAGATCAAGGATTGCCCGAAGAGGAAGGGCGACGCTGGGAGTGGTAACCGAAACAACAACAACAGTGGAAACAGCAACCGGTTGAACTACGGGCCGCCAGCCAGTCAAGCCAACAGGCCAACAGCCCGCACGTTCAACATGACTGTGCAGGATGCCATGGAATCCAAAGACATGGTGTCAGATATCATCCCAATCAATGATATAAATGCATATGTGCTATTTGATTCGGGTGCTACTTGCTCTTTTATTTCCGAAGAATTTGCTAGTCAGTTAAATGTACCTTGTGAAAAGTTAGAACACCCTATGAACGTAGAAGTAGCAAACAAGGAAATTATCCCCGTAGAATGCATTCATAGGAATTGTTGTGCTGAATTGCGAGGATTTAAGCTCAATGTGGATTTGATACCAATTCGACTGGGAGAGTTTGACGTAATCCTGGGAATGGATTGGCTATCAATTCACGGAGCAGTCATTGATTGTAAGAAGAAATGTGTACACCTAAAGACTTCTAATAAGTCGAAGGTGGTATTCTATGGCAGCAAGTCATCAAAACCATCTTGTTGTCTTACTATGATGCAAACAAGGAGATTACTGAAGAAAGGTTGTGAGTGTTATTTGGCCCATGTGGTAGATACTCGTCAGGTCGGGGATGAAATGGGTCAAATACCAATCGTGAGGGATTTCGCTGATGTCTTCCCCGATGAACTTCCGGGACTGCCGCCGGACAGGGAAACCGAGTTCGTGATCGATTTGGCACCGGGAACCGCACCAATATCTAAGCCGCCGTATCGAATGGCACCTGTAGAAATGAAAGAGTTGATGGTGCAACTGCAGGAACTGTTAGATAAAGGTTACATCAGACCAAGCGTGTCCCCATGGGGAGCGCCAGTTCTGTTCGTAAAGAAGAAAGATGGTTCGATGAGACTGTGTATCGACTATTGGGAGTTGAACAAAGTTACGATTAAGAATAGGTACCTATGATTGACGATCTATTTGATCAACTTAAGGGAGCGAAATACTTTTCAAAAATTGACTTAAGAACAGGCTATCATCAGCTAAAGGTGAGGCAGGAAGATATCCCGAAGACTGCATTCAGAACTCGTTACGGGCACTTCGAGTTTCTGGTAATGTCTTTTGGATTGACGAATGCACCAGCAGCATTCATGGATATGATGAACAGAGTATTCAAGCAGTACTTGGACAAGTTCGTAGTCGTATTCATCGATGACATTCTGGTGTATTCAGGGACGGAGGAGGAACATGCTGAACATTTAAGAATTGTGTTAGAAGCTCTCAGGAGGGAGAGATTGTATGTGAAGTTTTCTAAGTGTGAGTTTTGGTTGCAGAGGGTGCAATTTCTGGGTCACGTCATCGACAAGAATGGTGTTTCGGTGGATCCAGCTAAAGTAGAAGCGGTTATCAATTGGGAACAACCAAAGACACCCACAGAGATCCGGAGTTTCTTAGGATTAGCGGGATACTATCGAAGATTCATACAAGATTTTTCAAAGATAGCATCGCCATTGACTAACCTCACCAGAAAAACAGTTAAGTTCGTTTGGTCGGAAAAATGTGAGGAGAGTTTCATGGAGTTGAAGAAGAGACTTAGCCAAGCACCAGTGTTGACCTTACCCGACAACACTGGGGGTTTCGTAGTGTATAGCGATGCGTCACACAAGGGTCTGGGCTGTGTACTGATGCAACATGGCAAGGTCGTGGCGTACGCATCACGTCAACTGAAAGACTATGAAAAGGGTTACCCGACTCATGACTTGGAGTTAGCAGCGGTAGTTTTCGCCTTGAAGATTTGGAGGCACTACCTATACGGTGAGAAGTGCGAGATATATACGGATCACAAAAGTCTGAAATATATCTTCACTCAAAAGGAGCTGAACATGAGACAACGCCGATGGTTAGAATTGATCAAGGACTACGACTGTGAAATTCTGTACCATCCGGGCAAAGCAAATGTAGTGGCTGATGCCTTAAGCAGGAAAGGCAAGGTGAAATTGATGCAGCTGACGGTTCAAGAGGAATTGGTAAAGGACTTTGAACGTCTGGAATTGGAGGTTAAGTATCCAAGGGAGGCGGACAATAAATTGTTTACTGTAACGGCGGGTCCGACTTTACTAGATAAGATACAGGAGGCTCAAGAATTTGATGAAGAATGCATTGATATTAAGAAACAATTATCGGAGGGAAAAGCATCGAAGTACAAGATTGACAGCGCAGGATTGCTGAGATTCGAGGGGAGGATCTGGATACCCTATGTACCAGACTTAAGGGAAGAAATTTTGCAAGAGGCCCATAATACGAGATTCTCGGTACATCCGGGTAGCACCAAGATGTATCAAGATCTTCGTCAACATTATTGGTGGCCGCATTTGAAGGGGGAAGTGGCAGAATTCGTCAGCCGGTGTTTAACTTGTCAAAGGATCAAGGCAGAGCACCAACGGCCGAGCGGATTGTTGCAACCCTTAGAGATTCCCGAGTGGAAGTGGGAGCACATTACTATGGATTTCGTGGTAGGACTCCCGACAACCCAGAAGGGTCTATACGCCATCTGGGTGATCGTAGATCGTTTGACCAAGTCTGCCCATTTTCTACCAATCAAGATCAGGTACAAATTGGAGCAGTTGGCGAAACTTTACGCGAAGGAAATAGTATCACGACATGGAGTGCCGGTATCTATTGTGTCTGACAGAGATCCGCGCTTCACGTCAAATTTTTGGAGAAGTCTACAAGAGAGACTGGGAACACAATTAAGAATGAGTACGGCGTACCATCCTCAGACTGATGGTCAGAGTGAGCGAACAATCCAGACTGTAGAGGATATGCTCCGGGCAGTGGTGATGGACTTAAGTGGCAGCTGGGACGATCACTTGCCACTGGTAGAGTTCGCCTACAACAATAGTTACCATGCTAGCATTGGCATGCCACCGTACGAAGCATTGTACGGAAGGAAGTGTCGAACACCGTTGTGTTGGGATGAAGTTGGTGAACGGAGATTGTTGAGACCAGAATTGGTACAACAGACCGTGGAAATTATTAAAGTAATAAGACAGCGGTTAGTGGCAGCTCAGGATCGTCAGAAAAAGTATGCCGACTTACATCGTCAGAAACGAGACTTTGAAGTCGGAAGTTTTGTGTTTTCTGAAGGTATCTCCCTGGAAAGGAAAGATCCGTTTTGGGAAAAAGGGTAAATTGAGCCCTAGGTTCATAGGACCTTTTGAAATATTAAGGAGAATAGGCGAAGTGGCGTACGAGGTAGCATTACCTCCTGAGCTTGAGCACATTCATAACGTATTTCACGTATCAGTATTACGTCTGTATAAGCCAGACTACAAACATGTCATCTCCTATGAACCAATTCAAGTCGAAAGGGATTTATCGTACGAGGAGATTCCTGTTCAAATACTGGATAGGAAAGAGCAGAAGCTGAGGAATAAAATCATTCACTCGGTGAAAATTCTCTGGAGAAATCACGCGGTGGAAGAAGCCACGTGGGAGCTCGAAGAGAAGATGAGAACAAATTACCCTCAGTTATTCGAGTAACCTTAGATTGAAATTCCGAGGACGGAATTTTTATAAGGGGGAGAGGATGTAATGTCCAGGAAATTTTTTAAAACATTGTATCAAATTTATTTTGATAAATAAAATTCATTTTATATAATTCTATGAATTTTAATTGGATCCACGTGAGAATTATTATTTAATTATAATTATACGGTCCAATAATTTTCTTGCATTAAAAAGGGGCTCATTAATAGTGTGATTTAAATTTGTGAGTTAACCCTAAGATTTAATTTGCAAGAAATTTAGAAGAAAAATTAATAAATAAATTCATTTCACTATTATTGGATTAAATAAATCGAATGAGGTATTATTGAAAACAAATATCTTAAATAAGTAATTAGTGGAATTAATTATTCAATTTAAATATTAGCAACATAATGTTATTAATTTTAATTGGGTTATCTCTTTTTTATTTTTACTGATCCAATATCAAGTTGGGTCGAACCCATTTTCCTTTTAATTTCCTGTTGGGCCAAACTCTATGATAAGTTGAGCCCATTTCCTTTCCTACCAGCCGGGTAGCCCAGTCGGGTTGGGTCGTTGCAGTCGAGTCGAACCGATGGTGGGGGTATTATCCTTGACCGGTGAAAACGATTTGGGTATTATCTGAACCCTAAACCATTAGACCAGCTGAGACCTAGCCAATCTAAACCAAACGCTCAAATCGACAGCCAAGCAACGACGGGAAAGTTAAGCCCTAGCCCTCAATCATTCAAACCCAAATCTCCAATCGATCAGAGACGAGAGACAAGAGGGAGGCGACGGCGATAGCGTGAATCGACCAGTGGGTGGTTCGAGATTCGAGGCAAGCGAAGCAAGGGAGGCCATGGGCGACCGATAGTTCAGCGAACGGACCAAGGGGTTAAGCGACCGGCGACGTGACCGGAGCAACGCGTGGCTCAAGGTACTGCCGGCAAGTCACAAGGTTTGATGGGTGATTTGTACCCTCAGTCGACGGCTCACCCCTCCTACCGATGGGTCTTAAGGAACCGATTTGGGTAATACCCGGTTTATTAAGTAACCGATTTCGTCTATAAATTAGAGCTCCAAACCCTAAACCCAATTTCAGTTTTGTGGGTACAAACTGGGAGCGAGCCACATAGAAAGAAAAAAAAAGAAAATTCGTTAGGCAATTGGTCTGTAAATGCCCCAACATTACACTGATTATTTCGGTAGGAGGAGGAAGACGGCAAATCGGTCTACACCAAGGTATATATCGCGACTGTGATGGTTTTATTTTCCAGTTTGTGTTGGGTTGTATAGGAATACATTGTGTTGGGTGTATAATACTTGGTGTTGACACTTTGGGTTGATTTTCTTTTCTTTCCCCTGTCCGTGCTTGGGCATTTTGGGATCCTTGGTACTGTATGGAATAAATTGTTCCTCTGTATGGGAAAATTGTTTCTGGATACTTTGTTGAAATAAATTATTTGCAGTAAATTGGTAGTGACGACTGTGTGTATAGTATCACATTGAAACACTCTCAGTATTAAGTTAATTGCTTCTTTGTATCGAAAGTAGTTAGTTCTCTGTATTGAGTTATTGTTCCTCTGAATTTGGAAATACTTTGTTGGGTTAATTATTTCTCTGTATGGGACTGATGGTTTGGTAATTGCTTGGGAATTGTTTGGGTTCTGTATTGGGATATTTGTACTGTGTTGATTCTTTAATTGGGAACCTGGTGTACACTGAAGAACCATAGGTTCTGGCAGTTGATTTTTGGTTCAACGATGTGGTCAGTGTAGTGCTTTAGGATGCATACCATGTGTTCGCTAGAATGTCTGTGAGAGACCATTTTGTAGCTTGGCCTTCTGTTAATTCGGCGACTTGTCCGTTAGGCCTAATAACTCGAGTAAAGTGCTGTGTGTGGTTGAATTTACTAATGATGTTATAATGTGAACCCTAGCACTGTTATTTTGTAATACCATAATGATACACTAACAAAATAAGTATTACTTCATTATTATTTAATTAATATTAATTAATAACTAAGTAAAATTAATAAATTAATTTTTTTTATGACAAATAAAGATTATAAATATTTAATTATTAATATTAAATAATAATTAAGTATGAATAAAGTTAATAAAATTATTATTATTATCAATGAATAATAAATAAAAGTAGTAAATATTTAATTTGGATAACAATTCAATGTGAATAAAGTGAATAAATTAATTATTTATTATTTAATAATAAATAAAGATAATAAATGTTTAATTATTATTTGATTGATATTAACTAATAAGTAAGTATGAACAAGGTTAACAAATAATTATTTATTATTTATCCATAAATAATAAATAAAGGTAATAAATATTTAATTATTATTTAATCCTAACTAATAATTAAGTATAAGTAAAGTTAATAATTATTTATTATTTATTAATAAATAAAGCTAATAAATATTTAATTATTATAAAATCCTAAATAATAATTAGATATAAGTAAAGTTAATAATTATTTATTATTTGTCCATAAATAATAAATAAAGATAATAAATATTTAATTATTATTTATTAATCCTAACTAATAATTAAGTATAGGTAAAGTTAATAATTATTTATTATTTTATTAATAAATAAAGGTACTAAATATTTAATTATTATTTAATTAATATTAATAATAATTAGGTATGAATAAGCTAATATGGATAACAATTACTTAATCATTAATGAAATAATGATTAAGTATGAGAGAGATTAATAAGTTAATTATTTTTGGCCTTAATAAATAATGATAATAAACACTTAAGGATTATTTAATAACAATTAAGTGTGTGTAGAATTAATACCGTAAGTAATTAATGTAGAATGAGGAACAAGGTTAATGATTACCCAATTACCCCTAAGGTAAATAGTAAATAAGCGATCAATTGTTTTCTGTTGTCATTAAACCGGAATAGATTTATTATTTATCTTATAAATAATAAATAAAGACTTTTAACCCATATTAGAGACAACTAAGGGTAATAATCTGGGTACTCGAAGGATAAGTGAACCCGATTAGCTATTATTTTCATAATTAAAGGTCAGTAATTAATCTCCGAATAACTGATGTTAAATAGTAAATAGATATAAATGGTGAATTGTTTACCTGCTAAATAAATAGCATAAGTGGGTACCTCGATATACAGTTATGCAATGCTAATGGATAAATCGACTTTACCAAATGATAGGTCATCCAAGGTCGATTAATTAAAGCTAAAATTTATTGTAGCTGAGCAAACAGGCAAGTTCCCTAACTTCATTCTTTCAGTATATTGAATGAAAGTTCTATCTTACCTAACTTTTACATTGTGAAATATTTCTAAACCTTATGCATTATTTTTAATTCGTGCAAAAGGTATATATTATTGCCAGTTATTCTTTAAGCTTGAATCTTATCTCCAAGCATGCTTTAAGTGGTCTAATTGCTTTTAAAATTATTCCACATCTTTGGATTTATTGATATTCGCACTTGTGCATTTGAATTCGTATAATTATCTTAAGTTCTGAAATTCACGAACTATTCATGATTAAGTCTGAACCCTTGTCTCGGTCAGGCACGTATGTAAGAATTTATAAAAGCTATCCGAACCAATCAATGGTAAGGATTCTTAGACTGAATTAACACCCCCTTTTTTTTATAGGGGAGTACCCCACGTACCGTAAATAAGGTACAAATAGCAGAGTTAAATGTTATGCATACACATAGCGTACGCGAGGCTGATCCCCTCAAGTACTTATTCTGTAGCCAGTAACCAGAGGGTCGACTAGCTATTGACTCCTTTGGAAGTTATTGTTCATAGTCTATTTGACTATCAATTATTCTAAAAGTATTTATTGTTATTGCTTCTGATCATTCTATTGTAGAAATCTCTTCCTATATTCCCTTCATCATGATATATCCTTATGGTTGTATTTCAAACTTGCTGAGCAAACTCGTTGCTCACTCTTGCTATATCATGACTTTATTGCAGCTAAACCCGAGACGTCAGGGAAGAACAAAGGAAAAGAAAAGATGAAGTAATAGACTTCATGTAGCAGATTTTAGATTTGCGTTTAGTTAATTTCTGTTAATGTAATTTAAACCCTAACTTTTATTTAGGGTATGGATTTGTGTAAGTGTTTAAGGTTTTTCGTATTCTGGGACTAGTAACACCTTGTAATGAACAACGTATGTTTATTATATTTCGCACTTTAGTTACCATATGTTGTTCGAGGTGAATATTTGTATTGGATCGTGATGACCGAATCCGGGTATTTGGAGACCCGAATTTGGGGGCGTCACAGTCATCCCATCCCATCTTATTAAGGCTTCGGTAACCGAGTTGGTAAATAAGAAATTGAAAGATATTTGAAAATTTTCCGAAAAATTAATTAATTAATATAAGGCAAAAAGGGAGGTGTCCTCAAAACGACATCATTTTGTATAATTAAATACACTCCCTCCTATGTTATACACAAAAGAGTATTTTTATAAAATTTTAAAATATTGTTATTATAAAGAGATACCCCATACAAGAGTGTGAGTTGACACCTCCCGTGCCTTTTTAATATAATGATAAACTATTTAAAAGGTCATACTTATTATAAAATTATTTTTCATAATTTTTAATAAATTATTTTAATTTTGAATTTAAAAATATCTCTAATTAACTTCTGAAATTCAACAATACTCTTATAATTTGAAATAAAAACAATGCATTAATAAAAAAATTGCATCAAAGATTTTCCTTTTCTTCTCTCCTTTTTCCTCTAACCTAAAATCACAGCCCCCAAATTTCAATCTTAGATCTAGGGTCTCATTTCTCAAGAGACTCTCCCCTAAATTTTCTTGTTATCTAATCTCTTACTTGGTTGTTATTTTCCCCCTTTGTAAAATATATTTTTTGCTACCATGAGATTTTATTTTCTCCTAATTTAGGTTAGATTTCTCTTTTTTCTCCTCTTTTGTGTAAGTCGTTTTTTTCCCTTTTGAGAGCTTGAATCTCTCTATGTAGAGAGTTTGATTTCGTTTACGGTGATGGGTGATTGTAATAATACCAATTGGATTAGCAATGCAGGATGCGGCATGTCTCTAACAGTTGTTTCTCATTTTTTTTTTAATAATTTCTATGCTTAAATAATGAAAGTTTAAAATTTGGATCTCATTTTTAGATAAAATGGACATCCTCTCAACTTTATCATACATGTAATAAATATTTTTCTAATTGAATGAATGATTTTCTCTAGTATTGTTCCTAAAGTTTGTCACCAAAAAAATAAAAATAAAAATACATTACCACATAGAATTGAATTATAAGTATGGTGTATCATATTACATGCGTGCATAATTACATAAATGATATACTATGACAGATCAAATATTCACATTATTTACAAGAACTCAAATGTTCAAATAAAAATTTAAAAAATGGAGGCAAAAATTGAATTTTTTGAGATATTAAAACTTAAATGACAACTAATAGTTTGAATTTGGCATGATAATGTGGTATCATCAAACAATTAGGTATGTGGGACTATTAAGAGTAATTTGGACAATTAATATAGTAAGAAAATCAATATTTTTATAAGAAAATTTGATATTTTTATAAAATTCCTCTCACACGAATAATATATAAAATTAATATTCATGTGAGTGAGATCATGTGAAAATATCAATTTTCACTTGTGAAAATAACAATTCTCTATAGTAAAACTTTCCTAACAAAGAAATGTTGCAAACAATGTGCGATCGAAGAAAAAATGTGTTATAATTATTATAGGAGGAAAGGAGTAATATATAATAAAGTTGAAATATATCTACTATATTTGAAAATAAAATATTTTACAAAATTTCATGATTTTAATTGAAAAATAATACTCCCTTCGCAGACTTTACTTGTCCTAATTGACTTTTTAAAGTTAAATTGATCAATTTTAAAATTAATAACTAAACAAATGTATTAAAAATTTTGAAATCATATTAATTGACTTTGATAGCATATTCGATATACTTTCGTAGGATAAGAATTTGGTACTTATATCTAATACACTATAATTTTTGATTCTAAATATGGTCAACTTAATCATAAAAAGTTAATTATGACAAATAAAATAGGAGAGAGGGACTAAAAAAAACAATTGTGGGAAATTTTTTTTAGAGATAACCTCTTTAGTCGTCCCTTAACTTATCTTTATTTTCATGTTTGGTCCCTAAATATTTTTTCTGTATGTTTGGTCCCCGCACTTTTCAATTCTTTTAATTTTAGTAAATTATGTTTAATTTAGATGGAATCCCAATTTTTTTTAACAGAATTACCACGTGTGAATAGTACACCCTATTTTGAGGGATTAAATCATCCTTCCACTTTTTTCCTTTCCTTTTAGAGATAAACCTATTAAATAAATTGAGGAGAAAATCTATCTAACAAAATACAAATAATTTTGAATTTCCCGCTCATCTTATAAATTATCCGAGTCATTCAAAATTTGGCATAAATCTGACCGTTCATTATTTTCTCCTTCTTTATTTTCTCTTCTTCTACATTTTTCTTCCTCTTCAAACCCTATCTCCAATATCTTCTTCTTCTACATTTTTTTTCTCCAACAAAAACTAGTGCCGGAGGCACAGCGTTACCGCTAGTATTTATATGAAACCTAGCAAGAACAGAGTTAAGGTGATGAGTTATAGAGAGAGAAATTATAGAGAAAGTGAGGTGAGTTTTGATTTTCAGATTCATTCCAACAAATCCATTTTGTCATTTGTAAATCTACAGAGACGAGGGATCATCAAATGCCAATATCATCGAGAAGTAATCAATTTTCGCCATTGAAGAACCGAAAAAGCTCGTCATGCCCTTCTCTAAAAGACCAACAAGAAGCTCTAAAGCATGACTAAACTTGTTCCTTCTGGACCTGATTACATTTTTTACTATTGGTTAAGCTTTTACATTTTATTCCCTCAAAGTTCCTTGGAAAAGTTACGATTTTCACATCCAATAGATCTACTAATAACTTCACAAAGTGGAGTCAATTCCTATTCTGAGAATCATTGTTGATGACGAAAAGTTCATAGAAAATGGAAAAAATGAGTTTAGTGACTTTACCAATCAAAACTATGTAGACAATTTCCACGGGGGAGGTGTCGATGATTCGGCGTAGAAGACAAGGATATCATTGCTGCCGTGAACAAAGACATGCAGTAGTTAATTTTTAGGTGGTGCCATACTTGACGACGATGGTTTTGTTATGGAATTTTTAGATGAGGGGAGGCTTCCGAATTTTTTTCACTCGAGTTTTAGCTAGGGTTGGAGTTATTAGTGGAATGGTTTTTGTTTGGATGTACTGTAGGGATGATTCGAGGGATATAATATTGGGTTTGGTAGAAATCAAATGTATCGGAAATTTAAAATTAAGATTAGGGTTAGGTTTTAAGTATTTGAAGAAGACGAATGTGAAATGTCTGTTTTAGCCTCCTTAAGAGTTGGGGATTCGTCTAAATTAGATGGAAAATATTAAGATTAAAAAAATTAAAAAATTCGGGGACCAAAATTGTGAAAAATATGTTTGAAGACCAAACATGAAATTAGCAACAAGTTCAGGGATGACTGAACAAAAAAAATAGGGAAGTGATATTTCCCCGGGCCAATTTGATATTTCTGCAATGGTCCCTAGCTTTTACCTAAACCAATATTTTTTTGTCTAATTTACCCCTATCGAATACAATACCCAGTTCTCTCTTCCTCTATGTAAATCATTCTTTTCGTACCAATTTGAAGGACCATCATCCCTTTTTGAAGGACCAACACTCCTGTTATCTCAAATTTCATCTTCGTTGCATACCTCCACACTCACGACCCATAGAATTCCACCACTAGCTTTAGTGATTGGTATTCTAAAATTTTTGTAGAACGATGATGCTTTGTGGTGCCTAAAGCACTTCCAACCACCGTTTTGTCACCCTCCTTCGGCTACTGCGAATCATCTTCGACTACCTTAAAACCCTTCAATTGAATTTAGATTTATTGGAACATAAATTGATGACTTTTTTTTAATTGGTTTGTGTTTTATTTTCTTCTTTGTAGTTGTTCCTGTAGACACCCAAATTTTGCGTTCCCTGTACTAACCATGACAGGAGGGCAAAATCGCTAATTGAACCGGCTTACGGGAGCGAAGGAAGGGGCCCAAGCGCGAACGTCCAACACCACCGAAATAATTGGCGACCAAAGATGACGTGATAATAGGGCCATCTGAAACGGGCATCCCCGAATGAGGTGGCACGTCTCCTGGAAATTCCCGGACTGCCGAATACGAGCCTGTCAGCGAAAACCGACGTTACGGCACGAAAATTGAGGCGTGGCACAAAAAACGAGAAAGTTAAACCGTCCAGCCGTGGATTGATCTGCGGCCAAATAGTGCGCCTTTCGAAAACACGGAACTCGAAACCAGACGAGTGGAAGGCAGGCGGCCAGCCAGCCTATTTCAGCTCAGTTTCGTGCAGCATATAGGGAGTTGAAGGGTTTTGGAAGAAAAGAGGATTCAGCAGCAGCCAAACACGGAAATAGAGGAAAGAATAGCCAATTTTGCAACAAAAAATAGGAAGGGAAGAGAGAAAAAAGAGAGGAATTTTATTCTTTTGATTTTGATTGTATCAAATACACTCCTTATCCTATTTAAATACACAAGTTCACCTCCATTTGAGATCAATTGCAAGGTGAAAATTTCTACTTGTTCTAGCAATTCATATCATATTGATTGGGTAAATTAGATGTAACTTTCATGTATCTTGTTGAACAATCATGGATTAGGGATTATTAGTGAGGGTTCCATCGGAACAAAAAATTCTTCCTAATAACCCAAGGATATCCAATTGATGAAATTTCTAGTTTGTTTATGGTGATTCATTGGGTGTAATTTATTTAGATTGTCATTTTCGGATATCATGGTGTATTAGATAAATCCGGGTTGGTTAGTTATGTAGTATTCATTTTGTGGGCATGTAGTAATATCATGTGAGCCTAGGAATGCGACCCCGTGGTCCAAATTCGATGATGGACGTTTTGATGTATGTGATAGATTCAAGATGCTTGTTTTGAAACATGTAACCGTTGGGCCTTAAAACGACGCTAAGGCGAGAATCGGGTTTAAGGCCCCATAGTAGTGGAACATGTGATTGTTGGCGTTCGGGGATGTTTTGATGGCTTACATGCCCATGAATAGCCCCGACGCGTGTTTATGCTTGATTAGATTTTGTGACACAAAAATGATTTCAAAGATTAAACGATAAAGATTTTTCTAAAATCAATCAAAGTAGGATATTGCATCATGAGACTAAAAAAAATTTGGAAATGCTAACGAAAGTCGATTCCTATTCTACGAGAAAGCTAAAAAGGAGTTGTTTTCAAATGTCACGAAAAATGGGTTTTATAAGAAAAATTAAATGTTTTATTAAACCTTGATGTATAGGGCGAAAGAGATCCTAGAAATTGCCCATTATTTATGAAAGCAACGTATAAATCTCGATTCCTATTTTTGCTAAGGCTTAATAAACTCCTATTTTTGCCAAAACGACACCTAATGAAAATCTCCTAGTTTTTGACAATTAAAATCAAACTTTTTTCATAAAGATTTCTCGTGTATGCCGAAAAGACATTCCGAAGCGTTCCCAAATTAAAGCACGACTTTCCCTAAAAAATCCAACTGATTCTTTCATACAAACTCACCACAACATTCATATAGGTACACACACACACACGCTCGCACACACACACATTTCATGAATTAAAGGATAAGACAACATCAAGATTGCGGTAACCGTGTTTCACGGAAGTCGGGGGGTGCCTAACACCTTCCCCTCGCTTAAGCAAGCCCCCGAACTCTATGAATCTCAGTTCGCAGACCAATTAATTCGGAGTCACATATGAGCCCGCGATTTATAAAAAAAATGAAAACTCGGATGAGTTGGTACATCCATTTCAAATATACCAACTGGCGACTCTGGTTAATTGGCTCATCATAACAAACAATCTTTCAAAACCCCGTCGACATTGATGCCGACCTTTTCCAAAAAATCATTTAATCAAGAGGCTAACATTGGAAAAGACTAAAAAGGAAACATGGAGAAAAACCCGGCGTCGACAGTTCCATTTGAAGCATCCTCTTCAACTTACCCTATCGATAATTGAAAAAAGGAATGGAGATTTAGTAATGGGTTTCGTTGTAGTCCGATGACAGAAATGAGATGACAGTGGTGAAGAGTAGAACAAATGTGCAAAACCGTGAATTGCAGAGAAGAGAGAGGTGGGTATGTACAATATGGATCCGGTTACTATGAAGTGAACTTCATGGTAAGTTCACTTCATACCCAATACTGTGCTGACACGTATACCCGTACAATATAATGAGGGTAAATTGGACAAAAATACAAAAACTTTGTTTGAAAGTAAGGTCCACTGCGGAAATATCACTTCATAGAAAAGTCAGTAGTCCAATGAAATTAGATAAGGTTGACTCCTAAATCAATAATTTCAGATCTAAAACCATTTGATCTCACTCTTTCTTTCTATATATATATAAAAAAAAAATCACCTCAGATTCCCAGTCTTGCTTTATTTTCGATGGCTACTTCCACGGTTGGTACAAGTAACAATTCCTGTTATTCTCCATCTGGACCATCTCCCTTATTTAGCGTCTACTTGAGTTTTCGAGGTAAAGATACATGGAAGACATTTACCGGTCATCTATCCGCGGCCTTGGATCAAGCAGGAATCCGAACCTTTAAAGATGATCGACAATTAAAGGGAGAAGAAAGCTCAGTGGAACTGATAGACCGGATCCAAGAATCGATGATATCAATTGTTGTTTTCTCGAAAAATTATGCTTCTTCGAGAATGTGTCTGGAGGAGCTTGTAGAGATCATGGAATGCAAGAGAAAAAGCGAACATGTAGTGTTTCCTGTTTATTACGATGTTAAACCATCGGTGGTACGTTACCAAATGGGTAGTTTTGCAAAAGCTTTTGCAATTCGCGGAGACTTTTTTACGGATCAGATTGATCAGGTGCAGAGGTGGGCAGCTACAGTAGAAGAAGCTTCGAGTTTATCAGGATACCAACTGACAGATTATGCAAATGGGTAAACCATTTTTCTCTTCTTCTTCGCTTCACTTATTAGTCAACTATTTATGTTCTATGTATAGATAGGGAAGACCAATGGTCTGGATATATATTAAATACGGAACTTAGATGGTATTTGAATTTTGATACAGTTCGAGTATTCTTTTAAGTCGTAATTAGTCAGCTTTAGCACATTTAATGGATTCTGTTATGAATTATTTCAGTCGGATGATATTTAGTAATAGAACTTTGGAGATCAAACCATTAGTCTAAAATAAACTGATGGCTTAGGTGTAATCTTCATACGTAGTTGTAGATTCCATGTGGGTAATGGGTAGGAATGAAGGGCTTGGATTAAGAGTTCAAAATGAATGGCTTGGATAGGTTTCCTAGTTATATTGTACTTTTCCTTTCTTTTAAAGAGCTGAATGTATCTCAGTATGGGTATCAATGAGCTGAATGCAAATTCTTTCAAGGTCTATCCGAGACTTTAAATCGGTAACAATGCTGATTTCATTGAGAGATGATCCTATCCTAGCTTTTTGTACAAATTCGCAGAAAAAATTTCAGCTGCAATGACTGATTGGGCTGATCAATTTGTTGAAGCACACCCAAAATCTGATCCAAAGCATGATCGCAGAGCGTTAATTTTTGGTGCTACCCAAGAAGATGACTGTCTATGTGTAGCAGTAGATTCCGCCGGGTCAGTCCACTGTGATGAAAATGATGATTTAGGTGATGTTGATTTGGATTGTGAAGAGGACGAGAGCCATCAAACCCAATTGCAGATTCAACTAGATGATGGTTCGATTGTTCCCGGGGGTGGAGCTAATGAGGGTTTTCAGACGAAAATTGAAGGCCCAAACTCACCAATTCATGAAGTTTGCAATCAATTTTTTCATGATATGGTAGATTCTCTTCCCGAAAATGAATTTCCATCTCCTAGTTGGGAAAACAAAATTGCAGTAGAGATGTTCTCAGCAAATAAAAATAGGTTTTCTATTGCGGTTAAGGTGTTCGACGAAAATACGGAACGAAATGGATACATTGTCACCCTTGATCCGGATCCACCTGATGATTATGGTACATGATTGACTATTAATGAGAGCAATTTCAGCCTCCATTCAGGGTCACCGCCAAATACATTCACTTCTGGCTATGGCGGCATCAGTGGCTTGATGGCCTGCGATTCGGTCGACAATTTCAACTTGACAAAAGCTGGTACATTAGCAAGGTTTATTTCATCCTCTACCATCTTTATGTTCCTAGCTCTTCTGCCCTTGTTATTAATGGATATGGGTGTCGAGTGTTTGATGAAATGTCTAGGAAGGATAAGAACTCATGTAAATCTAAACTGAGGCAAAATGGTTTGTTTGGTGAGAGGGGAAATCTTGCAAGCACTGAATTTTCAAGCCAATTGTTGACACCATATATGCTGAGTAATGGAGCTTGGGCAACTTTCTGGTATGCACGAAATGGAAAAATTTACTATTGAAATTAGATAGAACTAATGGACAGTCATTTGGGATTGAGAATTCTTTGATTGTTCAACAAATGGTAGCAATAAATATGAACCATGCAAAAATTGGAGATGGGTATGGGATGGAAAATGGTGTCGAACAAAAATTAATCTCATTGATGATTGATGAATACATATAGACCGAATTCTTTCTCATCTATACATGTTCCTTTTCATTTAACTCTGAGTTTTAGTGGAAATTCATTTATAATTGAGCTATGCATCTTGAGACTTCTCTCAAAGTTCAGCTCCTCAGAAGGAAAATTGCTCGAGGTAATAAGTGAAAGATATCAAAAGAAGATTAAAGAAATTGGGTGCATAGTGAAGGGTTCTGGTTTGGCAATGGCTGCCACAAATATAATCAAGTTACATGGGGGAACCTTTGCTAAGTTTCTGGATATAGATGGGAATGGTTCTGAAGTCCAGGTTGTGGAGGCCGTTAAAATATTGACCTCAAATTAGAATGCGAAGGCAAGTTTTGTGAACATATATGGAGAAATGAGAACAACCATTTTAAAGGCAGCACACTTGAAGTACCCTGGTGTAGCAAGTAAGAAAGCATGTGTGCAATATGTTTTGGCTTCTTTGGTGCTTGTATTGTGGGCTGATAAGAATTATAAATTCATGAATGTTGGTGAAACATTTTTGCGTTGGTGGAGAGACCGATGTGAAGTATTCTATAGTGTTGCTAAGCATTTACTTAGTTTGGATTCGCTAGAGTTGATAAATGGAGTGCAGGCCTGCTTGCTTAAAGCACAGAAACAAGCCTTTGATGCCAAGCCACAAGCGAAGCTTTTTAAGGAGACTGAACTTTCAGTTGTGGAACAATTATGACGGCAAAATGTTGTTAATGCAGAGATATGTTGACGAGGAATTTTCTCTACATGATGAGCTCTTCTTTTGGCAGTTCTTTTACGGGTATGCTTTCGAAGGTAAAAATGATTTGGTTAAGTTCACAAAATGGGTTGCATACTCGGCTCTATATGCTCATCTATGTGTGGATTTTTATGTATGCGCTGAGTGGAATCATGGTAGATTTTTACCTTGGTGGTTGCAGTTCGTAACTGGAATTTAATTTCGTACAGAGATGAAGAGTATAATACCCAAGATGTATGCTAATGAGTCAGCCACAATGACTACATCTGCTAATAGTGCAGTGTCTTGGGTTATATGTCTGGCATTGAGTTGCGTAAGGTATATAGTCCAAAATGAAATGCCACCAAGATACCCATCACAAAATTTACAGCATTTCTTCAGTGGGAAGAAGCTGTGCAAGAGCATCAATCTTGATGAGGCTATGACTTATGGCACGGCTGTACAAGATGCCATTTTGAGTGGTGGGAGTAATGAAAAGGTGCAAGATCTCCTTCTAATGGATGTCATCCATTTTTTCCTTGGTTTGGACTTTGGAGATGGCTAGAATTGTCATGACTGTTTTGATTCTCATGAACACAACCATACCCACCAAGAAAGAGCATATCTTCTCTACGTACTCAGACAACCAACCTGGTATCTTGGTTTAGGTTTGTATTGTTCAGGTTTGTGAAGGTGAGAGGACAAAGATCAGAGACAACAACTTGCTTGCTAACTTCGAGCTATCCGGCGTTCCTCATATGGTTTTCTTTTCTCTTGGAATGCCTTGTGCTAGGAAGGAATCCATGGTTAATTGCACTTTTCTCCTCAAGAACTTAAGGTTCTATAAAGAAGAAGAGAAGGAATTTTCAAAGAAGCTAGCATCTCTCGCAGACTTGTATGCTCATACTGTCATTTATGCGTACCCACAAGAGTTTGGGGATGCTCGGGTTTATGTAGGCAAAAGCTACAACAACCGGGTAATTTGCAGTAATGAAAGTTGGTATTCAAATAAGCTCTTATTTGTTAAAATGCTATTCCCAGAAGCATGTCGCACATCCCCACTTTTCACGTTTGACATAGCTTCATTGTGTGATGTATATTATACAAGCAAGGAGGTTCTAATCATTGATGGAATGGTATATGTTGGAATTCACTGCGATGGTCACAGAGAGGTAAAGGGATTAGACTTCCGAGATGATAGTGTACTGAAAGCTGTCATGGCTGTTGTTTGTGTGGGAAGTAGGCCATTTGTGACACTAGGAAGTCCCTATATCTATGCAGTTGCTCTATCACAATTTTTGGAGCATGGATTCATCAAGGATAATTGCAAGATTTGTTTCATGTGCAATAGCAAGCAGGTTAATGCCCTTTTATTGAAGAAATTTAGTGGACAATTAGAATGCTACAATGGCGATGAACATGCAACTAAGACTATAACTGGGCATTTTATGACAACGGATATAAAAAGGGATCCTCAGCAAAGGTATGTTGCTGCCACAGGTTTGTCCTTGTGTGTTTCATTGCTACTATTAGCAACATCTGCAATTGATGACATGACTCTCTTAGCAAACAAGAAAGAAACATGCCTTAGTTTTTACGAGGTTATAAAGTGCAGCGGGACAGAAATATGGGTGCAAAGAAATCTGAAGTTCTGCTATGGTTACAAGCACTCTCACCTTGAGCGCCCGCCTGAAGATCATGTCAATTGTGCCTTATCTGGGAGTGTGGCTTCAACCGTTGCAGCCATTCATGTTCACAAAGGACTTGGAGTCTATAACAATCTAGTTGGTAACTATGATGAACTGCCTATATTTCATGTTCTACAGACCTTTGATGTTTGGAAGAAATATGTTGAAAATGAGATGAATATGCATGGTGGGAAGTCTGGTTCAAGTCATAGTGCTTCTTGGTCTACCAAGTTGGTGGTTTCGAAAATGTGAAAGATGAATAAAGAGATCAAATGTCGACTTGTGGTAAATTTGATTGAAGATCTTGGCATCCTAGTTGTTATTATACAAGCTATTGGGGCTGTCTTAGTGAATATTGCAATAACGGGCTTGGATATCAAAGTTGTGACTGGTAAACTTTGTGCCTTTGCAATGCAGCAGTTTGCTCAATTCCACATTGAGGGCAAGGTGGATTTTAAAGGGGGGAGTATTGTTATGAATCATTTCAGTAGGATGATATTTGGTAATCCAGCTTTGGAGATCAAACCATTAGTCTAAAATAAAATGAAGGGCTTAGGTGTAAATTGTAATCTTCATATTTAGTAGTAAAGTCCATGTGGGTAATGGGTAGGCTAGGATTAAGAGTTCAAAATGAATGGCTTGGATAGGTTTCCTAGTTATATTGTACTTTTCATTCCTTTTAAAGAGCTGAATGTACTCATGGGTATCAATGAATTGAATTAAACTTTTCCTCCAATTTATCTTCTCTCTCTCTCTCTCTTCCCCCTGCAAATTCTTCCAAGGTCTATCCGAGACTTTAAATCGGTAAAAGATTCCCTCACATTACAATCAGAAAATTAATTCCAACTATGCATACTAGTAAACACAACCTACCAACATCGATCAGGAAATTAGAAGTGTGCATCCTAAAACTAATTTCTTATGACTTTCAATGTAATCATTTTGCTTTAACTTACCATATTATAACATGTTTCTCTCCGGATTAAAATTGACAGGGATGAAGCAGTTCTCATCAAAAGTATTGTGGAGGAAGTTCGATTCAAAGCACAGAACAAAAAGTTCTCATATGTTGCTCAATATCCAGTTGGAATAGAGTCTCGTGTCAGAGATATATATCAAATACTGAGCATTGGGTCAAACGATGTCCGTTTCATTGGGATATATGGGATGGCCGGAATTGGCAAAACTTCAACCGTCAAAGCTATCTATAATAGAACATCCCACCACTTCGAACGTAGCTGCTTTCTTGCAAATATTAGAGAAGCTTCATGTAAATCCCATGGTCTAGTATCTTTACAAGAGCAACTTATATTTAAACTTCTCAAAAGGAATTTTAAGGTCAACAATGTTGACGAAGGAATAAGTATAATAAAATATGGACTTTATTCTATACGAGCTCTCATAGTTCTTGATGATTTGGACCTATTTGCTCAATTGAAGTCATTAACAGGTAACACGAGCTGGTTTGGTTCAGGCAGTAGAGTCATCATCACAACAAGAGATGTAGGTCTACTACATAGAATTCAAGTTGATTCGATATACGAGGTGAAGGAATTGGACCGCTATGAGTCTTTGGAGCTCTTCAGCAGGCATGCCTTTAGAAATACTATCCCACTGAAAGATTTTATGGAGCTTTCAGAAGATATTGTAAGCTACATTGGAGGGCTTCCATTAGCTCTTAAAGTTATAGGTTCGGATTTGTTTGGGAAAACCATGGAAAAATGGAAGAGTACCTTCGCAAAAATGCAACAAATTCCCCACAGTCAAATTCAGGAAATACTAAGGATAAGCTATGATGCATTGGATGGTTATACGGAAAAAGAAATCTTCCTTGATATTGCATGCTTTTTCATTGGGATGGACAGAGATGATGCAATTAGCATAATGAATGGTTGGGGAATACATATTCTAAGGGAAAGATGTTTACTAACAATTGATGGAGGAAATCAGTTGAGGATGCATAATTTGATTCGGGATATGGGAAGGGAAATAGTTCGTGAAGAATCCCTTGAGAATCCCGAAAAGCGAAGTAGATTGTGGTGTCACGAGGATGCATATGATGTGCTAGGAAAACTCAAGGTAAAAGGCAGACACTTGTCTTCTGTTCAAAGTCTGCCAATTTCAAATAGTCAAAGCATTAGTTTCATTTAGTTAACTAAATCTCAAGAGAAAGGCAAACACTTCTCTCTCTCTCTCATGTGTGTGTGTGTGTGTTCAAAATTGGCATATTAATTATGTTCTCTCTTTTTATTAGGGAACTGAAAAAATTGAAGGTATCAAGCTAGTGATGCCCATGCAAAAGCAAGTACATTTAATTACCACAACATTTGAGAAGATGCAGACACTGAGATTACTTCAGATTAGCAATGTACATCTCACTGGAAGCTTTGAAAATTTATTTACAGAGTTAAGGTGGCTCTGCTGGCATTACTGCCCTTTGGAGTGTTTACCTTCCAGTTTTCACCCACCAAAACTAGTTTTACTTGACATGCAGTACAGCAACGTCCATAGATTGTGGCATGGTGCCAAGGTATGATATTAGCCACAACACCTTTCTCTTCAAATTCTGCCATATGTGCAGTACATAGATCATTTTGATTCAATAGTTTCTAGGAAAAATGTGGCAAGAGAATCTAATTTCATATTTTTCTTCCTTGTAAGCAGCATCTAAAATACTTGAGAATCCTGAATGTAAGTCATTCTCGGTTCCTGATAACCACCCCTGATTTTGGAGGACTGGAAAAGCTTGAGAAATTATTGCTTCGAAATTGTTCAAGTCTGGAACAGATTCACCCATCGATTGGACTTTTGAGTAAATTGTCTCACTTGGATTTGAACGGATGCTTCAATCTGAATAAATTGCCTGAGCAATTGGGATATTTGGAAAGCTTAAAGAAGCTTGATGCTAGTAGTACAACTATTGAAGAATTACCTGATTCCTTTGGGCATCTAAGTAAGCTAGTGGAGTTGAATTTGGAAGATTGCAGAAATCTTAGAATCCTTCCAAGTACCATTTGCCATCTGACTTCCCTTGAAGTGCTAAGTCTAGATTCTTGCTCGAAGCTAGAAAAATTGCCGGAGAAATTCGGGGATATACAATGCTTAAGGCAGCTTGATGCAACTAGAACCGCTATCGAACAATTACCAGATTCCATTGGACATCTACGCAGGCTGGTCAAGTTGAAATTAGAAGGCTGTGAGAACCTTAGAGAGCTTCCAAGTAGCATTTTTCATTTGACTTCACTTGAAGTGCTAAGTCTAAAATCATGTTCGAACCTACATTTGATTAACTACACCAGTCTTCAGTCGCTATTGGAATTTCCTCCTAGTTTAAAGGAGCTAGACTTGACAAACTGCAGTAGTCTTCAGTCCCTCCCAGAACTTCCTCCTAATCTGGAAAACATATATGCACGCGGTTGTACATCACTCGAAAAATTACCAATACTGTCAAGGTTGAATCACTTGAAATCGCTGAATCTTGAGAACTGCAGCAGTCTTCAGTTACTCATGGATCTTCCTCCTAATTTGTGCAAGCTAGACTTGACTAATTGTAGTGATCTTCGATCACTACCAATACTTCATCCTAATTTACACCACCTAAGCCTGACTGGTTGCAACAGTCTTGAATCACTGCCAGAAATTCCTTCTGGTTTAGAATTCCTTACATTCTGACATTTACTTTCAAAAATTTCCTTCAGGTATTTCTTCCTCTCTCTTTCTCACTCCATTTTTGTCTCTCTTAAATTATCCTGTGTAACAGAATTGCTCTGGATTTGCAGCAACGTTCAACTTCCAAGCAGGTACGATCTAGATTTGTTCAATCATCAGAGCATTGATCTTCAATGTCTTTCCAGATGCCATCACACGTGAAATAATTTTTTAGGATGGCTTTTTTGGTAGATTATTATTCCTGAATTAAAGCTGACATCATTAATAAAACAGATGGTACTGACTTCAACTGTCCAGGATTTATATGGACTACTGGAGTTCAATCTTGGGTGAGATATATAACAAAATTGTCCTTAATAAGAAGTGTGGAGATGGAACTGATATCTCCTTCAGAGGAGTTATGAATGAGGATGTGAAGGTGGAGATGTGTGGGGTTCATCTGATATATAAACTAGACATCACATAGATTGATTGAAAGAGAGACCGTGATATCAACATTACATAAACAAACTGCCCTCCAATCGGCTGATATTGTGGAGAAGAGAAATGGATGAATGTGATTTTAAAGTCTATAGGAAAAGGATGTAGATTTTCTTAATTCAACTATCATTGATTCAGAAATATAGATATTGGTTTCATGTGCTAAAAATTTAGGTGGAAAGCGCAAACTCTCAATATAGGTACATTTTCTTTTGAACTTGGCCTGTTAATTTTGTAGTTAAAATTATTCTGTGTTCTATAATACGTTTTAGCCATGAGAAACAAAACACAATTAACTTATTTATTTTCTAATAAAATTTTGTTCCTTGATTATTTCAGTCATTACTTTAGGGACTTGGATTCTTTATGTTTAAGGTTTTATAGTTACTTTTCGAGCCAATACACGTCTGAGCATCGAGTAGTTAGGTTACTTGAAGGATATTAAACATGATTGCAGGATGTAACTTTATGAAAGCTTAGATAAGGCATGCAAATTTCATTATATCCAAAGGACAAAAAAAGTATGCTACTCATACCTTTTTGAATGGAAAGTGTTTTCCCAGAAATGTTAATAATTATATTCATATAATTTTTCCGGACCAAAGTGCTTATCTACTTATCAGTTTTACTTGAAGATAAACTTAGTTTTTTCCAACTGTTTGTCAGTCTAATCTTTTGGATTTGATTATGCATTTATGCTACGTTTAGATTGAAAGAATGAAATGACAAGTGGAATGATTCATTCCATTCTAGTTGGAATGAGTTATTCCATATGCTCTCCCTCCCTCAAGGAATCAAACACAATTTTTTTCATTCCAATCGCAACCAAACACAATTTTTTTCATTCTATAAAAATGAGTCATTTTATTCTCTCTTCTATTCCATCAATCTAAACGTAGCATTAGTGTTTGTAAGACACAGGAGACGATGACAAAGGAGTTCTATGAAGTCATTGTTTGGTCTTTCTGAAGCATTTTCTTTTTCAAGTACTCGGACTAGTCAATATTAGTCAGTCAGTTTGACAGAAACTCGGATTCTCAGATTCTATTCTTCCTCTAATATCCTCTGTTTGTTGTCAAGCTGTGTCCATTTCCATTAATTATTTCTTGACAAATTAGTCGTCAGAAGTCTTTAAAAACTAGGTCTTAGAATTTCGTTTTAACATTGGGTTTACTAATTGCATTATTGATCAATCAAAGCTCGCACTTGACCGGCATAGTATTGTTTTATTCAACTTGCCATCTTATCAGTGGAAACTATTAATTTAAAAATTCTCAGGCTTTGTTTGTTTGCAAAATTAATGCATGGGATAGCACCATTTTTACTAAGTTAATGCCTTTAGGGACCCATGATTAGTCTTTTATTTAATCCCATTGATTATTTGTTATCATTTTTAAGATCATTTGATATCTCAAATGGGGATTTGATAATACTACCTCTTCATTTGGGATTATAGTCCTTTCATGACCTTAAAAATAAAAAGACATAGTTCATTAAATTAAATAAAGATATAGTCCATTTGGCCTCTTGTTGATTTTGGGTATATATATGTGTGGGCCCTGTCCCCGATCTAGAAGTGGGCAAAAAGTTCGGTATTTTCGGTAAATAGTTGAACTATCAAACTGATTGGTTCGTTAAAAGGAGAAAATGGTTCAGGATCGATAAATTTAATCGGTACATACTGAATTTTTGAGACCGGCATTAGGAGGGGTTTTTGATGAGGCGGTATTTACTGGTCGTACCGGTTTATCGGTCAATTAAATACCATTATTTTTAACTTTCAATACTTTATCCTTTAGGCGTAGGATAGTCAAATTAGGGTCCAATTTATTCGTCTCATAAAAACTTGCCTCTCTCCATGATTAATTAGCAAATCTGACCTTCTTATTTGTCATGTTTTTACTAAATTATTCCTTAAACTTTTTTTTAGCACAGCTGTTCCTCAATGATATATTAGTTATGCAAAAGTATCCCTTCTCTATTTTTGGTCAATTTTCGTTAGTGAACAAACATTTTCAGTTAGTCAAATATTTCTTTTGGTCAAATGTTTCTCCAAACTTTTATCATTTTCACTTACATATTCACTAAATATAAATATGTATATTATCATTTTTCATTTAACTTGATCTAATTAATTAAATTATGAACTTGTGTAATAAATAACATAAATGTCAAAAAATAACAAATATTCATTTTATCAAGAAAATAAATCCATACACTTTTTGCTAATTAAATTTCTTAAATATTAAAATTTTCGTAATATACATTCAAACATAATTTTTTCAAATTTAAAATAAAACTTTAATACTCATAAAAAGTGCAAATTAACACCAAAAAAATTATATTTTTTTTTCTAAATATTAAAATTTACATAAAATAAATTTTAAAAAAACTTGTTACGGAACGAATCTTATAATTCATATAATATAAAAAAATATTAAAAATTATGTATCAAAGTATTAACATAATTTAATAAGATGATCCGTTGGCGTGGACATCAAAGTATTCATAATTATTAACATAATTATGTATCAAAGTATTAACAATGTAAAGTTGGTGTGGACAGTCTGTTCATATATTTGGGTTGAATCTTTCTTTCGTATGTCCACTGTTTGTGTTTCTTTTCTGGCTGTGTTCATATAATTTTTGTGTGTGTTAATTTGCACTTTTTATGGGTATTAAATTTTATTTTTAAATTAGAAAAAATTATGTTTGAATGTATATTACAAAAATTTTAATATTTGAGAAATTTAATTAGCAAAAAGTGTATGAATTTATTTTTTTGATAAAATGAATATTTGTTATTTTTTGACATTTATGTTATTTATTGCACAAGTTCATAATTTAATTAATTAGATCAAGTTAAATGAAAATGATAATATACATATTTATATTTAGTGTATCATAAGTGAAAATGATAAAAGTTTGGAGAAACATTTGACTAACGGAAAATATTTGTTTGACTAACGAAAATTGACCAAAAATAGAAAAAGAACACTTTTGCATAACTAATGCATCATTGAGGAACAGATGTGCTAAAAAAAGTTTAGGAAACAATTTAGCAAAAACATGACAAATAGAAAGGTCAGATTTGCTATTTTGTCCCGAAGACTGCGTATGGGTTAATTTGAGTATCATGGTTTTGTTTTGTTTTTGTTTTTTTTCTAATTTTTATTGTTAATTTTTTTAAAAAAAACAAATTCTATTTTATTTTGTATTTTTTTAAAAATTTATTATTTCTATTATACTCCTAACCCTGTTACTTCCATTGCTTTTTTTTTTTTTAACATAAAAGACAATTAAAAGTTTTTTATTTTTTTTAAGTCCTAAAAAATAAAGAAAGTTTGTAAAAAATGTATGGTGGGTTTTGCATTTCAATCAAATTATACAGGGTTGACTTACAAGTCCACCTCTCCGGTTCCAAAACCATTTAATGACAAATAATCTCCATCATTCCTGACCCAGGGCCGGCCCTGGGCCAGGGCAACCAGGGCGACCGCCCAGGGCCCAAAGTTACAGAGGGCCCAAAATTAATTATAAGTTTGTGTATATATGTGTATATATGTATATTTATAAGTAAAGCTTCAGTGGACTAGTGGTAGGAGAGTTCTTTGTCTTAGTATAGACCTGAGTTCAATACTTGGTGGGTGCATTTTGATTTTGCTTTCCATTTCTTTTTCACTAAAGGTCCAAAAAAAGCTCCAACATTAAATGTTTTCTATTTGTAATTTTTCAATGCTTAAATTCTATGGGAAAAAAAAAAGAACTAGCCAAATATGACAAATGACCAATCATAGGGTTAATTTTAAACAATGACCTTAAATGGCACAATATTGACTATAAAGGCAACCTTACTATTTTTTTAATTTTTTTTTTTTTTCGAAAACACTTTTACAATTGTTGATATGAAATATTGTTTTAATTATGTTGTAAATTTTTTTTTGTCAAACCTTTATATTAAAAAAAGTGCTTTCCATTTTTTTTTCACTAACGGTCCAAAAAAAGCTCCAACATTAAATGTTTTCTATTTGTAATTTTTCAATGCTTAAATTCTATGGGGAAAAAAAAGAACTAGCCAAATATGACAAATGACCAATTATAGGGTTAATTTTACACAATGACCTTAAATGACACAATATTGACTATAAAGGCAACCTTACTATTTTTTTAATTTATTTTTTTTTCAAAAACACTTTTACAATTGTTGATATGAAATATTGTTTTAATTATGTTGTAAATTTTTTTTTGTCAAACCTTTATATTAAAAAAAATGTTTTATTTCAACACACTACAAACTCCCGCCAAATTAAAAAAAATACAAAAATATTATAAAAAATTTGGCTCGGGGGCGCCCCCGAACCCCCGCCATTGGGCACCCTCAAGAAATTTCGCCCTGGGCCTCGCAAAACCCAGGACCGGCCCTGTCCTGACCTTTCATCTTTGACACTCATCATCATCAATCTTGTTTTCCTACTTCAAAATTTTCAAGACTAGACCTGCAAGTCCATGGCTTCTACAAGTAACC
Source organism: Aralia elata (assembly GCA_034770075.1). Classification (NCBI taxonomy): domain Eukaryota; kingdom Viridiplantae; phylum Streptophyta; class Magnoliopsida; order Apiales; family Araliaceae; genus Aralia; species Aralia elata. Next base: position 18,880,722 of record CM068384.1, read on the forward strand.
AAAGTGACCCTTCTTTTTCTTCCTCATCATCTCCTTGCAGGCAGGTCTTCTTGAGTTTTCGAGGTAGAGATACGCGAAAAAACTTTACTGGTCATCTATGCAGCGCTCTAGAACAAGCAGGAATCCGAACCTTTAAAGATGATCGTGCACTCCCAATTGGGGAAGAAATATCAGCAGAGTTGCTTAAAGCAATCCACGATTCGCCTATGTCGATCATTGTTTTCTCAAGAAATTATGCTTCTTCAAGTTGGTGCCTTGAGGAGCTTGTAGAGATCCTTGAATGCAAGAGAACAAAGGGACATGCTGTATTTCCTGTATTTTATGATGTTGAACCAACAGTTGTACGTTACCAAAAGGATAGTTTCGCAGAAGCTTTTAAAAGTCATATGAAACGAGATATTGCTAAGGTGAAGAGGTGGAAAGCTGCACTAACTGAAGCTGGAAATTTATTAGGATTTCATCTTCAAAATGATGCAAATGGGTGCGTAATCCTCCTTATATTATTGTTATTGTTATTGTTGTAATGCCTATGTCTGTGAATGGGGAAATTACTATTTCTACAAGAAAAAAAATGATATTTCTACGAAGTTTCACTCACACTCACATGATAGATCTCATTTACTATTTATATGACAAGAGCTTCACGTAAATATCAATTTTTTAAAAGAGCTTCGGGTAAATATCAATTTTTTTGGGGTAAAAATATCAATTCACAAATTAAATTTTATCCAATTTACATTCTTTCCAGTACAATTAGTCGTTCAATTTCCCCACTAGAAACCTTCATTCTCTCCTCAGATTGGATAATACATATGTTAGATTTAAGATCGAAATATAGGACACAATCACAAGAAATTAAAGAAGAAAACACATGATATACTCAGATTCACCAATGTGGTTAGTTATGCTTGTCTAATGTATTCATTAGATACCTCACACAGATCCCCAACTACCTTGTCATAGTGGCCATTAGTTGGACCTACAAAAGTATGAGCCCATCCCAATAATATATATACACACACATATATTATTACCAATCTTTTTTAAAAAGAATAATATATAAGAAGATATTTTTCATATAATAGTGCTGGAAATATTTTATAAATACATGAGATATATTGATGTGATTGTATCCTAAAATTATGGATATGATTTACTAGTTCTGAAAAATGCTTAATTGAGAGAATTGAGCTTAAAGATCCAAGTGTGGTATTGAGATGGATTGTCTCCTTAAAATTTTCTCCCCTCCTTCAATCTTTTGTATAAGAAAAGTGTAGCATATACTTTTGTAACCCTTTGTGACAATTTTGCTGGCATGGCAAGAAAGGAACATTTATGAATAAATTGTAACAGTTTTTAAAGGCTTTGTGGGATTAGATTTTTATTTTGAAGTTTCATACGTAACTGTTTTATTCTTAATAATACATATAATTTAAGGGAACTTTTTAAGTGTGATATATATGTGTGTATATTGTAAAAATGTCCTTATTGCTTTAAAGAGGTTTAATGATGATTCTCTTTAAACATTGATTATTGACCTGAAACATCAATAAGAATGATGATTAGTGGGTTTGTCAATTATTCTTCAACAGAAGTGGTTGAGAAAGTTATTGGGGTATGACTAATCATCATTCTTTACTGGTGTTGCCTGTAAGTCGGAGGGAGGCTAGAAAGGAAGGAAATAAAAAAGCTAGGAGTGATATAGGCTAAAGACGTAAACTGTATTTCGTCCATATTGCTTACCATGCCAGGATGAAGAAATCCTTGGGAGCTTTTTACTTTGCCATGCCTTAGTATAAACCTTATTCACATGCAGGATTATAGAATTGGCTCCTACAAGTTCTAAGGTGGCTGGCTCCCACTTTTTCATAAGGTGTAGTACTTGCCCTGCATAGGACTTACTTCCCTAGTTAGCCAGGGCTTTGCCCTGATACCATTTGTAATGATCCAGGTCTGAGCCCAAATCTGGCTCAATTCACTATCCAAGAGCACCGTTTGGGTCATCTTGGCCCATCATATTTGTTCCCAAAAGTTGGGACAAGCTATTGGTCCTTCAACTAGTAATGCTAAAGTCTTATACACACATCAATCTAACCCACGTGTTCCGATGTTAGATTGTGGTATTTCAACACGACTCAGAATAAATTTCTTCAAGGCCGGGGGTCGTGGCGATTATAGTAATAAATAGAAGTAAGGTTGTGCCATATCTAGGATTGCTACATCCTCTTGTAATTCCTGATCAGCCTGGCTTGGACTGACATAGCCACGGATTTCATATAGCCTTTGCCAATATTAAATAGTGAAATCATGATATCATTTATCATTGACACTTGACAGACTTAGTAACTTAATTCATATCCCTTCAACATCCATTCATATGAATCATTTTAGCCTCAATATTCATATGAATTAGTATGCGACAAACAAATGGTCAATCTAGTTTCTAGTATCGCACTTGAATTGTGTAGCACATCCCCATGTACGCATCTGGTTCCACATGTTAGAAGTGTGCATCCTCAAACTAATTCTTATAAACATACCATGCTATCATTATATAATATCATGTCTCTTTGACATAAAATTGACAGGCATGAAGCAGATCTCATCAAAAAAATTGTGAAGGATGTTCTACCAAAACTACCCCGCGAAGACTGGAATGTTGTCAAGTATCCAGTTGGAATAGATTCCCGTGTCAAGGATATATATCCAAAACTAAGCATTGGGACAAGTGATGTCCGTTTCATTGGAATTTATGGGATGGCAGGAATAGGCAAAACCACAATTGTGAAAGATATCTATGATAGAACATTCCACCAGTTTGAAGGAAGCTGCTTTCTTGAAAATGTTAGAGAAGCTTTAAAAGAACCCCATGGTCTACATTCTTTACTGAAGAAACTTCTTCTTGAAGTTTTGAAATCAAAGGAATTAGGGTTTACTGATGTTGCCAGAGGAATCTTTTTTCTGAAACACACCCTATGCAAAAAAAAATTTCTCATTGTTCTTGACAATTTGGACCAATTAGGCTGCAAGTTGATACCATTCGCAGGAGATTCAAACTGGTTCGGTTCAGGAAGTAGAATCATCATCACAACAAGCGATGCTTGTCTACTAGATAAAATTAAAATATTAGATTTGAGATACGAGTTGAAGAAATTGGACAACAATGAGTCTTTGGAGCTCTTCAATCGTCATGCATTTAGAAATTCCAACCCACCTACAGAAGACTTTATGGAGCTTTCAAGACGTTTTGTAAGGTACATTGGTGGTCTTCCATTAGGTCTTCAATATACAGGTTCTTTTTTGTTCCAAAAAAGCATTTTTGTGTGGAAACTTTCCTTCGAGATATTTCAAATAATTCCTATAGACAAAATTCAGAAGAAACTTAGAATAAGCTATGATACACTGGATGATGAAAAAGTACAAAACATTTTCCTTGATATCGCATGTTTTTTTATCGGAGTGGACAAAGATGATGTAATAAACATATTGAATGATTGTGATTTTTCTGTTGAGAATGGAATTAGTACTTTGACGGGAAGATTTTTACTAATAACTGATGGGACAAATAAATTGGGGATGAATGATTTGATTCGGGATATGGGTCGGAACATTGTTCGTGAGGAATCTATTAAAGAGCCTGGAAAGCGCAGGCGATTGTGGTTTCACACGGATGCATATGACGTGCTAAAAAATCTAAAGGTAAAGAGCAAACACTGTAAAAATGTTTGGTGCTAAAACATTCTTTTGTTCAGTTTTATGTTTGACATGAAGAATTTTAGATTAGTGTTGCTTCATTTCTTTTATATATGTACAAAATGATTTTGTTTTCTCTTTTTATCAGGGAACTGAAACAATTGAAGGTATCAAGCTAGAAATGACTATGCCAGAGAATGAACATTTAACTACCAGAACATTTGAGAAGATGCCCAATTTGAGATTACTTCAGATCACCAATGTACATCTCACTGGAAGCTTTGCAAATTTATTTACGGAGTTAAGGTGGTTCTGCTGGCATTATTACCCTTTGGAGTGTTTACCTTCCAGTTTTTACCCACCAAAACTAGTTTTACTTGATATGCAGTACAGCAACGTCAATAGATTGTGGCATGGCGCCAAGGTATGACATTAGCCACAACACCTTTCTCTTCAAATTCAGTCATATGTATAGCACATAGTTTATTTGGTTCAATAGTTCTAGGAAAAATGTGGCAAGAGAATCTAATTTCATATTTTTCTTACTTGTAAGCAGCATCTAAAATACTTGAGAATCCTGAATGTAAGTCATTCTCAGTTCCTGATAACCACCCCTGATTTCGAAGGACTGGAAATGCTTGAGAAATTATTGCTTCGAAATTGTTCAAGTCTGGAACAGATTCACCCATCAATTGAACTTTTGAGTAAGTTGGCTCACTTGGATTTGAACGGATGCTTCAAACTGAATCGATTGCCTGAGCAATTGGGGAATTTGGAAGGCTTAAAGAAGCTTGATGCAAGCGGTACAGCTATTAAAAAATTACCTGATTCCATCGGACATCTGCGTAGGCTGGTGGAGCTGAGTTTAGAAGGTTGCAAGAACCTTAAAAACCTTCCAAGTAGCATTTGCCATCTGATTTCACTTGAAGTGCTTAATCTAGATTCCTGCTTAAAGCTGGAAAAATTTCCGGAGAAATTGGGGGATATCGAATGCTTAAGGTGGCTTGATGCAAGTAGAACCGCTATTGAACAATTACCAGATTCCGTTGGACTTCTAAGGTGGCTGGTCAAGTTGAAATTAGAAGGCTGTGAGAACTTTAGAGAGCTTCCAAGTAGCATTTTTCATTTGAATTCACTTGAAGTGCTAAGTCTAAAATCGTGTTCGAACCTACATTTGATCAACTGCACCAGTCTTCAGTCGCTATTGGAATTTCCTCCTAGTTTAAAGGAGCTAGACTTGACTAACTGCAGCAGTCTTCAGTCACTCCCAGAACTTCCTCCTAATCTGGAAAACATATATGCACGTGGCTGTACATCACTCGAAAAATTACCAATACTGTCGAGGTTGAAACACTTGAAATCACTGAATCTTGAGAACTGCAGCAGTCTTCAACTACTCACGGAACTTCCTCCTAATTTGTGCAAGCTAGACTTGACTAATTGTAGTGATCTTCAATCACTACCAATACTTCATCCTAATTTACACCACCTAAACCTGACTGGCTGCAACGGTCTTAAATCACTGCCAGAAATTCCTCCTGATTTAGACCTTACATTCTGACATTTACTTTCAAAAGTTTCCTTCAGGTATTTCTTCCTCTCTCTCCCCGCCCATTTTTGTCTCTCTTTCTTAAATTATTCTTTATGTTCAACAGAATTGCTCTGAATTTTGCGACTATAATGTTCAAATTCCAAGCAGGTACATTCTAGATTTGTTCAGTCATCAAAGAATGGGAGCTTCAATCCCATTTCAGATGCCACTGGACATGAATTTTTTTTTAGGAATGGCTTTTTTGGTTGATATTATTCCTGATTTAAAGATGACATCATTAATAAAACAGATGGTACTGACTTCAACTGTCCCGGTCTATATGGATTACTGGAGTTCAGTCATGGATGAGATACATCAAACTCTCAATCATAGTTGTCAAAATCTTACGATATGCGATATGTATCATATACGATACGATACATAGATCGCAGGGTGAATCTAAAATGACACCAGATCCTACGATTCAGTTATGATTCTTACGAAATGATACAATGCACGATATTTTTTAAAGTTAGCAAATAACAACCGACTTGAAAAAGTTTTTATGTAGAATCAAAAGAGTAAAAACAAAACTTTTAAACCTTCTATCATTTCAAATGAAGAGGTTTTTTAGTCTATATTGCTTGATGAGCCTTTAATTACTTTTTAGAGTTTTATATCTTCTTCAGATATGTCGCTCTATTTTTCTCACGTTACTTTCTATAAGCAGATACATAAATCTCCACTTTGTTAATTTGTATTATTCTCTTTTGTTTTATAGATAAAAGGTGAATCTAAATTTTCATTTTCTCTTGTTACTCTATAAAGTTTACTAAAATAATATTTAATAAATCAATTTAGAGTATTTTGACTACTATCTAACTGTAAAATTCGTTTTTAGTCTATAATAATATTTACTTGACTACTTTTATATATAGTCAAGCTAATATGCTTGATTGTCCAATAAATTGTGTTTTTATATGTTTAAATATATATTATCACATTTTTCATTTCATTTCCTATCTTACAATACGATTCCCACATTTTTCATTTCATTTCCGTATCTTACGACACGATTTACGATTCATGATATGGTACATGAAACATGATATGGGGATCTTCGATACACAGTACGATTCACGATTTGACAACTATGCTCTCAATATAGGTACATTTTCTTTTGAACATGGCCTGTTAATTTTGTCATCAAAATTATACTTTTTCGTTCTGCTATAATATTTTTTCGCCTTGAAACAAAACACAATATCATTTTTTTTTTGGAATCATCCTGAAAATTGTATTGATTATTCAGTTATAGCATCAGGGACTTGGATTCTTAATGATTAAGGTTTTATACTTGCTTTTTCAACCCAATGCACATGTCTATGTTATTGATGAAGCCTAATCCGATCTTTAATTTAGAAGTGATTTTAATGCTACCCAAAAGGTGAATTATAGTTACGTTCGGGTGAATTAGGGTTTCTTATATTATTTTATATAAGGAGGAGATCTTGCAATTGTAATGTGTATGAAATTTCCAAAAGATAGTGAAAACTGATCGGCCGTTAACTGCTGACTAGTTCAACATTTAGAAAAACTACGTAAATTTTGTGTCCTGATTTCTTTTGATTTTCTCTGCTATTGTTTTTGCTGCGTTGTTATTCTCTAACAATCTGAGCATTGAGGAGTTAGGTTACTTTAAGGATATTATATATGATAATATGTCATGTAAATTTCATCACTTGAAAAATTACCATCTTTTAGTAGCTATAGAACTAGATATAGGCCCTTATAGGGCCCTTCTGTAGCTCTTTCTAAGAGCTATATCTTTCAATGTTGAAACACTTGATATTGTTAAATCCTGAGAACTGCGGCACTATTATTCAGTTACTCCCAGATCTTCCTCCTAATTTATTTGGACTATACTTGATTAATTGCAGAAATCTTCGATCGGTACCAAAACTTCCTCCTGCTTTACACTACCTATGCTCGACTGACTGCAGCAATCTTGAGTCACTACCAGAATTTCCTCAATTCAACATTCTTTACAATCTGACATTTGAAAGAGTATTTAATTCCTTCAGGTATTTTTTTCCACTTTTTCTCCCTCTTTTAGTTTGTCTCTCTTTCATAAACTATTCTTTCTGGGTAATATAATTGATTTTGACTTTGAGGCTATGATGTAAAATTTTCTGAACATATATCACTAATAAAAACAGATGGGCATTCTCCGAAGATTTTAGTTTCATTTGCTTAAAAAGATGTATGAGAACAAACTCTCAAAATTTGTAAGTTTCCTTCAAACATGGCCTGTTAAGTTTTGTAGTTATAATTAGTATATCTCTTCTAAAATACTCCCTCCGTTCCGACTTATAAGATCATTATTGACTTTCTAAAAGTCAATGGGACATTTTTAAATTTAAAATTGACATAATTCATTTAAGTTTTCAAAACAATAAATCTTATAATTTGTGGTACTTTTTATGTAGTTTGTGATATTTATAATTATATTGGCATAAACTAAATGAATCCATCACAATTTTGAGTTTGAAAATGATTGAAGTTGACTTTCAAAAGTCAATATTGATCTTATAATTTGGAACGGAGGGAGTATTTGTTATCCTTTAGAAACAAAACAATAAATCCTCCGTTTCAAAATAAAATATCATTTTTGATTTTTTTGAAGTCAACTTAAGACCTTTTAAACTCAAAATTGACATGGATCTCTTTAATTTTAGTCAATACAATGATTAATATTGTAAACTATCTCAAAAGTACTATTAATCATAAAATTTGTCGTTTCATAAGTTTAAATGAGCAATCTCAGTTTTGAGGTTGAAAATGTCTCAAATTGACTTTAAAAGTTAATAATAATCTTATAATGTGGAATAGGAGTATATCATGTCTTGAAATTTGTTTTGCTTGATTATTTCAGTTATTAATTTCAGGGACTTGGGTTTTTTATGACAAAGGTTTTATAGTTTCTCTTTGTGCCAATACATATGTCTCTGCATTTCGTACATTGTTCTTTCAATTCTTGATCTAGTGATTACTTGAAGCATAGTTTATATGATTGCAGGATCTTAGTTTCTAAAAGCTTCAGCATGTTCAGAAGTATGTTATTTCTAACTTTTTTGGATGGAAAATATTTTCCCAGAAATGTTAAAAAAGTTATATTCACATTAATTATATTCAATACTGCTCATCTATTTATGGTTTTATCTGAAAGATAAACTCTGGTTTTTTCCAACTGTTGCTCAGGTTACACTTGCATGTTTGGTAAGACACAGAAGATGCCGCAACAAACGGAGCGCATCGCATCGTCTGTTGGACACAAAAAAAGATTGAAGGGCTTAATTCTGAGAGGCAACTTCAATTTTTGTAACAAAAAAGATGATAACAAATCCTTCATTCACATTTTCATACTTTCTTGCAATTTAATAGAACAATATATATATATGGGTCCTCATCCGTGGCAACCGGTTGCCACGGGTACTATTTCAGTAACTATAATCTACACCGTTGATCTCGAGATTAGATGACACAGATTGAAACTAATTTCCACTCTGACACTAGAGGCTCTAGCGGCAGCAACATGAGTTGTAGTGGCAAGACAAATTATAATAGGAAACTGATAAATCCACATAAGAAATTGATATTTTCACATACAAAGTGTCGCTATAGATCCTACTGCGACGGTTTTCACCGTCGCTATACATGTACAGCGATACATTGTATGTGGAAATATCAATTTCTTCTGTGGAAATATCAATTTTCATTATAATATTGCTACACTGCCTGCCGCTACAAGCTCTGACGGTAGTGTAGTTTTTTATTTTTATTTTTTATTTGTTTTTTTGGTATATAAACTACACCTTATTAAGTGAGTTAACACAACATATGTTCCCTCCTGACAAACTTCAACTATTATTAGCCTACTCATTTTTTATTACTCCTACTAGCTAGTCCATAATATAACATCACTATATATTGACTTTTTGATATAGTTGATTTGAATTAATTAAGCTTTAAACAATTATATAAAATTGTAATTATCTAACTAATACAACTACTTATAATTAATTATAAGATTTATTTTTATATACATTTTTTAATTTAATTTTAATTTATATTTAATGTATATTTTTATATGTAATTTAATTTTATATTTTTATAAACTATTTATATATAATAATATAAATTAAATATAAATTAAATTTTATATTTTAAAACGGATAAAGTAATTTTAATTAAATTAAAATATAAATTAAATTTAAATTTAAAATATAAAAATACTTTATCCGTTCTAAAAAATAAAATATTGTATATTTTAGAACGGATAAAGTAATTTTAATTAAATTAAAATATAAATTAAAATTATACTTAAAATATAAAAATACTTTATCGGTTCTAAAAAATAAAATAAAATTTGACTTTTCAAAATTAACTTGAGATATTTTTAAACTTAAAATTGGTTTGTTTCATTTAATATATATATATATATATATAAATCTCATAATTAATTATAAGTAGTTGTATTATTTAGATAATTACAATTTTATATAATTGTTTAAAGCTAAATTAATTTAAATTAACTTTATCAAAAAGTCAATACATAGTGATGTGATATTATGGACTAGCTAGTAGGAGTAATAAAAAAATGAGTAGGCTAGCAGTAGTTGAAGTTTGTCGGGAGGGAGCATATCTTGTGTTAACTCACTTAATAAGGAGTAGTTTGTATACAAAAGAAAAAAAAACAACACTGGCGTCAGAACTTGTAGCAGCAGGTCTGAGGGGCAATATCATAATTTGTCGTGTCGCTACAACTCATGTTACTGCCGCCAAAATATTTAGCGGCAGAGTTGAAATTAGTTTCAATCTGTGTCATCCAATCTCGAGATTAACGGTGTAGATTATAGTTGCTGAAATAGTACATGTGACAACCGGTTGTCACGGATGGGAACTATATATATATATATATATATAGGGTACCAATCCGTGGCAACCGGTTGTCACAGACACTATTCCAGCAACCATAATCTCCACCGTTGATCTCGATATTGAATGGCTAGGATTTGAATTTTTTTTTTCCCTGCCGCTACAGCCTGTAGCGCCAGTACCAAAGCTTGTAGCGGCAAGAGAAATTACTCATTTGCCCCTCATTTACCCATATGGTACACAGCCTGCCGCTACAAGTTGTAGCGGCAGTGTAAAAAAACAAAAAGCTAGAATGTCGCAGCGGTAGGGTCTTTGTCAATTGACCCATAGGTCTAAGGATTGAATCCCACATTTGACATAATTTTTTTTGCAAATCAACAAATATTCATTTATATTTATATTTATATTTATATATTTATAAACATATTTAGAGATAAATATAAATATATAAATATTTATATTTATATAAATATTTAAAGATAAATTTTTAAATATTTAGATATATGAATTTATAAACAAATATTTATATATATGAATATTTTTATATATGAATTTATATAAAAATTTATATGAATATTTGTTTTTAAATATTTATATATATAAATATTTGTTTATAAACAAATATTCATTTATATTTGTATATTTATAAACAAATATTCATATATATTTATATATTTATATTTATATTTATCTCTAAATATGTTTATAAATATATAAATATAAATATAAATATAAATGAATATTTGTTTGTAAATATTTATATTTATATATATATAAATATAAATGAATATTTGTTGATTTGCAAAAAAAATTATGTCAAATGTGGGATTCGATCCTTAGACCTATTGGTCAATTGGCAAAGACCTTACCGCTGCGGCATTCTAGCTTTTTGTTTTTTTACGCTGCCGCTACAACTTGTAGCGGCAGGCTGTGTACCATATGGGTAAATGAGGGGCAAATGAGTAATTTCTCTTGCCGCTACAAGCTTTGGTACTACCGCTACAGGCTGTAGCGGCAGGGAAAAAAAAAATTCAAATCCTAGCCATTCAATGTCGAGATCAACAGTGGAGATTATGGTTGCTGGAATAGTGTCCGTGGCAGCAGTACCAAAGCTTGTAGCGGCAAGAGAAATTATTCATTTGCCCCTCATTTACCCATATGGTACACAGCCTGCCGCTACAAGTTGTAGCGGCAGCGTAAAAAAACAAAAAGCTAGAATGCCGCAGCGGTAAGGTCTTTGCCAATTGACCAATAGGTCTAAGGATCGAATCCCACATTTGACATAATTTTTTTGCAAATCAACAAATATTCATTTATATTTATATTTATATTTATATAAATATAAATATAAATATAAAAATTTATGTTAAATGTGGGATTCGATCCTAAGACATATTGGTCAATTGGCAAAGACCTTACCGCTGCGGCATTCTAGCTTTTTGTTTTTTTACGCTGCCGCTACGACTTGTAGCGGCAGGCTGTGTACCATATAGGTAAATGAGGGGCAAATGCGTAATTTCTCTTGCCGCTACAAGCTTTGGTGCTGCCGCTACAGGCTGTAGCGGCAGGGAAAAAAAAAATTCAAATCCTAGCCATTCAATCTCGAGATCAACGGTGTAGATTATTGTTGCTGAAATAGTACATGTGGCAACCGGTTGTCACGGATGGGGACCCTATATATATATATATTTACGGATTATGATCTTCTCCATTATACTTATCTCCCAATTTCTTCTAATACACATTTATTGACATAAATATTACATTTAACGACAAAATAAAATTCGTTGCAAACAATTTGCGACATAACACAATAAAATTTGTCGTAAAAAATTTTGTCACTAAACTTTTTTTTTTCTGTCGCTAAGTGTGTATTGAATGATAGGTGTAATAAAGGGAATTATAATCTCTCTGTTACCATAACCTTGGCTAGCCAGGAGCAAAAATATCAAAATATTAAGGATTAATATTTCTTTTTCCTTCTAAATCTTTAGAATTACTTGGTGGATTTGGTGAATGATAATTATTTTCTTGCCTATATTCTCCCCCTTAAATTAAAGTTGCTAAATAATTCTCTTTTTGCAACTTTATGGAATTTTGTGGATAAAAGAGAGACTTCCCATGAGGTGAGATCAGGACTCGGCCAACATGTTTAAGTGAACAAAAAACCTTTTGTGATGATGCTGACAGAATAAAAAGAGAGAATGTTTTGTTTGATTTAAGTCCTTCGAGTGTAGAAAGAGATGAGCCAACAGAAGTACAGAACACAAGGGATTATTGCTAACTTTTTTCTGGAGCAAGATGGCTTTAGGTTATTTATAATGTCAGATTAATAAGTATCGTTGAACGTTCAAAGTGTTATTAAAGTGTAAAAATGTAGTTAAAAAGGGAGAGGTGACATAAATCGGAGTTTTTTTGGGGTAGAAGAGTAACTCCACTTCAAGAGATGAACCCAACTCCTTCTCCGATTTGACTCAACCATACCTAATCTCTTAGAAAAGATCTGATAGATAGTAGCTACCTAAGGCGCGTTTAAACCCTTCACCAATCATGGTCTTGCATCTAGTAAGTCCAGTTTCATACATAAATATACCTGATGATTTATATTTGATTTAACAAACATAAATATTACTCTGATAATATCATAATATAATTATTATTACGACATTATCAACCAAATAAATTTTGCCACATAAATATTGTTTAACAATGACTTCAACATCAAGGGACAACATACTGCTACTCCGAAAAATGTAATATTTTTGTTATCAAATATACATTGTCCAAAGAAATGACAGGAAGATGTAATAAAACGAAGTTTGATCCGACAATGAATCAATGTTTATTTTTTTGGTAGTTGTAACATGACTCATTTAATTAATCCTATCATGTTATTAGTTTGTTTTCCTCTCTTTTTTTTCCTACATACTCCCTCCGTCCCAAATTAATTGCTTTTCTAAGATTTTTTAAAGTTAAATTGACTATTTTTAAAATTAATAATTAAACATATGTAAATATATTTCTAAAATTATAAAAATTAAAATTAGTAATAAATTGTATATACTTTCTTTTGGTTATAATATCTTCACTTATATGTTAGCAAAAATAGTAAAAAGATTAGTTTTAAAAATAGTCAATTTGACTTTAAAAAGTTCTAGAAATGCAATTAATTTGGGACGGAGGGAATATTTTTTTTTCTTCAAAGACTTAATAAGTCTAATCACACATTTTCCTCAGAACACTCCCATTATGAAGAGATTCCATTATAAAATAAAATTTATAACTAATATCAATAATCTCCTAATTATAATATTAGTGAACAATTAATTTCATAATAAGAAGAAAAAATTCAGCCTCGTAAGAAAAAAGGAAAATCTTATATTAAGAGGAAAAAGAAAAAAAACTGAACTCTCACATAGTGGTAAAAATCTAATATGAAATTTATAAATCACAATGTGCTTCATTTTGATACTTGTGAGGTATTTTAGTTATCTTTATTTTTTATGTGGATTCGGTTTGATATGTGCCCAAATCATATGTACACTTTTTCCTTTTTTTTTTTTAAAAATTATTTATTTATTTATTTATTAGTTTTCAACATATATTTTGCTTCTACTATATTATAAAACAAAACAAATTATATACATACTTATATTATTTAATAATGTAAAAATATAACATATTAATATGTTTTCAGTACATCTTAAAATTATGTTTTTTCTTTTTCGTAAGAAGAAAATGAAATTCCGGGAGAAAGAGGGCGTTTACTAAATATTTTCTGCAAATATTTCATATGAAGTACAATGGACAATAATATTGTCGTAATATGCTTTTAATTTTATGTAGACTAGTGCAACAAAAGAGTGAAGATTATAACAAGGACCAACTTATTGAATTACACTTCCCATGTGGAGGCTAAATTCCAATATATAATTATTGAAAGCCTTGCTAAGGCAAATGGATCTCATATACATATAATTATATTTTTCCTCTATTAATTTTAAATATTTTTTTTATTTAAAGCACATTAGTTATTAGATAGTAGTATTAAAATAATTTAATTACAAATAATTTAACATGCTTAGTTTTCTAAAATCAACAATCTATCAATATATTACTATATATTTAAAACAAATGAAAATTTTATCCAAATTAACTGAGTTATTTTAATTGGTCAATGAGTTAATTCTTAATTAGAACTGAGTTTATCATCTTTACCGATACAAATGTATGTTATGTTTATAAATATATTGAACTTATCGTATCCTAAGGGTATACATGCATGTATTAAAAAATAAATACAATAATTTTGATATACATATAACTCTTCAATTTTATTTTAATGTATTAATACCATCCATATTACACTATTTATAATCAAATTATAATATCAAATATAATAGATTATCGATATTAATCCGTACTTTGTACAAATTATCGATCTAGTTAATAATGATTAAGTATTGGTAATTATCAGAGGTTGACACCTAAACATGATTAGTTAAGATGGTTCACCAAGAAAGTAATTTACTATTTTCTTAAAAATAAAATTCTCTTTTTTTCTTACTACAACTAAAATAGAAAAATAACATCTAAAAGTGGGACTGACACGTGTTTAATGATAAAGGAAATTAAAAAAACAATCTTGTGGTGGGAATTAATTAAGTCTATCTGAAAACAAGAAAATTACACAACAGTATATCTACTACATAGTAGTGCGTTTGGGCACAGGGCAATTTCTATCTATAGGAAAAAGATGGAATAAAATGATGCAAAGGATCTACAGAGCAGCACCCTCTGCCATGGCTACCCTTCCTCGTTCTGGGGTTCGTTCCTCTCTTTCTCTCTCTAAAATTATTTACACAAACCCATAAACAAGGATCTTCTTGCTGTTTCTTATAACAATTGATCTGCCGTTTTTGTTTGTGCCAAAAAGTAATACTGACTTGAAAAGTTCTGTGTCTTTGGATGATTTAGTCATACCCATTTCAGAAAAATGACTAATTCTAATTGTAATACATGTATTTGCTGCCCTTTTGAATAGAATGAACTGTTTTCATTTGTATTTATGCTTATCTTTGATTTAGAAGTTTAATCAATTTTTATTTTTTGTGCAAATATTTGCCATTTTGATTTGGTCTTTAAGAATTGTTACTTTATTCTGGGTAATGATGGGAATTGGTAGATGTGTTGTGGATGAACTTGATGAACTTAATTCTAATTAAGGTTTCATTTTTCTCACTTCCCCGATCTAATTGGACCTTCGGTTACTATTTATATCAGTATCATGTAATCTGAAGGGGAAAGTAAAAGAGTAGGCTGTTCAGGTTTTTCTATTATACTGGGATTTAGTTTGCCAAATGTATATTCTATGAATAAGTAGGTCGTGTGGTACTAGTGACTTTAGCACGCAAGTTGCTCGTAATAATCACCCAAACACTACCCCAAGAATCAATCACCTATGCCTTGAAAGATTTTGACGTAATAAAAGGTATATAAAATGGATTAATAAACATTTTTGTAAATGATAAATTAGGATTCTGTGGGAAATTTTGATATCCATATATGAATTATGTTACTTAGAGCTGCAGTTGCTTTTCTTGATGGAACTTAACATTGATACGTTCAATTATACTTCCAAGTAGCAGTGGTTTAAGCCGCATAGGATTTTTAAGATTATTCAAGGACATCTATCCGCGCTTTCTCTTTTCCTTAACTTATACAACTAGAAGAAATTTTCAAGTCCATCTTATACTGCCAAGCTTTTGCCTTTGTGTTAAACACTTAAAACCTGTTTAGTGTTTTACTTTTGGTATCATTTTTCCTCTTTGGGCTGAAAATGCATTTTATGATTTGGTGCTGCTTCTTTTGGATACAACTTGAATGATCTTCTTCTTCTTTCTCTTTTTTTTCTCTTTTTTTATTTATTATTTTCTTCCATTCTTTTTGCAATTGTTGTAGACGAGGAGGGCGCTATGCGTATGGCCGGGTATGAGACAACTTTCCCTTAGAAAAAATCTTTTCTATGGATTTATGCGCTTCTTCTCGATTCCTTTTCAAACTGTGAGGGGTGTCAGTAGATCACTTGGA
This sequence comes from Aralia elata, assembly GCA_034770075.1. Classification (NCBI taxonomy): domain Eukaryota; kingdom Viridiplantae; phylum Streptophyta; class Magnoliopsida; order Apiales; family Araliaceae; genus Aralia; species Aralia elata. The sequence continues at coordinate 18,896,974 of CM068384.1, forward strand.
GTTTCTCATTTATGTAGCGTTGTCAACACGTCTTCCCAATTGCAAATTGAACTGGTGAGCACATCTCTTTATTTCACAATGTTAGAATATAAATTCAGTTACTCCATCTATCTATAATTCAACATAAGCTTGTTAATTGTATGCTTTCTTTATTTAATTGTCACACTGTTGTTCCTTCATCTTGTTGTTTTCAACTATGTTTTTTTTTTCATACGAAAAAAATAAAAATTTAAAGTGATATGATTATTGAACTCTCGTATGTCTAAATTTCCTTGAAAGATGTCATATAGCTTAAGATAATATGTTGTCAAAAAGCTGTGATTTTTGTAACCCCAAGTGTTGGGAGGAAAGGCCCTTGAAGAATAACTTCAAGGTCACTGGTTCCAATGCCTATACTTGGGGCCAAACTTACTTATCAAAAAAATAAAAGGTCTGTGATATGAGCTGTGAGGTAGATCATGAGTTATTTCATTCTAATGTTTTAGCTGAAGGGTTTAGCGGCTTTTAGCTCAAGTAAGCACTCGAGTGTATTTACTCCCATAGCCATATGCATTTTTTGGTTTACTAGAGTGAATGTATATGATTGTGCTTGTTCTTCTGCAAATGATTATGTTCATCTATACTACTGACCAACGCACTATACTTGCACACACATAGACGTGTAGTCACACACTCACTAATTGTTCCGCCTTTTAATCATTTACATATTTTACTACGTACCACTCTCAACCTTTTAATTAGACCTAACAATTTGGTTTACAAACTGGTAGGTCAACTCAAATTAATTAGAACCATTGGGTTGGTTAACTACTTTAGTTAGGTTGTTTAAAGTTTAGACCCATATTTTTTAAAAGAAAAGCAGGCCCAAACCATTTAATTGGTTTTGACCCATTTTTTCTGTGTGGGTCCAAATGAAAATCGAAAGAATCCAGTTAGGGCCTCTCCTCTCACGTCGTCTTTTCTCCCTCACTGCTTCCTCTTCGTTTTCTTCTCCACTCCTTCCCGTTTCTTTCTAATATCCTAATATCCTATCTAATCTCTTTAGGGAATTACTATTTCCACAAGGAAAAAATGATATTTCCACGAGATCTCACTCACATGAAGGTTAGTCCCACTTACTATTCATGTGAGGAGAGCCTTGCGGAAATATCAATTTTCTTTGTGGAAATATCAATTCTCTCTCTTTATATTTCTCAATTTCTCTCATGTTATGTTTAAATATATAGAGTAGTGGAGTAGTAATATATAAATAGAGCAAAGTGAGGTGCTTAGATTTGTCCCTATTCCTGTGTCTAATTTCTTCCCTTACCGATTCCAAAGCAGCAGCTAGTATTGGACTAGTCTTTTAGATAGAGAGTTTGTCTACAAATTTAAGAGAGAGTATAAAATTTCACACAGAGAGTGTTATAAAAATTTTAGAGAGTATGAAAGTTTTAGAGAGAGTGTAAAAATGAGTATAAATTTTTTTAGCGAGAGAATGTATAAAAAAATTAGAGAGAAGTTATTTATTGGGCCATGATAATAGTAAGCTTGAAATTTGAAAAATGGATTGACCTATATTGGACCTATAACTATTTGGTTCCAACCCACGTAACCCATGCTAAAAACAGGTTCTATGGTTTTAGTTCTTAATGGAACCATAACCATTTTTTGTCTGGTCTACTTTTAATGCTTTGTTATATTACCAGGTGCCATGTCTCAAGGACAATTATGCATACCTTTTGCATGATTTGAATACGGGCACTGTTGGAGTAGTGGATCCTTCTGAAGCTGTACCTGTCATTGATGCCTTGAGTAAGAAAAATCGAAATTTGACCTATATACTGAATACTCATCATCACTATGATCACACTGGTGGAAATATGGAGTTAAAAGAAAGATATGGTGCAAAGGTATGATAACTTTTATCTTTTTACATTAGTTTCATTGTTAATTTCCACCTTTTTATTTGTTTCAATCTTTCCATTCCCCCTTCCTTCACCCTACTTTCTCCCTTTCTCTAAAGTCTAAACCTTTTTGGGCACTGTTGTGCATCACCAAGTTTATGTATTACAATTGCTATCCATGATTTTTCCTTAATATTTTTTTTGACTTAGAACTTTACCCATTCTTATGTTTCTTTATAGGTAATTGGCTCAGGACTGGATAGGGATAGAATTCCTGGCATTGATATAGCCTTGAATGATGGGGACAAATGGATGTTCGCAGGCCATGAGGTGCTAGTCATTGGAACTCCTGGTCATACTAAAGGTTGTATTTTATTACCTTGTTTCTCCCCAGGAATTCGTTTAATGTACTTCAAAAATGGATTCTATTTAACTCCATGGGGTGGCAGAAATGGCAGAGGCCTTGGGGAATAACCTTAATGTCAGTAGTTCCAATCCCCATACCTCGGGCCAAAATTAACTATCAAGAAAGTAAGGAAGAAGAGAGAGACAGAATGGAATCTTGTTTTAAAGTCAATTGAGCATCGGCTTCACTCTATTTTTACTGGTCATTGTTGGAATTCCAGTTGATGCTAGAAAAAACGGCATGAGTGGTTCAACTTATTACTCTTTTTGGGTTCACTTACTTTTCATTTATATTATTTTTCATCTGTAGTGGTAAGTTTTGAGTTCTTCATGAATTTTACATCTCGGTGAAGCTTGATATCCTCATAGTATGTTGGTTGCATGAATGGGTACATTTTTGTTTTACCAATATTCTACCATGATCTATTGGACTAGTAATTGCTACAGTTACACTTAACCAACTGCGTGATTGATAAAGATCAAAGTTCGTATACAGTTTTATAAAATGAGAAAGAGAATGGGCAATAAACTAAAATGTTGAATGGGCACTCTCTTAGTCTCTCTCACTATATATATTTATTTGTATATCTATTTGATATAATGTTATTCACTATGTTACATGGACTCGGGTATGGGAATCTGGTGTTGGTAGTGTCTAGGTATCAGACTTGTCTGTTCTTAAAATAATAGGATTTGGAGACTCGGCATAAAAGGATCTATTTTTTATATATGAGTGTGTGGATATGACATGCCATGTTCTTTAAAGTTAATATTATGTGAGATTTAGTGAAAGAACGTCAAACATTGAGTATTAATTTGAATATTAAAGATAATTAGTGGGGTATACTTAAGTGATGATTTAAGTGTGACAGATTTAGTGAAGAAAGTACTAAATTTATGGGTATTAATGCATGCAGGACATATTAGCTTTTATTTTCCAGGATTTGGATCAATTTTTACAGGAGACACTTTGTTCAGTTTATCATGTGGGAAGCTTTTTGAAGGAACTCCTGAGCAGGTGAATTTTTTGCAGTCTAATCTTTGTTCTGTCCTTATTTTGAGCTTTACAAGTCTTGAACTTCCATCTCTCAACTTTTCATTTAGTTTTTTCACATAGTTTTACACGACTTCACAATGTGAAGGGATCATTCCTTTATACTTTAGAATTTAGATAAATCTCTGCATGTGTTTGTGTTACAAGATGATGTTAGAAAAATAGACGCCGAATGTCATTTTACTCAGGCAGTTAAAACTGTCTTTGCGCTTTAGACAATTCATTCAAATGTTAGAAGGCTGGTCAACAAGCCTGGTTTGATTGCCATGTGAATGATGATGCATGAGTAGTTTTGTCTGCAAATATTGTAAGCTAATTTTAGATTTATGCCGCAAGCTTGAGTTGGAGTTCTTCAACGGTTATGGAATTCATTTAATAATCTAAGGGGAGTACTGTAACAGACTTGTAACTTGACCTTGTGCTCTGTCAAGCCTAGGTTTATGACACTTGGCAGTTTGAGTGAAGTTGATGGATTTTTAACTTCCAAAAGATGATGAAAACTACTTACAAAACACCGCTTTTTATGAGAAAATTCAAGAATTGTTGTCCAGGGACAGTAAATTTGTGTACGCAGACATCATCATGTACGTCTTCGTAAGTCAAAAGTGTTTTTCAAGTTTCAACTGTTGCAAATCTGGTGAATTTGGAACAAATTTGGCTTCAGAATCTTGTTACTTTTCGCCACTGGAATTTTTATTATAGTGAGTCATGCACGTTGATTTGGTGTGCTTGTAGATGTGGAGAAAATTACCTAGTTTCTTAAAAGTTATTTGGAAGTTCTTCATAAGGACTTATCTTTTTGAAATTCAAAGTACGATTTGGTAAGTTACTTTTTGACTTGTTTGTTTTAAACTAGTAATTGTTTGTATTCCAGATGTATGCCTCCCTTAGAAAAATAAGTTCTTTGCCGGATGACACAAACATATACTGTGGTCATGAATATACATTGGTAAGTCACATTCCTCCTCAGCCATTTTTTAATAGCTTCATACTTTCTTGGATTTTCACGAGGGCCACCACTGCGTGACATGTTTTGGCAGAGTAATGCGAAGTTTGCATTGTCTATAGAACCTGGGAATGAAATCCTACAATCATATTCCATACACATAGCTCATCTTCGTGATAAGGGTTTACCAACGGTAATTTCTATTTTCCTTTTCGTTTTCCTTTATAATTTACGACAGCGTCTATTTTAATATTCGTGATTTTGATGTGACTAAGAGCTCTGGTTTAAAACTTGAAAACTGCACTGCTTACGGTGTTTCCAAAAAAAGCTGGTCACCTCGGAATACCAAGTGTGTGATCTGACGTCGAATTGCTTTCACACCTTGCTTGCATTTGATAAGTTTTTATCATGAATAGGAATTATGCATTTATGCTCCATATTATTTGCATGCCTTTTTGCTCTGAAACTGGGGTTATAGAGATACAAAATGAAGTTTTCTACTCCATATCTAATATGCGGTTGTGAGTTTCACTTTTTTAATATTTTGAACATACTTGGTAGCTCAAGGATTAGTCCAGTCGTGTTTCAAGCTATGTTATATTTGTGGGTGTCAAGTACGGGTATGGTCTAGGTATCGAGTGCGGGTATGGTCTATGTGTCGGTGGCGGGCAGTAAAATCAATTTCTTCGGACACGTGGACATCGCTAAAGAGTGTGTAATATTTGGATATTGGTGCATAAACAAGATGTATAGATAAAATTTTTACAGCTCATGTAACTACATTGCCTTCCTTGATGAAATTACATTATAATAAGCGTCTACATGAACATTCGGATGACAATTGCTCAATAATGTCAACAAGTACTTTAAGACATTTAATTTTGCCAATATGATTGTTTTGTCTGCTTTTAAGTTGAATATATATTCCTTCAATTTTTGTGGACTACTTTTAATTGTGGGAGCTGTTCTTAGATTCCAACAACACTAAAGAAGGAGAAATCATGTAACCCGTTCCTCCGTACAGCAAGTTTGGAAATCCGACGATCACTAAATATACCTGTCACTGCAAGTGAAGAAGAAACCTTGGGTGCCATTCGCCGAGCAAAGGATGAATTCTAGGGTTTCTCATACCCTCTTCTTGTGAATACATTTTTTTTTCTTTTTTCTTTTTAATTTTAGTTTTAATTTTGTCCTTGTTATATAAAACCCATCAGTAATTATCTGTATCCGGATTTACTCCAAAGTTCCTTTGGATTTTTTTCTCAGTCTTAATTTGAAAACAAAAAAGAGACTTGAAATTAATAGTCTTATTTCAAATATACTCTTTGCAAACAAACATAGCCTTAAAGCAAAATCGGAGTAAATTAGGGATATAATGCAGATCTTCTTTGCTTGGGAAAATAATTATAGTATGGTGACACTTGAAGTGCTTCTGTTAAAGCTGTCAATTTATTTAAGAAACATGAAACAGTTTTGATTTCCAGAAACTAAAGCAGTATGTAGATAGTTTAGTCCTAAGCACCTCTTTTCTCAGAGTGAAGAAACAAAAATATGTTTACAGGACGGATTTTTGAAAATTTTGTGTGCTAGTAAAATTTTAATTATATAATTGCTTTTATTAGGTTTGGTTTTTGGTTAGCTGTACTATGTCTGGCTTGTCTGCTCTTTTAACTTGTGTTTTCTATTAACTGAAAAACTGCTATTTTTTTCGTATTTTCTTTAGAAACAAAATGTTTTAGGATAGTGTATGTTTTTGAGCTGACGTCAGCTAAAACATGAATAAAAATTTGTGACGAAAAGTCACCGCACTGTTGTAACCTCCCCAACGCTTTATATATATATATATATAGTTCCTCTCTCCAATGGGTTGGTTTGCTAACGAATCGGTCTTTAGCAGCGGTTCTGTCCGTCGCTAAAAGTTTCTGTCGCTGAACCAGCCTTTAGCGACAGACAGAACCGTCGTCAGTCCGTCGTCATAGTCCTGTTAAGTGTCGTCTATGCCTTTAGCGACGGTTCTGTTCGTCGTTAAAGGCCGATTCGTTTTTGATCCGTTTTGTGCGGTTCACTGGAGAAAGTTTCTGTGTGTATATATATATACCAGTCTTGGGAGTGCCATTGTTATTTCTCCACCGTATTCCACAGTACATGGTTGGGCGGCTCAAATGGTTATAATCAATAATTATTATTCGCATCATTTTGTATTTTATTTTTATATCGAACTCCGAAATATTATTGGTTTTTTTTTTTTGTGGCCGTAAATTCCCTTTTTTCTTCCTTTTCGTTTGGACGAGTAAGTTTAAGCTTGACCATTTCTTCCATTCTTAGATAGTCTGTCTGCGTCACAGTAAAATACACCCTATCCCTCAATCCTCTTTGAGCTTTCCTGCGTTATATTTTTTTATGAACTTCTAGCCAATGGACTTCAATTATTTCATCAACCTGCAAACCAAAGTATATAGAGAAATTTTTTTTTTATTTCAAACACATAAAAAGATTAAATAAATAATTGCATCCTATCTATCATTCTTATAAACAAACATAACCCAAGAAAAAAATAAATGATTTTATTTAATAAATGAAATAAATGATTTTATCTTATCCATCATTCTTACAAACATAACACAAGATAAAAGAATTAAGTCCTAAAGGAAATGAATTTGAACCCAAAACCTAATGCAACTTTATAGAAAAAAAATAAAGTTCATTTACATTATTAAATCAATATAAAGAGCACATGCAGTATTATGTTAAATAATCAACTCATTTAAAAGTTTAAATGGTTAGAAAGAATCATCAATAATATATATCACGCTAATAGTACTAATGCCTATAAAATATCATATATATTTGGTTAATGATGGGTGTATATGGGACTTTTTGTTATTTTAAGACATTTTTTTTTAACTTTTCGTTCAGTTCAGTAATGTCATTGAAACAATAATTACAGAGGAGTTGTTGTTAAGGATGTAAATGGCAAATTTGAATTTTTTTAGGAAGATCACTATAATTCCACCCGTATTTAATGCGGCTTTTGAAATTTACTCGTATCTGTCCCCATATTACGTTTTGCAGCTTTTGGCCCATGGCATCCCTAGTTGTTGTGTGTATGCAAGTGATTAATTGAGTATCGAACGGCTCAAAATAAAAATAAAAAAGTATATTATTTACTTTTATAACAATTGTTTGATACCTATTTTTTCTCCTAACATTTCCCTTAGGTTTTAGGGTTCTCTTCCCGACTAGGACTGATCATTCGGTTATAACCGAATCGAATAATTTATTCGGTTATAACTGAAAACCGAAATTTGTATGTTTTTACTATCCGAACAACTAACCGAATTATAATGTAACTAAATAACTGAATTTAATAGTTGGTTATTCGGTTAATAACCAAAATTAACAGCAGCTGTAATAAGCATTTGTCCTGTTCAGACCTAAGATATAAATTGCTAGCTACAAGAAGTCTTAAAATTCCCGTCCTTCAGACCCAAGTCAAGCGCATACAGTGAGCCAGATATAGAGCACACTGACTAGATCAAACAAATAAAATTATTTTCAATCAAGTAAATTATCTTCTTTTTTTCCCCTTTGGAAGCAGGTTGCTGATGTCAATGTCTTGCCTCTTGATTTGGATTAATACATGCATGATATTAGACAAGGACGACATAGACCCTCTAAGCAAACATCAAGCCACAACTAAACATAATGGTCTTTATTCAGTCATAATTGGGAGGAAAGCATATGAAATGGCCAGATAAGATCGAACATGACATAAAAATCCATGGATTTATGAAACTTGAGGCTGATTTGAGTTCACACTTATCTTGCATTCAAATGTAATAAGCATTTGTCCTGTTCAGCATATATAAATGAAACCCAACTCATAAACACACTGTTTCTCTGAGGATTTGCATATCCAAACAAACAGGCCATTCAGGTAGCAGCAGGCAGCAGCAGCAGCAACTCATAAATATCCAGACAGCAGCAGGCAGCAACACATGTAGCCCAGTAAGCAGCAACACCTGTTTGATAGTTAAAACATGAAATGGACATTTTATCGAACACTTCATGAGCATAAATTTATGCATTCTGTTCTAGTACAGGCTACAAAGTGGGACATTTTATCAAACACTTCATGTGCATTACACATACAAACACTTCATTTCAAAATACTCAAAACCATAAACATGAATTGACCTCTATAAACATGAAATCGGCCACAAACTGATGATTATTATGATATAAGAAAACTAAAAAAAAGCTAATTACAATCTATTAGATATTAAAACGGGTATAACTAAAATGCAAAAAATAACCGAATAACCGAAATATTTCGGTTAAAAAAGTTCGATTCAGTTCGATTATTTGATTTTATCCGTTTTTTCTCAGCTTTGGAGACCTCCCTAACCCCTAAAATTGAAATGTATAACAACATTGTAATAGTTTATATTCTAAAATAAACAACTACTGTCTGTATAGTAATTGATGTCTTAATTTAATAGCTATGACTTATGATTAAGATCTTTATCATCACTAGGTTTGCAGGTTCAATTCATATATTTATTAATTACTAAACTAATTACTTACTTATTAGTTTTATTATTGCGAGTCCGCCTCCTTGAATCTTTCTCATGCTCAGTAGCGAGTTCCCTCCCAGTCACTTGGGTTGCAAGAGACTGAAAAATAAAATAAATCCAATATGTTACAATTAATTGAATCATTCTTATCCTTTCCAATGGAAAAGCATGCAATATTGAGGAAGATATCATTTACCTTTTTGGGCATTTGTAATTTATCACGAACATTTTTCTCATGCTCAATAGCGAGTTCCCTCCCAGTCACTTGGGTTGCAAGAGGCTGAAAAATAAAATAAATCCAATATGTTACAATTAATTGAATCATTCTTATCCTTTCCAATGAAAAAGCATGCAGTATTGAGGAAGATATCATTTACCTTCTTGGGCATTTGTAATTTAGCACGAACATTCTTCACAATTAGTTCGATGAGATCTGCTTCATGCCTATCGATATCAATCCAAATAAAAAAGAGACATATATATTATTAAGATTCTCTTTAATAACCAGAAATTAGTTGGAGTAATTAAGGGAGATAATTTTTGACACGAGACGGTAATTCGACACCAACATGACATAAAATAAGGGGGTTAAATAGGAGATTAATTTGCTTAATTAAAATAGTGAATTAATATTAATGTTTATGTTTTATATAAATGAGGGAGTTGGTTAAACTCGTTATGTATATAAATATTACATATAAATGTAATATATTTATGGCTTAATATATTTTATTATGCTAAACGAATATAAATCGAATACGAAATGAAGAACTAGTTCACTATTTGAAGAATTTGTAGGTTAACATATTTGTTTTGATTAATCGAATAAAGAAAGTTATTTTTTCTTTAATTTGTTAATAATAAGAATTATGTTACTATAATGTAACATATGATGGTATAATATTTAATATTATACTAATTAAATGTGAATAAAAATATAAGGGTATGGACCAATATATATGAATATTGATATTAAATTAGAAAATTAAATTAACATTTAATTTGAGGTAAAATATGAGTTAAATAAATTGTTTTGAAACAATTTAAGGAAGGAATAAATGCATTTAATTTAATTATACAATATTAATTGTATAAATTGAATAAGTTACTATTTAATGTAACGTTCGTTACATAAAAAATGTTAAATTAATGATAGATTTATTCCATAATTCGAAAAATAATTTTTATACATAATATAAATGTATAATTATGGTGAATATTGGAATTACATTTAATTATATATAGTATGTGTAATTGAAATGTAATATATGAATAATGTGATAAGGATGGGTACTAATCAAAGCCTTAGTGCGGGCTGGATAGTGGAGCATGTGCTGAGAATTAATTTAAGCCAAGCACGCTAAAGATTAGTAGTGGGAAGTGCTGAGTAATTGGGCAAAGCAGGAGCTGGCAATATCTTAACTTTATTAAGGACACTAAGCATTTATTTATCTGATAATGGGAGAGAGAGAGGACCTTAGGAGCTTATACCAAAAACATTCTCAGCACTCTATTCTTATCCCATTTCCGCTCCAAACCATTCCTTTATGCTCTCTTCTACCTACAAAGCTCTAACATTAAAGTACCCAAATTCTAGTAATCACCAAATTCCTCCAAAATAGAAGTTATCAACTGAGATTAGAGAAGAATTGAAGCAAAATGCAGCTTAAAGGAGGAATTAAACTCAACCAATTGCAAGCTTGGAACACGAAATCAGTTAACACATCAAATAAACAAGGTAAGTCATGTTCCTTATCAAATTTATAGGAATTGAGTACATAATGATTGTTATTATTGAAACTGTGATGTTGGGTTGTGAGAATTGATGGGAAAAAGATAGTAAATGATGCTTGGAGTGATAAGAATGAAGAATTATAATTTTTTTTGGCTAAACCATACTTAAACAACTATGAAATTCTGGAAATTAAGCCTTGCATGCAAGATGTTTGAAAATTTGCCTGAGTGAGAATTTATGATTAAAAATCAAATATTAAGCAAAGTTTGGGGCTAGGTAACCTTTATATATATGTTATAATGTTAACTAAGTTGATTAAGTGAATCAAATCAAGCCCAAATCAAGTTTTAAAGAATTTCTAAAAACTTGAATGGAATAAAAAAATATGGTCAATAGGGCATTTTCAAGTCTCTGTAATTTCATGATAAAGAATCCGAATTGGTCATGTTATATTTATATAAAATACTATGTAGTACCATGTATAACATATCAAAATTTGAAAGCAATCGGATTTGTGGATTGAGAGTTATAAAATCGCAAAGTAGCTAAGAAATCATCAAAAGTGCTGGAATTCTGGGCAGCCCCCCCTGATCCAGATCCTAACTTCTGTTTAATTACAGTTCTGCCACTGAGTGTTTAATTAGTTAAAAATCAATAATAAAATGTGTTTTCTGCTAAAAAAAATAAATAATAAAATGTGTTTTAATACGTATACATAAGTTAATCTACAAATTGTGCTAATAACCTAACATGGTTAATTATTTGAGATTAAATTAGTAATCTTGGACATATACAAGTTTTGTTTGGGATTCATGGAACGCATTTGGGTTAAGCTATGTAATAACCTTAATTACATTACATAGTTATTACATGAGATATTAATCTTTCAAGGAAGCAAGAACGGATATAAGTAATACGCATGACATTAACATTGCGAAATAGCAACAACGTGATGAAATCAATTCAGAAACGGATTAAAGATTAGTTAACTAATCCAAAGCATTATAAAATCTTAAAAACTTAAGATTATAAAAGTGTAAAGTTGAGATGAGGAGTTTCGATTATAACGCGTTGTACAAACTAAAAATTATAAATCAATTTAGTTATGCGTTAAGTCTCAAATAAGATTATGAAGCATATTATAATTCAATGTGCTATATATAGATTATACATGGATGCTAAGAGATCGGATGAGGTAAACCGACAAATGAAGTTACGCAATGGACATTCGAATAGTGTATATTGATTAACACAAAGCAAATGCAAGTTTTTTAGTTTCGTTTGTATTACGTGAACTTGATATTGATTATGTGCAATCATTACCGCTTTATGATGCAATTGTTATGAATATGTTGAAATACTTATTTTGAATTACAATGTATATGTATTGTTGAAGTCAAATTATGACTAAAATTAATTGAGTTATGGAAACTCAATTTGTTTGTGATATGTGATTTGAGATATGTGAGAAATGTTAAGTTGATAACATATGAAGAATGATCTAAATACAACATGATAAAATTGGAAGCAAGCATGTAGAAATACATACCATGAAATATATAGAGCATATGCAGACACATTGCATAAGAATTATAATGCATTTATCAAATGCATAACATAAAGAATATGATGCGGGATTGAAATGCGTCGTATGTATGAAATGTGATGCATGAAAACTATTAGACTTGCTGGGTCGGTGTGCTCAACCTTGCAATAATTTGCAGATTAAGGTTGTAGCACGATTCCCTCGCTACCGTGATGATAAAGATTAGAGGCGCGTGAAAAAGAATGCTTTTAACTGTTTTCTCTAGTTGAAGTTATATTAAGTCGTGATGACGGTTTACGATATATGTAAACTAGATTATGTAAACCTTAAGTTATGAATAAAGGTTATTCATTTTGGAATTAAGATGTAATTATATAGTTTGCTTTGTAAAGTAGATTAAATGATGACAATGGTGTTTAAAGAATGGTGTGAAGTGAATATATATTTGACCACATTGCGAATATTCAAGGAATAATTCAAGTCAGAAATTGAACTTTACGTTCACATACGATCCTGAATATAAGTACAAATGCTAAAAGGTTACGAATTCTGGAACTGAGAGAAGATTGAAATAGCTAAGTTTTAATTTATCCGCATTTTTTTTATTATAACATCGATAAATGATGTAAAGTTAGAATGAGATTGTAATATTAACGCACAAGATTGGGAGTAGAAATAGTCCCAATTTTGGGGTCGTTACAGTTGGTGTTGAGTATAATCAGTATCCATATCATAAACAGGTCAACATGTTTAACACAAAATTTAAATGGGTCCAACACGTATAATTAACGAGTTGACCTGTTTAACACGATTAAACACGTTTATTTAAAATAATTTAAAACTAAATATGACATAACGTTATAATTTACTTTAAATATTGATTCTAAGCATGTTATTTTATCTTTTGTTAAAACTTTAAATATTGATTCTAAGCATGTTATTTTATCTTTTGTTAAATAAATGTTGTGCGATAAATAAATAACATTATTTATTCAATAAAAGAAGTGAATAATGTTTATTTAAATTTTTTAATTTATATAGTAAACGAGTTAAACGGGCCGACACGTTAACATGATTAATAAACAAGTTAGTGTTAGTATTGAGAATCTCGACACGAATAATTAAATAAGTAGTATTAATGTTGATCTGGTTAGAGTAATATCTATAATCTGATACAATACGAATTTGTCTAACCCGACACGATTGTTACCCGTACTTGGAGGTTAGGATGCACGTTTGGAACTAGATGAGTAACAACGAGGGTAAGAAGGTCTTTCTTTCTTCGTAATCCTAATAAATCTATTTCATTGAGGAACATATTAAGTATAATGTATTCTCCTTCCCTACTATGTTGCCATTTGTAGGTTGTATGTATTTTTGGAATTAAACTTTCCGATTATAATGTAAGAGTACACAAAAAGAGTTCTATAATAATAATAATAATAATAATAATAATAATAATAATAATAATAATAATAATAATAATAATAATAAAATGACATTATTAGCAATACTAAACTAATTACTTAATATATACTAAGGATAAACATTAAGATGTACTTGTCTATTTGAAAGGAAGTTCATTTCAAGCTAATAAATTCTCTTAAGCCGCAGCAATTGAGTTGTTACCTAATGACCTTTCATAGTACCCTAGACTGGTTATTGCACTTTCTAGTTCATGGGGCATTGGATTATTTATTTTATTTTTTGGATGCAAAAATGAGGAGGCAAGGTATTCTAAATTTCCGACATAATAAATTACATTTATAACAATCACACGCATATGAATAAACTCTCATTATGTTAAGGCCGAACCTCAAGAATCCCTGCAAGTAGTGTGTAAGATATATAGTTGTGACTTGGACTTGAATTAACGAGGTAAATCACACACTTAATTACCGAAAGACCAACTGATGGTTTGTTTTTTTGGGTTTGTTTCAACATGCTTACACTTGGGCAGAAATTAAAATACAAAGTAAAAAAGATCGATATTGACCAACAAAAAGTAATAAGGTTGAGAGGAATTTTACCCATTAGTATCATTTTTCAAATGATATGCCGATATTTTTGCAACTTCAACTAGTGCTTCTCTCCACTTATCCACCTTACTAGCATCATAACGCTTTTTATGACTCTTAAAAGCTTTTGCAAAACTTTCAGTCTGATAGCGTACGACCGATGAATTAACATCGTAAAATATAGGAAGTACCACATGTCCTTTGGTTCTTTTGCACTCGAGAATCTCTAGAAGCTCATTAAGGCACCACGGTGAAGAAGCATAATTTTTCGATAAAATAACGATACTCATCTTTGAATTTCGAATTGCCTTTACTAATTTTGATGAAATTTCTTTTCCCCTTTGTAGTTTTACATCATCTCTAAAGGTTTCGAGTCCTTCTCTAGTTAAAGCACCATATAGATGACCAACAAAGGTATTGCGGATATCTTTACCTCGGAAGCTCAAGAAGACGCAATGGGTTTTACCCATATTTAATTAGTTGAAATGAAGAAGAGATGATAATGGTGATTTTACCACCAAAATGGGTAGAGATATATATAGAGGTGAACTTAGAAGACTCAACTACTCTATGTCAACGGCCCTTTATTATTTTAATCTTCAACGGATCGATATATATATATATATATATATATATATATATATATATATATATATATATATATATATATATATATATATACCATGTCAAGATCCCCTTCCTTACAAGGAAACAAAAAAAAAACTAATTCTTTTTTGTGAAGTAAAATTATAATTTTGTAAGTTATATAATTTGGATACATATACAAAACACTGTTGTACAGTCTGTACAACACTGTTTTGTATATGTATCCAAATTACACATAAATCACTGTTTTTTGTAAAATATTTAGTTTCAATAAAAAATATAAATTATTTGAGAGTGAAAACCAAAATAATAAAGAAAATTCTACGGTCTCAGTAGAATTTTCCTTTACTAAACACTACGCTAATTTATGATTTGCCACCTAAAAACGAAATGATGTAATCCTCCGCTGACTTGACTTTTTAAATCAATCAAATGATTATTTGCTTTGAGAAAAAATAAAATAAAATCCCATTTTACTCGAGTCTTGTACTACCCTCCTTCGAAATTGTCGCTGATTTTATGCAAATTACTATATGTCTATATTAGTTTTACAAAATTAAAATACTAGACTATTAGTATATTATGAATTATAAATATAATAGTCGACACAAACCAAATAATATAGAGTAAAATACACTGACACCCCATGTAGATAATCATATGCAAATTACTATATGTTTATATTAGTTTTACAAAATTAAAATACTAGACTATTAGTATATTATGAATTATAAATATAATAGTCGACACAAACCAAATAATATAGAGTAAAATACACTGACACCCCATGTAGATAATCATAATAGCACTCACCATCCCTTTAATTTTTTAAGTAACAGTGAGTACTCCTTTAGTCTACAATATGTAAGATTCAATACTTCTAGTGTGATTGACCAACTAATATCCAAAAATATTTTTAACATTATGTCTAATACACCCTTCAAGTTATAATGTTTAGTATATCCATTAAATATAAAGTTGTATATTATAATTTTTACTTAACTTGATGTAATTAATTAAATTATGAACTTGTGCAATAAATAACATAAATGTCAAAAAATAATAAATATTCATTTTATCAGGAAAATAAAGTCATACACTTTTGCTAATTAAGTTTATCAAAGATTAAAATTTACGTAACATACATTCAAATATATATATATTTTTTGTAATTAAAAGGTAAAATTTTAATACCCATAAAAAGTACAAACTAACTAAAAAATTATAATTATTTTTTCCAAATATTAAAATTTACATCAAATAAACTTGTTATTACAGAACGAATCTTATTATTCATATAAAAAAGTAATAAAATTAGTTTTTTTTTTCAATAAACATATGAAAGTATACCAACTTATTCTACCGAAATAAGTAAAATATGTTAGTGTGTTATGAGTAGATTTTAATAAATAGTACTAGTTCGAGTAAATTAGTGATTTAATAGCACACCAACTACAATTTTTCTAGATTTAAATTGAGTTATTGTGTTTTAATTATAGGGGAGAGACTATATACCCCTCATTTTGGACTAACGTAATAGTTACCCCCTCATATTTAAAAATCATTGGGTTAGTCCGTAAGGACATAAAATCTCTATTTTACCCTCATGAGTTTGGTTTTGGACCTTTTGCGTGGAAGATAATTAGTTATTATAATATAATACTATTGAAAGCAATAAGGTCATTTTCTTGACTGTTAATTAAGTAATTTGTTTAGTGACCTTTGGCAAAAATAATATATCAATTTGTAGAGAGAAGAAATATATTAATTTTCTTTAGGTTTTTGTCAAACATTGATATAAGTATAGAAGGGGTTTATAAGGAATTGACCTGTTCCAGATAAATTCAGATTGTTTTGTTATGCATGAACCTTGTTATTAGTTTACTGGTCACTTCAAAATTTAAATAAAATAAAATAAAAGTAAACGGGAGAGGTCTACTATATGCTTCTGTCATAAAAATAAAAACATGCTTTTATTATAATATAAACTTAATTTGGTGTCTAGATGCATTCATTTTTCCTTTCACTACCTAACACACCCTTTTAGATATTACCTCCTTAAGTTTGTATTCTAATCAGCATGTTACTATCCCTCCCAAAATGATAAATCATTCAACTTTTTAAATACCTTAATTTTAATTTTATTTTTTGATTTATTGGTTAATTTTTTGGTTTGTCGTCGATATTTTAGTAAAAAATTAATTTTAAAAAATATATTCAGTAATTTTGAATTCGTACCAAACACTCACAACAATAATTACTAATAATCTGAATGAAAAATAATATAACATGACCAATAATTAAATACCCGATAATCTAGATTTTAGTGGATATCGATGACCTGTAACAAAAATAACCTTTTATTTTTTTCATAAATACATTTAGGTGTCATGGAAAACTGTAGATCCCCCACTGCTAACTATTTTCTTGCCCAAATTTTTTTCTTTTAAATCTCATCCTATGTTTACAATTATAGACGAACCAATTGTGCCCAAACATAGGGTAATATGCTTACAATTATTGTAAAATTTGGATCACGTCATTGTGAAATGGAAAGCTAAAAAAAAAATCACTTATTTTTTAATGATCATATTTTTAATTTTAAAAATATTATTATTATCATAGTCACTCTGAACAATTAAAACTTTACAAAAGTTTTAATGATCATATTTTTAATTTTTAAAAAATTAAATAAATTCATATAAAATGTCAAGATTTTGCAACTCGATATACCTCTAATTTTTGAAACAAACGAAATAAAATTTTCATTTTTATTTTCATTTCTTTTCCTCCCTATTTTACAAGTTCCACTAACATATACACATTGTGAATTGGCAGCTGGAAAATTGCCCAAAAACAATGGAGTTCCTTGGAAAGGAATGTAATACCCGTGTTTTCCTAAGTCCCACATCGCTCATTCACCAAAGTTTTTCCCCTTTTCTTACCTATATATATAACTAATATTTTGTTTATTTTATTTATTAAACAATAAGGATTTTCTTATTTTAAGAAAAGACTTTTTGTGTGAAGTCTTTTTTGGTAAGGACCTCCTTAGTTAATATTTTCAGTATCGAGGGCATAGGCAAACTACGTACCTCATAAATTCGGGTATGTTTTCTTTCTTTTTTGTATTTATTTAATTTAATTTTCTGTATTTCTATTAATTTATAACTTTAATTAATTTTAGTTAGTTTATTAGTTAATATTTTGGTATTATTTTGACTAAATATTATGTATCTCTTTAATTTATTAATTTAATTAATAATATGGAGGGCTCAATATATGCATAAAAACTATTAAATACTAATATTGTAGTATTTAATAAAATGTATTATTTTTGTGAATAGATTACTTTGAGCGAGCCTAACTAATTGCATCTGTAATTGTGGGTATTGTATTACGTACTTCAGGTACGGATTTCGTACTCCTTCAGCGATAGTCTTCTGAAATTTAATTAATTCGTTTTGTTCCGCGTTTTGAATTGTGCTATTATTTCACATAATTGTTTCTTGTGAAATTCATATAATTCTTTCATTTTTGAGTTGATACATATGACTCGTATTT
Source organism: Aralia elata (assembly GCA_034770075.1). Classification (NCBI taxonomy): domain Eukaryota; kingdom Viridiplantae; phylum Streptophyta; class Magnoliopsida; order Apiales; family Araliaceae; genus Aralia; species Aralia elata. The sequence goes on from CM068384.1 coordinate 18,915,311, forward strand.
GTATTCTTTGAGTTGGATTATCATGTCTACTATTTATTTTGATATTTGTAGAGCGGTACAAGTTGTTACCTTCTTTTGAGACATTATGATAATGATTTGATTTGGTTCAACATGTACGTATAGAACCCTTTTTGTTGGTATTGTGTCACATGTGTTGTGACATGGTATTTTTGTTAGAATATACCATAGGGTATACTTGAGTTATAACCACCTATGGGGGTACCACAGGCATGTCGTCTTGGCACGAGAGACATGACACTTCCGTGGCAGTGTGATTAGTCCACGGCGTCTCTGTTTTGTGCTCCGATGGGAGTTGACCATTTGATGATTTATTGTGAGAGGCGTATGGGTCGACCCTAGTTTTCTGTTCTGTTCTGTGGATTGGTGATGTTGTGCCGAACACGCCTTTCGATTTTGCATGCATTTGGATTCGCGGTCCAATGTATGATTCGCCCGCGTGGTATTATTTGAATTGCTTATGTAGCATTATTGACTTGTCTATGTGACAAGCTATATTTCTGAGCTCGGTATGAAATACCACCCAGCCATTTGAGTCAGCCTATTACTTCGTTGTGTTAATTTGTTTCCGTTCAGTTCAGTTCAGTAATTGATTTGGTTAAATTCAGTTCATAATTCTGTACTCTATTTTCGTACTGGGCATTTGGCTCATGCTGTGTCTTTCTTCCGGCAGGTACTCAAGGGGATCATGGGCAAGTGTGATGAGAGCTCCTCACCTAGATGGTTTAGATATTTTGGTTCTGTTTTGATGTTTGAGTCTCTGTTGTATTGAACCTTTATTAAGATTAGGATGTACTAAACAGTATATATTTTGAGCCGGTTGGGCGGTTGTTAATACCTCTTCAGACTAATCTTTTCTGGTTTATAATTTTGGTATTAGTTTATATTTCTGTTGTGCTTTACACGTGACCTCCTTTTTTATTTTTGGGAAAGGGGTGTTACAAGGAAACTCAAGGCTTCAAGATGGAAACTCAACAGACACAAAGGGAGGGCTGGTCGGAGGGTACTACGACGCCGGAGACAATGTAAAGTTCCATTTTCCAATGTCGTTCGCCATGACAATGCTGAGCTGGAGCGTGATCGAATACGAGAGCAAGTACAAGGAAATTGGAGAGTACGACCATGTCCGAGATCTCATCAAATGGGGCACTGATTATTTGCTCCTTACATTCAATTCCTCTGCCTCCAAAATTGACAAAATTTATAACTAGGTATATATATTCATAAATCTATGCATGTGAATGGTATATTATCCCTTTTGCACAATTGGATTCCAACAACTTAGTGTTAGTTTTTGACTAGTATAATGGACCCGTCTAAATAAGAGTCTCATTTAACTTTTTATGCAAGTAAATTGTACCTGACACACTCATAAAGTTATACTCGACATCAATGATTACTTGTCTTTGTATTTTTCAACAACAACAAAGACGAGTGATGTTATATTTTGGATTAGGGAGGGATTGTTTATTTGACAATGACAAGTTTTAGTCTAAAAAGCTAAAATGTAATATAAAAAAGGTTAAAAGTTTACTCCCTCCATTCCATATAAAGAGTTTTATTTATAAATTTTACAAATAATAAAATTGTATATTTGTTCTATTATTACTCTTGGTGATGAAAGTACGTTCTGATTTCAGATTTGCATATCCAAATTTCAAATATGTAGACTTTTGCGTCATCCATCCAAAGTCAAGTCTCACTTTTAAAATCATAATTTTGGAACATATATATTTGATGGCATTCAGTCAAAACTTAATTTACAATAATTGTTTTTCATATAACTTCATTAAATTGCATTGATTACAAAGTTATACAATTTTAAAGATAAAGAAATTGAAAAACACCTTACCTAAAAATGTTAATGAGACCTTCTAAAGTTTGTGTACTTGACACAAAACTGTGAACCATCACACTGAAAGTCGTACCAAAATGTGATACATACATATACTACACACACACACACACATATATATACACACACAGAGGCACACGGTCCGCTTCTCCAGCGAACCGCTGAAAGCGAACCAAAAACGAACCGGACTATAGCGACGGTTTTGTCCGTCGCTATAACTATGCATCACTTAACAAACCTATAGCGACGGACAGAACCGTCGCCGGACCGTCGCTATAGGTCTGTTAAGTGACACATGGCTATAACGACAGACAAAACCGTCGCTATAGCCCGATTCGTTTTTGGTTTGCTCTCCAGCGGTTCGCTGGAGAAGCTGGTCGTGTGTATATATATATATATGTATATATATGTGTGTGTGTGTGTGTGTGTGAGAATAATGATCTATATTCAAAGTTGGATAAGAGTCCATATTATCCAACTCATAGAATAGCTTAAGATTTACTTCGTCCCCACAATAACTGTGCAGATGGGATATATCATATGCACAATTATTATGCAGATGGAAACTCAGAAATTATATCTCATTCGCTCAATAGTTGTGTGGATGATATATCTCATCCGCATAACTATTGTGCGGATAGGGTCCACCATCCGCATAATAGTTATACGGATGAGAATAATTCCAACTTTTAGATTCTAGAAATAAATAGTAGGATTAGCGTTCAATATAGGGCTGAGCAAAAAACGGATATAACCGAAAAACCGATCATAATCAAATTTTTTTAACTGAATTAATTCGGTTATTCGGTTATTTGCTTCAATTCGGTTAGTACCGTTTTGTTATTCCAGTATTCGGGTTTAGAAACGGTTAGTGAAATATTAGTATTCGGGTAACCGAATACCCGAATAGATTAAAAAAAAATTAAAGCCCTACTCAATAGTCTTTGTACACTGCTGTCGACTCTCTTCCGCAGCCAAATCCCTAGTCTCGCTTTGCTTCTTCACAGCTAGTCAGCCCACTCCGGCTGCGCAAATCGCGACTTTCTCGATCTCCCCCACTCCGACCTCCACCTCCGGTCTCTCTAGTCTCTGCGATTCCGCCTCCGGCCCGCTCTGCGTTTATCGACCTCTCTAGACTTTGCCTCTCAAGTCTCAGTCTCTCAGATCTCATTTCTCTGACTCTCACGAAGTGAATAGTGAACAGTTTGAAGGTATTGTAGTCTACTAGTCTTTGTTTCTCTCAAAAGTCAAAATTATTGTTTTCATGGGTACTGGTACTTTTAGTTATATCTTAATGTTCTATTCTGAATTTGTTTCATCAATAGACATTAAATTTGTTAGTAATTTTTAAACTAATTAGTGGTGTTGTTCTGTTCTCGTGATTGTTGTGTAGTTTTAAAGAGAGAAACTGAGATGGGTTTGCCTTGAGATTACTCACATTTCCCTGATTGATTGATTGATTGGTGCCAACATATGTATAACAACAATCATGTTATAAAAATATATGCAGTTGATTGACTCTCTCTCTCTCTCTATATATATATAACTGATATAGAAAGAATACCTTGAATGAAGAAGAAGGGTGATGACGAACATTGTATATTAATTGGACAAATGAAGTAACATAATGTAAATGTGACACCATTGATTATTCCTCAATATTCCTCCAATGTCCAAACCTTAATTTACAACTGGAGTACTACTTCTACTGAATTCAGGCTTTGTATGTTGGTTGTTGCATGTTGCTGGCCTGTTGAAAGTTGTGTTGCTGGCTTGCTGCTACTCTGTTGATGGTTGTTGCAAGTTGAAACTTGCATGTTGCTACTGCATATTGTTGTTGAATGCTTAGTGCTGACCTGCTTGATGGGTGTTGGCTGTTGGGTGATGGCAGTGGCTAGTGACTGCTGCAATGTTGCTGAATGTTGATGTCTGTTGCAATGTTGCTAGATTATGTATTGTTAATTTTAAACTTTGTTAAGATTATGAATTATTATGGTCATTGATCGTTGTTAATTAGTGATTGAAAATTGGAGCATTGTCAATTTAAAATGATTTTTTTTGTTTGATAAAATGGAACTTAATTTCGGTTATTAATCGAAATAACCGAAATGAGAATTTCGGTATTCAGTTATATCCGAATAAGCTATTCGGTTTGGATATAACCGAATTGCTCACCCCTAGTTGAATAGATGGGACTCCAATTCAATTTTGACTATGAATCACTCCTATATATATATGGGCAATGATCCATAGCATGTATTTGCTATGGATCAAAAATGGACAAATAGTATCTCTACCTTCCATTGCAAATTCTTGAATAAAAAATATTTGGAGTAGTTTATAGTTGGTAGTTAATTAATCATTTTTTCTACTCTTTGATGATTAAGAAAAGAAGATAAATTTTGGCCAGTTATCTTAAAATTAAGATTTTTAAACATTATTTATCATTCTAAACACTTGAAAAATATACTGACAATTTAATAATTAAAAATCTAACTACGGGTAGCAAGACTCTATTCCTACCTAACAAACGAGGACTTATTAGAACCCTTGAAGTGTGAATTACTTTTTACCACTAAGAGATGCCAAGTTTATTTAATTAATCTGCCATTTTCAACTCATCTTTTGCCTTAACCAATTTTATAACTAATTTATTTAATTGACGAGGAACCTACTTGATCAAAAACATATGCACCAACTCAACTAGTTGACTAACTCTTAAAGCTGTTGCAACATATATAGACATGGGTTTGAATCATACCTTTAATTTTTGGATTTTTTTTAGCTAGCATAGATTTTTTTTTTTGATACATAGAAAGGAATTAATTAGTAAATATTTTTTTTGACAACTTGAGAGTTGAGATAATCAAAAGCCACGTATCTTGTGTAATTTTAATTTTGTTTTGTAGAAAGTTTTTCTTTAGTAATTTAATTTGTAGAACGTTAGTTGCCTTAATTATTTATTTGTATTTGTATTTTAATTTAGCTTCTTTAAAATGAATAGTAAATTAATAATATTATTTTTTATTTATTGTTGAGGATCACTTGAAAGTATAGATATCACGCATGATGAGTTGAATGACTCTCCTCCCACTAAAACAAACAAAAAAAAAAAACCCAACCGTGTGGTAAAAGTCAATTTGAGCTCCCCCAAATCCACCCATTTAGTCTTCTTTGTCTTTAGTTCACCTTCAAGTTCCTTTCTATATTACTAACTTTTGGCCAGCCGCTACAAGTTGTAGCTATACACATGGGTTTGAATCATACCTTTAATTTTTTGATTTTTTTAGCTAGTATAGATTTTATTTTTTTTGATACATAAAAAGGAATTAATTAGTAAATAATTTTTTGACAACTTGAGAGTTGAGATAATCAAAAACCACAAGATCTAGATTTTTTTTGATACATAAAAAGGAATTAATTAGTAAATAATTTTTTGACAACTTAAGAGTTGAGATAATCAAAAGCCACATATCTTGTGTACTAAATGCCTCTTAATAGATGTGCCTCTGATTCGGTCAGAAGCTAAACTTGTTTAGTAAATTTTGTTTTGCCTCTTAATGCCTCTTAATCGGTAAGAGACAAATATAATTCTAAACCATTTAGAGGCACATCTGAATGAGTTTATATTTTTTTTAGACAAAAATAACTTCTTCAATATTACAAAATCCCTCTTTTATCCCATTCTCCCATTCTCTATCTCCTCATTCTTGATTCTTGAATACTTAAAACTCCATATTGTTTCAGCCACATAAGGCAAGTAAGCTGATGGCAACGAAATCCAGCACACGTAATGGATGTAGTGACTTAACTCAGGATAGTCAAAGATGCGTAATGAAGATTGACTTAATTGACGATATAACACTAATTGAAACACCACAGTGATGGCGAGGTCCTTGCTTCCCCATGTCTCTTCTTTTCCCTTAATTAAATAAGAAAATTTCGACAAATTGGGGAAAGAAACTATTTTCGGGAGAAAAAATCAGCAAAAAAGAAAGATTTTTTTTTTCCAAAAAACACAAATATGTACAATATGATTGTTCTTTTCAACCCTTTTACGGTATATATTGAACTGGTAACAAAAGGCTTCTTCTCTACAAGAAACTCGGTTTTGCAGAAAGAAAGAAAGAAGAAGAAGGAAGAAGAGGAAATGGATGGAGAGAGAACAAGAAAAAAGGAGAAAGAAACAAGAGAGTTTGTTTGACCCTTCTGTTCTTTTGGTTCCTCTCAAACATTATTAGTTATTTTCTGTTTTTTCTTTTGGTTCACCCAAAAATTAAAAAAATAAAAAATTATTCTTCTGTGTATATGGTGTCATGATGTTGATAAATAAATTTATTTAGTGGGTTTTTTTTTCAAAAGAAAAGAAAAGAGTTTTTGACGATAAGTAATTAAAAAGTAAAATAATAATAATAGTTAAAATTACATAATTTACAAGTAAAATTAATCTCAATTTAAATTAGAATTTTTTTTGTTAATATTCTCATTTAAAATATTATTCAGACCTTTTTGATTATCAAACATGTTTTATTTAAACTGTTCAGAGTGTTAAAATGGTAAAATACTATTATTCAGACATTTAAAAAAAAATAATTATCAAACAACATTTTTTCACAATTCTGGACAGATGTTCTACATTATTCAGATGTCTAAACTGTTCATATCTTAACACTCAGTTTTATCAAACACCACCTTAGTTGCCTTAATTATTTATTTGTATTTGTATTTTAATTTAGCTTCTTTAAAATAAATAGTAAATTAATAATATTATTTTTTAATTATTGTTGAGGATCACTTGAAAAGATAGACGTCACGTATGATGAGTTGAATGACTCTCCTCCCATTAAAAAAAAATCAACCGTGTGGTAAAAGTCAATTTAAGCTCCCCTAAATCCACCCATTTAGTCTTCTTTGTCTTTAGTTCACCTTCAAGTCCCTTTCTATATTACTAACTTCTTGGCCAGCTGCTACAAGTTGTAGCGGCATGTGGGGTCGGCAAGTGGGTCACCCAGATTATGTTTTGGGGGTTTATTCAGAATTTCAACTGCCGCTACTCTTTGATGAATTGTCGCTATATGTTGTAGCGACAGAGGCTTTTAAATTTTAAAGCTATACCATCCAATATCAAGATTAACAGATGAGATTATGATTATTGGAATAGTATATTTGACAACCGTTTGCTATGGATGCATACCCTGTATATATAATAAGTAGTTACCTAGAAAATGCATATTTGGACTTGTGTATCATATTAAGGGGAGACTTGTTTAAGTTTTTTGACTAGACATTTTATAAGTGGGAGACATATATGCAAAAGAAGGAAAATTGAAACTCATTCTACAATTATATATGGACTCCTCATCATCCATGAGAATTACTTCAATTCTATTTACCTTTTTTGTTGCAATCTTCATAATTATGCAGTTAACTTTTGTGAATGCAATATGTTTGTGTTCTAATGTTTAACAAGACAACTTTTTAAAATTATTAGTAGTATTACTGCTAGAGTAAAACTACAAGCACGGTAAGAAATCTCGGAAAAATAGCACAAATTCAACCTATTCCTATACCATCGTATAGAAAATGTTGAAACAATAAACATATATAACATTTTCTATATGATTGCATTCGTTATATTTTTTCTAGACTTTTTGTTAGAATAGAATCACACACACGCACATGACAGTAAAAAATCAACACAAAGATTTACGTGATTCCCCAAAAGTCTGGGTACGTCCACGGGAGCAGCGACTATTTTTTATTATTTGATATTGTTCGTGTTACATAGGATTATACAATAAAGAGTATTTATCTAACCCTAATCCACATTATAGCTTGAATACCCATAACGCCCTTATAACACCATACCATACCGTGGGGAGCGCGCACCCCCCCAAAATCTTTGCGCTTGGTGGCGATCGAACGAAGCGGAGCTTCGCGACTAAACGGAGTGGAGCTTCGCGACGCACTTGGCCTTTTTCGAGGACTTCTCAGTTATGAGCCACAAGTTCCAACAATCTTCACCTTGGCGAATAATTAACCTCGCCCATTCAGAAGATAAGTCACTTGTTCCAACTGGTTTTGAGGGGAATCCTTCTTTCTAACAACTAAAGACATTAAACAAGTCCAAGCAATGCTTGAGCTTGTCCGCAGTCACAGTCTTTGTCAACATATCAACTGCATTCTCAGAAGCGTGCACCTTTTCCAATATCACATCACCCATAACAATTAACTCTCTCACTTTGTGAAACCTTACATCAATATGTTAGGTCCTTGCATGATACACCTGATGCTTTGCCAAATAAATGGCACTCTGACTATCACAATACAGCTGCACTCCACCTTGATTTATGCCAAACTCCTTTACAAAACCCTTTAACCATAACGCTTCTTTCCCAGCCTCAGCCAATGCCATATACTCAGACTTAGTAGTAGATAGAGCCACTAGAGGTTGTACCATGGATCTCCAACAAATCGGTCCACCCGCTAGTATAAATACATACCTTGTCGTAGACCTCAAGTCATCTAACCTTCTAGCATAATCCGCATCTACATACCCCAAAACTGAAATCTGATCCTGTTGCCTTGCGAACATAATCCCATGATTTGCAGTACCTCTCAAATATCTGAATATTCACTCGACCACTTTCCAATGCTCTCTGCCTGGATTTGACATGTACTTGCTCACTATGCTGACTGTATATACTAAATCGGGTCTTGTACATACCATCACATACATCAAGCAACTAACTGCACTTGCATAAGACACGTTTGACATATCCTGAATCTCTTCAGCTGACTTCGGAGACTGTGTTGTAGACAACCTAAAATGAATCGCCAATGAAGTGCTAACTTGTTTAGCATTAGCTATACTAAACCTCTCCAACACTTTCTCCACGTAATCTTTCTAGGACAACCACAACTTACCAGCTGACTTATCCTTGTGAATCTCCATCCCAAGTATTTTTCTAGCAGCACCTAAATCCTTCATGTCAAACTCCTTTCCCAACAAGGCCTTCAACTTGTTGACTTCAACCCTATTTTTCGCAGCAATAAATATATCATCCACACAAAGTGCTAGAAAAATATATGAACCATCATCAAGGCTCTTAGCATAAACACAACAATCATACTCACAGTGTGTGAATCCAATCGGGATCATGAACGAATCAAACCTCTTATACCATTACCTCGGAGACTGCTTCAGCCTATATAGTGACTTTTTCAACCTACATACCATGTGCTCAGTCTTTGGCTTCTTAAACCCTTTAGGCTGCTCTATGAAAATAACTTCCTCCAAATCACCATGAAGAAAAGTTGTCTTCACGTCCAACTGCTCTAACTCTAAATCATAGCTAGCCACCAATGCCAAGATAATCTTGACTGAAGTGTGTCTCACCACTAGAGAAAACATCTCATCATAATCAATCCCCTTTCTCTGAGAGTATCCCTTTGCAACTAATCGAGCCTTGAACCTCTCCCTTTCTTTTTCTGACACAACCTCTTTCTTCTTGTATACCCATTTATAACCCACTGTCTTCTTTCCCGTAGGCAATTCTACCAACTCCCAAGTCTTATTCTTCTTCTATGATTCCATTTCCTCCACCATGGCTTCCATCCATCTGTCCCTTTCAGGACTAATGACGACATCTTGAAAAGTAGACGGATCCCCACTAGTGGTTGATAGTGCATATGCAACCATTTCATTAAACTTATAACTTTCCGGTGGTTTGATAGTGTGTCTGGGTCTCCTTGCGGCTATGCTTTCCTGCTGCTGCTGATCAACCTGTTCTATTGGCGGTGGATTGTCAGTGTCACAACTTTCCAGCTCAATCTGTACATCCTGTTGCTGTTCGCTGGTGACTTCCCCAACCTCAGTTTTTTGAACTTCTTGATGTGCCTTGATCATAGAAGCTTCATCAAATACCACATCCCTACTGATCACAACTTTCTTTGATTTCGAATCCCAAAGCTTGTACCCCTTCACACCTTTCTTATACCCAAGAAAAATACACTGTTTGGATTTTGCATCAAGCTTTGACCTCTCATCAATGGGCACGTTGGGTAATTAGCCCAGTGTACCCTATGTTGATCAACACTCTCACTGGAAACGACTATATGCATTTGTTTAGGCATCTCGGCCTTGTCGGAATATCCTACTAAAAAATTTACCCTGTATTTAGGGTGGTTCATCTCATACATGTCTCAGAATCCTAACCAAAACAATTCGGTTGGATAGCTCTACTTAACTTCAATAATATTTCTAGGTTTCATTAACAAATCGATAAAACATTTCAAAATCTGTCTAGCCGAAACAAATGACATCGACGTTCATCATAAACAGTTAATGCATAATCGAACTCAAAAGCTTTAACAATTTATGTCATAGCATAGCTTGAACACTTGTGCAAATACTAAAAGATTTATATAAGTATGGAATTCACACAATCATATATGTATTGCGTAAATTAGAGATTCGAAACTTTAAATTACATTCATAAGAACATAATCAGATGAAGTTGAAAAATTCGCTTAAATATAACTTGAGTAAAGTTAGGAAACTCGCATTCAGTGCATAAAATGAATGAAGTTAGGAAACTTGCCTTATGCGTTCGTTAATAACTCGACGTTAATCGTCTTTCAAAATGTCATATACATTTAAGTTCATATTCACATACCAATTAACCACATAATTGATGTCAAATATTAGTTTACATTACTCTTTACGTTATGTTCTTAGACTCTTTCATTTTATTCAAAACATAACCTTAAACCATGTCTTCAAGACTTACTATGGGACCATGATATAAACATATAACATGTCTTTACATTCCTGCGGGAATTCCTTACTTTTGGACCCCTAAAAATTCTTCACTTGGTTATGACACGACCCGACGTTGCGGCACCCAGTTTAAGCTTAGAAGCGGCGCTGCTATTTTTGTATAGGCTACTGTGGAACCGGCGCTGCGACGCCCATTTTGTACTATATGAATGGCGCTGCGACGCCATTCATAATTTTGCCAGAAATGTATAGAGTGCCGCGACGCTCCAATTGAACTATCTGAATGGCGTCGTGACGCCGTTCATAGTTTCTGGAATTTTTTTTATCTTCTGCAGATTTGCTCTTGCCGCGCCTACTTTAGAACATCATTACTTCTTCACCCCATATCGGAATGAGTCCGTTCTTAAGCCATTTTAGAGCTATGTTATATTTGTGGGTGTCAAGTACGGGTATGGTCTAGGTATTGAGTGCGGGTATGGTCTAGGTGTCGGTGGCGGACAGTAAAATCAATTTCTTCGAACACGTGGACATCGCTAAAGAGTGTAATATTTGGATATTGGTGCATAAACAAGATGTATAGATAAAAATTTTACAGCTCATGTAACTACATTGCCTTCCTTGATGAAATTACATTATAATAAGCGTCTACATGACAATTGCTCAATAATGTCAACAAGTACTTTAAGACATTTAATTTTGCCAATATGATTGTTTTGTCTGCTTTTAAGTTGAATATATATTCCTTCAATTTTTGTGGACTACTTTTAATTGTGGGAGCTGTTCTTAGATTCCAACAACACTAAAGAAGGAGAAATCATGTAACCCGTTCCTCCGTACAGCAAGTTTGGAAATCCGACGATCACTAAATATACCTGTCACTGCAAGTGAAGAAGAAACCTTGGGTGCCATTCGCCGAGCAAAGGATGAATTCTAGGGTTTCTCGTACCCTCTTCTTGTGCATACATTTTTTTTTCTTTTTTCTTTTTAATTTTAGTTTTAATTTTGTCGGTGTTATATAAAACGTCCCAGCAGTAATTATCTGTATCCGGGTTTACTCCAAAGTTCCTTTGGATTTTTTTCTCGGTCTTAATTTGAAAACAAACAAGAGACTTGGATTAATAGTCTTATTCCAAGTATACTCTTTGCAAACAAACATAACCTTAAAGCAAAATCGGAGTAAATTAGGGATATAATGCAGATCTTCTTTGCTTGGGAAAATAATTATAGTATGGTGACACTTGAAGTGCTTCTGTTAAAGCTGTCAATTTATTTAAGAAACATGAAACAGTTTTGATTTCCAGAAACTAAAGTAGTATGTGGATAGTTTGGACTCTGGATACGACATTATTTAGTTCCTAAGCGCCTCTTTTCTAACAGAATGAAGAAATAAAAATATGGCTACAGGAAGGGTTTTTGAAAATTTTGTGTGCTGGTAAAATTTTAATTATATAATTGCTTTTATTAGGTTTGGTTTTTGGTTAGCTGTACTATGTCTGCTCTTGCAACTTGTTATAAACTGTATTTATTGTAAACTGCTAATTTTTTTCGTATTTTCTTTTGAAACAAAATGTGTTCGGATAGTATATGTTTTTGAGATGACGTCAGCTAAAACATGAATAAAAATTTGTGATGAAAAATCACCACACTGTTGTAACCTACCCCCAACGCTTTTTATATATATATATATATATAGAAGCTTTCTCCAACGAATTGGTTCGTTAGCGTACCGGCTATGTCGACGGTTTTTTAGTCTATGGCGACGGTACAAACCGTTGCCATAGTTATACATATCTATGGCGACGGGTTGAACCCGTCGCCATAGACCAAAAAATCGTCGCCATAGCCGGTTCGCTGACGAACCAGTTCGTTGGAAAAAATTCTCATATATATATATATATATATAGGTAAATATTTATTTTATTTAATTTTAAAATATATAACACATACAAAATTTGAAATGTAATATCAAATGATCTCAAATTAATCAGCGTAAAGTGTTACTCAACCTCCCTCGGTAAAGTTATCAATTACAATTACACATTGACATAATCCAAACACCTTGAATGACTTGACCAGTCCTGGGGGTACCATCGTTTTTAGTTGCCATTAGAGAAAATTCGATTTCTTCACTGCGTTTTATAATATATGGGTGGGTGGATCCAATAATTATAATCAGTAATTACTATTCACATTGTTTTGTATTTTTTTTTTTATAATATCCAACTCCGAAATATTATTGGTTTTTTTTTTTGGCCGTAAATTGCCTTTTTTCTTCCTTTTTCATCTGGACGAGTAAGTTTAAGCTTGACCATTTCTTCCATTCTTAGATAGTCTGTCTGCGTCACACTAAAATACACCCTATCCCTCAATCCTTCTTTGAGCTTTCCTGCGTTATATTTTTTATGAACTTCGAGCCAATGGACTTCAATTATTTCATCAACCTCAGCACTGCAAACCAAAGTATATAGAGAAAAAAATATTTTATTTCAAACACTTAAAAAGATTAAATAAATAATTGTAGCCTATTGTAGGTAAGGAAATTTACACCTTGTTAGGGTTAGGGTTTCGTATTGGCTGGAGAGGAGAGAAATCCACGAAGAGTACGGAACTGATTGATTGATTGAAGAGGGGAGAAGAACAGGTGGGCAATTACTCCAATGACACGTGGCAGAACTCCTAGAATTCGGAAACCGGGTTAGGGTAGCAGGGATTCCAAGAGCCTTCTAGAGTCTTCGAGTTGTGAGCGAGTTTCTAGTGTGATGAGCTTCCAAGAGTCTTAGTGTAATGTCTTGAAAGCGATCCCTTTTTCTCAGAATAAAGGGGCTATTTATAGAGTTTTCCTGGGAAATAGTCACATGCCAGACACATGTTTTAAGGGAAATTCCCGAAATACCCTTTAATTATGTTTTAAAGGAGAAATTCCAGAAATGCCCTTTAATCATCAAAGTAATGCCCAAATTGCCCTGTTCTTCTAGCCGCCAATCCATTCCCTCAATCAATTCCCAAAATAGGTCGCATCCACGAGTCTTCTGCCTTGGAACACGTGGAGACTTCCCCGGGTCTAACGCATTTAATTAGGTTTTTTGTAAACCCTAATTTGTACATTTAATTAGGTCACATGAACCCTAATTTGCACATGGGCCCACATTTGCCCCCTGCGCGAGAGTCACGATTCCTGAGAGACGCTCGTACAAAATACTCCAAGCTTTCGAATGATTTTGTGTGACTCCCCTTGTTCAAGTCTTGAAGTTTAGAGTTCTAGAAGAGGGAACCCCTAGGGGCCAAACCATTAGGGTTAAACCCTAAGGAGGCAAGACCTAGAAGGGCTCTTCCTTCAAACTCTTGGTAGATCATCTGAAATCTTCCTTATTTTGCTCAATATTTATTTCCTTATTTTCTGAGAATTAAAACAAGGAAGATCATCAGATATCATTAAATAAAATCCAATAATCAAATCGTATTTTATTATTTAGAAACAAAATCTTCCTTTATTAAAATTTTATAAAGCAAGATCTTTTCCCTTAAGAAAATCAAACATTCAATATATATATATATATATATATATATATAATTTCGAAATTGTCCTACTGTTAGGAATAAAATATCAGATATCGAATATATATATATATATATATATATATATATATATATATATATTTTGAAATTCTATTAGAACACCAAATCTAAACAAATTTTCGAAAATATATATGTTTATTTAAAAAATAAGCTCAAATAAACTTATCTTTATATTTCGAAATCTTCCTTAAGAGGAAAATAAAGGTTGCTTTTCTCCTCCATCAAGTCCGAAGATCACCAAGAAGTCGTCAAGCAATCGTTCCTCATCTTAGAAAAGAGGTAAAAAAAACAATTCCACCCTATAAGGCCAAATCCTAAGGGTTGAACCATATAGGATCATTCTTCCTTCTTCTTTTTGTTTCAAGTTTTTAGTTTATTTGAGTACTTTCTTCCGAACTTCATCTTGACTTGCTTCTCCTACGTTTCTTCTCAGGTCATTGTAGCTTTTCTTTTGTCTTCCGAGCCCCGTTACTTGGATCATATCTCGGTAGGGTTCCCTCGGATAATAAAGAAAAATACAATATTTATTATGACAAAGAAGCATTCGTGCCGAAAACATTGATTTGTGGAGCGTCAGAATTTCCAAGGTACACAATAGAAGTCCCCTTAGGGGGACGAACCCTATAGGTGGCCGAACGAACCCTATAGGGGAAATTGAGCCAAGCAATATTTTTTTTTTTTTTTTTTTTTTTTTTTGCGGCCTGGCCGAACCCTAGGGGGGCCGAACCCTAGGGGCCGAACCCTAGGTGGCCGAACCCTAGGGGCCGAACCCTAGGTGGCCGAACCCTAGGGGCCGAACCCTACCAAGCCATTTTTTTTTTTTTTTTTTTTTTTTGCAGGAGACCAATCCCTAGGGGGGCCGAATCCTAAGGGAGCCGAATCCTAGAGGCCGAACCCTAGGAGAAAATGTATCAAAATTTGCACATTTGGGAAGCGTGATCACTATTTTGACCATAACTTTTGTTCCGTTTGGAGTCTCAGGGCCCATAATATATCAAAACGACCGTATCGACGAGCACTTCAAAAGTCATCGCCAACGGCCATGATATATATCAAAATAATCCAAAAAATGGCTCCGAAGGATGCATTTTGGCTGTCCGAAGTTTTTTGGAAAAATCTCAAATCTTATTTTTCTTCCATAATTGTAATTTTGATACTTCCCTAACTTCATTTCTTCTTCTTTTCAGGTATTCTCAAGTGAAAATCTCAGATTCTCCTCTTGTTATGGTAAGCCTCCTCAGGCGCATATGCTTTACTTGACATCCTTAGTATCCTCATGTGGGGTCTTCCTTACTTGCAGGCCTCGTGTACCGGATGCTTTGAAGACTTGAAGACTTCTAGGGTAACTCCCTTCGTCAATGATTGTGGAAAGGCAAAAAAGCTTGTTTCTTTATGTCGCGGCTTGCGAAGGTTGGGACGACTTCCCCCATTCCGATCGCATTCCCCGCATGTGCATAGAGATACCAAGTGCGTTGCATGCTTGATAGAAGCTTTCAGGCGGACTGACCATTATACTTCATGATTTCATGATGACACAATCCTTTCGGACTTCGTCTCGGGTACCTCCTCGAGTTCCTCCCCCAGGATCCTCTGCTGTCGGGGAGATAAGATGTACTTGCTCTAGAGTAAAGCCGAGGATCCTTGTTTTTAAATTGTCAAGGATGATGATGATGATGATGATGATGATGATGATGATGATATTCCCATTGGATGTCGCATGGATACGGCAAGTGAGGTGGCGACCTCCACTACTTGTGAGCCTCGCTGACATAACATGATTATTGTCAATTCCTCCTCACCTCATGATGATCGTGTCAGCCTTAAGGTTGACGATTTCATGTCTGATGTAGGCTTAGGTCCTGCTATGGTTAGTACAATTCCATCGTCATGCCCACATATAACGTCTTCTCATTACAGTTTGGAGGGTACCGGTGACACCCATGTTGATGCTGATGCTATTATGACAGTTAATCCTCCTCCCCCGAGGGGGAATCCTGCGAAACCTATTGTTGATTTCCATCCTCCCCAGAAGGATTCTCCCGAGGCTTCACCTAAAAGGTAGGGTCTAGTGGCGAGTTCTTTGGGTGGGGCATCGATGCTTTACTTTCTTTGCCCGTTGAGGAGCTCGCTTTCTTCATCTTGATTCTGCCACCTCGCCGCGGCTATCCACCCAACAACAAAGATATCGTGGAGCTACAGGCATTCTCTAAGCCCGTGATTTGTGCAGCTCCTCTCCCGATGAATATTCTCTCGTGCTGGGCTGGATTTCCTCACTTCTAGGTATGGCTTTTTGTAGCTTTTTGTTATTACCTGTATCAAAGAACTCATTTATCATAGTAGAGTTTCTTTAGCATTAGTGTTTGTCTTTAACTTGAATTTTTTCCTTAAGACCCAATGTTTAGTATTGAATCATAAGTTATTCAAATTAATACTCCAAGACAACAATATTCATAATAATGAGAGTAAACATGCAATTTTTCGATTTCTCGCAAACTAACACTTGAATCCATACTTTTAAAATCAAAGAATATTCAAGTATAAGTGAAAGTTTGACATTTTTATTAATAATCATATTGAAAAGCACAATGTTTCAAAAAAATTCATAATAATAATAGATTTTGCTTTTGTCGGATAAAGCATAACGTTCGCCACTTTTAGAGATAAAGTGTAACTTTCTCGGGTTTGAGGGCTTATAGTCAGGTGCCTCGATTACTTTTAAAGATGAAAGTATAACTTTGAGGACTTATAGTCAGGTGCCTCGATTACTTTTAAAGTTGAAAGTATAACTTTGAGGACTTATAATCAGGTGCCTCGATTACTTTTAAAGTTGAAAGTATAACTTTGAGGACTTATAATCAGGTGCCTCGATTACTTTTAAAGTTGAAAGTATAACTTTGAGGACTTATAATCAGGTGCCTCGATTACTTTTAAAGTTGAAAGTATAACTTTGTGCCTTATCCCTTGGTACGTCGTGCCAATTGTTTGGCGTATAGGGTTTCATAAGGGCTTAAGTTGCATGCCTCGTCACTTGGTCATCCAATTTCTTGGCAAGTGCAATCCACGAGGACTTGACCACCATCGTGGGTGGATTTTTAATTCGTCAATTCTTGTGTCTCCTCCCTTGGTCATCCAATTTCTTGGCAAGGGATACTCTTGAGTCTTTTTTTTTTTTTTTTTTTTTTTTTTTTTTTTTTTTTCCGACCTCTTGGGCTACACCCTGGGTAATAATGTTGCATGTTTCTTTTCCTTTGTGGTTTGGAAGTGGCTTTTCATACACGGTGCTTTTCTTTTCACAGTTCGATTTCTCCGGCTGCCAGCTTCTCATGGTATATCCTCCGCATACTATAACAGTCCATAGTGGAATGTCCTGCGTACTGGTGGTACACACAGAAATCTGGTCTTCTTTTCATCTCTTCCGTCACCACAAATTTAGGCGTTGGGGGTTTCACCACTCCGTGCTCAACCCATTGTTCGTACAGGCCCCTGAATGCCTTCTCACTGCATGTGATAGCCTCTGGAACTGACATCCTGGTATACTTGCCCCCAAGTTTTCCTTTACTTTGTTCAAAATTTCGCTCATTCTTCTCCCTCTTGCCCCCTTGTGGGTTTGACTGAGAGTCAACCAAAGCCACAGTTGCTGTTCTCTTACCCTTCCATGTAACCATCGCATGGTTGATGGGAACTGTCACGATTCCTCCCAAATCTTGTGCGAAGGATGAGAGGGTTGCAAATGAATCACAGGCCTTTGTAATGAGATGGGGCTTGAAGGAGTCTAGAGCACCATTGTTGCATATGCTAACCAAGTTCCTCTCTTCAATTGGCTCAGCACACTTCTGTGCTTGGGCCCTGAATCTGTCCACATAATCTGACAGCTCCTCATTCGGCTTCTGCTCGAATCGCATCAGTTCTACAATAGTTACCTGTTTTTGCACATAGAAAAATTTCTTAAAAAATTGCAATTTCAGATCATCCCAATCATGGACTGATCCCTTCTCCAAATTGTATAGTACCAACTGAAGGCACTATCCGTCAAAGTCTTGTTAAATTCCCTCATCAACAGATTATGGTTATTCACCTCATCATAACCCAACCATGGAGACATCGACTCCACGAACCTGGCAATATGCTCCCTAGCATTCCCTTTCTCCCCGTTATATTTTGGGAACTGCGGGGGGTGCTCAATATACCCTGCCGGGTACGGTTGTCTCCGTACATGTGCCGGGTAGGGTGGAGTAAAGTCCAACTCTGAGGGTCGGGATGTCTGCTTGCGAAATTGATTGATCACATCGATCATATCATCCTTCGTCACATACTGGCTCGTGGTATGGACTCTTTGAGGGGCTGTGATGTATTGATGCATAGGTGGTGTGTATGGTAAGGAAATTGGCTGGTGTACACTTGCATCCTGCACAATTTGTATCGGTGGTGCTTGTTGGCTTGTTAGTTGGATATGGCTAGGGATGGTCGGTATCTGCACTTGTGAAAATGCTGGGAGAGTGGTCGGGATGATGTTGGGCTGAGGTTGACTCACTTCTAATCTGAGTTGTGGCACATCACCGCTGTTTTGGGGCTCCAAGTGGATGATTGGAATCGGCTGACTCTCCGTTGTTGGAGGCACAGTCGGATTTTCTTTGTTGTTGCTGTTGTCCTCCACTTCTGCTCGTTCCCCCTGCGAACTTCCTGAGAACATAGCCCTGAAAGTGGGGATTTGCATCAACTGCTGGCGGAAATTCTCCATCTCTTCCTGCTTCCTCTGCATTTCCAACATCATGGCCATCATCATCCCTTGGCCTTCTCGTGCCTCCTGTAATGCCTTGAGCATCTCCATCTGCACAGCATTCGCAGTCGTCTGCGCTCCAGTTACTTCCTCACCTTGCCTTCCTGTGTTTGTCTGTCTAGCGCTGGTTTGTTGTTGATCAGCCATTTGAGGTGATGTTGAGCTTCCTTCCGAAACGTCTTCTAAGATATGTTGATCAAAGTCCAGATTCGCGCTTTGGAGCACTGGATTTACTTGCCTTGAAATCGGATCCGGTGAAGTGATGGTTGTTGTCGGTGAAACTCTTCCTGTAATTCTCCCACTTCGAGTTGTGGGCATACCCTTCACACGAATTCTACACCTCCCCAGCAGAGTCGCCAAATAAATGTAGGTAAGGAAATTTACACCTTGTTAGGGTTAGGGTTTCGTATTGGCTGGAGAGGAGAGAAATCCACGAAGAGTACGGAACTGATTGATTGATTGAAGAGGGGAGAAGAACAGGTGGGCAATTACTCCAATGACACGTGGCAGAACTCCTAGAATTCGGAAACCGGGTTAGGGTAGCAGGGATTCCAAGAGCCTTCTAGAGTCTTCGAGTTGTGAGCGAGTTTCTAGTGTGATGAGCTTCCAAGAGTCTTAGTGTAATGTCTTGAAAGCGATCCCTTTTTCTCAGAATAAAGGGGCTATTTATAGAGTTTTCCTGGGAAATAGTCACATGCCAGGCACATGTTTTAAGGGAAATTCCCGAAATACCCTTTAATTATGTTTTAAAGGAGAAATTCCAGAAATGCCCTTTAATCATCAAAGTAATGCCCAAATTGCCCTGTTCTTCTAGCCGCCAATCCATTCCCTCAATCAATTCCCAAAATAGGTCGCATCCACGAGTCTTCTGCCTTGGAACACGTGGAGACTTCCCCGGGTCTAACGCATTTAATTAGGTTTTTGTAAACCCTAATTTGTACATTTAATTAGGTCACATGAACCCTAATTTGCACATGGGCCCACACCTATCCATCATTCTTATAAACAAACATAACCCAAGAAAAAAATAAATTAAATAAATGATTTTATTTTATCCATCATTCTTACAAACATAACACAAGATAAAAGAATTAAGTCCTAAAAGAAATAAATTTGAACCCAAAACCTAATGCAACTTTATAGACGAGAAAAAATAAAGTGCATTTACATTATTAAATTAATATAAAAAACACATGCGGTATTATGTTAAATAACTAACTTATCTAAAAAGTTTAAATGATTAGAAAAAATTATCAACAATATATATCACTAATTCCTATAAACTATCATATATATATTTGGTTAATGAGGGGTGTATATGGGATTTTTTTGTTATTGCAAGACATTTTTTTTTAACTTTTCGTTCAGTTCAGTAATGTCATTGAAACAATAATTACAGATGAGTTGTTGTTAGGGATGTAAATGGCAATTTCGGATTTTTTAGGAAGATCACTATTTCCACCCGTATTCAATGCGGATTTTTGAAATTTACTCATATCTGTCCCCATATTACGTTTTGCAACTTTTGGCCAATGGCATCCCTAGTTTTAGGCTTCCCTTCTTAACTGATCATCCGGTTATAACGAACGAATAATCTATTCGGTTATAACGAACGAATATTCTATTCGGTTATAATTGAAAATCAAAATTTGTATATATGTTTTTACTATCCAAACAACTAACTGAATTATAATCTAACCGAATTACCGAATAATCGAATTTACTATTCGGTTATTCGGTTAATAATCGAAATTATTTTCAGTTGAGTAACTTATCTTCTTTTTTTTCCCCTTTGGAAGCAGGTTGCTGATGTCAATGTCTTGACTCTTGATTAGGATTAATACATGCATGATATTAGACAAGGACCATATAGACCCTCTAAGCAAACATCAAGCCACAACTAAACATAATGATCTTTATTCAGCCATAATTGGGAGGACATTAGCATATGAAATGGCCAGATAAGATCGAACATGACATAACAATCCATGGATTTATGAAACTTGAGGCTAATTTGAGTTCATACTAATCTTGCATTCAAATGTAATAAGCATTTGTCCCGTTCAACATATATAAATGAAACCCAACTCATAAACACACTGTTTCTCTAATGATTTACATATCCAAACAAACAGGCCATGCAGGTAGCAGCAGGCAACAACAACAACTCATGAATATCCAGGCAGCAGCAGGCAGCAGCATATGTAGGCCAGTAGGCAGCAGCACCTGTTTGACGGATAAAACATGAAAGGGACATTTTATCGAACACTTCATGAGCATAAATTTATGCATTTTGTTCTTAGTACAGACTACAAAGTGAAACATTTTATCAAACACTTCATGTGCATTACATACAGAAACACTTCATTTCAAAATACTCAAAAACCATAAACATGAATTGACCTCTATAAACATGAAATCCGCCATAAACTGATGATTATTATGATATAAGAAAACTAAAAAAGTTAATTACAATATATTAGATATTCTCAATTGAGGTTTTCGTCTTAGTCCAATTCGACAATTCATGAACCATAGATTCTTATTTCAGTATAATTCATGCCTATTTTAAAATTGACCATAGACATGTTCAAACCCTAGCCTTAATTCATGGAATGAAGGACAAAAAACTAAAACAATTGACGTAACAATAGAGTGGAGGCGGAGATGCGGAGAGGCCGAAGGCGGAGATGCAATTTAGGGTTTTGGCTTTTGGGTTAGGACAGATTGCAGAGAGTGAGACTGGGAGTATCACGGAATGATTTGGTTTGTCTCTGTACTATTTTAACTTTTAAATTGCTCAATTTTTTTTTCTGATTCGGTTATTCGGTTAACCGAATAAGACAAATTCAAGAACCAAAACCGAACTCGAAAATCGGATATTAAAATGGTTACAGCTGAAATGCAAAAAATAACCGAATAATCGAAATATTTCAGTTAAAAAAGTTCGATTCGGTTTGGTTATTCGCTTTTATCCGTTTTTTGCTCAGCCTTGGAGACCTCCCTATATCCCTAAAATTGAAATGTATACCTAGATTGACTACATTGTAATAGTTTATATTCTAAAATAAACAACTACTGTCTGTATAGTAATTGATGTCTTAATTTAATAGCTATGACTTATGATTAAGATCTTTATCATCATTAGGTTTGTAGGTTCAATTCATATATTTATTACTAAACTAATTACTTACTTATTAGTTTCATTATTGCGAGTCCGCCTCCTTGAATCTTTCTCATGCTCTGTAGCAAGCGGCTGAAAAATAAAATAAATCCAATATGTTACAATTAATTGAATCGTTCTTATCCTTTCCAATGGAAAAGCATGCAATATTGAGGAAGATGTCATTTACCTTTTTGGGCATTTGTAATTTATGACGAACATTCTTCACAATTAGTTGGATGAGATCTGCTTCATGCCTATCGATATCGATCCAAATAAAAAAGAGACATATATACTATTAAGATTCTCTTTAATAACAAGAAATTAGTTGGAGTAAGGGTGATAATTTTTGACACGACACGATAATTCGACACGAACACGACATAAAATAAGAGGGTTAGTGTTGAGTATAATCAGTATCCATGTCATAAACAGGTCAACACGTTTAACACAAAATTTTAATAGGTCAAACACGTATAATTAACGAGTTGACCCGTTTAACACGATTAGACACGTTTATTTAAAATAATTTAAAACTAAATATGGCATACCGTTATAATTTACTTTAAATATTGAGTTTTAGCTTTCTTAATTATTTTTCTAAGCATGTTATTTTATCTTTTGTTAAATAAATGTTGTGTGATAAATAAATTACATTATTGATTCAATAAAAGAAGTGAATAATGTTTATTTAAATTTTTTAATTTATATAGTAAATGGGTTAAACTGGTCGACCGTTAACACGATTAATAAATTAGTGTTAGTGTTAAGAATCTTGACAAGAATAATTAAATGAGTAGTATTAATGTTGATTTGTTTAGAGTAATACCTATAATCTGACACAACACGAATTTATTTAACCCCACACGACTGTCACCCGAACATGGAGGCTAGGATGCATGTGTGGAACTAGATGAGTAACAATGAGGGTAAAAAGGTTCTCTCCGTAATCCTAATAAATCTATTTCATTGAGGAACATATTAAGTATAATGTATTCTCCTTCCCTACTATGTTGCCATTTGTAGGTTGTATGTATTTTTGGAATTAAACTTTCCAATTATAATGTAAGAGTACACACAGAGTTCTATAATAATAATAATAATTATTATAATGTAAGAGTACACAAAAAGAGTTCTATAATAATAATAATAATAATAATAACAACAACAATAATAATAATAAATTAGCAATGATAATAATAATAATAATAATAATAATAATATAAAATGACATTATTCTATTATCATATTAGCAATACTAAACTAATTACTTAATTAGTATACTAAGGATAAACATTAAGATGTACTTATCGATTTGAAAGGAAGTTCATTTCAAGCTAATAAATTTTCTTAAGCTGCAGCAATTGAGTTGTTACCTAATGACGTTTCATAGTACCCTAGACTAGTTATTGCACTTTCTAGTTTATGGGGCATTGAATTTAATTTTTTTTTTGGGTGCAAAAATTAGGAGGCAGGGTATTCTAAATTTCCGATATAATAAATTACATTTACAACAACCACACGCATATGAATAAACTCTCATTATGTTAAGGCCGAACCTCAAGAATCCCTGCAAGTAATGTGTAAGATATAGAGTTGTCATCAAACATGCATTAACTATGACTAGAACTCAAATTAACGAGGTAAATCACACACTTAATTACCAATAAACCAGTTGATGGTTTTTTTTGGGAGGGGGGGGGGGATTGTTTCAACATGCTTACACTTGGGCAGAAATTAAAATACAAAGTAAAAAAAATCGATATCGACCAACAAAAAGTAACAATGTTGAGAGAAATTTTACCCATTAGTATCATTTTTCAAATTATATGCCGATATTTTTGCAACTTCAACTAGTGCTTCTCTCCACTTATCCACCTTACTAGTATCATAACGCCTTTTATGACTCTTAAAAGCTTTTGCAAAACTTCCAGTCTGATCGCGTACAACCGATGGGTTAACATCGTAAAATATAGGAAGTACCACATGTCCTTTGGTTCTCTTGCACTCGAGAATCTCTAGAAGCTCATTAAGGCACCATGGTGAAGAAGCATAATCTTTCGATAAAACAACGATGCTCATTTTTGAATTTCGAATTGCCTTTAGCAATTTTGATGAAATTTCTTTTCCCCTTTGTAGTTTTACATCATCTCTAAAGGTTTCGAGTCCTTCTCTAGTTAAAGCACCATATAGATGACCAACAAAGGTATTGCGGATATCTTTACCTCGGAAGCTCAAGAAGACGCAATAGGTTTTACCCATATTTAATTAGTTGAAATGTAGAAGAGTAGATAATGGTGATTTTACCACCAAAATGGGTAGAGATATATAGAGAGGTGAACTTAGAAGACTCAACTACTCTATGAAAATCAATAATAATCGTATAATTTTAAGAAATTCAAAATTTTTTAATGAGTTATCTCAATTTTGTGTTTAAAAATGTTTCAAATTAACATAATTTGCAAATTATATGATTATTATTAATTTTTTAAAGTCAATTTGAGACATTTTCAAACTCAAAATTGAGATGATTCATTAAAAATTATGAAACAATAAAACTTATAATGAGTAATATTTTTTAGATATATAGTTTATACTATTCATCATTATATTAATTAAAATTAAAAGAATTTATGTCAATTCTGAGTTTAAAAATCTCTTAAGTTGACTTTAAAAAGTCAATAAATCATCAAATAATATAAAACGGAATGAGTATTTTTTATAAAAATATTATAAACTTATAATTATCTATTATACAAATATAGCCGTACTTTATAAAATTGGAAAAACAAATTGTCTTTATTGTATCGTTCTCTTCTGACAGCTGCTCTTGCTTCTGCTTAGTCTCCAGCAGCCTTGGGCGTAGGGAAAATGCAGCCGGCCAATCTATTTGACCAATCATTTTTATGCTTTATTACAGTTATACAATTAATCCACAAACTGATTGGAGAAAAAAAAACAAAAAAAAAAACGTTAAATGAGTTTACTTTATAATCTAAATACTCGCAGATTTCCAACTCATCTAACAGAGTTTGGTCAACTCATCTTTCTAATCCCAAATACACTACAGCTGGAGAAGAAATGATTAACCACCACCACACACACACACACACACACACACACACACACACATATATATATATATATATATAGAGAGAGAGAGAGACTCCTAATCTCACTATTTACCAAACACTACGCTGTCGGTAATCTATGATGTTGATTTGCCACATAAAAACGAAATGATGTATCGTCCGCTGACTTGACTTTTTAATCAATCAAATGATTATTTGCTTTGAGAAAAAATTAAAAAAAATTCCATTTTACACGAGTCTTGTACTCCGCTCCTTCGAAATTGTCCTAATTGGCGATTTTACGCAAATTAATATATCAGTTTTACGAAATTAAAATACTACAATATTAGTATATTATGAATTACTAATATAATAGTAGACACAAACCAAACAATATAAAATAAAATACATTGACACCCTTTATAAATAATTATAATAACATTCACCACCCATTTAATTTTTTAAATAACAGTCGGTACCCATTTAGTCTACAATATGTAACATTCTTTACTTCTAGTGTGATTGACTAACTAATATCCAAAAATATTTTTAATATAACGTCTAATACACCTTTCAAGTTATAATGTTTAATATATCCACTAAATATAAATTTGTATATTATAATTTTTACTTAACTTGATCTAATTAATTAAATTGTGAACTTGTGCAATAAATAACATAAACGTCAACAAATAATAAACATTCAATTTATCAGGAAAATAAAGTCATACACTTTTTGCTAATTAAGTTTCTCAAAGATTAAAATTTACGTAATATACATTCAAATATATATATTTTTTTGTAATTAAAAGGTAAAATTTCATAAAAAGTACAAACTAACTCAAAAAAATTATAATTATTTTTTTCAAATATTAAAATTTACGTAAATCAAACTTGTTATTACAGAACGAATCTTATTATTCATATAAAAAATAATAAAAATTATATTAATTATTTTTCTCAAATATTAAACTAAATATAAGTCACGCTTAGGAATAATTATTTACAGTAAAAATGACAAATGTTGTTACTCAAAAAAAGAAAAAATATATTAAAAGAAAAATCTTTTTTCAAGATAGAGGTAGTAATAAATATTATTATATTTTTTTTATTCAACATTGCTCAAAAATAACACCAACTGCATATTTTTTTAATCAAAATCATAAACATCCCAAATTTTGACATATATTCAAGAAAATTTAACATCTAAAAATCATAATATGAAACTAAGAATTCAAATAATAATTTTTGCTTCTAAACATCAAAAACTAAACTATCAACATACTCAATCACTCTAATTAGAACAACTCCATTAATAATTTAATTTAATTTTTTTTAATATTTGTATCACTTATCCAAAAATGTAAGACCTCGATTTTTATGAAATAAAAATTTATTTTTCTTTATGATTATTATTCTAAACAGTAAGTGTTTAATTGATAAATGTTATAGTTAAGGGTGATATAGGCAAATTATCGAATAAACAGTATGTCGGGAAATATTCTTTTTGTCGAAAAATATTCTTTCTGTTGGGAGTATTCTTTCTGTCGGAAAAAATTATATTTGGTAAATTACGACGGCGCCGAAATAACAAATCATTGGTGGGCCCCATAACAACTAATTGTCGTATACAGAAAACGACATTATTATTTTGTTGTCAACGGTATTATCACCTGCTACTATTAAAATATCCAGTAATAAAATAACAGTAGCACATTGTATTGCACAATATTTCATATTATTGATTCAATAATTGATATAATAGCAACTGCACGGTATTTTAACTTAATAATTGTTACAGTAACATCTGCATAGTATTTTATATTATAAATCGATGATTGTCATGACACAATAATTAACTCAGGAGTTCTGTAAGCGCTGAGGTTACACTTAATAAGCGCCGGTAAGGTGCCACCTTTACCGGAATGCGCCCCTCAGTTCCAAGAATAAACTTATCATTAATACTGTGAATGTCAGATAGATAGAGAATATCGATATGAAAGAGATGTTCATAAGATATGAATCTATACATCCAAGTGAAGGTATCCAAACACAATTAACGTTATGGCCAGAACTATTATCTGTTATGGGATACTGTGAACCTTGGATAGATAAAAGTATATATTATGAAATGTTTATAGTTGAATAGTTTCACGTGAGCACCAACTCTGCTACAGGGAGTGTAAGAAATTTACTTGAAACTATATATGAAATAAATACATATATACATATTACATATTCACATTCCTTTCCTTGCACACATTCCCATACTTGCTTTAATATATAATAAAAATAATGTTATTATATAAAAAAAATATTCATACGTAAAATTTCTTATTTTAATATAAATCTTGGGTTATTACATAGTTAGTCTTTTGTAAGTTGACCTGAAGTACAATGATAAAAAAAATATTTAACCCGGATCAGAAAATAATATTTTTCCTAATTGAGTCGTTTGATTATAAATATTTTTCTGGATGGTTGGAGATGCACTAATTAGAAATTAAAATAAAGAGTATATCTATTTTTTGAGAATTAATATTTCTTTATTATCAGATTGCAAAGATTTTCAAACTTGGCGTGTCCAAGTTTTCTCCTACAAAGTCTTTTTTTTAAAAAAAATAGTTGTGCTCTCATTCTCCTATAAATAGGTTGCTCAGTTGAGCAATGAAATTCATATCAGGAACACAAAATTCTTTTTCTATAATATTGTGAGTATTTCTTTTGAGTATAAGCATACTTTGAGTATAAGCATACTTTGAGTATAACTAATAGTGCAAGATTTTATCAAGATAATCTCCTTTATATCAGTCAGATCTAGTCTCCTATTAAGGTAAATGATATCATTTTTTTGTCATACTCGTAAAGAATATCATTTTCTTTCATACTTGCAAATGATATTATTTTCTTTCATACTCGAAAAAGATATTATTTTCTTTCATACTTCTCCATTTATGGTAAGAAATTATTATTCGTTTCTATAACCTTATTATTAAATGGTGAAAATTCTTGAAATTAGTAGAATATCCTTAATAATTTGTACGTTATCTACTATCTTTTCACTTGAATCTTTCTATTACGTTTTACACATTATAATTGAATTGTGAACCTTATTTATTCTATTTTGAAATTCTAATCAAATTTCTGGATATCATGTTGACAATTTGGATATTCTTGAACTTTGGATGAATTAAATTACAAATCTCTAATATTTATTCTTGATCTTATTGTTTCTATTCATCCTTTATATCATTATCATAATCCTCAGATTTAAATTGTGGTGAAAAGTTCTCTTTGACCCGTAGTGTAAAGATGAACTGGTGATTGACATGATTATGACCAGTAACTGTGTATTGGTATATTCATGACCTTTGGTGTTACAGACAATGACTTGTGGTGAAAGTTCTCTTTAGCCTATAGTGTAAAGATGGACTGGTGTTTGACATGATCATGACCATTGGTGTTACAAATGAATATCTTTGCCCCGTAGTACAAAAATAAACTGTTTATTTGGATGATCATAAATAGGAATTGTTGATTGGTGTTACAGGGATAAAATAATGATGGTGAATTTTTTTTAAATATGAGAAGATAATCGACATTATGTTCTATTTGACTCTTCTAATGAATTGTTAGTTCCGCTGCAGTTATCGTTGAAAATTTATTCTCGTTAAATCTCTGATTTATTATTATTGAAGGCTAAAGATAATTTATTCTTCATTATCTTAGTCATGATATTCTTTATTGGGCTATTTGAGCTCACCCTTTTCAGTTTTGTTGCATTGTTCTTCTTAAGAAATGAGAGTGTCGCTAGGACTAGTCGGGAAATAGAATGATGGTCTGAGACTATAGAAGTATCTTAATACGTTATAAAATAGTGTGACAATAATTGTATTGAGAACTTAAGTTATATTTGTATTTGAACTCACAGTATGTGTGTTGTCGTATTTTGCACGACAATATAATAGTTATAAATAAGAAAATTTGTATTTGGATTTTGTAGTATGTATTTTGACGACTCAAAATGGGTTGTGTGGATCTATTTTGGGGGCATCATAGTTGGTATCAGAGCTTAGAGATATGATCTCTGGTGGAGATCTGAGATTAGAACTAGGAGGAGAGAGACGAGTAAAATCCTTCATTAGTGTGTCTTATCTAAACTAATTTCGTTATTTAATTAGTTGGTTGGTTGTAGAGACAAGAAGTAACATATTAGTTTTTTTTTAACTAACCTTTGTTTTGTGACCGCATTTCAAAATAGCATCTGAAAATCAAAAAGTGAACTATGAGGCAAATATGGTTGAGAATCACGAAGCTACATCTAATATGGCTGTAAACTCAGAAAATCATGCTGCTAACAACATGATAAATGATGATTTTTTAGGAACTTCATGCAATTCTTGCAGAACCAGGCGAGAGAAACTACTGCCTATAATACCGGTGGCAACACAGGTAACTTACGAATGGTCACTGCCAAGCAGTTCAAGGAGATGGGACCACTTAAATTTCTTAGAAAGCCGGACCCACTCAAGGCAGAGGCGTGACTCAAACAAATGACAAAGATATTTGATGTACTGCGTTGCGCTGACGACCAAAAGGTTCCTTTCGTTACCTTTATTCTGCGAGGAAAAGCGGATCATTGACTGGAATCCGTAAAATGTACCCATCACTCGGCACTCGAGATGTCTTGGGTGGAGTTCTAAGAATTTTTTAACGAAAAGTATTTCTCAGAGAGTATTCGCCATATGAAGGAGGTGGATTCATCAAACTAGAGCAGAATAACATGATCGTATCGCAGTACGAAGCCAAGTTTGCCGAACTGTCTGGATTTACGCCCCATTTGGTGGACAATGAGGAACGGATTACGCGGATATTTTTACGAGATTTGAAACCTGAAATTCGTCAACATATGATTTCTCATAAACTTTGTCTATATTCAGATATTGTGGATAGAGCTCAATTGGTAGAACGAGAGAAAGAAACATTATAATCAGGAGACAACGACCGATAGTGAGAGAAAAATTACGATAATAATCGTAACAGTGGTAAAAATCAGCGGTATAATTAAAACCAATGAGGAGGAAATTATCATGCCATAAATGGTAGTCACTTCGGTGGCAATTCTGGCCTAAATAATAGGAAAAGTGAGTCGAGTGGAAATAACTTCAAGAAAAGAAGATTCAATAATGACCATGGAAAGACACCAACATCAACACTAGCACTAGTTTCAAGGGGAGGAGAACGACCACCAGTCAGATATTACAAGTGTGGAAAAGAGGGACACAACAGTCCAAACTGTACACAGTCATCCCAGGTGTGTTACAGTTGTGGAAAGGAATGCCACATAGCTCGATTTTGTCCTGTAGCAAAATCAAGTCCAGCTGTAATGATGATACCAAAGGCTGTCACGAATAAGTCAAAGCCTATGGTTCCAAGAAGAGTTTTTGTCGTAACCTCTCAAAAGGCATGGAAACCAGATGAAGTCATAACCGGTAAATTAATCATAAACTCTTGCGAAATCTATGCCTTATTAGATACTGGTTCTACCCACATTTTATTTCACTTGCTTGTGCTCAACGTTTAAACTTTGACTCATGAGAAATTGGATTTTGACTTATCTGTTGAAACTCCGTTAGGAGGAACCTTCATTATATTATTCATGAATTAAAATTTGATAACATACGAGGGTAAATATGTAATTTTATATATTTAGTCAACCCTAAAAACTTGTAGGTAACTACTGGTTACTTAAAAAACTAAAGGGGAGGTGAGTGTTATTATGGTTATTTAGAGGGGGTGTTGCTGTATTTTACTCAACCTAAAATAAAAAAGATTTTTTAAAAGTTATGAAACAATAACTATTGTAGTTAGTAAAACTTTCTGAATAATTTACAATATTTATAATTATATTGATTAAAATTAAATAAATTTATGTTAATTCTAAACAAAAAAATGTCTCCAGCTAACTTTACAAAGTTAATAATAATTTTATATTTTGAAAAAGGAGAATACTAATTAAATCGATGACATGCACCTTAATTTTAAAATTTGTGTAACACATAATTTGAACCATGACATTGGAAGTACTTGCTTGGAAAGTTATGCCTACTAGGTACTTAATTGCTTGGAAAATGCATCATTGGACTTCTAGCCTAGTATACTTTAATGGAAGGCATTTGAACGATCAAAAAAAGAAAAAAAAAAGACAAAAGAAAAAAAGGGATTCCAACTCCATGAAGTTGCTTTGGTCAAGTTTTCCCAAGACATTATATTTCTAAAGTAATATAAAGACTTGCATTGTAATTATTAATATAAAATGTAACTTTTTTGGTGCAACTCTTTCTTATGAGAATGCAATGCCTCGACAAATCTTATTTTTTCAATAGATTTGAATTTAGAGAGTTGGGTATAATTTTTTTTCCTTCATTTTTTAGAAGTATCTTTGGTGGAGAAAATTTCGAACAATTTCTTGATGATGAAAGTACATTCTGATTTCAGATTTACATATCTAAATTTCAAATATGTAGACTTTTGCGTCATCCATCTAAAGTCAGGTCTCACTTTTAGAATCATAATTTTGGAACATATTTGATGACATTTAGTCAAAATTTAATTTGCAATAATTGTTTTTCATATAACTTCATTAAATTGCATTGATTATAAAGTTATACAATTTTAAAGATAAAGAAATTGAAAAACACCTTACCTAAAGGCTAAAAATGTTGACGAGACCTTCTAAATTTTGTGTACTTGGCACAAAACTATGAACCATCACACTG
Source organism: Aralia elata (assembly GCA_034770075.1). Classification (NCBI taxonomy): domain Eukaryota; kingdom Viridiplantae; phylum Streptophyta; class Magnoliopsida; order Apiales; family Araliaceae; genus Aralia; species Aralia elata. The sequence continues at coordinate 18,947,332 of CM068384.1, forward strand.
AAAGTCGTACCGAAAATGTGATATATACATATATATATGTGTGAATAATGATCTATATTCAAAGTTAGATAAGAACTCCTAATATCCAACTCATAGAATAGCCTAAGATTTATCTCGTTCACACAATAGTTGTGCAGATGAGATATATCATCTGCACAACTATTATGCAGATAGAAATCCAGAAATTATATCCCATTCGCGCAATAGTTCTGTGGATGATATATCTCATCCGCACAACTGTTGTGCGGATAGAGTCTACCATCCGCATAACAGTTATACGAATGAGAATAATTCCAACTTTTAGATTCCAGAAATGAATGATGGGATCATTCCCTTTGAAACAAGAGGGAAGGTAGATTGTTGAATAAATGAGACTCCCATCCAATTTTGACTATAAATCACTCCTCTCTCTCTATTTATATATATATATATATATATATATATATATATATATATATATATATATATATATATATAGTCAACAAAACTACTTATTATATATATGATACACAAGTCCAAGTCTCCCCTTAATATGATACACAAGTCCAAATATGCATTTTCCAGGTAAGTACTTATTATATATATATATATATATATATATATATATATATATATATATATATAGAGAGAGAGAGAGAGAGAGAGAAGACGGATCTAAAGAATACCACTTAAATAACATATCTTTATTAAAATTACCTACAAAATAATATTAAAAGAGAGTGGTCCCATTTGTTTTCCTTTTATTTACAAAAATGTCATTCACGACCCCACTTGTTTTTAAAAAAATATCCAAAACGACGTAGTTTTAATAAATGTATGCTATTTAAAAGAGGTATGTTATTTAAGAGACATGCTTTAGATCCATCCACTCTCTATATATAAAATAAGCAGGTACTTGGAAAATGCATATTAATTTGGACTTGTGTATCATATTAAGGGGAGACGTGTTTAAAGTTTTGTTGAATAGGCATTTTATAAGTGGGAGACATATGTGCAAAAGGAGGAAAATTGAAACTCATTCTACAATTATATATGGACTCCCCCTCATCCATGAGAATTACTTCAATTCTATTTACCTTTTTTGTTGCAATCTTCATAATTATGCAGTTAACTTTTGTGAATGCAGCAGGTTTGTGTTCTAATGTTTAAGAAGACAACTTTTTAAAATTATTAGTAGTATTACTGTTAGAGTAAAACTACAGGCATGGTAAGAAATCTCGAAAAAATAGCACAAATTCAACCTATTCTTATATAATCGTATAGAAAATGTTGAAACAATAAACAATACAACATTTTCTATACGATTGCATTCGTTATATTTTTTCTAGACCTTTTTCTGGTGCTTCTATATTTATTTGATTGTGGAATTTTGGATATATTTATTGAATTTTTGCGGATAGAAATGGGATGATGTGTTCATATTGAGAGAAAGCAAACCCAGTCCTCCACCTCCATCCTCACATGGACCTTTCCATATACGTCAACCTCCATATCGACTTTCACGTTCACCTCCACCGAAAAACTCCACCAGGCTCCATATAGTTGTGTGGATGATATATTCCATCCCCACAACTATTGTGCGGATAGAATCCACCATCCACATAACAATTATACGGAGGAGAATAATTCTAACTTTGGTGTCCCACTTTATGTTCTGTTTCGTATTTTCCAAACATATCCGCTTGCAATAGATTAAATGTTTTACTATTTTCTACTTTATCAAATTAAAAATATATTGTGCTACCTAATAAGATTTTAGTGCAATTTTCCCATAATATGTTTCTATAGGCACCAATTTACGTATAGTTAGTGCTTAACGAAATAGTTATAAAATTTCTTCAACTGATAATTTGTAGTTTAAGACAAACACGGCATTAAGTCTCAAAAAATAGTTAACATATTTGCGGGTGTACGTAAACTATATTCATAATATTTATGATGATGTACAAAATATTTCTATTAGTTTCAAAATTAAAGTTTATGGTGGATACTATCTTGTACTGCAAAAAAAATATGAGAAACAAAAAGTACATAGTTTTCTATTTTGGTAGAACTAAAAATACAATATAGCATAAACCAATATTCAACCCTTGCTAACATGTAAACAAGCTTTGCTTTTCCAACTTAGACTCCTTATATATTAAACATTGCAATTAACCACTTTTAAAAAAACATTGTACCAATATATCTTCTCTTTTATTTTCGAAGTACGAAAAATCCAAAATTAGAGAGACTTGGAGTCACTTGAAAGAGTACAAAAATTGGAAAAATTATCAACTAAGCCCGTGCTTCAAGCTCATTCCTCAACCACTAGTTGAGATAAAAAGCAAAAATGAAACAAATTAAGTCAATAAAGTAATATTATTTTTTGAAATTAAAATACCAAAAACTAAATTCAAAAAATTAGAATTAATCATATATTTTAGAATAAAGAAAATAATTACAAAAACTTAAATTTATAAGTATAAAAAATTTCACACGCGGAACGTTTGGGATATGCCTAGTAATTAGTATGATAAACATTGCAATTAACCACTTAAAGAAAGCAGGGGCTTTAACTAATTTGCCAACACACTCTTTCTTAAAAGAATATAATAGTTAAAAAACAATGATTCATGTTTTGAGGGGCTAATAGTATATCTAACCCTGTTTTCTTACTTTTTTTTAATAAAAAAAGAGTAAAATCTAGAAATTATAACAAAAAATATTTTATTTTTGCTTTGCTTTTCAAACTTACTCTCCTTAAAAAAAACATTGTAACAATATCTTTTCTCCTTTATTTTCTAAGTCAATGAAAGTCCATTGGAAAAACTTGCACAAACAGCCGTCAACTTAGAAGAGTTGGAGAAGCTTGAAAGAGTACAAAAATTGGAAAAATTATCAAGTAATATACCATACACTTAAAAGTCACTAGCTCATTGTTGTTGTCATGAGTTGGAAGCAGTCCTTGCAATAATTGGACCGGAATTAGTTGCAACAAAGCTAGAAGCCATGCATCCCATATAATCCTCAAAGTTACGGTTTAAAAATATGAATTTATTATTGACTTTCTAAAGTTAATTGAAGACATTTTAATTTAAATTCAAAATTGATATAGAATATTTGAATTTTAATCAATACAATTATGAATATTGTATATTATTTAAGAAGTATTATTCATTGTTTATATCTCGGTGTCTTGTGCCTAGCTATTTTTCATTTCATTATTTCCTGCAGTGGTTATTATTTTGGTGGAATAACAAATTTAATCTGTTCAGCATGCAATGATATTTTTGCCGTTAATTTATCAAAGACAACAACTTTGGGAAGGTGATTTTTTCCCAATAGGTATGACAAGGAATTGGTAGCACATACAGTTTTAAAAGTTAAGATATAGGATTCAATAGCTCGAGAGGTACCATTTCAGCAGCAATCTCCAATATCTTTATACTAAAAGTCATTTCGAAACCAAGGCAATCCAATACTCTGCCCAAGCAATTCATGCTTCCATCTTTCAATTTTTTTCTGCAAGGGAATTCTGAAATTTGTCCGTGGTGAACTACTCACTTAGCCATGTTTAGATCTTTGTTTTTTATTGTGACGTACAGGGGCGGAGTCAGGAATAAAAATTGGGGTAGACTAAGAATATTATAATGCCAAAATTATACATTTAGGCTAGGCAGGTTAAGGATATTATAATGCCAAAATTGTATATTTGGATTGGGTTGGCCAAGGTTATTCCAACTTATTTACTTTGGACTACATAATTATATAGTATATCTAGTAAAAAATAATAATTTTGGACCAGGCTATAGCCCCAAAAGCCGACTAGTGGCTCCGCCCCTGCACCTGAAGTTCAAACTTACTCATTAACCTCTAATGTCATTACTACTAATCTAGTACGTCGATTATTATTTTTAGGGTAAACAAGTAACAATATACATATTTATGTAATATTTGCAAAATTAGCAAATGAGATTTTTTTGTAGATTATGAAACCCTCCACTACACCTTTCAACCAATTTTATTCGCTACATATTTAAGGACACAAATATTGCTTATAGCGACGGTACATTTTTAATATTTGCAAAACTAGCATATGAGACTCTTTTTTGTAGATTCAGATCCCCTCCATGACATCTTTCATCCGATTTTTCTCACTACACATTTAGCCACAAATATTATTTATAGTGACGACGTAATTATTTGTCTCGAATTTTATTATGTCATTAAATATATTTACAAGTTGTGTATACAGGGGTAATAGAAGGGATCTCATTCCATTTTTTACGAGACTGAGTATAAGCTAGTTAAAAAGAGTATTGGGGAATTGTCAATATCTTACCTCAGTGTGAAATTCCTTTAGGTGAGTTGATGATGGAGAGAGTATTTTAACAGCAACTTGAGTTCCATCTCTCAAGCAGCCAAAATAAACTATTCCAGATCCTCCTTTTCCAATTACTCTTTCGAAGTTGTTGGTAATGTTCTTAATCTCAGAATAACTGAACTTTTTATGTTTCGACTTCAACGATCCTTCTTCACCGGCACCAACAAAGAAATCTAAACAAAACGAGACGATAACAAGTGCAATAAGGATAACCATATGAAGATTTTATCATATTAAAATGTAAAACTGTATCCTGATGCTATCACTTTGAGAAAATATGGTACCTAACTTTACAATATAGCAAATCGCTACCTCGCTGTACAATTAGTAGTGTAAAACTATGTCTTTTGTGTTAGTTTTGCATTTATAATTATACTTTTATTGGAACGTGTGTTTTACACTAATAATTGTACGTTAAGACTGACGTAAACCAATGCTATCTTCTTCAATACAAATCTTCTGTCCTTTTCCTGATGATGATATCACAGAAATTTCCTATGCATTGGCATAATAAATAACCTGAACAAAGTGACATAAATTCTTAGCATGGTTTGCACTTAATCTGACGACTTTATTCAGTGCAGATCTTCCCTATAACAGAGTTGTATATTGTTTAAAGAACAAAACATGCCACTCCTTCCTTTGGGAAATCATACTAAGAAAGCTCACGATCAGGAGATTAATTAGTCGAAAAACCTCTCTTGGGAATTACGTGGTGTTTGATAAAATTGAGTATTAAGATCTGAACAGTTTAGACATCTGAATAATGTAGAGCCTCTGTCCAGGATTGGGTCTAAATGAAAAAATATTGTTTGATAATTAATTTTTCCAAAATGTCTGAATAACAGTATTTTACCATTTTAACCCTCTGAACAGTTTGTAAAATTTATAAATACAGTTATAACTCTAGTTTCCTATTTGTAAGCAAACACAAATGTAACATTTGTTATATTCAGTATAATAAAAAAATTTGTTATATTCATTATTTCTTTTATTTTTTTAATTAAATTCATTTTCAAAATATTTGTTAAAAATATTTTGTTGCCACTTGCTCCTAATATACTAGGCCTTATCTTCATCGCTCATCTCACCCCTCTCTCATGGAATCCCCAGTGGTAGCTACAAAATTAACGCCTGGAGTTTCTCTCTCTAAACCCACCATGATTTCTCCCTCTTCTCATCTAAATTGTCGCTGCTTACGCTTCCTAGTCCAGCTTCTTCCTCCTTCCTCATCCACCTTCCACTGTACGCTCCTTCCTCATCTCCCTTCCACCGTACCCGCTCCCTATTTCAGATCTACAATTGAATAGATCTGTTTTGCGATCTGGGTTTTGCATCAGATCATTGGCCAGGTTATTTTGGTAAAAAAAAAATAACTTTAATTCAGATTGACCGTTTAGATTTGATTTTATATCTTACCGATTAAGAGGCATTAAGAGACAATTTTTTTTTAACCAAACAAGATTAGCCTCTGACTGAATCAGAGGCACCTCTATTAAGAGGCATTCAGACCTAATTAAACAACACCTTAGGAGAGTTATTATATGAAAGAATCATTGTTACTTTTGTAGTAAAGTAGTATTAAATTGCATATCTCTCTCTAAAGGGGATAAACATATGTTACATGACTCTTCACTTTGCCCTAACGTAGCCGTGTCCGACACTTAATACTTGAACAATGATATGGGTACTGAACACTATAGTGTAAAAGATTGCAAAATTGAGGTGTACCCGTGCCGGACTCTTCAAAATACCGAGTCCAACCGGACACTCCATTCTAGTCTGTGTAACATAAAGATAAACAGATCATTTGCTATGCTACTTCTGACATATAGCTATTTTTAATTTACACAACAGTCTACGTTCCAGCTGATCTTTTGCTACTTAATTTGAAGCCAAATATCTCTACATCTAGCAGATCCCTCTGAAAAGGGGGGGGGGGTTAATTTCTTCAATCATCCATCTGATTTTTGGCGTTTTGACTATAGATTAGAAAGTCCTAAAAGCCATCAGACCTTAATTCAAGGAAAAGAGACTTCCTTTACCTTTTCCCAGCAACCTGATCCATTTCCATTCACTTCGGCACTCCTAAGCAGTCAACCCCAAAGGACAAGTTACTTATCAGACAATATTCATCTTGGACCCCGAACAAAGAGAATGCATCCTGGCACATCCCATTCATTTAAGCTTGATTATTTTAGAATCAAGCAACTCAAGTTCCAGAAACAATTTTTTTGCAAAGAATTACACATGCATGAAGAAGACGTGGGTGCTTAATTGTGGCGATGGTATACAACTCATTTCAATTTTAAAAAAGGGAATAGTCAAGAATCACTAGCAACTTTTTATACTATATATATATTAGCCTCAAGTTCTACGGATGCTGATTACTAACAAAATATTAACCAATAATATAGGAAGATACATTATAGCATTGGGCTGTCTTTTACATCCCAGGATAGTAAACTTAATCTATTGCAAAGAATTTTCTATTTATATTTGGTCATGTATTACAAGCATTAGAAGTCTGCTTTCACTATCATTCGTTCCTATGATGAATGTGTTTTTGTATAACAACCTTACCCATAATGATTAACAAGTAGAGAACTTTTTATGTAATGCTATAGGTCAACTATATCTCCAAAGGACATCAAAAGTCAAACCCTTTCCCACAATGTTCAATTGAAGATTTTGGACTCATGCTATGCAATATATAGATACTAACCTCGTCAAAGCTGTGTCAAAATCATGCCCGTCCTAATAATTGGAATCCTCGAGTATTCCAAGCCTTGTTGTTTATCAGATCAAACTATTACGGAAAACAGAAAATTTAGGATGCTAGGTTTCGGATAAGATAAATGTTGGTAATGAGATTTGAATTGAATGAGAAAATTGACTTCTGGTCCGGTCCGGTCGGGTCGTGGTCGTGACGGGCGGGTTCGTGATATATATATTTTTATCATCACAATACTACGTCGTTTTGACGACGGTTACATGCAAATTTTTCCTATAAATAAATGGTGTGGGAAAGCATTTGAGAGAGATAACTAATTTTCCCGTCCCGTTTTGTTTCTGAAATTCCCGTCCCGTTCCTTCCATTATTCCCGTTTTGTTTCTGAAATTCCCGTCCCGTTCCTTCCCTTCTGCAATTACGTTTCTGCAGATAATCCCGTTCCTTCCCTTCTGTAATCCCGTTTTTGCAGATTTCCCGTTCTCTATCAAATAATATTGCAGTAATAGTAAGTGTTTTTTAATTTTCTTCATGCATGCATAATAATATTCATGTAAGTTCAGTACATAAACATAGAATTTGGTTCGATGAATTCTTAATTTTGTAATGCTACTAATTAAGATTTGAAATCCGTTTTATCTTGGGAAGCAATTATTCAATTAACCCTTAGCATCTGTGGGGAATAAATTTGCTTTAAGGAGACTTTGTGAATTCAAAGGACTCGGATTTATTTATTCTTATTTTTCTGTGTTTATATATTTATATATATATATATATATATATATATAATTCTGTTCTGTTTTTATTATATATATATATATATTAAAAATAATACTATAAATTACAGATAACAATCTTAAAGCAAATTCAATGTTCTGTAATTTTGGTTTTATAAAAGTTTAATTACAGAATTATATTTCATAAGGAAAATTGTTTTATAAAAACAATTGTTTAGTAGTTTACAAAACAAGTTTACTAAACTGTTTTTGAATCACGTTGTCCTGCAGTATGTTATATACTTATATATTTATATATTATATATACGAATCACGTTAGTATATGTTCGAATCACGAATCATATTGCATGTTCTGCAGTATATATGTTCTGTTAGTATATATATATGAGTGCAATAAGTGCAGTAAATTTCATATTACATGTTCTGATTTCTTGCAATAAAGTGCCGTCAGTGTAAATATCTTTGAATTTCCGTTTCTGTTCTTTTACATGTTAACAATTTATTGCGTGATAATGGATATTTTGTTATAATGTATTCATTATCTATTCATTATTGTCTATGCATGTTAATTCATTTGACTTAATAATATATATAATATTAAGATATATTATATTATATTCTGTTATTATTTACATCTTAATATAACAGTTTATTAAGTGATTTGCATGTTAACAGTTTGTTTATATTTATATTTTGCTGGTACAGTTCTTGAACTTGAGTGATTTGCATAAAATCATAATTTCGCAATATATATATATATATATATATATATATATATATATATAATATATATATATATATATAAATTGCATGTTATATATTTCGCTTGAATTCAGAATTTGCATGATTTGGTTAGAATTGCATGTATATAGTATTCTATAATATTAACAGAATATTAGTTGCATGTTACTAAATAATATTTTGTTATTTTAATTGCACGTGAATATACATATTATTCTGTTTAACAGTTTATAATATGTGGGCCCAAGTGCATATTAGGGTTTACATGACCTAATTGAATTAAATGTACAAATTAGGGTTCATGTGACCTAATTAAATGTACAAATTAGGGTTTACAAAAACCTAATTAAATGTGCTAGACCCGGGGAAGTCTCCACGTGTTCCAAGGCAGAAGACTCGTGGATGCGACCCATTTTGGGAATTGATTGAGGTATTGGATTGGTGGCTAGAAGAACAGGGCAATTTGGGCATTACTTTGATGATTAAAGGACATTTCTGAAAATTTTCCTATAAAGCATGACTAAAGGGTATTTCTGGAATTTTTCTTAAAACATGTGCCTGACTGTGACTATTTCCCAGGCAAGCTCTATAAATAGTCCCTCTATTCTAAGAAAAGGGGATCGCTCTCAAGACATTACACTTAGACTCTTGGAAGCTCATTGCATTTACAATTCTCTCCCAACTCAAAGACTCAAGAAGGCTCTTGGAATCCCTGCTACCCTAACCCGGTTTCCGGATTCTAGGAGTTCTGCCACGTGTCATTGGAGTAATTGCCCACCTGTTCTTCTCCCCTCTTCCATCAATCAATTAATTCCGTGCTCTTCGTGAATTTCTCTCCTCTCCAGCCAACACGAAACCCTAACCCTAACAAGGTGTAATTTTCTTACCTACATAATACATGTTAATAAATTGCATGTTTATTTGTTTATAAATATAGCATGTTAATAGATATATATATATATATATATATATATAATATTTTGTTTATATATATTTTGTAATTGTATTAGTGTATTATGTAAACAGAAAATTGTTTGCATATTAATAGATATTATTCTGTTATTGTTTTCAAATTCATATAACAGTTTATTTTGATTGCTAAGATATATTATTGTGTTAATATATAAATATTCTGCAAAAACAAATTTGTTAACAAAATTTGTTAAATCTTGTACAAACAGAAATTTGTTTCTGTCTATTGACAATTGTCTTCTTTGTATAACAGAAATGACATCTACTAGTACCATTACTGCCATGAGTATGTTTCATGGAGAAAAGCCTGAAAGGTTCAATGGAACTGATTTTAAGCGTTGGCAAACAAAAATGCTCTTCTATCTCACCACGTTGAACTTGGCAAGGTTTCTACAAGAGGACTGTCCTACTCTTGTTGAAGGGGAAACTGACAAGGAAAAAGTGGCTGCTGTTGATGCATGGAAACATGCAGATTTCCTTTGTAGGAATTATGTAATGAATGGATTAGATAATACATTATATAATGTATATTGTACAATTCAAACTGCAAAGGAACTTTGGGAATCTTTAGATAAAAAATATAAAACTGAAGATGCTGGCATGAAAAAATTCATTGTTGGTAGATTTTTTGATTATAAAATGGTAGATTCCAAAGCAGTTATCACTCAAGTTCAAGAAGTACAAGTAATTCTACATGACATTCATTCTGAAGGAATGTCATTAAGTGACTCATTCCAAGTTGTTGCAATGATTGAAAAACTTCCACCATCACGGAAAGACTTCAAGAATTATCTAAAGCATAAACGCAAGGAGATGAATCTTAAAGAATTGATCGTGCGACTTAGGATTGAAGAGGACAATTGAGTATCTGAGAAGAAGACTGGGAAAAACTTCATTGAAGCAAAGGCAAATGTGGTAGAACAAAGGCCAAACAACAACAAAAGAAAGCGTGACGACAAAGATACCTTCAAGGCCAAGAAGAAATTCAAAGGCAAATGCTTCAACTGTGGCATCCAAGGACATAAATCAAGTGAATGTCGCAAGCCAAAGAAGTTGAAGAAAGAACAAAAGCCTCAAGCGCATGTGACAAAACTAGAAAAACTTTCTGAAAATGTTTCAGATATTAATCTTTCTGCAGTTGTATCTGAATGCAATTTGGTAGGAAACCCTAAAGAGTGGTACATAGACACTGGAGCTACTCGCCACATTTGTTCCAACAAATGGATATTTTCTTCTTACAAACCAGTAGAAAATGATGATCAACTCTTCATGGAAAACTCCTCAAGTTCAAAGGTTGAAGGACGTGAAAAGATTATACTGAAAATGATATCTGGCAAAGAACTAACTTTGAATGAAGTGCTTCATGTGCCTGATATTCGCAAGAATCTAGTTTTTGGGTCACTACTTAGCAAGAATGGCTTTAAATTGGTGTTTGTGTCTGATAAATTTGTACTTACTAAAAATGATATGTTTGTAGGAAAGGGCTACGTGACTGATGGGCTCTTTAAGATGAATGTTATGACTGTTGTACCGAAGTCTATTGATAATAATAAAATTAATTGTTCTACTTACTTGTTAGAGTCTTCAAACATATGACATGCTAGATTAGGACATGTTAATTATAATACTTTGCGTAGATTAATTAATTTAGAATTCTTGCCTAAATTTGATATTAATCTAAAATATAAATGTGAAATTTGTGTGGAATCAAAAATGACAAGATTACCCTTTCATTCTGTTGAAAGGAAAACTGAACCTCTAGATTTAATTCACACTGACATATGTGACTTAAAGTTTGTGCAAACTAGAGGTGGGAAAAAATATTTCATAACCTTTATTGATGATTGCACAAGATATTGTTATGTATATTTGCTAAGAAGCAAAGATGAGGCTATCGAAATGTTTCAACTTTATAAAAATGAAGTTGAAAATCAACTTAGCAAAAAGATTAAAGCAATAAGAAGCGATAGAGGTGGTGAATATGAATCACCATTTGAAGAGATTTGCTCTACTCATGGTATTATTCACCAAACTACCGCTCCTATTCACCTCAATCTAACGGTATTGCTGGACACAAGAACCGAACATTGAAAGAAATGCTTAATGCTATGTTAAACAGTTCTGGAGCACCCCAGAATTTGTGGGGGGGAAGCTTTGCTTTCTGCCAATTATATTTTTAATAAAGTGCCTCATAAGAAAACTCACAAAACACCTTATGAATTATGGAAAGGTCATAGACCTTGCTATAAATACTTACGAGTGTGGGGGTGTCTAGCAAAGGTAATAGTTCCTAAACCTAAAAAGGTTAAGATAGGACCAAAAACAATTGACTGTGTTTTCATTGGTTATGCAAATAACAGCAGTGCTTATCGCTTTCTTGTTCATAAATATGAAATTCACGATATTCATGTTAATACATTTATTGAATCAAGAGATGCATCATTTTTTGAGAATATTTTTCCATACAATAGAAATAATGCTTCAAATTCAAACAAAAGACCTTTAGATGCTACTAGTGATAATCCTGAAAATATAGACAAAGAATCTGTAGTGGATGAACCTAGACGTAGCAAAAGGGCAAGGACTTCAACGTCTTTTGGTCCGGATTTTCTAACATTTTTGTTAGAAAACGATCCTCAAACTTACACGGAAGCAATATTCTCTCCTGATGCTTCTCATTGGAAAGAAGCAATTAATAGTGAAATTGAGTTCATTATGCAAAATCATACATGGGAATTGAAGAGGTAGTGCAATATTTATTGTCCTCTTGGTATCTTTCTATCCAAATATTGTACGACAGAAAAATTTATAAAGTATTTTATTAAAATTTACAAAAGACAGATATAAAAAAAATAAATATTAAAAGGGAGTATTGATTTTTTTCCTAGTGTCATATTTAGTGCAAAATCTATGAGTTGGGTTCTGAGGAGTATAAAATGAATTGGGGAAGGAGTATTGTTGTTTGCAAGGTCTCAATCATTTACAGACCTACTTCTCATTTCATTTGTGAGAATTTGATAAACTATAAATCGTTCCTAACAAACGATGGGCTCAAGTTTGAGCATGATGAATCAATTTGTATAACAATATACTGTATCTTCCCTTTATAAAAGGATCATGTTCATTCCAATAACATGCATGTACGAATTTAAATAAAAGTGGTGTGACAGTTGGCATCATCCAGAAGGTGCCCAGCATAACACAAGTTATGAGCGGACTAAATTGGTAACAATTTTTAAAGTACTTAATTTAAGTAAAAGGTAATGTAATATTGGCTAAAAATAATTAATTATACATAAATTAAAAAATTCATAGGGGACTAAGGGTGAATACAAAAGTTTTGCTTTCTTACTTTTTCAAAAAACTTATCTTTTATTTTCAATCAAACACTACCTTTATCTTTTTTATTTTGACTTAAGACAAACAAAATTATTACTATAAAAACCTATAAATCACTCCCTAATTTAGTGTTTGTTTAAAGTACCAAAGTGTTGTATGGTGAGCTAAAATATTTTTAATAAAATTTTAGACAAAAGTATACTCGAAAGAAAGTTAAATAGCATATGGCCATGCAATTGTAAAAGATTCTTTGAAAAATTTAGGAATAAACTTATACGCAGGTGTGTGATATAAGATTCGGTTCTATGCTTCTTTCTTCAATAGTTTAGGATCAAACTTGTATATTTGTGAAGTATTAAAGTTTTTTGGGTTCTTTACAGAAATATATAATAATTAGTTAAAAATTATAAGATTAGTGCACAAATAAAATAATTACAAAAAGAGTGCAATAAGGACAAATTAATTACAAAAAGAGTGCAACAAATTCAAACCATTCAATTTCACATTAATAAGGAAACCTAAAATTAAGGACAAATAACTGCTATAACTAATAATTTAAATTCAAATCTTTAAGATCTAACAACAAAAACAAATCTATAATTCAAAATTCAAATCAAAAGGAACGAAAAACAAAAAAATTATCGTATCTATCCTAATCTTCATCTTCCTCATCATCTTCCTCCGTCGCTTCCTCACCCTCTTCCTCACCGTCGCGAATCTCCGCCGCCTCCCCTTCATCATCATCCTCCGCAGCTAATCTGCACGAAAAGCTAGTTATTACACATTCACGAATTGGTTACCTCCATACTAGTTTTTGGTTACCACCATACTAGTGTTTGGTTACCTATAGTTACTGCACGAAAAAACTAGTTACTACACATTCAAGAATTGGTTACCTCCATACTAGTGTTTGGTTACCTAGATTTACTGCACAAAAAAACTAGTTACTACACATTCAGAAATTGGTTACCTCTATACTAGTGTTTGGTTACCTCCATACTACTGTTTGGTTACCTAGATTTACTGCAACAACAAATCGCCATAATAGTGTTTGATTACCTCCATACTATTATTTGGTTACCGCCATACTAGTGTTTGGTTACCTGGAGAAATCGAAAAATCCAACCATGAACGTGAAGACTCCATTGACGCCACCATGAACGCGAAAACTTCATTGACGCCACCATGAGCTTATCGGCGATGGTATAGAAGGGATCGACGGAGAAAATGGAGGAGAGGGGAGGGGGGAGGGAGGTAGGGGGAGGCAGGCGAGGGAGGGAGGAGGCAGGCGGGGGAGAGAGGAGGGAGGAGGCGGGGAAGGGAGGAGGGAGGAGGGAGACGGGAGGCGAGAGGCGGGGGAGGGAGGAGGGAGGAGGGAGGAGGGAGGCGGGAGGCGGGGGCGGGGGCGGGAGGAGGCGGGGAAGGGAGGAGGGAAGGGGGAGAAAAGAACCCAACTTGAAAAATAAGGGTTTTCAAATGAAAGAGAGAGAAATAACAAATGATTTGGTATCCCTTTAATTATGGTAACAGTTACCATAATTAAAACTAATTAAGATGCACTGATTTTGTAAATTAAATATTGAAGATGCACTAATTTTGAAAATATTTTATATATGCACTTATGTTGTAATAGTTTTTAAAAATGTACTAATAAATGTAATTCTCCCAAGTTTTTTTGGAGGTGGTTAATAAACGAGCCAACCTCGTAAAAAGCTTTAGATTGTAATTTATGTTAATTGTGGACCTTTTCTTAGTAGTTGGGTGCAAAGTTTTTTTGGTTGTTTGGGTATATATGTGAAAAGCCCAAAAAAGCCCAAATTTGATTGTGTAGTATTCATTCGTTTGCTGTATCTATCTATATTATAAAGTGATTCATCCGAGTTGGCGTCGTTTGTGTAATCGTGTTATATTATTATTTTGATCTTAAAAGTTTAATTATATTATTATTTAACCTTTTTATATTAATTTCTTTTATATCTTTTTAATTAATTCCGTAAATTTTATAAATTTTTTATTTTTACATCATATAATTTAGAGATAACGTTGATGCTAATAACCAATAATGTGAGTTGTTTTATTAAACTTTTTCAAATTGTTTTATTTTGAAATTCAAAATCTTTGAAAATCTAATTTGGAAAGATATCATCTCATATCCCTTGGATCATATATCACTGCTGAAATTATGTTCTTTTCCAACTATGATCTTGACATTTATGCTAACAATATTTTATAACTGTTAGTCCATATATTATATATTCATCCTTCTCGGCCAAAGAAAAGGAGCAGAACTATTCATGCTATACACATTCCGATATTAAGAGTTCTCAAAGAAAATTTTCAGCAACTATTTGTGCCTTGATCTTAATCTCTTTTGGTTGAAAAATCTTAGTTATCTCGTAATTATAATCCTCCTTATTAAAACTTGTATTCAAGCCTTGTTTAGCTTGGTTGATCCAATATTGAATAAGGTTGTATAAAGGAAGCTCTAGAGATTGCAGAAGTGCAAAACAATAGCAGTCGTGCAAAGGGGACAGTCGTGTCCAAAAATCAGAACTTCTTTGTATAAGAAGTATTTGTAATTGATTGGTTAATTTATTAATAAAAGGAGTCTCCAATACTAATTGGTATTGAACGTGGATTAGACCATTAGATTAGAGGATAAGGGCCGAACCACGTAAAAAATCTTGGTGTGCTTATTATTCTGTTGGTTCTTTTATTTTGTATTTGAATTATTCTCGTCTGCGTATTTTATTTTGTTACACTCTCATGAATTAATACTAATCTAGACACTTAAGCAGACAGGGTATCCTGTCATAATATTTGAAGAAAAAATTTAGTTAAAGCAGACAAGAATACCTGTCTGGTTTAATCCTGTAATAGAAAATTTAAAAAGTTGTCACTGATAATCACTTCGAGCATATACACCTATTCACTCCCCTTCCCTCTAGGTGTACACATATATAGAATTACAAAATCTATTGTTGATATGTTTAAAAATATTATATCATTTTATATTTTTATCAATGAAAAAAATAATTTTATTAAAAAATAACTAAAAAATTTAAATGAGAGTTTTTGTGAGATAACTATTTTTTATTATTTTTTTAAATCTATTTTATGGTCCCCCATTTGAGTGAATGCATGCATGTGTTTGACTGACGCATAGTTTTAGGATGCAGCACACCTACTTTTGTTAGGAAAAGTTCTTTTCTAAAGTACTATTGGCTCCTCATACCGATTAATAGTTCAGCTGATCTAAGGTTTGAAATTAAATTAGGTTTGAAATTAAATTAACCATGTCTTTCTTATTTGCATCTTCAAGGTATATGAAAGGGCATGCTGTTCCACCACCAGTAGTTTAATTAACTTTTCATATATGCTACCACTGGTACTAAGTTAATTAACTTTTCATACTCCCACCATTCTAAAATATAAGATTATTATTGAATTTTTAAAATTAATTTAAAATATTTTTAAATATAAGATTAATATAAATTTCTACTGGACTATTGAATTAGGTCAATAAAGAATCACTTAGGAAATAATGTAAGATTTTCTAGCCCAAAGTTTTTAATTGCAAGGCATCATTTATATTGCTGAAAATCTATTTTAATATAGCTTGACAAGCATTAAAGTAATGATATTATAAAAACACAATAAGTCATGCAAACTGAATTAAGTGGGAGTCTATTATGGAAACGGAATAAGTCATGCTTATCTAATTTGATTGGGACTCTATCAGTTGGATCATATCAAATCTGTTTCTTTTCCTTCAATTAAACTTTTTCAAATTGTTTTATTTTGAAAATCAAAATCTTTGAAAATTTGATTTGGAAAGATATCATCTCATATTTCTTGGATCATATATCACTGCTGAAATGATGTTCTTTTCCAACTATGATCTTGACATTTAAGCTAACAATATTTTATAATCGTTAGTCCATATATTATATATTCATCCTTCTCGGCTAAAGAAAAGGAGCAGAACTATTCATGCTATACACATTTTGATATTAAGAGTTTTCAAAGAAAATTTTCAGCAACTATTTGTGCCTTGTTCTTAATCTCTTTTGGTTGAAAAATCATGGCTATCTCGTAATTATAATCCTCCTTATTAAAACTTGTATTCAAGCCTTGTTTAGCTTGGTTGATCCAATATTAGATAAGGTTGTACAAAGGAAGCTCTAGAGGTTGCAGAGGTGCAAAAAAGTTATAGTCGTGCAAAAGGGCAGTCTGTC
This sequence comes from Aralia elata, assembly GCA_034770075.1. NCBI lineage: Eukaryota > Viridiplantae > Streptophyta > Magnoliopsida > Apiales > Araliaceae > Aralia > Aralia elata. Next base: position 18,964,456 of record CM068384.1, read on the forward strand.
CAAAAATCAGAACTTCTTTGTACAAGAAGTATTTGTAATTAATTGGTTAATTTATTAATAAAAGAAGTCTCCAATACTAATTGGTATTTATTGGAAGTTGATTAGACCGTTAGATTAGAGGATATGAGCCGAACTACGTAAAAAATCTTGGTGTACTTATTATTCTGTTGGTTCTTTTATTCTATATTTGAATTATTCTCGTTTGCCTATTTTATTTTGTTACACTCTCATAAATTAATATTAATCTAGACACTTAAACAGACAGGGTATCCTGTATGAATAATATCTGAAGAAAAACTTTAGTTAAAGGAGACACCAAAGTAGACAATTATACCTGTCTCGTTTAATCCTGTAATAGAAAATTTAAAAAGTTGTCACTAATAATCACTTTGAGCATATACACCTCTTCAGCCCTCCCCCTCTCTAGGTATACACATACACAGAATTACAAAATCTATTGTTGATATGTTTAAAAATATTATATCATTTTATAATTTTATCAATGACAAAAAAATATTTTTATTAAAAAATAACTAAAAAAGTTAAGTGAGACTTTTTGTGAGATAACTATTTTTTATTATTTTTTTTAAATCTAATTTATGGTCCCCAAGATGAGTGAATACATGCATGTGTTTGACTGACGCATAGTTTTAGGATGTAGCACACCTACTTTTGTTAGGAAAAGTTCTTTTCTAAAGTAATTGGCTCCTCATACCAATTAATAGTTCAGCTGATCTAAGGTTTGAAATTAAACTAACCATGTCTTTCTTATATGCATCTTCAAAGTATATGAAAGGGCATGCTGTTCCACCACCAGTAGTTTAATTAACTTTTCATATAAGCTACCACTGGTACTAGTTTAATTAACTTTTCATACTCCCACCGTTCTAAAATATATTTCATATGTTTTAAAATATAAGATTATTATTAAAATTTAAAATTAATTTAAGATATTTTTAAACTTAATATCACTATAAATTTCTTTAATTTTAGTCAATATAATGATAAATATTATAAATTATTTAAAAAAATAAAAAGTACTACTCATTATAAGATGTATTGTTTCATAATTTTTAACGAATTATCTCAATTGTGAGTTTGAAAATATTTCAAATTGACTTTCATAAAATTCAATACTGATCTATATATAAATTAGAATGGTATTCAATATTGATTTTAAAGTCAACTTATGATATTTTCAAATTCAAAATTGATATTAATTTTTTTAAGTTTTATGATTAGTAATTAGAACATTACAAATTAATATTTTCTTTCGTAACAATTTGATTTGATTTTGCCAACGAAGATCATTTTTATATGTATTTGTTTCTAGGTAATTTTGCAATTTAAATCTTTTGCGATTCTCTAGTATGTTTTTTTTTTTAATTTGGGGGTTGAATCTAGAACTTCTTACTTAGCAAGGAGCCTAGTACATCAACTGAGTCAAAGAACATTGGTTCTAGTATATTTCTTTTAACTGACTTGAATTATTTACCTTCATCTCGGCCCCTAATGGTTAACCTAACAACTATTGAGACAGGCTACAAATTTATATATATAGATATAAATATAGATATAGATATAGATATAGGATTCATAGCCAGTTGCATCCATAGCTATAGCTGGCTATGAATCATTTCATAGAATGATGAAGGAGAATGTGCAAAGAATGGATCCTAATACCAAAATTAAAAATTTATTACTATTCGTAAGAAGTACTTGTCAATAATTTTGTACATTAAAAAATTGAGAAAGTCAAATCACTCATTCTCTCTACTAACCCAATTGTTTCTCTTTCTTTAATCAAATTCTAAAATTCAATAATTTTTTTATTACAAATTCAAAATTGTCAATCTATATATCGCTGAAAAGTTCTCGCCAAGATCTTCAAAACACAATCCATTGTTGATATGTTTAAAAATATTATATCATTTTATATATTTTTATCAATGAAAAAAAATATTTTTATTAAAAATTTTAAGTGAGACTTTTTTGTGAGATAATTATTTTTTTATTTTATTTTATCTAATTTATGGTCCCCAATATGAGTGAATGCATGTGTTTGACGCTTAGTTTTAGGATGTATCACACCTACTTTTGTTAACTGCTGGATGTATCCACCACCGGTACTTTAATTAACTTTTCATATAAGCTACCACCGGTACTAGTTTAATTAACTTTTCCTACTCCCACCGTTCTAAAATATAAATTATTATTAAATGTATAAAATTAATTTAAGATATTTTTAAATTTAAAATTAATATAGATTTCTTTAATTTAATTTAGTCAATGATGAATATTATAAATTATTTTAAAAAATAATAAGTATTACTCATTATAAGATGTATTGTTTCATAATTTTTAACGAATTATCTCAATTTTTGAGTTTGAAAATGTTTCAAATTGACTTTCAAAAAATTCAATACTATTTCAAAATTGATACTAATTTTTTAAGTTTTAATCAATACAATGATGAAAATTATAAAGAATCTAAAAAATACCATTCATTGTAAAATATATTGCTTTATTGAATGAATTATCATAATTTAAGTGAAAACATTTTAAATTGACTTTAAAAAATCAACCATCATCTTGTAATTTTGAAGGGAAGGAGTATAATCTAACTAATTTAAATTGCAGTTTATGTTTCAAATAATATACATAATGTTGTAGCATCTATAAAAGTTTTGAGGGACTGCTTCCGATGTTATAATTATTCTGAGAAAAAAGAAATCCATGGGCTGAAGTTGAAAAGGTCTATAAACACAAAATATAAAGAGTCCTTTTTGTGGAGTGATGCGGAATTATCTGTGTATTGACAATATTTTTGAAATTAAAAGTGAAAATGTTATGATATTTGGTGACTAAACACAATTTCCAATAACTTCTTCCCTAAATTTTTAATGTACTTGTATATTTGTGTAACCAAATACTAGTTACATTTTTTTAAAATAAAAAAAAACTATGTATTTTGTCAATAAGTCTATTACTCCTTCTGTTTCATCCAAAAATTTATTAATAGAATTTTACAAATATTAAATATGTATTTTTCTTCAATTTTTAGTTTTTAAATAATAAATTATTAATGTAGTCGTGGTGAAATCATAATAAAATTATGATGACAAATTTAAAAATATTGTGTTTGATACTCCTATCAATAAAATGAAAACTCTTTTTAAAATATAAATTATTTATAAAATGAGACTCGATCTTTTGTGAAATGAAAGGAGTGCTAATTAAAATGGATCTTAATTTCATGCTGTTTAAAGTATATAGTACGTCTATTTAAAATAGACCGTCTATAAAAACTGCAAAACATTTACATTTGAAATAGCATCTACTATACAAACATTATATAATTATAATTATCCACTATACAAATACAATTCAATTTTTTTTGTAAAATTATTTAAATATACTTTTTAATTAAAACTGTCTAAAATTAAAATTAGTTAAAAATATGCCCATGCGTTGCACAATAAATAAAAAAAACGAGTAGAAGAATGACTAGTTTTTTTCCATCTTTTATGTGAGACTTGTTTATGAGTTTATTAATTTATTCTTGTTCTAGTGAGATTTGATTAGTTCTTGATACTATAATAATGTACTTGATTATGAAATTATACTGTATTCTTATAAAATAAAAAAAAAGAAAAAAGAAAAAGTGAGACTTCAAAAAAAAAAAAAAATTGACTAGTTTGAATGGTTAAGACAAGTACTACTATATAATAGCAAGTCAGGGCTGGTCCTGGGCTTTGCAAGGCCCAGGGCGAAATTTCTCGAGGGTGCCCAGTGACGGGGGTTCGGGGGCAGCGCCCCCGAGCCAAATTTTTTATAATATTTTTGTATTTTTTTTTAATTTGACGGGAGTTCGTAGTGTGTTGAAATAAAATACTTTTTTTAATATAAAGGTTTGACAAAAAAAAATTTACAACATAATTAAAACTATATTTCATATCAACAATTGTAAAAGTGTTTTTGAAAAAAATAAATTAAAAAAATAGTAAGGTTGCCTTTGTAGTCAATATTGTGCCATTTAAGGTCATTGTGTGAAATTAACCCTATAGTTGGTCATTTGTCATATTAGGCTAGTTCTTTTTTTTTCCCTTAGAATTTAAGCATTGAAAAATTACAAATAGAAAACATTTAATGTATGGTTGGTCATTTGTCATATTAGGCTAGTTCTTTTTTTTCCCCTTAGAATTTAAGCATTGAAAAATTACAAATAGAAAACATTTAATGTTTGAGCTTTTTTTGGACCGTTAGTGAAAAAAGAAATGGAAAGCAAAATCAAAATGCACCCCGCCAGGAATTGAACCCAGGTGTATATTAAGACAAGGAACTCTCTTACCACTAGTCCACTGAAGTTTTAGTTATAAATATACATACATACACATATATACACAAACTTATAATTAATTTTGGGCCCTCTTTAACTTTAGGCCCTGGGCGGTCGCCCTGGTTGCCCTGGCCCAGGGCCGGCCCTGTAGCAAGTTCATCTGTCCATAAACATAATTTTATACAAATGAAGAGCCAATTGACACATAGAATGACTTCTACTTCTAAATTACGAGGATTAAAAACAACAATTAATAATACAACTTGATAATTAATACTCCCTTCGTCCCGTAAAAAGGGGCTTAGTTTGCTTTTTTTGGGGATCAAATTGACTAATTTTAGAATTGATAATAAAGTAAATTTATTTATATTTTTGAGCTTCCAAAAATTAATTGAATGTTGTAGTAAATTAAATGTAATTTTTTATGATTGTAATTTCTTTATTTATATTTAAAAGAAATTTAGATAAATATTAATTCTAAAATGAGTAAAATACAGTGACACTCTCTGCAGATAATCATAATAACACTCACAACCCCTCTATTTTTTCAAGTAACATTCAGTACCATTCTAGTGTACAATATGTAACATTTACAGTAAACGAGTCAAACAGATGCGAACAGAGAGCTGCTCGAATTCGACTCAAAAAATTAAATTCATACTCGAATTCGAATTGAATTTGAAAAATTCTACTCAGATTCGACTCGACTCGAATATTTATTACTCGAATTCGATTCGACTCGGATCGGATTATATTCAAACTACTCGCGAGCTTCAAATTCAAGCTCGAATTCGAGTCTTCACATAATAACTAGCTTTATAATAAATATAATTATAAATTGAATTTATTATTTTACTTAAAAATGAGGAAATATATTTACTATTACATTTTATAAATATAAAATCATAATTAAAAATAAAATAAAATAATAATAATTAATTATCCTAATTTGATTTAATTTTGTATATCATATACTAGAATATATCGAGTATTTAATCGAATCTGTATCAATCGAGTATGTATCGAATCACAATCGAAAATTCGAGTAGTTTGAATTTTAAACGAGTCGAGTATAACCTTGCTCAGATTTTACTCATATTTTTATTCGAACTATTTTTTATGCTCAGATTTGAATCATATTGTCAACGAATCCGAGTCTCGCTCGTATTTTTTCTAGTCGAACCCGAATCGAGTCCGAACTGTTTGGCTCGTTTACAGCCTTACATTCACTGCCCCTAGTGTGGTTGACCAACTAATATCCAAAAATATGTTTAATATAAGGTCTGATACACCCTTCAAGTTATAATGTTTAATATATCCACTAAATATAATTTTGTATATTATAATTTTTACTTAACTTGATCTAATTAATTAAATTATGAATTTATGTAATAAATAACATAAATGTCAAAAAATAATAAATATTCATTTTATCAGGAAAATAAAGTCAGACACTTTTTGCTAATTAAATTTATCAAAAAATAAAATTTATGTAATATACATTCAAATATATTTTTTTGTAATTAAAAAATAAAATTTTAATACCCATAAAAAGTACAAATTAACTTACAAAAAAATTATAATTATTTTTTCCAAATATTAAAATTTACGTCGAATGTTATTATTCATATAAAAAAGTACTAAAAATTATATTAATTATTTTTCTCAAATATTAAACTATACATAAGTCAAACTTAAGCATAATTATTTACAGTAAAAAGGACAAATGTTGTTACCCATGCAAAGCCGACGTTCTCGTCGGCCCATCTACCAGGTATAATGGCTCCATCCTAATGACACTATCAATATACTCAATCACTCTAATTAGAACAACTCCATTAATAATTTAATGTAAAATTCTTAATATTTGTACCACTTATCCAAAAATATGTGTTAATTAAACTAAATTAGTTTTTTTTATAAGTTAGCAACAATTTGTATGAGATGGTCTTAATTACAAATAAAACTATAATTAAAATGTATTGTATTAAAAAATAATAATTAAACATATATATTATTCAGAAATTAAAATTTGATAACATATAAGAATATATATGTAACTTTATCTATTTAGTCAACACTAAAAACTTGCAGTTGTACTAACTGTTACTTAAAAAAAGGGTGTCACTGTATTTTACTCTTCTAAAATTGGTCAATTTGATTTTAAAATTCAAATTAAATTAGTCTTTGCTGGACGGAGGAGTATTAGTTTACAATTTCATGCTCTTTTTATTGAAATGTTGTATTCAAGTTGCCCGAAAATATATTGAAATGTTGTATATTATAATTATAATTATATTAATACAACTCAAAACACTTCAGTCAAAACCGTCAAGCTGGCTCCATGATGCAAACCTTAATTAACTTCTTTGTCTCACCTTGAAAAGCTATATCAACTCACACCAAGGGACTATTCCTTACGATGTAGTATGAAGTTCGTATCAATTGACACTCTTTGCACTTATCAGTATTTTAATTCGGCCTCTAGATAGCCTTTTTCACAAGTCTCCCCATTTATGGGTCTCGACTTAAAAGTATAGGTTCTCAATGAAAGCATTAATAATACAAACCTTAACCTTTTAATTTGTCTCACATTGAAAAGCTAACAACCCAAAGGGAGAAGGTTATGCCTATATCAACCCACACAAAGTTACATTTGCAACCGATGTGGGACTATTTCTTACGGTCTAATATAGTATGAAGTTAGTATCAATACACCCACCATGCAAAACCGACGTTCTCGTCGGCCCATCTACCAAGTATAATGGCTTCATCCTAGCGACACTAACCCGACGCCCTTAATTTGCATCTATCGGTATTTTAATCCGACTTCTAGATAGCCGACTTACAAGTATGGACTCTCAATGAAAGTACCAATGATACAAATCTTAATCTATTTGTCCCATCTTAAAAAGCTAGTTATTCAAGGGGAGAGATTAAGGTATATATCAACTCACACCAAATTACATTTACAACAGATGTAAAACTATTTTTTACGATTTAATATAGAGTTCGCATCACTCCACTTTCCCTATTACCTAACCTCTTTTACTTTTCCTATGAACGGTTTGAATATGCTGCATAAATAACAAGCATGCACAGGGAAAAGATAGAGATGTTTGTGAGAGGAATATGATTCACGGGAAAATAAAATTTGGGTGTAAGGTTTGCTAATCAAAAATTTACCATTTGATAATATATAAAACTATGCAACACCCGCAATATAAACCCCAGAGATAGTTTTAAGGGGATCCCGATTAAGGAGAAGCTGTCATATTCTTTGACTTATATAAAATTTTATAATTTTTTATTACATTGACTATATTAAATGTTACATTTGTGCTAGCTAGTCGACAAACAGGACTCTAGAGTTAAATTGTTAATAATTGAAATACTCTACAACAAATACTACAAGATATTTTTTAAAAAAAAATGCTCCATCTGTTTTAAATATAAGACTTTTTGAAATCAATGTAAGACATTTTCATACTCAAAATTCGCATAAATTTGTTTAATATTTGTCAATACTATGGAATATTGCCACCTATTTAAAAAATACTACTTATTAATTTGATATTTTTTATTTTGTCTCTCGAGGATTAAAAAAACTATAAAACTACAAGCCCTATTTGAAAGGATACCATGCATTACTGTGTTCGGAGTTTTGTCTTATCCTTTCTTACCCAATGAAACCAACATAATCTCTTATATTAAAGGCTGTTGATAATGCCAGTAAATGCACAATAATTTTATTTTCAGAGCAATGAATGTATCTAAAAATTTAAAATATTATTAAAATAAATATAAAAATATCGTTAAATACATATTTGTCCTGACAGTAAATTTATTATTATTGGCATTATCAACATCCATATTAAAGGACAGTTAATTTTTGTGATGTCTGGATTATACACCAGATGAACCGTACACATCTCCACATTTGTATTCCAAGGGAAGGGAAAGTTTGTGACAAAATTTTGAAGATATCACAAAGTCGGACTTCTTTATTATTCTTTGGGGCACATTGATTTTTTTTTATTTTTAAATTTAATGTATTTTTCGCCCCAACGATGTAAAACCTTGTCTAACCACCTAAATAGAAGTAAATCAACATTTACATCTTTGCCTCACTTATAATTTAGTAAACAATCAATACTGATCTCTTTCAGTATTAAGAGTATCAATAAAAAAAATTTATGTCCAACTGAAGAAATAATAAGAATATATAGCATATTTGAATTCCAAAATAACACAGATAAATCTCCTCAAGCATGCTTCTTATTGCAGTTTTGTCATACAAACACTAATGCTACATTCGTATTGAAGGAATAGAATTAATGGTGAAGAAATGTAATGATTCATTCTATGAAATGAGTTATTCCATACCCTTTCTCAAGTAATAAATTTTACAAATTTTTTAAAAATGAGCATAATTTATTTTATTCCAATGAAACAGTTAAACACAATTTTTTTCATTTCTAAGAATAAGTATTTTTATTTTTATCTTAGTTCCTGCAATCCAAACATAATATATTATGCTATGATAAATCATAAACATATACGCTCCAACGAATAAAATTTGCTTCCTTTCAATCTTAAAATAGAGCATAAATGGTAAAATAAAACTCCACTTTTAAGATCTAGATAGGAGAAACGTATTCTCAAGTGGTCACCAAAAATCATAAGTTGTTCACTCAACTCCCTTAATTATATTTGGCAATTCAACTTAAACCCTTGAAATTGAAATCGATCATGTTCGAAATTCTACAGAATTGAGATTTTAATTTTAAAGTTTGGAGTTGAATTGTCAATCACGATTATGCTTTTTTCTTTTTTTTCTTTTTTTTGAAGAACAACCAAACAGGTTAAAATTTTTATTAATCTAAACCATCTAATACAATCAAATGAATAAGACTAAAATGAATTTCTTCCATCTAAAACGTGGGCACATTGATCCCTCAAACTCTGCACGAACATGAACAACTCTATTATCATACTTCGAATCTTCACTAAAAGATATAGAAAATGAATCATGGTGCAACATTGAGTTACGAGTTCTCAATTCTTTCCCGATTGTCGTTGTCAAGAACCTAACATTATTGATGAATAGACCTTCCTTAGGTCTGAAAAAACTAGAGGTCTCCAGAAAAAAATTGATACTCCTTTCGTCCTAAAATAATTGCTCAATTTTGACCATTTTAAGTCAAATTAACTATTTTTAGAATTAATAATTAAACATATATAAATATATTTCTAAAATTATAAAAATTGGAGTTAGTAATAAATTGTATATACTTTCTTTTGGTTATAATCTCTTCACCTATAAAAATAGTAAAAAGATTAGTTCTAAAAATAGTCAATTTGACTTAAAATGGTCTCGCGACATGGAGTGTCGGTGTCAATTGTTTCCGATCGAGACCCGCGCTTCACGTCAAATTTTTGGAAGAGCCTGCAAGAAAGAATGGGAACACAATTGAGGTTAAGTACTGCCCATCATCCTCAAACAGACGGACAAAGTGAACAAACTCTACAGACACTAGAAGATATGCTTTGAGCTTGCGTAATGGATTTTAAGGGGAACTGGGATGACCATTTACCCTTAGTAGAATTCGCCTACAATAATAGTCATCACTCGAGTATCGGTATGCCACCGTACGAAGCTCTCTACGAAAGGAAGTGCAGAATACCGTTGTGTTGGGATGAAGTCGGAGAACGACGACTTTTGGGACCAGAAATAGTTCAACAAACGGCCGATGTGGTGACAACAATAAGAGCCAGATTAGTAGCCGCTCAAGATCGTCAGAAGAAATATGCAGATTTACATCGTCAGAACCGAGACTTTGAAGTCGGTAGTTTCGTATTTTTGAAAGTATCTCCCTGGAAAGGAAAGATCAGATTTGGCAAGAAAGAAAAATTGAGTCCGAGGTTCATAGGGCCATTTGAAGTTTTGAAGCGGCGAAGTGGCGTATATGGTAGCTTTACCGCCTGAGTTGGAACACATCCACAACGTGTTTCACATCTTTGTGTTACGTCCGTACAAACCCGACTATAAGCACATGATATCCTATGAGCCGATTCAAGTTGAGAAGAATTTGACTTATGAGAAAATTCCTGTCCAAATACTGGATAAGAAAGAGCAGACCTTGAGAAACAAGAGTATATCTTCTGTAAAGGTAGTTTGGCGAAACCACGACGCCGAGGAGACTACGTGGGAGTTAGAGAGTAAGATGAAGAGGGATTATCCCTATTTATTTATGTAACCTTGTATCAATTCCGAGGACAGAATTTTTATAAGGGAGGGAGGATGTAATACCCGAGAATTTTAAATGATAATAATATTAATTTTTCTATTTAAGTTGAATATTTATTTGAATATGAGTATATGAAATATATCACCATAATAGTGATGCAATAAAATGATTTCTTGTTTATTTAATAAAGGAGTGATTTAATAAGCAAAGAAATTATTAATGTTATCTTAATTAATTATTGTGTGACTAATAACCTCCTTTTATTTAATTAAATGTTATGTGGCATGATTTTTTTTGTGTGATATTAGCATGTGTGAATATTCATATAATTCATTAGATAAGGTGGAATATGCGTGACATTTAAATTGCATGAATATCCTATGTAACATCTTGATGTGTGATGTGCATTTAAATTATATAAGGTGATTAATATTTGTTAGATAATAATTATTTTCATACTTAAATGTTATTACAATTAATGTATTATGAAATAATAATGTATATTGAATATTTGGGTGTTAGCAATTAATTAGATTTCACTTTAATTAATGTACATGGATTATATGACATGTGTACATGTGACTCTTTTTGATACAATGTGGGAGCATTTAATTATTTTCATTTGACCTAAGTTACATTTAAAATCAAAGTATGCTAATAAGCCTTGCTTAGAATGCTGAGTTTGCTCTTATCCCATATTGTGAGTCCATTTCCCTTCATTACGTGAATAGACTAATGGCCTATCCTCCCTATATTGCTCAAACTCAGTAAACTCAAAGAAGAGAAGAAAAGGCTATCCTATTCATCTTCTTCCTTGCAAACCTTAGCTTCATGATTATGGGGGAGGTGGTCCAAATAGTACTCCACCACTATTCCACCAAACCTCCATTAACCAAGGTTCTTCTTCTTCTTCCATTGGGTGAAACCCTTGAGCAAAGCCATGAACCAGATTTTGATTTCTCTATAAATTGAAGCCCCCTCTACACAATTCTTGTTGCTAGAAATCTAAGATAAACCTCCATTAGAGAGTTAGGGTGAGTGATATTTCAATTAGTAGTATTGGAGAGTACTCAATTAGCTTCAAGAGGTAATTTCTCTTTGATTGTGTTCTTGAGTTCTATATATAAATTTCTAGAATCTTACTATAAATCTCTTGTTAGTTGGTTAGTAGTTGATGTATATAAGTTGTCAAGTTCATATACATGTTACTAAAGTGTTAATCATGTTTTATGCTATCAAATTTAAGTTTCATGAATTCTCAGAAAATGACATGTATACATGCTTATAATGTACTAAAAATGGTTGAGCTAAGTTGTGATAATCTGCAAATGGTTGTTATACATTGTTAGTATAGTCAAATACGAAAACAATGAAAGTTAAATGAACCATTTTGGTTCAGAAACGAGTTCGTAACACGATCAATCGCTAAGTATGCGAAAATATGGAAAGATAGCATGAATGTTGAATTTAATTCTTGAACTTAATTGTTTACTTGTTTTAAGTTGATAAAATCATGCTAGGTATGCTTAATATCATGGTTATAAACTTTATGTGAAATGGGTATACACAGATTATGGTTTGAATTGGTTTTGGTTTTGGAAAATTTCGCCATACAGGGAGTTTCCTGGTTCTGCCGAGGAGCAACGCGGCCGCGCTACTCCCCAGGCAAACCCAGGCGCAGCCGCGCCGTGCCCCAGAATGAAATTCTAACTTTTGATTCTTTTCATGTCATGAGCATGTTAGTTTAGCTTAAATAAGCCTATGTGTGTATCTGGTATGTAATCTAGTAGGATCTTGCATGAAATGTGTTGGGTTTACGGGATTTTGAAGTAAAACTTAGAATTTGAAAACTAAACCTTATGAAAGTGATGCCTTTTTGACTCTGATCCTTTGAGCATATGTGACTAGCTTATACAGGTATGAAAACAAATCTAATGTATTACCTAGGGTTACCTTGCATGATATGAGTTGTGTTAGCTCGGTTCCAACGACTTTTTTAAAAGAGAACTTGAAGTGTTGAAAGTAAAACTTAGCAAACTTTGTATCTTTGATGTTCTGATATTACAAGCATGTATTTAGGATCTAATTATATGTGTGAATGCATACGGAGAGTCACGTAGAGATATTAAGCAAGTTTAGTTAGTCTAATGTGAAATTTTCAAGAAAAACTTAAGACGTGAGGACCATTGTTGTCAAACGTTGTGTAAATTTCGTTCCAACCTTGCAAGCATGAATAATAGGATTCATTATGCCTCTAGAACATGTTTACATGAGCACCATCTAGCTAAACATGAATTCTACCTATGTACGCATGTTCAAGAAAGTGACATTCCAATTATAAACTATGTGATTAATGTGTACATGTGTTATATACACACGAGCATGCTTATTAAGTATGGTTTAGTCTCATTATATGGTGTCATGACTATAATAGTTGATCATTTACGAGGTGGATTTGATTGGTTTAAAATATAGAAGTTTCTAACATAACACCTTATAACTTTGGATTGAATTTGGCATGAGCATGTTAGGTTTTGAACTCAGACTAATAACCTTATGAGCGTGTGTATTTGAGTTATATCAGTAGCCTGAATGTTGGAGAATAGACTCGGATTTTCACCTGAATAAAATTGCATTTTTTGTCTGCCCAGAGGGTGGCGCGGCCGCGCCACTCCTAAGGCAAAAACCAGCGCGGTCGCGCCGGTCGCCAGAATTGCCCAGTCGTTTTAATTTTTAAATAAAGTCTTGCAGCATGTATGTATAAATGTTTTAAGTTGTATTGCATGATTGGACTGATATACTATGTGTTCGAGCTTATGTTGATGCTTAGGGTCGAGGTATTCTAGGTTTGCTAACTCATTTAGCTAAGATGAGAAATTACGAATATGAAATTAGTAACCATGATTCCACCTACGTGACTATGTGTTAAAACTATGTGGTGCGTAACCACTTGTAAGAATAAAGTTATGAATGCTATACTAACTAAGGAGCCGACTTATTAATGATTAGGTCGTTTCAACGCAATTTAAATTAAAGCTAGATTACTTGTAGCTGAGCAAACATGCAAGTTCTCTTTAACCCTACTCAATTTACATTCAAGCAGGATGTGGTGTATTATGCAAATACTCAAACCCTTTTTCTTTATTAAGCAAGCATGTAAACTTGTATATTAATGTATCATACAAGTATGTGACAATGACTCTTATGCTTTATAAACTGTCATTCATATTCTAAGGATTGGTTTAAGATTAATATCCCTTAAACCTCATTGCAAGTATTTGTATTCATTATGTCATTGAATATGATTATAAAAGTTATCTAAACCATTATTTCGGTTAGACTATTATACATGTGTTAGAAAACTATTCCAAACCAATTGTCTTGGTGAGGACCCATATCTACTAAGATGAACAACCCTCATAAAAAGGGGAAATTATATATTATCGGGAAACCGACGTGCGCACTTATAAGCATGTGACAGTTATGCATAATCTGGAGTACTATAGGCTGATCACCTGTGTGCTCGTTTTTATTGGATTTTCAGTATAATAACTGTTAATTCTAGTAGGAGTTCTTAGTCCTTTAGTGACTACTCAATGTTCATATTGTTGGACTTTGAAATGATTAGACGCATGAATCTTATTGATGTTCTTCGGTCCATAGCGACTCTTATAATTGATTCTTCTTATTATTCTTGAACTATCCCTTACTGTCATACCCTTGCGATTTGAACTTTATATTGTTCACCCCCATTGTATATATACTTGCTGAGCAAATTTATTGCTCATTCTTGCTTTCTCTAAACTTTTCAGTTAAGGCAGAACGAGATGAACCTTCAGGCATGGATAAGGGAAAGGGCAAAACTACGGAGTAGCTTTGTTCTTCCTTAGGAAGGAGATTATTTACTATGTTGCTTAAGTTTTTCTAAATTTGGTTATGTAATAAGCTTAGGCACGGATTATATATTAGTACTATGTTTCAATTTAAATCAAGGCTTTTGGATAGTATTGTAGTAACGGTTGCGAGACCTTGGGACGAGAATAATTATATTAAATCAATGTAATTTATTCTATCTTTTCCGCTGCATTAGTTTTATGTCATTATTGTATTAGAACGTGACGAACCAGATTCGAGATAGTGACGTCAAGATTTGGGGGCGTCACAGGTTGGTATCAGAGCGTTAGGTTATAAACCTTAGGAGCGAGAGTCCTTAGACTATAACCTTAGAAGAAGTTAGGAACTAGGAGGAGATAAAACTCATATAGAGTTTTCGTGAAGACTTAGTAGCATTATGAAATATATTTTCATTCCATACAATGGACTTATGTTTTATTTGACCTTCTGATGGAGTTTGTTGTTTTGTCTTCTGTTTGTGGCTGTAGGATGATAAGCGTGGGAGGAAATGGTTGGATTGTCGAGGAGGAGCCACGCGATATACACGTGGTGTATGAGGCACCTGTGATAGATAAAGAGGGGGAGTCTGACCCTGAAGAACTAATAGAAATAGAGTCTGACCTTGAGGAGGAACCCATGGAGGGGGAGCCTGAGACAGATTCTGGCGAGACTTCCATCGAGGATGTAATATCCAGAAATTTCTAAACATTGTATTCAATTATTTTAATATGTGAAATTCGTTTTATTTAATTTTACGAATTTAATTGGATCCATGTGGGTATTATTATTATTTAATTATATAAATACGTGGTCCAATAAATTTCTGTGCATTAAAGGGACTCACTGAGAGTTTAAATAAATTAGTAAGTTAACCCTAAGAATTTATTTGCAAGAAAATTTGGGGAATTAATAAATAATTTTATCATTATCGGATTAAATAATTCGAATCAAGAATTATGGGTAAAACAAATATTTAAATAATTAATTGAACTAATTATGCAATTAAAATGATAAGAGCATAATGTTATTTTACTTGGACTGGCCCATTTCTTTTATTTTATTTCCGGATTGGGCCAAATCGAGAGTGGGTGGGCGGGTCAGATTAAGTGAAGTGGGCCGCCTTTTTTTTAAATTGGTTCGACCAGCCCAACCCTATTGGGTTAAGCCCAATACAAAATTCCAATCGGGTGGATCCAATTAATTTGGGAAAGGAATTGACCGGTGGAATTTATTTGGGAGATGACCGAACCAAAAGGGAAATGAAACCCCCAAATCCAAAACAGCCGAGCAATTGAAATGGGAACCCCCAAATCCTCCATCAGTCGAATCAGAACCAGTGAAAGGAAAAAGGGGGATTCGAAGCTTTCAATCCATCGGGCAAGAGACGGGAGGAAGGAAGCCGGCGCGGTGACTTGAGGGAGGTCAGAGGCTCGGCAGGTCGGCGTCGGCGTGTGGGGCGGCGTAGATACTACATATGTATGAATAAAGTATTTATCAATAAACAATAAATATTTAATTATTATTAGATAATAATTAAGTATGAATAAGAAGTAATAAAATAATAGCCTTATATGCTATTATATTTTCCATGTATAGTAAATTGTTTATTTATTTATTTATATTTATTATTTGATTAACTTTAAATTGATGAATAAACCTAATTAGTTATTATTTACTGTTAGATAATAACTAAAGATAACTATTACTCACTAATTAATTATTTATTATTTGATTAACATTAAATAATAAATAAACCTAATTAGTTATTATTAAATAATAACTAAAGGTGATTCATACTTGTTAATTAACTATTATCTGAATAACCTTAAATAATAAATAAATCTAATTAGTTATTATTTATTTTTAAATAATAACTAAAGATAATTCATAGTTACTAATTAATTATTTATTTCTTTGATTAACTTTAAATAATAAACAAACCTAATTAATTATTATTTAATCTTAAATAATAATTAAAGACAATTAAAATTTATAATTTCGATTATTATTTAATTAACAATTGAATAATAAGTGAATATAATTAGTTATTAATTACTATTATTAATAACTAAATTAATGAATTACTATCAAATGAAGATAGAGTTAATAAAATAGAGAGAGTTTAAACAATTATAATTAATTGTTTAAGGGTTTAATAAATGAATATTAGTTAAGAAAAAGTAATTAAACAATTATAATTAATTGTTTAAGGGATTAATAAATGTTTATTACGTAAGGGATACATGGTTGATTTATTTAAACCATCAACCTAAAAGTCAATTAAGTGCCTTATAAAATTTGCTATAGTTTATTTACTGTGTGCTATGTGAATTTCTTAAATTGTTAAAGAAATAGCATAAGTAAGCGTATCGGCGTACAACTACGCAGTACTAATTGATAGACCGACATTATCTATGCTAGGTTCTTCAAGGCCAAATAGTTAAAGCTAGAATTATTTGTAGCGGAGCAAACAGGCAAGTTCCTAACCCTAAACTTCTTACATTATTGCAAGTTCCCTAACTCAATCTCGAGTTATTATTTTCGAAGCATGTTAGTGAATAATTATTGTCGATTATTCACATCCATACTGATTATTGAGATTTGCACATTGTGCAATTGAATTCCTATCCTATTATGATTGAACTGTAAATTTAATTAAAGTTCTTTCAAGTATGAATTGTTTATGAGATCGATCTATGCTATTTGTATCAGCTAGATCCAGCATGTCTAAATTGGTTAAGACAATGGTATTTTAAAAGCTGTTCTTATTAAATTGTTGTGGTAAGAACTTTTGGCTGAGAAAAGGATAAACTTGTTTAAGACATGATATCAATGTTGGTTATTAAGTGTTTATGCATAAATCACGGGGTATGAGAGGCTGATCCCCTCAATTACCAAAACTTTTTAAGAGGTCCAGCTTACATGCTGAGAACCTTGGAAAACGTCCTTGGTTATTTCAAACCACTCAGTAAATCTTCATTCAATTATTCGAATGTTCAACTGTTGTTTATTAATTCAATGCTCCTCTACACTTTTATACTGTTGTTGAACATTGAAAGCGAAATTTCCTTCTATCATGATATATCTCCTTGTGTATATACTTGCTAAGCAAATTAGTTGCTTACCCTTGCTATATCATGATCTTTATTTCAGCTAAGGTAGAAACGTCTAGAGGAGACAAAGGAAAAGGGAAGGTGCAGGAATAGATGCCCATAGTGCCTATGTACTAGTTATTATTGAATGTTGCTTGATTAGGTGAACCTTTTGTTGTATTAAGGGTACGTTTTATGTTAAGGTTAAAGAACCTTGGGACCAGAATTGTAAGACTTTATTTCCATTCGATAAACAATGTATGTTTATTATTCCGCATTTAGTTAGATAGTATGTTTGTCGTCGATTATCGTGAGCACCGAATTCGAGGTTTGGAAACCTGGATTTGGGGGTGTCACAGGTTGGTATCAGAGCTGTAGGTTATAAACGTTAGGAACAAGAAACCTAGGATATAACCTTAGTAGAAAACTCACATAGGGTATGTAGGTGATGGGTCGGGGAGATTCATAGAGTTCTAGTCGTACCGAATAAAATATCATTTCATTTCATCAATGAATATATTTTATTGTGGTACTGATGTTGATTTATTTGTGTGGTGTTTGTAGGATGTTGGACGAGAGTCAAGATAGCTGTCCAGTGAACCAGGAGCCCATAGAGCCTGATGTGATAGGAGGTTTGCTGGCGAGGAACGCCGAGCTAGAGGTTAGGGCTGAACAATTAGAGGCGCAGAACCACATCCACCAGATATCTGAACAGCAGTACAAGGACGCTGCTTATCAGGCCCAGGCTGAGTTAGCCGAGTTGCGAGGGAGGCTGCTGCTAAGGGAGCTGCAGTTAGGACAATTGAAGGATGAGGTAAAGGCTAAGGATGCGAAGATAGTTGATTTGGAGCGAGCCTTAAACATTGTCTGGATGCAGTTCGACGCTAGATCGATGAATCTGCCCTCCAGTAGCGAGAGCAAGCGTGAGTTGCATTCACCTTGTGTCCCCTAGAGGATAGTTGGAAGTGGGTGGTTATGCCTTGATCAGTGTTATTGGTACTACCATTTGGTTTACTAGAAATTGTATTAACCTCAGCAAGGTGCGAGGTAGTTCGTATGTAGGATGTACTTCCCAATTATGTAGGTAGGAAAGAATGGTTTAAGTGAATCCCACCTTTTGTTATATTAAATGGGATGGTAGCAATTATGACAATATGCCTGTGATAAACGTGTAAGACGCTTAAGTCGGTATATGAATATAGATGCATTATTATGGTACGTGCTTGAGAATTTTACTTGATATACCAGTTATGCAATGATTATGTTAATTCAGTGAGACTGAATCGGTATCTTAGTAACTTAAATCACTAATCGGGAAAGCAGAATTTCCGAGGTTGGGTAATCTAAAACTCCCACACAAGAGTCATGTGATTATTATATACATGCTGAATACTTATGTTTTAAGGAAGCCCGAGTAACGTGTTAGGGTTTGCTTAAACAGATAATGCCGCCTAGACGAATCCTACGAAATCATGGGATCGAAGAGTCAGTTAACAATGTAGAGGAAACTCCACCAAACCCAATGCAAGATTTTGTGAACATGATGGCAGAAGCCTTGCGAAATCAAACCACTACTACAGGAAACCAGACAGGCAACCACTTAGCTAATTTTAAAGACTTTAAGGCAGTAGGGCCTCCGGAATTTAGAGGAACAGCGAACCCGATAGAGGCCCAGTCATGGATAAAGGAGATTGAAAAGGCCTTTGTCATTGCTAGAGTCGCTGAGGAGCAGAAGACAGTTTTTGCTACTTACTTAATGAAAGGTGAGGCTAACTTCTGGTGGGAAGCCAATCAGAACAAAGCTGGAACTGGAGTCGTGGGCGTGGGAAGCTTTCAAGACGTTGTTTTTCGAGAATTACTTTCCCGAGAGTACGCAGGCGAAAATGGAAATTCAAGTTTTTTGGATATTGAAACAAGAAAATTTGTCAGTGTCGGAGTACGCTGCAAAATTCAATGAATTGGCTAGATTCGCCCCACATCAGGTGGACACGGAGGTGAGGAAGGCCAGGAGATTTGAGAATGGATTAAAGCCGTGGATCTACAGCAAGGTAGCGGTTTTGCAAATTACATCGTTCTCAACCTTGTTGGAGAAAGCTCTCATTGCTGAAGGTGGGAGTGAAGCGGTTTCGAAATATAATCGGGAAAGGAACAAGAAGAAGGTAGAAGGAGGAAATGTGAATGTTAGCAGTGGTGGCGGCAACAGCAGGAAGCGTCAATGGAGCAGTGGGGGTAGCAATTCTGAAATGCAGCAAGGGAACACGCAGCAGAAAAGACCGGTATGTGGGAAGTGCGGAAAGGGTCACTCGGGAGAGTGCATGAAGGGAAAGATGGTTTGTTATACCTGTGGACAAGAAGGGCATATCTCGCCCAATTGTCCTAACGCGAAGAAGGGAGGTTGCTTCAATTGTGGAGAGATAGGACATCGGAGCAAGGAATGTCCCCGAAAGAGAAACATGGATGGCGGAAACGGCAATAGGGGCAACAACTCAAGAACAACCAGTGGAGGACCAGCCCAGCCAAATAAGCCAACAACGAGGACCTTCAATATGACAGTACAAGATGCTGTGGCATCCAGAGAGGTGGTGTCAGGTATTATTCCAATCAACAACATAGATGCCTATGTGCTATTTGATTCGGGAGCTTCATGTTCTTTTGTTTCTGATGAATTTGCTCAAAGACTTAATTTGCCTAGTGAACTGTTAGAACACCCGATGAATATAGAAGTAGCGAACAAAGAGATTATCCCCGTAAACTACATTTATAAAAATTGTTGTGCTAATGTGAGAGGGTTTAAGCTAAACATGGACTTGTTGCCGATTCGTCTTGGAGAATTCGATGTAATCCTTGGGATGGATTGGTTAGCGAGCCACGGGGCGGTCATTGACTGTAAGAAAAAGTGCATACACCTACAGACTCCGGGTAAGTCGAAGGTGGTGTTCTATGGTAGTAAATCGCCGAGACAATCTTGTTGTCTGACGATGATGCAAGCGAAGAGATTGCTTAAGAAGGGTTGTATAGGTTATTTGGCTCACGTGGTAGATACTCGACGGGTCGAGGGTGAACTTAGTCAGATACCCGTTGTAAGGGAATTCGCTGATGTCTTCGCAGATGAACTTCCGGGACTTGCCGCGCGGATAGAGAGATAGAATTTGCAATCGACTTGGTACCCGGGACGGCACCGATATCTAAGGCGCCTTACCGAATGGCACCAGTAGAGATGAAAGAACTGATGGTTCAACTGCAGGAACTGTTAGACAGGGGTTATATCAGGCCGAGCGTGTCACCATGGGGAGCGCCAGTTCTGTTCGTAAAGAAGAAGGATGGCTCTATGAGGCTTTGTATCGACTACCGTGAGTTGAACAAAGTTACGATTAAGAATAGGTATCCGCTGCCCAGGATAGACGATCTGTTTGATCAACTCAAGGGAGCGAAATACTTTTCAAAGATCGATTTAAGGACGGGCTACCATCAACTAAGGGTGAGGTAGGAGGATATCCCGAAGACGGCATTCAGAACTCGTTATGGACATTTCGAGTTTCTGGTTATGTCATTTGGCCTGACAAATGCACCAGCGGCATTCATGGATATGATGAATAGAGTGTTCAAGCAGTATTTGGACAAGTTCGTGGTAGTATTCATCGATGATATCTTGGTGTATTCAGTGTCAGAGGAAGAACATGTTGAACACCTAAGGATTGCCCTGGAGGCATTAAGAAGGGAGAAACTGTACGCAAAGTTTTCGAAGTGTGAATTTTGGTTGCAGAGGGTGCAGTTTCTTGGACACGTCATTGACAGTAATGGTGTTTCGGTAGACCCAGCAAAGGTGGAAGCCATTATCAACTGGGAACAGCCAAAGACACCAACGGAGATCAAGAGTTTCCTAGGGTTAGCGGGATATTATCGGAGATTCATCCAGGATTTTTCGAGGATATCATCACCGTTGACCAATCTAACTAGAAAGACGGTAAAGTTCGTTTGGACGGAGAAGTGCGAGGAGAGTTTCATGGAGCTGAAGAAGAGACTGAGCCAAGCACCAGTGTTGGCTTTACCGGACGACACTGGAGGTTTTGTAGTATACAGTGATGCGTCACACAAGGGCCTTGGTTGTGTACTAATGCAGCACGGCAGGGTCATTGCGTACGCTTCACGCCAGCTGAAGGACTATGAGAAGGGATACCCGACTCATGATCTGGAGTTAGCAGCAGTAGTGTTCGCCTTGAAGATTTGGAGGCACTACTTATATGGAGAGAGGTGCGAGATATATACAGATCACAAAAGTCTGAAATATATCTTCACTCAGAAGGAGCTGAATATGAGGCAGCGCCGATGGTTAGAATTAATCAAGGATTACGATTGTGAGATTCTGTACCATCCAGGCAAAGCAAATGTAGTAGCAGATGCCCTGAGTAGGAAAGGCAGAGAGAGATTGATGAGGCTTACAACTCAGGCAGAGCTGATAAAGGACTTTGGACGCCTGGAACTGGAGGTTAAGTATCCAATGGAGACGGACGAAAAATTGTTCACAGTGACAGTGGGTCCGACTCTACTGGATAAGATAAAGGAGGCTCAAGAATTTGATGAAGAATGCATTAGCATTAAGAAGCAACTATCGGAAGGAAAGACGTTGAAGTTCAAGGTTGACAGCACAGGTCTGCTGAGGTTCGAGGGAAGGATCTGGATACCCTATGTACCAGACTTAAGGGAAGAAATATTGCAAAAAGCCCATAATACGAGATTTTCGGTACATCCGGGTAGCACCAAGATGTATCAAGATCTTCGTCAACATTATTGGTGGCCGCATTTAAAAGGGGAAGTTGCGGAATTCGTCAGCCGGTGTTTAACTTGTCAGAGGGTCAAGGCAGAGCACCAACGGCCGAGCGGATTATTGCAACCCTTAGAGATTCCCGAGTGAAAGTGGGAGCACATCACTATGGATTTTGTGGTAGGACTCCCGACAACACAAAAGGGTCTAGACGCCATCTGGGTGATCGTAGATCGTTTAACCAAGTCTGCCCACTTTCTACCGATCAAGATCAGGTACAAATTGGAACAGTTGGCGAAACTTTATGTGAAGGAGATAGTATTGCGACATGGAGTGCCAGTATCTATTGTGTCTGACAGAGATCCGCGCTTCACGTCAAATTTTTGGAGAAGTCTACAGAAAAGAATGGGAACACAGTTGAGAATGAGTACGGCGTATCATTCTCAGACTGATGGTCAGAGTGAGCGAACAATTCAAACCTTAGAGGATATGCTCCGGGCAGTTGTGATGGACTTAGGTGGCAGCTGGGACGATCATTTGCCCTTGGTAGAGTTCGCTTATAACAATAGTTATCACGCTAGCATCGGTATGCCACCGTACGAAGCGTTATATGGAAGGAAGTGTCGAACGCCGTTGTGTTGGGATGAAGTTGGTGAACGGAGACTGTTGGGACCAGAATTGGTACAACAAACCGTGGAAATCATTAAAGTAATAAGACAGCGGTTAGTAGCGGCCCAGGATCGTCAGAAGAAGTACGCCGATTTACATCGTCAAAAACGAGACCTTGAAGTTGGTAGCTATGTATTTTTAAAGGTATCTCCCTGGAAAGGAAAGATCCGCTTTGGGAAGAAGGGCAAGCTGAGCCCTAGGTTCATAGGACCTTTCAAAATATTGAGGAGAATAGGCGAAGTGGCGTACGAGGTAGCATTACCCCCTGAGCTTGAGCACATTCACAACGTGTTTCATGTATCAGTGTTGCGTCCGTATAAGCCAGATTACAAGCATGTCATTTCCTATGAGCCAATTCAAGTCGAGAAGGACTTATCGTACGAGGAGATTCCTGTTCAAATACTTGATAGGAAGGAGCAAATGCTGAGAAATAAAACCATTCATTCGGTTAAAGTTCTCTGGAGAAACCACGCGGTGGAGGAAGCTACGTGGGAACTCGAAGAGAAGATGAGAGCGAATTACCCCCAGTTGTTTGAGTAACCTTAGATTGAAATTCCGAGGACGGAATTTTTATAAGGGGGAGAGGATGTAATATCCAGAAATTTCTAAACATTGTATTGAATTATTTTAATATGTGAAATTCGTTTTATTTAATTTTACGAATTTAATTGGATCCATGTGGGTATTATTATTATTTAATTATATAAATATGTGGTCCAATAAATTTCTATGCATTAAAGGGACTCACTGAGAGTTTAAATAAATTAGTAAGTTAACCCTAAGAATTTATTTGCAAGAAAATTTGGGGAATTAATAAATAATTTTATCATTATCGGATTAAATAATTCGAATCAAGAATTATGGGTAAAACAAATATTTAAATAATTAATTGAACTAATTATGCAATTAAAATGATAAGAGCATAATGTTATTTTACTTGGACTGGCCCATTTCTTTTATTTTATTTCCGGATTGGGCCAAACGAGTGGGCGGGTCAGATTAAGTGAAGTGGGCCGCCTTTTTTTTAAATTGGTTCGACCAGCCCAACCCTATTGGGTTAAGCCCAATACAAAATTCCAATCGGGTGGATCCAATTAATTTGGGAAAGGAATTGACCGGTGGGATTTATTTGGGAGATGACCGAACCAAAAGGGAAATGAAACCCCCAAATCCAAAACAGCCGAGCAATTGAAATGGGAACCCCCAAATCCTCCATCAGTCGAATCAGAACCAGTGAAAGGAAAAAGGGGGATTCGAAGCTTTCAATCCATCGGGCAAGAGACGGGAGGAAGGAAGCCGGCGCGGTGACGTGAGGGAGGTCAGAGGCTCGGCAGGTCGGCGCCAGCGTGTGGGGCGGCATAGAGGAATTGACCAACGGGCTAAGCCAGGGACTGTCATGGACAACCAATCGGACCGGTGGATTCAAGGTGACCGGCGACGTGACCCATGGCAACACACGGCTCGAGATGCCGGCCGGACCCAGCTGGGAAGTGATGGGCCGTCAGTCGCTACCTTCCTCTACCCGACGGTCCTTAATTGGCTAATTGGGGTAATACCCAGCCGAATTGGGTACAATTTTTTTGTGCTATAAATTGAACCCCTCATGACCTAAACTAGCTGCCAAATCCCTTTGTTGTAAGTTCAAATTAGAGAGAAATAGTCAGTCGCTGGCGTGAATTGGGAGAAGAAGGAAGGTAGCAATTCGAACTATCCCAAGGTATACCAAGCTGCCGAATTCTTGTGGGTTTAGTTTTTGGGAATTTTTTTTTTATACTTGTATTATGTTACCAATTGGGTTCGTTTATAACACTGTGTTGAGTTGATATTGTACTATGATAAGTTCTATATAGGGTTGTGTATAAATTTCCTTCTTTTGAACTTGGATTGGTGTTGTCGTTTGTGTTGTGATAGCTTTATGTTAGGCTCTGTGCAAATTTCTTCTTCTGTATTAGGATTAGTATTGTTGGCAGTGTTGATACATTGAATTGGTTGATATACACAGTATTTTATTGGTTGGTTTAAAAACCTGGTATTGAATCATGTTAATTTCTGTTGGTTTTGATTTGGGAAAAATCTGGTATTGTGTTGTATGCACATTGGGGGTTAATTGCAGGTTGTAGTCTCGGTTGGTGATAATCATGTAGTTGATACATATTGTTTACAGGAATCAACTTTTAGTTATGTGGGTATTATAGCTAATACTAGAACTGAGAATTTTGGTAAAACAATTGGGAGTTCGTTTGCCTAATGTGTTGGGTAAATGTTTGGGATAAAATTTAGGGGCTGGATGTCATTATAACTATGATCTTGGCAACACAAAGCCATTAACTGAGTATACCCCAACTGAATTGTTTGAATAAGTTGTGTAATTCAATGGAGCCAACTGTAACTCGAATGTACTGTCATAGTGGTTATTAGTTGAAGCTAATGGTACACTTGTAAACTAATTAGCTATTACAACTAATAAGTAAAATTAGTAAGTTAATTAATTATTATTTATCAATAAATAATAAATAAAGATAATAAATATTTAATGATTAATTAATTAATATTAAATAATAAATGAAGCTAATAAAGTAATTATTTATTATCTAATAATAATAAATAAAGATACTACATATGTATGAATAAAGTATTTATCAATAAACAATAAATATTTAATTATTATTAGATAATAATTAAGTATGAATAAGAAGTAATAAAATAATAGCCTTATATGCTATTATATTTTCCATGTATAGTAAATTGTTTATTTATTTATTTATTTATTATTATTATTTTTTATTTATTATTTGATTAACTTTAAATTGATGAATAAACCTAATTAGTTATTATTTACTGTTAGATAATAACTAAAGATAACTATTACTCACTAATTAATTATTTATTATTTGATTAACATTAAATAATAAATAAACCTAATTAGTTATTTTTAAATAATAACTAAAGATAATTCATAGTTACTAATTAATTATTTATTTCTTTGATTAACTTTAAATAATAAACAAACCTAATTAATTATTATTTAATCTTAAATAATAATTAAAGACAATTAAAATTTATAATTCGATTATTATTTAATTAACAATTGAATAATAAGTGAATATAATTAGTTATTAATTACTATTATTAATAACTAAATTAATGAATTACTATCAAATGAAGATAGAGTTAATAAAATAGAGAGAGTTTAAACAATTATAATTAATTGTTTAAGGGTTTAATAAATGAATATTAGTTAAGAAAAAGTAATTAAACAATTATAATTAATTGTTTAAGGGATTAATAAATGTTTATTACGTAAGGGATACATGGTTGATTTATTTAAACCATCAACCTAAAAGTCAATTAAGTGCCTTATAAAATTTGCTATAGTTTATTTACTGTGTGCTATGTGAATTTCTTAAATTGTTAAAGAAATAGCATAAGTAAGCGTATCGGCGTACAACTACGCAGTACTAATTGATAGACCGACATTATCTATGCTAGGTTCTTCAAGGCCAAATAGTTAAAGCTAGAATTATTTGTAGCGGAGCAAACAGGCAAGTTCCTAACCCTAAACTTCTTACATTATTGCAAGTTCCCTAACTCAATCTCGAGTTATTATTTTCGAAGCATGTTAGTGAATAATTATTGTCGATTATTCACATCCATACTGATTATTGAGATTTGCACATTGTGCAATTGAATTCCTATCCTATTATGATTGAACTGTAAATTTAATTAAAGTTCTTTCAAGTATGAATTGTTTATGAGATCGATCTATGCTATTTGTATCAGCTAGATCCAGCATGTCTAAATTGGTTAAGACAATGGTATTTTAAAAGCTGTTCTTATTAAATTGTTGTGGTAAGAACTCTTGGCTGAGAAAAGGATAAACTTGTTTAAGGCATGATATCAATGCTGGTTATTAAGTGTTTATGCATAAATCACGGGGTATGAGAGGCTGATCCCCTCAATTACCAAAACTTTTTAAGAGATCCAGCTTACATGCTGAGAACCTTGGAAAACGTCCTTGGTTATTTCAAACCACTCAGTAAATCTTCATTTAATTATTCGAATGTTCAACTGTTGTTTATTAATTCAATGCTCCTCCACACTTTTATACTGTTGTTGAACATTGAAAGCAAAATTTTCTTCTATCATGATATATCTCATTGTGTATATACTTGCTAAGCAAATTAGTTGCTTACCCTTGCTATATCATGATCTTTATTTCAGCTAAGGCAGAAACGTCTAGAGGAGACAAAGGAAAAGGGAAGGTGCAGGAATAGATGCCCGATAGTGCCTATGTACTAGTTATTATTGAATGTTGTTTGATTAGGTGAACCTTTTGTTGTATTAAGGGTACGTTTTATGTTAAGGTTAAGGAACCTTGGGACCAGAATTGTAAGACTTTATTTCCATTCGATAAACAATGTATTTTTATTATTCCGCATTTAGTTAGATAGTATGTTTGTCGTCGATTATCGTGAGCACCGAATTCGAGGTTTGGAAACCTGGATTTGGGGGTGTCACAGAGGATCGCATATTGGGAGAGTACGAAGAACGAATTCTAGAGTTAGAGACCGAAGCCCAGGATAGAGAGGCAGAGCTTCAGAAGCTAAGAGAGGAAGATTAACAAAGAAACCTTAGGATGCAGGAGATGGAGAGAGAGCTTGCATATCGCAAGGAAGCCGGTATTCAGATGGGAGCCCTTTTTCACCGTTCGGTAGCTAGGAATGTGGAATTGGTGGGAAGGCTAGAGGAGTCCGAGCAGAGGGAGTTTTCTGAGAAGACAGAGAAGGAAGCCCTTCGCATACAGTTAGAGATGGAAGTGATGGATAGGATCCACTTCCAGGAAAAGTGGGAGGAAGCCAATGACAGAGCTAACGACCTAGAAGATGAGGTGAGATACAAGAAGAGGAAGGCAAATAAGATGGGCTATGTTTTTCGCACAGCTATGGAGAGCTTAGTGGATGGTGTGTACCATTACCCGACAGAGCAGGGGCAGACACGATACACTGTGAGTCGGGATTTGGTGGTGCATATCACACAACAAGAATTTATCAGCGCAGTGGAGCGCAGAATGTTGGGATGAAACCTAGCGATTAGTAGTCTAGTAGTGGTAGTAGTATGTCTATGTGTGCATCATTATGTGAACTCCGATCTAATGTGTAAGATACGGAGTAGTCTTATGAACCCTTTTGCTGTTAAGGGTAGTATGTTGATGTTTTCCCCACCTTTTATAATATTAGGGGATAGAGGTGACATTTATAGCAGTATGCAAGAAGTCAACATGATGTAACAACTTGGCATATGAATATAAATGTTTTTCTTTCATCACTGTTTATTAAATTTCTGCATTAGAGAAATACCTGAGTTATATTCTTAGAGAATAAGAGTAAAATCTTGTGTTGCAGAAAATGCCGCCCAAACGTAGAATCGCCGAGTTGGATGAGTCGGTCAATAACGAAGGGAACCAGGCGGACCCCATTCAACGACTAGTAGACTTGCTAGGAGAAGCCCTGCGGGGAAGGAACAACGAACCAGTACATCCCAACCCCCAAGCGGCGCCAATAGTAAACTTTAAGGATTTTAAGAGTGTAGGACCGCCCGAGTTTAGGGGAACTACCGATCCCATCGAAGCACAAGTCTGGATCAAGGAAGTGGAAAAGGCATTTACTATTGCTCGAGTGGGAGAAGATCAGAAGACGATATTTGCTACTTATATGATGAAGGGTGAAGCGAATTACTGGTGGGAAGCCAATCAGTAGAGAGCAGGTGAAGGAGTGATAGCCTGGGATAGTGGGAAGCTGTCGTTAAGCAATCCAAAAATAAACCTCACTTTTACTCTACAAATTTGAATAATAAGCACAGTAGCAAGTAAGCAAGGATCGATCCCACAGAGAATGATATTGTTTTGAATTTATTCTGATGTTTCTAACTAAAAATATTAAATAAAGAATTCGGGATTTTTGGAATCAATGGCAATTAACAAAAGAAAACATACACTACAAAAAAATGGCCCAACAGCGACCACGGGTATAGCGACCGCATAATTCGGTCGCTAATGCTATTAATAGCGACCGCATGGAGTATTGGTCGCTATTGTATATCAGCGACCGCAGTCGGTCGCCGATCGGTCGCAAATACAAAAAATACCGCCTTAAATTTGGCGCAAAATTTCACGGGGTAACTTTTTGCGACCAAATCCTTTCAGCGACCGCCCGCGGTCGCTAAAACATCCACGCCATTTAAAACAGCGACGACACGCGGTCGCTGATAGCGGTCGCTGATGATATTTTAGTCTAATCAGATTCAGGCAGTCGAGCAAACCAGTAAACAGAGGAAAAAGAAGGGAGAAAAGAGGGAGAAGAAGGAGAAGAGGGAAAAGGGAAGAGGGAGTCGCCGCCGGAGTCGTCGCTCTTGCCACCGCCGCCGCTGTCACCGACCAAGCTAGTAGTCGCCGCCGAAGAGCACCGCCCTTCTGATCAGGTATGCATAATGAACTATTAGTTAATGTAATTATTTTTTAATGATTATCAAATATTGTTGGAGTTTAGTTTAATTGTGAGATTCATTAGATATATGTATAGTTTAATCAAACTTTTTAGGATTGCATGTTGTTGTTTGTTACTGTACAAATGTTGGGATAAATTATAGCTGAATAACATGACATATATATAGACTCTTCAAATAAATATCCTACTATTATCATTATTAATTTTTCAACTACAAGCATGAGAATATCATTATGATGTTGATCAAATGGGTAGAGGGCAGTGATTTGATATCCATGTACTGTATTTGTGGTTTATTATGTTCAAGACCTTGTTTCTAGGGATTTGTGGTGTAGTAATGCTCTGAGACCATGTAGTATGGTTGAATGTGTATTCATGTATTAAGTAAAGTATCAAATATAATTAGTTTTGTAATTGTTTGCTTGCACTTGTTTTAAGGTAATATTGTGACGCCCCCAAAATAGGTCCACACAACCCATTTTGAGTCGCCAATAACATTCTACAAAAATACAAATACGAATTTTCCCATTTACAACTAATATTTGTCGTGCAAAATACGACCACACACATACTGTGACTTTCCATACAAATATCGTACTGTATGGTACCACAGTATCCAAACCCAAATTATTACAATGCCGTAAAAAGATGGCAACACATGTTTTAAGTCTCGAGTATAATTATTATTAAACTATGCCATAACTTGATGAGGACAACCATTAACTTAGACCATCACTCCACTCCCCGGCTAGTCCCAGCTACATTTTCCTTTCCTGAGAAGAACAATGGGACAAAACTGAAAAGGGTGAGCTCAAATAGCCCAGTAAGAAATACCATGACTAAGATAATGAAGAATAAAAATTATCTTTAGTCTTCAACAATAATAAATCAGAGATTTAAAGATATTATATTTGTTCAACAACAACAACTGCAGCGGAACGAACAATCCATTAGAAGAGTTAAGTAGATTATAATATCTACCATCTTCTATAAGTTAAAGGATCACCACCAATATTATGTCCCTGTAACACCAATCAATAATTCATGTTCAACAACCTCTCTTTGCACTACGTGCCAAAGATATTTATTTGTAACACCAATCAACAATTTCAACAGCCTCTCTTTGCACTACGTGCCAAAGATATTTATTTGTAACATCATCGGTCATGATCATACCAAACGTCAGTTCATCTTTGCACTACGGGCCAAAGAGAACTTTCACCATACGCCTTTGTTTGTAACACCAAAAGTCATGATTATACCAATACACAATTTGGTCAAAATCATGTCACGCCTGTTCATCTTTGCACTACGGGCCAAAGAGAACTATCACCACAATTCAAATATGAGGATGAGGATGATGACAATGATACAGTGAGATTAAGGATAAGAAAAGATTTATAATTTAATCAGTATCAAAGATTGACCAAATTGTGGAGTCAAATTCAAGAATGATATTCAAGAAATTATTTCATGATTCAACTATAACGTATAAAACGAAATAGAAAGATTCAAGTGAAAAGATATTAGATGAAGCACAAATTATTAAGGATATTCTACTAATTTTCAGGGATTTTCACCATTTAAAAATAAGGTTTTGGAAACAAACAAAGATTTCTTATCATAAATGAATAAATATGAAAGAAAAAGATATCCCTTAAAGAGTACAAAAGAAATGATACGTTATACGAGTATAACAGAATATATAAAACTGCAAATGGATTTTCACCCGTCATACGGTAATCCACGTAGACAGATTATTTCCACAAAAGATTAATAAGTAATGAATACGAAGGGTTATTCACCGGGCATGCGTCAATCCGCACGGATAGGTTATACCCACAGATTAATAAGGAACAAATGCAAAGGGGTATTCACCAGGTACGACACTCCGTACACACAGGTTATTCCCACAGAGTAATAAGGAATGAATACAAAAGGATATTCACCGGGCATGCGTCATACCGCACAGACAGGTTATCCCCATAAATTAATACGGAATGAATAACAACTTTTATAAGTATAACATCATTTACGAACATGAAAGCAAATGATATTATATACGAGTATGAAAGAAATAATATCCCCTACCTTCGTTAACTGGATGTTACTTTCTATGAAGTTTACTAACTTTGGACAATACTAGTATTCTCACAAATACTCACAATAGCCTAGCACACTAAGAGAACTTAAAAAATTTAGAGAGAGAGAGGAAGTATAGGCAATGAAGGTGTGAAAATTTCTTAAACAAACTCTCCCTATTTATAGAAAAATCAAGGTGAGGGCATTTTGGTCTTTTCCCCATATTCTTTTAATATCATCCATTCATTTTTTCTTCCATTATTATCATCCATCCATTTTTTCTTCCATTAATATCATCCATCCATTTTTTCTCCCATTAATATCATCCATCTATTTTTCTTCCATTAATATCATCCATCCATTTATTCAAAAAGATTAATCCATTATCAAAAGATAATTCCATTATCAAAAGATAATTCCATTATCAAAAGATAAAACCATTAAAAAATAACTCCATTATCACAATAAATCCATTTTTCTGTATTATTGTGTTAAATGTATTAATATCACAGATAGCATATACTCGCAATACTGACAACCAAATTATTCCCTGGAAAGAGGGGACCTTCCATAAAAATGGCGCGCAATTAAATAACCCTTTCCTTGACAGAATTTCTAGACATTGTCGATAATGCTAAAATATCCTATCAAATGATATAAGTTACAGTGTCGTGACAAATAGTAAAATATATTATGCAGATGCTAATTAACAATTATTGAATCAAGATACTATGTAATTGCTACTTTATCAATTATTGAATCAATAATATAAAATACTGTGCAACATCGTGAGCTACTGTGGAATACCGTGTGCTACTGTGGAATAACGCGTTTTACTGTTCTTTTTATCACCGGGTATTTTAACAGTTATCGGTTAAAGTTTTGCCGCCAATTTCTATCACTTTCTATATCCGACAGTTAACCCGTTGTGGGGCCCACTATCATTGACAATATTGCCATTTCGGCGCCGTCGTACGGTACTGAATATAATATTCCCTGACAGAAAGAATATTTCCCGACAAAAGGAATATTCCCCGACATACTATTTATCAGATAATTTGCATATAACACCCTTAACAATTAAACACTTCACTATTGAGAAAAATAATCATAAAAAAAATAATAAATTTTTATTTCATAAATTCGGGGTCTTACAAATATAATGTTCCATTTGATTAATAGGATTTTACTGAGTACATGTTGGATGGATGATAATTGATTTAGTATAGCAACCCACTTGTGTGAAGTGTAATGGATGTTTTACTAGGAAAACTGACTTGGTTGAGCTAAATTTCATATGATATTTTACTAGGTTTAGCTAGGCAAATGTTTTGAATTTGTACTATACTTCGCTGGGATTTTATTGTTACATTATTAGTAGAAATTGAAAATTTAAAAATTCGCGTGAAATGCAAGTAGTTAGGTGATTTGGGATTTTACATTTGATTCAATAAGCTCAATGTCAACTTCATTTAAGGCACAAAATGCAAACTATTTTGATTTTTTGAGGAAATTTTTGAAGAATGATCAATTAAACCCAAAGCATGGGTAAATTGAACCCCCTTGAATATTTTCATTGCTGTTAAAACATACAATATACAATTAAAAAATATATATAATACACACACTGGAATTTAACTAGCAATGTAAGTCACCAAATAAGCCAACTACAACCCCTAAAATTTTGAATTAATTGTTTGATCATGATAAATGCAATCAATCAAACTTTAATCAATTAAGGAGAAGAAACACCAAATCTCCCAAAATAAAGCTAACTCAATCTACAACAAGAAAAAATTCAAATCACTGACATTCTAAAGTTGAGGTCAGATCATGTATTTGATAGCTGCTTTAGTTTTACCAAATAATGGATGTAATTGAATTGCACAAGTTTCCTACATTGATAAAGAGTAAGAACAATCAACTCATACTTGTCTGAACTCAAAATTGAACTCCGAACAAACTGATTTTGGGAAGAATGAAATTACCTATAAACCGATTTCTAAATCAGATCAAATGAGTTACTAAATCATAATCAGATAACATAATTAGCTATATTTCCTCTTCAAAAATTAACTCGATCAAATCTAGGAGTCAAGTAGTTCCGATTAGATCGGAAGCTAAATACCAAAATGTTTATCAGTAATTGTAACCGACCAAAAGTAGAGTATGGATTACCTGAGGAAAGGAGGCGCTCTGAGCCCAAACAAACTGACATGGAGCCTAGTTGTTGTTGTGCGGTGTTATAAGGAGGAAAAACATTGGCGGTAGGTCATTCACATTGTGTTTGCTATGAGCTCTCAATGTTATGCAAATAAATAAAATAATAAACTAAGTAGTATTTACTTAGTTTGTCAATACTAAATAAAATAATAAAAAATTAATTAAAATAAAACAAAATAACTAACCGGTAGGGGGAGAGCTTGTGTTAGTGCATTGTGTTAATGTCATACTATATATGCAAGAAAGCTCAAGTCATATGCTTTCAAGTATGCTTAAATGTTAATCATATGCTTACAAGTATGATCAAGTCATATGCTTACAAGTATGCTTAGAGTTGTATGCTTACAAGTATATTAAGATAGTCTGACCATGCTATACATTAATAAGCTCATGTTGTCTGCAGTAGGTACCGTGGTTTCATGGACCTCAATGTAGACTGTAGTTGGATGGGACGACGAAAGTCAAGTGCCCAGATTGGTGCTACAGCTGAATTTAGAACTGGTTGCAAGGTGTTTCTCGATTATGCGTATAGTCGCCTAGAATGTTTGAATGGTTAGAACAAGATAAGATGCCCTTGTTTGAAGTGTAAGAATGTCAATTATATGGACAGAGACATAGTAAACTATCATTTACTTGTATCTGGGTTCATGAAAAATTACGAAGAATGCTGGTGGGCATATGGGCAGAGAAGAGATAGTGGTATCGCACAAGTACACAATCCGGGTAGCAGTACCCATCATATGAATGAAATGGTTCACGATATTGCAGGGCCGGATTTTGATTGGGAACAAGAGAGAGAGAGCAACCTATGAATTCTGATGCCAAAGCCTTCTTTAAGTTACTAGACGAAGGTAGCGAGCCGTTGTGGCATGGTTGCACCAAACACACTACGTTGTCTGCAGTTGCGACATTACTTAACATCAAGGCTGATCACAATATGAGCCATGAGTGTTTTAAGTCACTCTTGAAGGCCATTAAGAGTATGTTGCCTGACGGTGAAAAATTGCCCGATAACTACTACTATTGTAAGAAAATGGTGAAGAAGTTGGGTCTTGGATACCAAAAGATCGATGCATGTCCAAATAATTGCATGTTGTTTTATAAGGAAAATGAACATAAGACAAAGTGCACTTTTTGCAGTCATGATCGGTTCAAGCCTATTAAAGAGGGTGTGACTACAAAAAAGACAAAAATACCTTTGAAGATTTTAAGGTATTTTCCAATTACACATCGGCTCAAAAGATTGTACATGTCTTCAAGAATAGCTAAACATATGACTTGGCATGCAAAATCTCCAGCTAAAGATGGAGAACTTAACCATCCCGCAGATGGGCAGGCTTGGAAAGAATTTAACTTATCATATCCTGGGTTTGCATTGGAACCTAGAAATGTGAGACTTGGATTGTCCACTGATGGTTTTAACCCGTTCGGCCACTCAACTGTTCCGTACTCCTGCTGGCCTGTGATTGTAACTCCGTACAACTTGCCTCCTTGGATGTGTATGAAGTAGCCATACTTGTTTCTTTCACTCGTGATTCCTGGTCCCAAGAGTCCTGGAAAGAACCTAGATATTTACTTGAGACCTCTTATAGACGAGTTAAAGGTATTGTGGGAGGATGGAGTACAGACTTAGGATGTTTCCACGAAAACAAATTTTAACCTTAAGGCAGCGGTTATCTGGACTATAAGTGCCTTCTCTGCTTATGGTATGTTATCTGGATGGAGTACACACGGGAAGTTGGCTTGTCCATATTGTATGGAGAATATAAAGTCTTTCAATCTATCAAATGGTCGAAAGTCATGCTGGTTTGACTGCTATTGTCGTTTCTTGCCGGTAGATCACCCGTTTCGAAGAACTAGAGAAAACTTCAGGAAAGGGAAAGTAGACAACGATATGCCTGCACCGCCATTGTCGGGAACGGATATGCGGGATCGTGTGATGAGATTGCCGGTTATCCCATTTGGTAAGATTGTTGCCTCTGGCATCATCGATGGGTTTGGCGTATCTCATAATTGGGTTCGGAGAAGCATCTTTTGGGAACTGCCTTATTGGTCTACAAATTTAATTCGTCATAATCTAGATGTGATGTATATTGAGAAGAATGTGTTCGACAATATCTTTAACACCGTGATGAGTGTTCGGGGAAAGACGAAAGATAATGATAAGGCACTGTTGGACATGAAAGATATTTGTAAGCGTCCTGGATTAGAACTTTATGAATCTCGTAATGGTCGTATGGTCAAATCGCATGCAAGGTACACATTGTCCAAAAACACAAGTTGAAGATGTGTGCACATGGATTAAGTTTCTGAAACTACCAGATGGATATGCCTCAAACATTGCAAAATGTGTCACAAGTGGCAAATTACAAGGGATGAAGAGTTATGACTGTCATATGTTCATGGAGAGACTAATGCCTATAACATTTCGGGACATGCTTGATAAACCAATATGGGATGCTTTGACTGAACTTAGTTGTTTCTTCAGAGACATATGTTCAAAAACGTTAAATGAAAAGGACATGTCTGTACTTGAGAAGAACATCATTGAGATCACGTGTAAGCTTGAAAAAATATTCCCACCTAGTTTTTTTGACTCCATGGAGCATTTGCAAATCCATCTACCCTATGAAGCTCGTGTTGGTGGTCCAGTTCAATATAGATGGATGTACCCTTTCGAGAGGGTGATGGGAAACCTTAAGAGGAAGGTGAAGAATAGAGTTTACGTCGAGGGGTCGATATGTGAGGCTTACAGCTTCGATGAGATATCAACTTTTGTCTCCGACTATTTTCCCGACGAAGTCTTGACGAAGGCCAATCGAGTCTCGAGACATGATGATGGGGGCAATGTTGAAATAAATGGTCGAGTGTCTGTATTTGGTCTACCGGGTCGCGCTTATGGAAAAGGGAATCACATATTCCTCCCTGAGCAAGAATTACATGCTGCACATACTTACATTCTTCTCAACTGCGAGGAGATTGATGAATATGTGAGGTATACCAGTAAAATTCATAGTTACTTAACCTATATCTTAACCTTCAACCTTATAATAATATATGATAATGTTTATAATGTTTTATAGATCGTACGATGATGAGTTAAAAACAAAGCAGCCGAACATCACTAATAAAGATATTCAAGTTAATCGTGATAAAACATTTGCACTTTGGTTAAAAAACAAGGTAAGTTAAGTTAATTAAGAACGACATATGTTGTATTTATTTATGAATTAAAATAAATATATGTTCATTTGTGTAGGCTCTTAAGGAGGGAACGATTCCTCCAAATATACAAGTCCTAGCTATTTGCCCAGACAGGGACCAAGTTAGCCGCAATGGTTACAAAATAAATGGTTGTGAATTTCATACAAAGACATATGCTCGCGTAAAAGAACAACAAACACTAGAGTGTGTGTTCGAGGAGATTGTTACAATGACCTTGGTCGTGCCTTTTATGGTGAATTGGAAGAAATCATCGAATTGTCGTACAAGGGTACTTATGGGGGTGATATTAACTTGTTCAAGTGTCGCTGGTTTGATTCAGAAAAAGGAATACGTGTCGATCGACATGGGATCATCGATATTGACGTCCATAGGTCCACGTACGTCAACGCACCATTTGTGTTACCAACTCAAACAGTACAAGTGTACTACACTCCTAATCCTGTTAAGAAAAGGGATAGACCGCCTGCAGATTGGCAAGTTGTAATCCATACTCCCGCGCGCAGTCGTACCCAACTAGTCGACGAGGAGTTCTACCAAGAGGAGATGATTCATAGATCAAAGGTGATAACTATGGAAGACAACAATGAATTAATCCAGTTAGAGGGTGGAGATGAACCAGATGAATTCGATCCCGAGTCAATACTTGTGCCAGATCAAAGTGATAATGAGGAGGAAGAGTTTTTGACCGGTACTGACACTGACACTGACACTGAATCTGAAGAAGATGATGGTTATGAAACCCCAATACGTAACCAAAATGATTCTGACATAGACAACGATTTTCATTAAAATGTATGTTTAGGTTAACTTGTATTTCGAACTACTGAATATATACATTAATTTATGTAGCTTTTATTTATAGTTGCCGTAGTTAACTATTTCATATAATTTCATGTCATTTTAATTGTATATGTAAATCATATAACTCATTCATAATATCATCCTATAATTTTTTATTTGCAGATGTCTTCTGAGCCAGCGCAGCGAAAGCGCGGCTTGGGTCGGGGCCCTAATCATGTGCCGAAGGCCCCGGCTAATCCGGATGACCGGATTCTCATTCAGATTCGCCCTCCACCAGACATCAAGTACGTTTAACATCATTTCTTTTAATTTTTATATTTCTATTGTTCTACATCTATATATGAATTTAATTGTCGTTAATATTAAAATAAATTTATTGTAGTGATTTTCTAGACAGTAAGATTGTGAAGTGCATTTCACAATTGTGCTTACAGAACTGGCCTACGCCAGTAATTACGTGGGCGAGCATACCTATCGCCCACAAGGATGCAGTTTGGGCTGAATTTCAGGTATTTCTTTTTTAATTCTACTCAGATAATATAGTTAATGAAATAAAATTATTTAGCGTTGTTGTTATCAACTGATTTAGCGTTGTTGTTAGTTAATGGTATACTTATCGTGTTAATATTATTGTTGTTTTATGTGCAAAGGAGATATAGATGGGATGATGCGAGTGCATCAGTTATTCAGACGCTGTTCTGGCAGAAGTGTGCCGCCAGAACCAAAGATAATTTGAACAAGGAACGTCAGAAAGCCCTGCACAATGCTGAGATCGACCATCCCGGGGAGGGTGAGCAGTATATGCACGAGTACAACCCTTGGTGGTGCGCACAGGACACATGGGCTGCGATGTGTGATCAGTGCAGGGTTGAGAGCTGGGTCAAGAGACGCAAGACTGCCGCTGCAAACAGAGCCTCAGGTGCACCTGAAGGTGACAAGGCGAAAAAGACATACAAGGGCGGCAATATATCACAGTTGCAGCATATTGCTGCTAGGGTACGTATGACTATGAAGGTTGTTTATATTTAATGTTTGTAAAATATTATATGTTTACAAGTTTAATATGAGAACTTGTTTTATAGGAGGTTCAGTCTCAAGGCCAGCCTATCCATTGGCTGGATGTGTACGTAGCCACCCGTGATGGTCTGCCGGAGGCTGTTCAGATAGCGGTACTATATAAGTTATTGATATATATGCATTTTTTAAATGTTAACATCATTTTTACACATTATGTATTTATTTTGCAATATCTAATTGTTAACTTGCTGACAAGACACTTATAATACCTTAATGAACAGCGCTATCCTGAAGGCACTCTGCGTCCCCAGATTGATCAGGAGCTATGGGAGAGGGCGTCAGTCGTGAAGAAGAACTATGTCAAAGGCCAAGGACAAAAACGATGCCCTACCATCAGCGGCACAGGCAGCTCTGCTACCAAGTCAACACAGTCATCGGGTCATCCAGCCATTCATACTCCCGCTGATTGTGTCAGAGTGATATGTCAAGATCGAGATCTTCTTCGCACACTGGGCGGTCATCTACAGTCTTTGAGTCCTAATGAGTTGGCTGAGGGAGTGGTGGTAGCAGCAGCACAACAGCAACAGGATGGCGACGAGGTAATCTTAGTTCTTATTATAATCAAATAAGTCACTAACTTAAATACAAAAATATTATAATAGCTACCAGTATCAACATATGTAACATGTTTTCTTCTTTTGTCTACAGGGTAATATTAATTTGGACGATAATGCATGAAGACTTAGCTAGCTAGATATACTTCAAATACCCTGACTGTGATTATGAATGTTTAGACATATGTACGTTAATTAAAGTTTAAAGACTACATTTATATAAAGTTTTCAGTTCCCTTTGGTTTGTGAAGGTTTTTATAGTTTATATTGTGTTGGTTTATGTGTGTGCATATGGATGGATGTTAATATATACTATTATGCATATATGTATGGGGTATAAATATGTTAATATGGATATTTATATAAACTGCTATGTGTTGGGAGCAGGTACAAAACAAGTTTTAGTTTTTTGGAAATCAGCAAAACAGGCCAATTTTTTTTTTCAAACCAGGTATCAGCGACCGCATGTGGTCGCTGATATTAACTCGTGGTCGCTACTATCAAACCAAGTATCAGCGACCGCATGCGCCACGTGTTGAACACGTCATAATTGAGGCTGACTCAACTCGGCGACCGACACGGTCGCTATTGGCGGTCGCTGATAATGCAGTCGCTAATGGTGGTCGCTACTGTCCTCCCAGCGACCAGATTATATGCGACCATTATCAGCGACCGCAGTCGGTCGTTGATACTCATCTGCGACCATATACGGTCGCTGATAGGGGGTCGCTGATAGCTCCTTTTCTTGTAGTGATAATTAAATTAATAAAGATGATCAAATATGTAAAAACTTCAGTTCTTCAGTTCAGTTTTACCAATTTACAGTAATAGAATAATCAAGTTAATATTATTTCTTTCTTCAATGAAATTAACAACCCTAGATGATCAGCAATCGCTTAATTATCTGAAATTCTCCTTAAGTTTAAATCTAATATGACAATCGCCCCCACTAGACTCTAACTATTATATAACCCAAAACTATCAGTTTAGATTTAATATGACAGAAGCATTAAGAATTAGAGAGTTAGGTTGTTCCAAGCAACAATCACACTATCAGGGATTATTTAACTTGCCTTCTAATAATCTTAATAATATCCAAAAGCTTGTCCACAATCAAATATTACTAAGTACTACCTGTGATCAGATACAATATCGTTTGCTTAATATTATACCTTAATCTAGCAGATGATATTCATCAGATTAATCTAACTGGCCATATTAAATCAATCAGATAAAATAACATATAATCAGTTAAAACAGATTATCAGAATAAATCTCATGTACGAAGGAATCAATAATATAACCCAACTATTATACTAACTGTAAATATGGTTCCACATCCCTTCAGAACTGAATAAAATAACTAATCTAGCATGCTAAATTATGATCTACAAAATATGATCTAAGATGTCCCAAGATGTCTCAACTGATTACAAGTGAAAGGTATTTATAGATGCTTTAAAACCCTAGAAGAATTCTAATCCAATTCTAATTCGGAAGTCTTCAATCTTCAAGTATGGTAGGATTCTAAATCCTCTTTGATCTCTGAAATCCAGCTTTAAGTAGCTTTCTTATCAAATTAGATTTTATTTCCAAATCCAAGCCTTCATCAGTTTCCTTTTCTAATTTGATTCAGTTTCCATATTTGATCAGATTCCATAATCAGATTTAGTTTCCTTCTTGACTTTGACTTGAATCTCCATATTAGATTGATCTTCCTTTTTGATGCACAAGTCCATCTACAAATCATGTTAGGAATCATATCTTTAAGCTCCATCAACTCAAATCCTAAATAGAATAGGAATCCTGAATGCCGATCAGAATCGTAGTGTACACTCCTTCAACAGTCTTGGTGTAAAGAAACGTAGAGTATAACCCGCGCCAGCACATATTGCGATCGTAGAGTAAACCTCGGAATCGTAGAGTAACTAGCTGCCGAGTAAACTTTCCAATTGTAGAGTTCTCTCGTCAGACGTAGAGTGTTGCGAGACAAGTCGTATAGTGAATCTCGACAATCGTAGAGTACAACTACGAATCGTCGAACAACTCCACTAAACGATCGTAGAGTACTACATCAAATCGTCGCATGACTCTGCCGTGACCTACGATCGTAGAGCTGCCAGACTGCCATCCTAACACTACGAACGTAGAGCTCTCACCCAACGAACGTAGAGTATTCTGCAAAACAACATAAAAATCAGCATTAAACCCATATTTTGCAAATCACATAAATTCTTCAAAAAATCTATAAACACCTTAAATCAGCTCATATGACAAATAATATGCAACTAAACTAAGCATAAAGGAATGAAAATAATCAAATATTATGCACCTATCAGATAGGTTTACCACTCTGTTCTTCGAGAATTACTTCCCGAAGAGCATGAAGAATAAGGTGGAGGTTAAATTCTTGGAACTGAAGCAAGGTGAGATGACGGTAGCTCAGTATGCGGCAAGATTCAATGAGCTCGCATGATTCGCTACACAATATGTCGACACCGAAGAAAGGAAGGCCAGACGCTTTGAGTTAGGGCTGAAACCTTGGTTATTCAATAAGGTGTCTGTTCCCCAAATCGATTTGTTCGCCACACTATTGGAAAAGGCAATCATTGCTGAGGGAGGTAGCGAGGCGTTAAGTCAGTACAATAAGGAGAAAAAGAATAAGAATTCTGGAGGAGAAAGTCGTGGGGAAAGTAGCAGTGGAGGAAGTAATTTAGGAAAAAGGAAGTGGGATAATAATAACAACAATAACAACCAAAGTTGTCGGGAAGTTATCAGGGAGGATTTAAGAAAAGGGCTGAGGTATGCTATAAATGTGGAAAGAACCATAAAGGGGAATGCTAGAAAGGACGCAGTGTCTGTTTCAACTACGACCAAGAAGGGCACATTGCACCCCATTGTCCAAATCCGAAGAAAATTCAGGGATGTTTTGGTTGCGGCTCGACTGAACACCAGATCAAGGATTGCCCAAAGAAGTGGAACACCGGGGGAAAAGGCAATCAAGGGGGAAGCAAGCTAATGATAGGTGGACTAGCACAACCCAATCGCTCGATGACCCGAACTTTTAATATGACCGTCCAAGACGCAGTTGCTGCAAAGGACGTGGTGTCAGGTATTGTACCAATTAATAATATAAATGCAGATGTATTATTTGATTCAAGTGCTACCTGTTCCTTTGTGTCTGAAGATTTTGCTACACGTTTGAACTTACCCTAAGAACGTTTAGAGAATCCTTTGAACATAGAGATTGCGAATAAGGAAGTAATTCCCGTAGAGTTCATTTACCGAAATTGTTCTGTAAACATTAGAGGTCACGAACTAAGTGTAGACTTGATTCCGATAAGAATGGAGAGTTTGACGTGATATTAGGAATGGATTGGTTATCCAGCCACGTTGCGATGATCGATTGTCGAAAGAAAAGTGTGAACCTTCAGACTTCAAATCTGTCTAAGGTGGTGTTTTATGGTAGCTCATCGCTTAATCAATCATGTTGTCTTACGATGATGCAGGCCAAGAAATTGTTAAAGAAATGATGTGTGCGTTATTTAGCCTACATTTCAGATACCCAAAAGAAGGGAGTAGAAGTGAAAGATATATCAGTAGTAAGGGATTTCCAAGACGTGTTTCCTGATGATCTGCCTGGCCTTCCGCCAGACAGAGAAATTGAATTCGTAATAGACTTAGCACCAGGAACTGCACCGATTTCAAAAGCTTCGTATCGTCTGGCACCGGTGGAAATAGAGGAATTGATGATACAATTGCAGGAATTATTAAATAAGGGTTATATCCGACCGAGTGTGTCTCCTTGGGGAGAACCAGTGTTATTCGTCAAAAAGAAAGATGGATCGATGAGGCTTTGTATCGACTATCGAGAGTTGAACAAAGTAACGATCAAGAATAAATACTCGTTACCAAGGATAGATGACCTTTTCGATCAATTGAAGGGAGCAAAGTGTTTCTCTAAGATAGATCTACGAACAGGTTATCATCAACTGAAGGTACGAGAGGAAGACATTCCGAAGACGACATTTCGAACCCGATATGGACACTATGAATTTTTAGTGATGTCGTTCGGTTTGACCAACGCTCCAGCAGCATTCATGGACTTGATGAACCGAGTTTTCAAGCCATATTTGGATAAGTTTGTGGTAGTTTTCATCGATGACATCCTAATCTACTCAAAGACCAAAGAAGAGCACGCCAAACATTTGAGGATGGTGTTGGAAGCACTAAGGAAAGAGAAGATGTACGCAAAATTTTCCAAGTGCGAATTCTGGATGGAGAAGGTTCAATTCTTAGGACACGTGATAGACAAGAATGGGATTTCAGTGGACCCTGCGAAGGTGGAGGCTGTTAGTGGTTGGGAACAACCAAGGACGCTGACGGAAGTAAGAAGTTTTCTTGGGTTAATTGGGTACTATCGAAGATTTATCCAAGATTTTTCTAAGATAGCGACCCCGTTGACCAATCTAACGAGAAAGACAGTGAAATTCGTGTGGACGAACAAATGCGAAAAGAGCTTTCAAGAACTGAAAAAGAGGTTAAGGGAGGCACCTGTATTATCCTTACCAGATGATACGGGAGGGTTTGTGGTGTATAGTGATGCATCGCATAAAGGACTTGGTTGTGTGCTTATACAACACGACAAAGTCATTGCATATGCGTCACGACAATTGAAGGATTACGAAAAACGATACCCTACCCATGACTAGGAGCTAGCGACAGTAGTTTTTGC
Organism: Aralia elata; assembly: GCA_034770075.1. Taxonomy (NCBI): domain Eukaryota; kingdom Viridiplantae; phylum Streptophyta; class Magnoliopsida; order Apiales; family Araliaceae; genus Aralia; species Aralia elata. The sequence goes on from CM068384.1 coordinate 19,008,663, forward strand.
GTTGAAAATTTGGAGGCACTACCTGTACGGAGAAAAATGTGAGATATATATAGACCACAAAAGTCTGAAATATATTTTCACACAGAAGGAGTTAAATATGAGGCAAAGGACGTGGTTGGAATTAATCAAGGATTACGACTGCGAGATTCTTTACCACCCGGGAAAAGCCAACGTAGTAGCTGACGCGTTAAGCAGAAAAGGAAGGGAGAAATTGTTTACGTTAACAACTTGGGAGGAGTTAGTGAGAGAATTGGGGAAACTGGAAATAGAGATTAAGAAACTAAGATAAACCGAAGAAAGGTTGTTTGTGATGGAAGCTCGTCCAACATTATTAGATCGAATCAAAGAAGCACAAGAAACGGATGAGGAGTGCGAGAAGATAAAGAAGCAGATAACAAGAAGTGAGGAAGAAAAATTCCGAATGGATAAGGATGGTATTTTGAGATTCGAAAATCGAGTGTGGGTGCCAGCTATTCACGAGGCATATAGCACGATATATTCTGTTCATCCTGGAGGAACGAAGATGTACCGGGATCTACGACAACATTTTTGGTGGCCCAATCTGAAGCGAGAGGTTGCAGAATACGTCAGTAGATGTCTTACTTGCCAACAAGTCAAAGCAGAATATCAGAGACCGAGTGGTCTACTGCAACCGTTGGAAATACCGGAGTGGAAATGGGAGCACATTACGATGGACTTCGTGGTAGGACTTCCAGCCACACATAAGGGTTTTGATGCCATTTGGGTTATCGTGGATCGACTAACGAAGACAGCTCATTTTCTACCAATCAAGATTCGTTTTAACCTTAATCAATTAGCAAATTTATACGTAAAGGAAATAGTCTCGCGACATGGAGTGTCAGTGTCAATTGTTTTCGATCGAGACCCGCGCTTCACGTCAAATTTCTGGAAGAGCCTGCAAGAAAGAATGGGAACACAATTGAGGTTAAGTACTGCCTATCATCCTCAGACAGACGGACAAAGTGAACGAACCATAAAGACACTAGAAGATATGCTTCGAGCTTGCGTAATGGATTTTAAGGGGAACTAGGATGACCATTTACCCTTAGTAGAATTCGCCTACAATAATAGTCATCACTCGAGTATCGGTATGCCACCGTACGAAGCTCTCTACGGAAGGAAATGCAGAATACCGTTGTGTTGGGATGAAGTTGGAGAACGACGACTTTTGGGACCAGAAATAGTTCAACAGACGGCCGATGTGGTGACAATAATAAGAGCCAGATTAGTAGCCGCTCAAGATCGTCAGAAGAAATATGCAGATTTACATCGTCAGAACCGAGACTTTGAAGTCGGTAGTTTCGTATTTTTGAAAGTATATCTCTGGAAAGGAAATATCAGATTTGGCAAGAAAGGAAAATTGAGTCTGAGGTTCATAGGGCCATTTGAAGTTTTGAAGCGAGTGCGCGAAGTGGCGTATATGGTAGCTTTACCGCCTGAGCTGGAACAAATCCACAACGTGTTTCACATCTTCGTGTTACGTCCGTACAAACCCGACTATAAGCACGTGATATCCTATGAGCTGATTCAAGTAGAGAAGAATTTGACTTATGAGGAAATTTCTGTCCAAATACTGGATAGGAAAGAGCAGACCTTGAGAAACAAGAGTATATCTTCTGTAAAGGTAGTTTGGCGAAACCACGACGCCGAGGAGGCTACGTGGGAGTTAGAGAGTAAGATGAGGAAGGATTATCCCCATTTGTTTATGTAACCTTGTATCAATTCCGAGGACGGAATTTTTTATAAGAGAGGGATGATGTAATACCCGAGAATTTTAAATGATAATAATATTAACTTTTCTATTTAAGTTGAATATTTATTTGAATATGAGTATATGAAATATGTCACCATAATAGTGATGCAATAAAATGATTTCTTGTTTATTTAATAAAGGAGTGATTTAATAAGCAAAGAAATTATTAATGTTATCTTAATTAATTATTGTGTGACTAATAACCTCCTTTTATTTAATTAAATGTTATGTGCCATGATTTTTTTTTTGTGTGACATTAGCATGTGTGAATATTCATATAATTCATTAGATAAGGTGGAATATGCGTGACATTTAAAATGCGTGACATTTAAATTGCATGAATATCCTATGTAACATCTTGATGTGTGATGTGCATTTAAATTATATAAGGTGATTAATATTTGTTAGATAATAATTATTTCCATACTTAAATGTTATTATAATTAATGTATTATGAAATAATAATGTATATTGAATATTTGGGTGTTAGCAATTAATTAGATTTCACTTTAATTAATGTACATGGATTATATGACATGTGTACATGTGACTCTATTTGATACAATGTGGGAGCATTTAATTATTTTCATTTGACCTAAGTTACATTTTAAATCAAAGTATGCTAATAAGCCTTGCTTAGAATGCTGAGTTTGCTCTTGTCCCATATTGTGAATCCATTTCCCTTCATTACGTAAATAGACCAATGGCCTATCCTCCCTATATTGCTCAAACTCAGTAAACTCAAAGAAGAGAAGAAAAGGCTATCCTATTCATCTTCTTCCTTACAAACCTTAGTACTCTACCACTATTCCACCAAACCTCCATTAACCAAGGTGTTAGAGTTTATGCCCTAGAGGCCAATTATTTAATGTAATTGCTTAACATTTCTTTTGATATTTGATTGAATAAATGAATTATTTTATTATGATTTCATTTACTATGTTATATAAATGTTAACATAATAAAAGTCCTTAGAATAATGATACAAATTATATAGCTTCAAGTATGTGACTTGAACATGAGATTATATAATTACAATAAGTATCATTACTCTTAAATGTCCCTAGTCGAGTATCATTGAGAATGGGACAACAATGATACATTGAGACTAGTATGTGGATTGACTGTTGGCCAAATCTCATTGGTCATTAATATATGAGATATTAAGTCAATACATAGGTACATGTTAGAGAACAATGTACTGGACAGACCCATCATGATCAGAATTCTACGTGGAGCATTATGCAAAGTGTCATAAGCAATTCTCATAGTGACAATGATGTAATGGTCCTCCGACCTGAAATCACTATATTACTATACGAGAATTTATGTACTTTGATATCATCAAAGGTCACCTTTAAAAGGGTGGATAATAAAGGTGATTATTGGGTACATCATGAATCGTGTGAGGAATATGAGTGATCTAGATGGAATTTAACCCTCCTATATATTAGGGGTGATATACATAGGCCTCTTGATTGAGTAGGACTATGAAATACATGACCATGCTCAAATAGTGATTTGTTTCATATAGTCTACTCATTGATCAAGAAAACTCAGATTAAATTATGAAGAGTATGACACATTCCATGGCTCGAGTTTAATCTAGGATGTCAAGGTTAAAAGGATTAAATTATATTGAAACATTGGTCACGAAAAGGTTGCATCGAGTCACCGATCTTATTATTATTTGGGTAGCAGTGATGCATTACTAGATGCCACTCACTGTTTATAATTTTATAATATGATTTTAAAATTATTGCCAATATAATAATAACCTATAGGGTCACACACTTAGAACGTAATTAAAAGAGAATTAATTTAAATTGTAAGGATTTAAATATATCAATATGATTGATAGTATTTAAATTACGAATTTAAATTAACAGAATAATTTATATATATATGTATATTAATTAAGGAAGACTTAATTAAAATATAATACATATATATAAATTCGGATTTTACTTTTCTAATAGGATTAGGGTTTTGCTTAACCTTTTGGACTCTATATATATCAGATATATCAGCAGTCTTGTTTACGTGAAACAAAATAGAAAAACCCTAGCCGTTTTAGAAAAGAGAGTTGAGAGCAACACTTGAGAAAATTCAGATCTTGGCGGCTAATACCGGAGTTCTCTTTGTTGCAGATCGTGTGACGATTTGTTGGACGTTCGTGTGGATACCGTAGAGATGCAGTTCCGTTGGATTGCGTTGGAGATTCGAAGTCGTTCCAACTCGGATAATCGGTAAAACAAATATAAACCTCTGAATTAATTTGTTTTTCGCATGGATCCTGTTTTAGGGTTTCGAAATAGTTTTAAAAAAAATTTTAAATTCCGCTGCCTTTATCTGTCGGAAACCCTGCACAAGGTTCTTCTTCTTCTTCCATTGGGTGAAACCCTTGAGCAAAGCCATGAACCAGATTTTGATTTTTCTATAAATTGAAGCCTCCTCTACACAATTTTTTTTGCTAGAAATCTGAGATAAACCTCCATTAGAGAGTTAGGGTGAGTGATTTTTTAATTAGTAGTATTGGAGAGTACTCAATTAGCTTCAAGAGGTAATTTCTCTTTGATTGTGTTCTTGAGTTCTATATATAAATTTCTAGAATCTTGCTATAAATCTCTTGTTAGTTGGTTAGTAGTTGATGTATATAAGTTGTCAAGTTCATATACATGTTACTAAAGTGTTAATCATGTTTTATGTTATCAAATTTAAGTTTTATGAATTCTCAGAAAATGACATGTATGCATGCTTATAATGTACCAAAAATGGTTGAGCTAAGTTGTGATAATCTATAAATGGTTGTTATACATTGTTAGTATAGTCAAATGCGAAAAACAATGAAAGTTAAACGAACCATTTTGGTTCAGAAACGAGTTCGTAACACGATCAATCGCTAAGTATGCGAAAATATGGAAAGATAGCATGAATGTTGAATTTAATTCTAGAACTTAATTGTTTACTTGTTTTAAGTTGCTAAAATCATGCTAGGTATGCTTAATATCATGGTTATAAACTTTATGTGAAATGGGTATACACAGATTATGGTTTGAATTGGTTTTGGTTTTGGAAAATTTTGCCATACAGGGAGTTTCCTGGTTCTGCCGAGGAGCAGCGCGGTCGCGCTACTCCCCAGGAAAAACTAGGCGCGGCCGCGCCGCGCCCCAGAATGAAATTCCAAATTTTGATTCTTTTCATGTCATGAGCATGTTAGTTTAGCTTAAATAAGCCTATGTGTGTATCTGGTATGTAATCTAGTAGGATCTTGCATGAAATGTGTTGGGTTTACGGGATTTTGAAGTAAAACTTAGAATTTGAAAACTAAACCTTATGAAAGTGATGCCTTTTTGACTCTGATCCTTTGAGCATATGTAACTAGCTTAGACAGGTATGAAAACAAATCTAATGTATTACCTAGGGTTACCTTGCATGATATGAGTTGTGTTAGCTCGGTTCCAGCGACTTTTTTAAAAGAGAACTTGAAGTGTTGAAAGTGAAACTTAGCGAACTTTGTATCTTTGATGTTCTGAGCTTACAAGCATGTATATAGGATCTTTTTATATGTGTGAATGCATACGGAGAGTCACGTAGAGATATTAAACAAGTTTAGTTAGTCTAATGTGAAATTTTCAAGAAAAACTTAAGACGTGAGGACCATTGTTGTCAAACGTTGTGTAAATATTTCGTTCCAACCTTGCAAGCATGAATAATAGGATTCATTATGCCCCTAGAACATGTTGACATGAGCACCATCTAGCTAAACATGAATTCTACCTATGTACGCATGTTCAAGAAAGTGGCATTCCAATTGTAAACTATGTGATTAATGTGTACATGTGTTATATACACACGAGCATGCTTATTAAGTATGGTTTAGTCTCATTATGTGGTGTCATGACTATAATAGTTGATCCTTTATGAGGTGGATTTGATTGGTTTAAAATATAGAAGTTTCTAACATAACACCTTATAACTTATGTTAGCATGATCATGTTAGGTTTTGAACTCAGACTACTAATCTTATAAGTGTGTATATTTGAGTTATATCAGTAGCCTGAATGTTGGAGAATAGACTCGGATTTTCACCTGAATAAAATTGCATTTTTGGTCTGCCCAGAGGGTGGCGCGGTCACGCCACTAATAGGCAAAAACCAACGCGGCCGCGCCGGTCGCCAGAATTGCCCAGTCGTTTTAATTTGTAAATAAAGTCTTGCAGCATGTATGTATAAATGTTTTAAGTTGTATTGCATGATTGGACTGATATACTATGTGTTCGAGCTTATGTTGATGCTTAGGGTCGAGGTATTCTAGGTTTGCTAACTCATTTAGCTAAGATGAGAAATTACGAATATGGACTTAGTAACCATGATTCCACCTACGTGACTGTGTGTTAAAACTATGTGGTGTGTAACCACTTGTAAGAATAAAGTTATGAATGCTATACTAACTAAGGAGCCGACTTATTAATGATTAGGTCATTTCAACGCAATTTAAATTAAAGCTAGATTACTTGTAGCTGAGCAAATAGGCAAGTTCTCTTTAACCCTACTCAATTTACATTCGAGCAGGATGTGGTGTATTATGCAAATACTCAAACCATTTTTCTTTGTAAACTTGTATATTCATGTATCATACAAGTATGTGACAATGAATCTTATGCTTTATAAACTATCATTTATATTCTAAGGATTGGTTTAAGATTAATATCCCTTAAACCTCATTGCAAGTATTTGTATTCATTATGTCATTGAATATGATTATAAAAGTTGTCTAAACCATTGTTTCGGTTAGACTATTATACATGTGTTAGAAAACTATTCCAAACCAATTGTCTTGGTGAGGACCCATATCTACTGAGATGAACAACCCTCATAAAAAGGGGAAATTATATATTGTCGGGAAACCGACGTGCGCACTTATAAGCATGTGATAGTTATGCATAATCTGGAGTACTATAGGTTGATCATCTGTGTGCTCGTTTTTATTGGATTTTCAGTATAATAACTGTTAATTCTAGTAGGAGTTCTAAGTCCTTTAGTGACTACTCAGTGTTCATATTCTTGGACTTTGAAATGATTAGATGCATGAATCATATTGATGTTCTTCGGTTCATAGTGACTCTTATAATTGATTCTTCTTATTATTCTTGAACTATCCCTTACTGCCATACCCTTGCGATTTGAACTTTATATTGTTCACCCCCATTGTATATATACTTGCTGAGCAAATTTGTTGCTCATTCTTGCTTTCTCTAAACTTTTCATTTAAGGCAGAACGAGGTGAACCTTCAGGCAAGGATAAGGGAAAGGGCAAAACAACGGAGTAGCTTTGTTCTTCCTTAGGAAGGAGATTATTTACTATGTTGCTTAAATTTTTCTAAATTTGGTTATGTAATAAGCTTAGGCACGGATTATGTATTAGTACTATGTTTCAGTTTAAATCAAGACTTTTGGATAGTATTGTAGTAACGGTTGCGAGACCTTGGGACGAGAATAATTATATTAAATCAATGTAATTTATTCTATCTTTTCCACTGCATTAGTTTTATGTCATTATTGTATTAGAACGTGACGAACCAGATTCGAGACAGTGACGTCAGAATTTGGGGGCGTCACAGACCTACTATGATGAGAGTTGTAATCACACATGGCAAGTGATATGATTCCCTAATACAGTTGGTTTATCTTCACACTGTTCCTTTTTAAAGAAAAACCAAGTATATTACAGATGGATTAAAATGTAAAACTATACCTTGAGTTTAGCATTTTGTGAAGATATAATATCCGACTTTACGAGATAGCGACAACTATACAGTTAGTAGTGCAAAATTATGTCTTTTGGATTGTGTTTTGTATTATTAATTATACTTTAAAATGTTTGTATACTGATGATTATAACACGATAACAATATGCAAGTCGCTATATTGTAAAGTCAAGTATCATATTTACATTAAATAATATTCCTTCCATTCAATTTTATTTGTCTTAATTGACTTTTTATGGTCAAATTGACTATATTTAGAATCAAAAATTATTTTTAAGTTTATTAGATATAGACACAAAATTATTATTATATGAAAGTACGTTTAATATATTATCATAGTCAACTTATTTGATTTCAAAATTTGTAATACATTTATTTAATTATTAATTTTAAAATTGGCTAATTTGATTTTAAAAAGCCAATTAGAATAAATAAAATTGGACGAAGGAATATATTGATGGTACAATTTTGCATTTAGTCGAAGTGATATAATGTTTTTTTTCTTTGCTTGGGAGAGTAATGAAAATATGGATGGACAGGATGTATATATGTTGGGGGGTAAAAGCTGCATGGATATTTCATGCAACTGGGTTCAAAAGTACATGATGGCTTTTAGTGCAGATGTCAGTACAAGGATTTGGGGGTATGGAAATTTTAGGTGTTCAAAGGGTGACAGAAAATTTACAGTTAGATGTCTTCAAATAGACAGTATAAATACTATTCAATTTTCATGTCATCATGTGCTGTCTTGGATACTTGGACGGGGAACTATTGGGATGTTGATGTTTAATTAGTAGCTCAATTTTAATTATGTTTTCATGCAGCACGTACTAGACTAATAATCCATGTAAAGCAAGGATTAGTATATGAACATGAAATTGAAGAATCGTATGTATATCAAAATTATTATATATATATTTTTAATACATGCATGTACATCTTTGGAATAATACAGATACAAAAAAGTTGATACTATTATGAATATAATATACATTGTGTTCGGATATAAATCCTCGTAAGCTTGATCGGGCTCCTCATCTTGGGCTCGGCCCAAAGGCCCATCATGCTTAGCGGATTATAAGAGGACTCTCTAGTCCGAAAAGGCTTGGGCAATAATTACAAACCTTTGTGGTTCCTTACTGGATAATACTTCCATTGAGTCTAGGTAATTGAATCCGGATCCAATATGGATTCTGGGCAGAACACTCCTAATAGGAGTAGTAATTAGCCAAGTGAATCCTATAAATACCCACATAACTATGAAGTCAAGGTATGACATATTTTACCCTACTAAATATTTGACCTCCATTGTTAACACATCTTGAACCTATTACTTACTCTTATACCGGAGGAGTCCACAAACGGCCCAAGCCGTTAGGACTTTTGTGCATGTACCCGTCCGGCGAGTTGGTTGAACACGCGGACAGAATCAAGCGTTAACATTGACGCTAGAAGGAGGGCTTTTTTAGTAGTAATTTCTGTTTTGCAAACCAGAACAGACAGAACAGACTCACATGGAAACTTCACGCTCACAGCGGAGTCACCATGATCAACAAGGACCGACCCAGTCTCGATCACGCCGTGAGATGGTGGTAGAAAGGGAGCAGCGCCTCCAGCAGATTCTAGACCGAAAAAAAGCTCTCGATCTCCAGCAAGAAGAGCTTGATAAACAATACATGGAATTGAATGAGGCTGGACAAAACTTGTTGAGCGAGAGAGGCTCGGCCTCCAGCTCAACACCCCACCGACAAAGACATGACTGACCCCATAGGCGGCATCGAGATGATAGCCTGGTCCAATCCGAATCCATCTTTACCAGGGATCTAAGAAAGCGAGCCCGGTCACCATCAAGAAGAGACCGCCGTGAGGGTTCCCGACGAAGCCCTGAAAGAAGTCACACTGGAGAATCGTCTCCCCGAAGGGCTGTAAATCAACCTTCTGGAACGAAGAAACCTCGGTCCTCTCCCTTCACCCGAGACCTGGCTAACGCAAAGATTAATAGAAGGAATAAGGTTCCCTCAAACTTGGAGATGTACGACGGAACTGGGGACCCCCATGACCACACCTTCACTTTCGAGCAGGCTATGCTCTTTCATGGTCATAACGAGGCAGCTATGTGCCATCTATTCCTGTCCACCCTGAAGAAAACTGCTCGAGAGTGGGTCATCTCCCTTCCTCCTGCATCCGTGCACTCATGGGACGATCTACAAGAACAATTCCACACCCGATTCAGTAGTAACAAGAGGCGGGCCAAGATGATCACGTCCCTCATGCAGGTTAAACAGAGGCCGAACGAGACATTTCGGCAATATATTAAAAGATTTCGGGAAGCCGTATCCGAAGTCAATGACATAGACCCAAAGCAGGTTATACACTTTTTAACCATGGGTTTAAACGTGGACAAATCCAGCAGGTTAATCGAAAAAATAATCTCTAAGGCACCCGAGTCCTTACCCGAGGCTTATGATAAAGTTGACAGATTTGTTGAGTTAGAAGAGGCGCTTGCTAACCTTCGGGGAACCTCGAAAAATGCAAGTGATTTTTACCAGAGAGATCCCCGAAGTGAAGACGCCGATAAAAAGTATGCCAATAACAAAGGGAACGACAAGAAAGACTCCCAAGACAATCGACAACGAAAGAATGATGGCTCAAAGGACCGAGGGAATCGGGACAATAACAAAGATTACACCCCTCTAACCTTGAGCAGAGCCGTCATCATTAAGAAAATCAAAAATCATCCTTTTTATGAGAAGCCCCCGAAGATCCGAGTCTTCGCCAGACAGAAGAATGGGGACAGATATTGTAATTATCATAAAGCCAAAGGCCACGATACAGAGGAGTGCTATCAGTTGAAAGATTTTTTGGAAAGGCAAGTGCAAAAAGGTAATCTGGATTGCTATGTAGCCGATCAATACAAACCAAGTCCTTTTGATCGGATAGCACCACAACCACCATCATCAGGAGCGGCAAGGGGGGTTGTGGATGTTATCTCCGGAGGACCGATATCAGCTTTATCTAACAGGAAAAGAAAGGCCTTCGCTAGAGAAGTTCATCAATTGATTGGGCAACCTAAGACCACCTCAGCCGAGCCCATAACTTTCTCTGATGATGATTACCCCCCGGGGATTATCATGTCGCACCAAGATGCCTTGGTCATCACAGCTCAGGTGGGAACCATGGACCTGAAACGAATGCTTGTAGACAATGGGAGTTCGGTTGATGTACTCTACAGTCATGCATATAATCGGTTGGATATGGGGGACAGGAAGCTGGAGATCTGCAATGAGTCCCCACTATATGACTTCGGGAACAACCCAATCGGAATAGCAGGGACGATAGAGCTACCAGCGATCTTCAGCACGGCTCCTAAACAGGCCTCTATCATGATAAGATTCTACGTGGTCCAGGTGGAAAGTAACTACAATGCTATCCTAGGAAGGACGACTCTGTCAGCTCTAAAAGCAGTCACCTCGATTCCTTATCTAAAAATGAAATTCCCAACTGAGCATGGGATTGGTGAAGTAGCTGGCGACCAGGATTTATCCAGAAGGTGCTATCTTCAGACTATTCAGGCAACTTCCGTAAGGGTCAGTAAGCAGGAAACTACAATGAAGATTGAGATAGAACCCTTTACAGAAGGAGGCTCGGAGCCGATAGCAACGCCTGCTGAAGAAACTGAGGAAATACTGCTGTTTCAAGAGGATAGCACAAAAATAATACAGATTGGCACTGGTTTGCAGACGGACATCAGAACCAAACTCATCAATTTGATCAGAGAATATTCAGATATCTTCGCATGGACGCCAGTTGATATGTCGGGGATAGACAGGAGTGTGGCCGAACATAAATTGAGCGTCAATCCTAATCACAAGCCCATCAAACAGAAAAGGCGGAACATTACCCCCGAACGACAAAATGTAATTGATGAAGAAATTGAAAAATTATTTGCTGCTAACTTTATTTATGAAATAACTTATCCAGAATAGCTCGCCAATGTGGTACTAGTGAAAAAGCATAACGGGAAGTGGAGGATGTGTGTGGACTACACAGATTTAAACAAGGCCTGTCCAAAAGATTATTACCCTCTCCCGAATATCGATCAGTTAATCGATTCTACTTCGGGACACACTTTAATGAGCTTCCTGGATGCTTTCTCCGGGTATAATCAAATTGTCATGCATAAACTCGATATCCCGAAGACATCTTTCATCACACACCGAGCAATCTACGCCTACAAAGTTATGTCATTTGGACTCATCAACGCGGGGGCAACTTATCAGCGATTGATGAACAGTGTGTTCAAAGATCAGATTGGCAGAAACATGGAAGTCTATGTGGATGATATGATCGTCCGAAGCATGGGGGATGAAGACCACCTGTCAGATCTGGAAGAATGCTTCCCGAACGTCAAAATCCATAACATGAGACTTAACCCTACCAAGTGCATTTTTGGCCTCGGGTCAGGAAAATTCTTGGGATACATGGTTAGCCGAAGAGGTATAGAGGCAAATCCCAAAAAGATATCGGCTATTCTTGAGATGCAGTCCCCAAGGAGTTTTAAAGAAGTTCAAAGGCTAACTGGGAGACTTGCTGCTCTTCGGAGGTTTGTGGTCCATTCAGCAGAGAAATGTCTCCCTATTTTCAATACGCTAAAAGGGGCTCAGAAACCAAAAGACTTTCATCTGGACAGAAGAATGCCAAGATGCCTTTAAGCAAATTAAACGATACATCTCTTCTCTCCTGATCCTCAGTAAAGCTCTCCCCGAAGAGGATTTACAGTTATATATATCTGCAATGCAGTTGGCGGTCGGGTCAGCCTTAATCAGGGAGGATTTACAGGGTCAGAAGTCGGTCTACTATGTAAGCCATGCTCTTAAGGATGCAGAAATCAGGTATCCAAACTTAGAGAAGTTGGCTTACGCATTGATCATTTCTAGTCGAAAACTTCGGCACTACTTCCAGGGGAGAACAATCACAGTTTTCACAGATCAACCCCTTCGGAAAGTATTATATCGACCCGAGTCTTCGGGAAGGTTAGCAGCATGGGCTGTAGAGTTAAGTCAGTTTAATATTGACTTTCGTCCTCGAACAACAATCAAAGCACATGCCCTTGTCGACTTTATCGTCGAGTGTTCCTTTCCTAAAGAAAAGGAAGAAGATCCAGCTGAATTACCTTATCCTACAATTAACTCGGCATGGACTTTATTTATGGACGGGTCTAGCATCGGGTCCCGCAGCGGAGCAGGAGTGATTCTTACCTCGCCCGAGGGATTTAAGGTCCAACAGTCCATCCGATTTGGGTTCACAGCCACCAACAACATTGCAGAGTATGAAGCACTTATAGCAGGGCTAAAATTGGCCCGAAGTCTGGAGGTGAAGAATCTGGTAGTATACAGTGACTCCCAACTAGTGGTGAAGCAAGTCTTGGGAGAATACGAGGCCAGAGAACCACATCTTCAGGCCTATCTTCAGCTTGTGCAGACACTACTTACTCATTTCCCTAAATATCAAATTGTCGGGGTGGTTAGATCCGAAAACACAATGGCCGATGCACTTTTGAAGTTAGCAACTACCGATCAGGGAGATTTGGAAAGATCTGTCTATTTAGAAAATCTGCAAGAACCAAGAACATCGGTACAAATAGTGATGGATATTGAATCCGAAGACTCCTGGATGACCCCCATACTCAGATTCTTAAAAAATGACGAGCTACCCGAGGATAAAGCTTTGGCCCGAAGGATAAAATTCAAGTCTACAAAGTATTGTCTCATCGAGAATACACTATATAGAAAATCCTACTCGTCGCCCCTACTTCGGTGCCTCGGTCCGAGAGAGTCTGATTACGTACTTCGGGAAGTTCATGAAGGAATCTGTGGAGATCTTGTAGGAGCAAAGATATTGGCTCATAAGATATTAAGACAAGGATATTTTTGGCCGACCATGCTTCAGGACGCCAAAGACTTCGTCAAAAAATGTCATAAGTGCTAACTGTTTGCTTCGGTACATCACCAACCTCCCGAAGAGCTTACACCCATACTATCTCTAATACCTTTTGCAGTTTGGGGAATAGATCTTCTCAGACCACTTTCTCAGGGTAAAGGTCAGGTAAAGTTTGTGGTCGTGGCAATCGACTACTTCACTAAATGGGTTAAAGCCAAACCATTGGCCAAGATCACCGAGAAGACATGCCTTCAGTTCCTTAAAGAGCAGGTGGTTTATCGGTTCGGCATTCCGAAGGTCCTAGTTTCAGATAATGGTCTTCAGTTCGTGGGAAAAGAGTTTGAAGGTTTCTTGACAAAACTTCATATCCAACATCTTCAGACCTCGGTAGCCCATCCTCAAGCAAATGGACAAGTGGAAGTGACGAATAGGCTGCTGCTAAATGGTATAAAGCGAAGGCTTGAAGAAGCAAAAGGAGTTTGGCCCGAAGAGCTCCTACATGTTCTCTGGGCTTACCGAACAACTCCTCGGACCACAACAGGAGAAACACCCTTCAAGCTTTCTTATGGGACCGAAGCCTTGATACCTGTTGAGATTGGGATACCCTCTTCCCGAGTCCAGAACTTTGACGAAATTCTCAACGGCGAGGGGCTTCGGGATAATTTAGATCTGTTAGAAGAAGAGCGCGACGCTGCGGTTCTCAGACTAGCTACCTACCAACAACGTACAGCTCGCCACTTCAACAAAAATGTCAAGAATAGAACGTTCAAGGTAGGGGATTTGGTCCTTCGGCAAGCAGAAGCATCTACACCTCGAGAAACTGGAAAGTTAATGCTTACATGGGAAGGACCGTACAAGGTTATTGAGATATTAGGATCGGGAACCTATAGGCTTCAGAGAATGGATGGGCAAGATATCCCAAACACATGGCATGTCACTCGGCTCCGGAAATATTACCAGTGATTATAAGTTTTATTTACTTAGTTTCTCTTGAGGCTAGCATATTGGCCGATCATGTTATCTTTTCGAAATAAATGAGCAATCATCTTCTATTTTATATCTGTGTTCACTGTTTTTACATACACTTTAAATACACCTACTACTCTCGTCGGCATTATGCTTAATAGGGCTAGCAGAGAGAAGAAGTATACATAAACAGCCATGCACGCAGATAATAAGAATGAACTCACGAGAAATGATATACTTAACATTTACAACCATTTAATAAAAGTGTTCGAGTTACAAAATATGGAATTACAAAATCAATTCTCGGGAATGACAATTCCCAGCTCATCAGGATCATGGCCTTTTCCCCGCACAAGTTCTCGGGCAAACTCAAAGCCGTCATTGAACTCATTCACCACAGCGTCCTGAACATTTTTGTAGAATTGATCCGAGGTCTTGTACTCATCAATAACCTTTTGCCGAAGACTGGGCACAAGAATACCTGGAGAAGCGGGAGCAACAGGACCACTCATCCAATCAGTTTCCTTCGAGACCCAACCTTCAACAATCATTTGGACGTTATCCTTAAGATTCCTCATTTGATCTGTGTGGGATCGAATCGTATCACCAGACTGGTCGAGTTGTTCCTTTTGCCTTTGGAGGAGGAATTCGAGTTCTTCATTCCTGGCCTCCGCAACCTCGGCCCATTTAGTAGCTGCCTCGGCTTGCTTAATAGCCTCCTCGACTCTGGCTCCCATCTCGAACATTCGGATATCAGCAACCAACGCCTAGTCCCGCAAGGTAGCCAACTCCTTGTCAGTCTTAGCCTTCTCCGATCGCATGACCTCGTAATCTTTCTTCATAATGTGGAAGCTATCGTGCTGAGCGCGAAGTTGAGTTCGGACTTTCAAATCCATCTCCTTTGCCTCAGCACATTCTTCAGAGGACTTCTTCAGGTCACGCTCCAAAGTTTTCACCTGATCAGAAACTTGGAAGAGAAGGCCATTTCCCTGCATTACAATGTCCAGAGATTAAAAAGACAGTAAACCATGACGGGAACCTATCAAGTCAACCAACAAACCTTGGCATGAAAGGAAAACAACATTTCCATCAGGGTCCTCAGGTCGGATTGTTCGGCCCCGGTAGTATCAAAAGGAATCATGGAAGATCCCAAGCCTTCTGCCGATGTCCCCACGGTTTTGGCTCTCGGCTGGTTCGTTATTATTGGAGGAGGAGAAGGTCCCTTCTGTTTCTTCCTCAACAAAGCTTCCTCTTCGAGAGGAGACTTGTCATCAATGCATACAATCACAACAGGCTCCTCTCCTCGACCGCCAGCGTCTGAAACAACATCCGGAACGTTCGAAGGCCCTCCAGTGGCCAGAATCGGTTCAGTTCTGGGTGCTGGAAGTATGTCATCACCCACTTCGACTGAAGAGCGGGACACCAGCCTCTTCCGTTTGCCTCCAGGTTTGCTTGTATTAGACACCTCGGGGGCAGCAGAAGATCCCTCCACCCTCAGACGGGTGGATTCGGAAGCCCCACTAGTAGTCACAGGGGGGTTAGTCAACACCTCCGCACTGGTGGCCTTCTTGCTCTGGGCCATTCGGATCTTCTCAGCTCCGGATAGTTTCATCCTCGGTACTCCAGCGGCTTCGATGATCACTTCATTATCAGGGTTCTTGCCTGAATCAGCCACTGCAAAATCAAAAAATGAGACATCATTAGTGTCCGATCGAATATACAACAAAATATGTTTGGGAAAACCATAAAGACTTACAGCTATGAGCATATAACCAATCTTAGTCATTAAGGAGCGACCGGTCCCACTTCACCGAAGGTCGTTTGACATACAAAGCCTCGAACTCTTCCAACCTTCTCTGAAAGATCCGATTTGGATTCAGTTGGTCTTTGTTCGGGTTTGACCAAGGTCCGTCCAACTCAGTGTCCGGTCCCTTAATGAAGAACCAATCCCCGTGCCATCCCTTGTTACTAGAAGGGGTATCCATTAGGGTTTCCCTACCCGAGTTCTTTATTTCTTGAAAAAAACCCTTCTCTTTACAGGCAGTAAGGGAAAAGAATTGAAAAAAGAAATCTAAGGTGGGGACGACGCCCTCAGCAGAACAGAATGCAATAAAACTGTTTAAGTGAATGAAAGAATTTGGGGACAATTGTTTAAGGCTTAGTCCGATGGTATGTAAAAGCTTAAGTACGAAAGGGCGAAGAGGGAATCGCACCCCGAATAGGAGCACCTGACGATGGATAGGAATCCACCCCCCTTCGGGTTGCCAGTAAATTCTCTCTTGCCCTTCGGGTCTCCTAATTTCATACGACTCGGGAATGTAGAACTCCGTCATCAACAGATCAAAGAAAGGGGTTTTTATGGAGGAAGGGATGTTAGCTACTCTATGTTCAAGAGTGAAATACTTGGCCCTATTGTACTCTTCTACATCCCTCATCCGTTCTACAATCACCGGTTTTCATGGTTGTCCCTCAGGGATTCAGGCCTTAGAAACAGTAACTTCATCTTCAACACGGGAAGACGAAGCATACACTTCTTGGTCTCTATTACCCCCAGCCATCGAGAAAAGAAAGGAGGATAATGAATAACTTACTTAAGGTATTCGGGGAAGGGAGTGGACGATCGATTCCTAGAGCGATATAGCGATGAGGCAAGATTTCTTGGCAACGAATGATTGTTTTCTCTATAGAAGATGAATTTACTAGTGGGAGAGGTGACGATTGGGTTCACTTTCCCTATATGAGTAAAAATCCAATGGCTGAGATTGGTATCATCCAACGGTTAGGGGGAAACCAGAGCAGTTACGGCGGGATAATTATTACCAGACCGCCATAACTTCTGTCAGCTATTTCCTTAATCCAATTTTTGAAATTCAAAGTGATTATTGGGCTGTCTTATGCTGGGATAAGGTCAATGGGCTCAATATAAAACGATTGGGCCTAAATACGCATATTTGTAAAGCTTTGCCCACGCAATGGACCCAAGTATAAACCGGATTTCATTTACCCTCGGGAAGACACTTTTAAGGACCCCAAGGGACATATCCGCTCGATCAAAATCATTATAAGCCACCTGAAGAGGGGATATCCTCGATCTGATACTTTCAAGAGTGTCCGTCTTCGGTTCAACTTCCTCGAGCGTCAGAATGCAATATATTCTCGGTTTGAAGCCTTCGGGCTCCCAATAATGTTAATCTCCTCTCATTGAGCTCCGAATTTACGGATCAATTGGACTCCTAGTTTACTCCCCCAGTACACGTCTTATACTAGGGGAGTAGGGGGCAATGTTCGGATATAAATCCTCGTAAGCTTGATCGGGCTCCTCATCTTGGGCTCGACCAAAAGGGCTATCATGCTTAGCGGATTATAAGAGGACTCTCTAGTCCGAAAAGGCTTGGGCAACAATTACAAACCTTTGTGGTTCCTTACTGGATAATACTTCCATTGGGTCTAGGTAATTGAATCCGGATCCAATATGGATTCTGGGCAGAACACTCCTAATAGGAGTAGTAATTAGCTAAGTGAATCTTATAAATACCCACATAACTATGAAGTCAAGATATGACATATTTTACCCTACTAAATATTTGACCTCCATTGTTAACACATCTTGAACCTATTACTTACTCTTACACCGGAAGAGTCCACAAACGGCTCAAGCCGTTGGGATTTTTGTGCAGGTACCCGTCCGGCGAGTTGGTTGAACGCGCGGACAAAATCAAGCATTAACACATTGTACAATAAAGATGATGAACTTGTGACTAACTCGGGAAACAACCAAAATAACTAAGTTAATTTGGATAATATCTTTAATTGTCTTGTTATATATAGTATAATAGATAGGGGATTAAAACCTTATTCTCATATTATAGCTTAATTTGAGTCTTTGACTATATGTAATTAAATTCTTTTTTTGTGGACAAGAATATTCTAGCTTGAACCATTTTTTGGGAGAATACAGATAGTAGAGTTTTATTTTCCCTATTACCAAAAAATTGTAAACGACATGAATTTTCTTTTGCTTATAACATATTTAGTACATGTGACAGTCAGTTCCATTTTTTTTTAATATATATCTTTTATTGGCAAAATAAAATTTTATTTAAAAACCTGAAGAATTAGTATATAAGTGACAAATTCAAAAGATTTGGTTAACAACCACTATAGAATTACAAACTAAGATAACATTGATCCTAAATGATCAAAATCAAAGCCTGATACAAAAGCCTGCAACATATAAATTTTTCACCTCAACTAGCAACACCCGAAGAACATAAGAAATCATATCGAATTTATAATTATATTTAATTTTCATGAATTTGAAAATATAATTTTTTTAAAAATCTAATCATGCGAGACAAAAGAAATAGTTTATTTCTTTCTAATATTAATTTGTGTTTTCCTTTTTAGTTTTACTCCACATTTTCCGAGTTCCGAATCGTAGCAGTAGTATTCGAACTAGTTCTATTGATCAAATTAAATTTAAATTACCAAAGGAAAAGCTAAACCTTAGAATATTCAACCTAATCAAAATTATAGCTCACCTTGTCTTAATCAAACTTGACTAACAATCAAAGAAAAGAAAACTTCTCCCAACTCTTGTTCTCAATACTTGTTCATGTATGTTAATGGGTCCATTCCTGTATCATCTCAATTTCTAAAATCTATTATTGAAAAGAAAAATGAAACTATATATTGAAATTTTGTTATATATCTTGACCTGCATTGACCAAATGCTATGTAGTGTATTAAGTTAGCTAATTAAATGTCAGCTCAAAAAAAGTTAGCTAAATGTCACTCTACTACAGCTGTTCATGCACAGGTGGTTGGTATCCTATCATGTTTGACTTTTCTTTGAACATGCTTTTCTGAATTTTGATTCCAGCCGATATAATACGTACGGACAAGTTACACAAACAAGTATTTTATGCCGTTGAGAATTGTAATTATATAATATTTGTATAATAATTAAAAGTTATCTGAAATATAACGTTTTATTATATAAATATAGTAACTTATTTCTAGTCTATATATAGACCGATCAAATGGATGGCTTATTTTGAATTGCATGACATAGAGATTCGTTTTTCTACCTATTCTGATGATAACTAATTAAGCTCTTTTTAAAAATTTGCTAATTTGTGATACATATTTTAGATAATATACATTATTTTAATTTTAATTGAATATCAAAAGGGTGGGTGTAACTCGTTTGGGATCATATTTAAGTTTTGTAATGAACTTGATAAATATGAATTTATGTGTGATATGGGTTCGATCTTTAACATGAAAGTGAAGATGGCGGGACTTTTTGAACCGTCGCCAATGCTTTGGCGACGCTTTCTGCAACGGGTCTCTCTTTGGAAGGGTCATGACTTTTGTTCTTAGCGACAGTTCAACACAAAATTTTGATTTTACATTTCGGTTGCTAGAAGTTACAAATTGTGCCCACCACAAGAATTGTAAAAGAAAGAATAGAATATTGTAAAAAAAAAAATTGCAATGAACTTGTTCGGTTGTAAACTTTGAGAGATGATGGTCAGAAATTAAACTACTACTTAAATAAATTTCATCATATTTTAAGAAACATGAGATTGATATATATCCGTATTTGTAAGAGAAATCTGTATTCCAAGGGAAGGGGAAATTAAACCTGTGGCAAAGTTTTGAAGATATAACAAATCATCCTCTGGTATATATTTTCTAGTGAAATTATTGGCATTAATTTTGCCGTTTCACGGCTAGTAAAGGACAATTTGCTTGATGAATTAAACATATGAAGTCTCAACTACGAAATCAAATTAAGATATGAATTAATGGATTAAACATTTCTATATTTTTTTTCTATTTTTTTTCTTCTAATTCTTTTTATTTACTCTTACTATTAGATTGTGTTTAATTCAAAGTATAAAACCATAAGCCATGCATGTACTGGCATTAAAATGTGAATTTGTTTTGCTTTTGTTTTTTGTTTTTTGCTGTCGCAGAAACTTCCATGCCTCAAATGGCATAACAATGAAATTAGTAATTACAAAATGCATTCATGAGGTTAGGTAGAAGCCTCCACAACTAATTAACTTTTGAATATATTATTGTGTCGTAATTTCATTTAATCACTTCTTACGAAGAGAATATAGTATAAAATATTGAGAATATATAAACTTGAGTTCTTTATTATTTTGTGGTGCACATTTTTATTCTTTTTTTTTAAATTTAATGTATTTTTTGCCCCAGGGATGTAAAACCCTAGCTTAACCACCTAAGTAGAAGTAAAAGAACATTTACATCCTTAAATCACAGATAGCTAATTAAGTGAAAAATTAATATTGATCTCTTAATACTTTTCAGTATTAAGACAAACAATAAGAAAATTCAGTCCAAGTCAATTGCATAATAGGACAGCATATATGAATTCCACATTAATTAACACATGGATAAATCTCCTCAAGCATGCTTCTTAATTATTATTGCACTTTTGTCATACAAGCACTAATATACTATGGTAAATCATAAATACACTCCACTGAATAAAATTTGCTTCCTTTCAATTGATCTTTTTTTTTTTGGTTTCAATTAAATTTTTTTTTTGAGAACCTACACAATTACAATGTAGTAAATTTAGGGATATATTCAATCATAAGAGAATAAAATTTGCTTCCTTTCAATTAATCTTTTTTTTTTAGAACGTACACTATTACAATGTAGTAAATCTAGGTATACATTTCAATCTTATGAGCATACGAGAGAGCCTGAAAAAGGAGCCAAGAGGGAAACTAAGGAAACATGTCTTTCAATCTTTTGAAGCACACTTGATGAATTTTTTGACTATTTGTTGACGATACTCGAACCTGTGACCTTCAAAGTAAAAGAATAGGCCTCTATTACTGGGCCTCTTCTTAAGATAGAGCATAAATGGTAAAATAGGACTTCAATTTTGGGAGTGAGATAGTAGTAATAACGTATTATCAAGTGGTCACCAATAACCGGAAGTTGTTCCCTCAACTCCCTTAATTATATTTAACAATTCAACTTGAAGCCTTGAAATTGAAATCGATAAATTCTGGATTAGGATTCACCCCATTACAGTTATTCTCTAATTTCTCTCAATACGCATTCAGCGACATAAATATTACATTTAGTGACAAATAAAATTCGTCGCAAACAAATAGCGACACAATAAATTCGTCACAAATAATTGTGTCGCTAAAAGCAATATTTGCATCACTAAATGCGTATTGAGGGAAATTAAAAGATATGTGTAATGGAAGGGATCATAATCCATAAATTCTACATAATTGAGATTTCAATTCTAAAGTTTGAAGTTGAGTTGTTAATCACGATTATGTCGTTGGCAAGAACCTAACACCACCGATAACTAGACCTTTCTTAGCAGTGTAAACATCAGTGGCCTTCAGAGAAAAGTTGATATCTCCGTACACATTTTGGGCCTTAAATTCTCCTACTTTTAGCCAAATCGATTGGTTTCTTGGCTTTCTCATCAAATTTTCTTGGTTTTCTTGTTTGGTTCCATCCGGAAGAAAAAGTGCAAGGTCGACTGGAACATCAAATTTCAGGTCATCTCTCAGCATTATCTTAAACTGCACCTTATATTTCAATCCTTCTTTTAGCTTTTGTATCTCATATTTTCCATCAACTTGTAGCCAATACAGATCATAAATTCCAGCAATTTCAGCAATTTCAATAAGCTTTCCACTGCAAAATGAAAGTAGAGTAATAAACTTGGTATCAAGCATTTTACATCGTCAAATAAATAACTAAATAATCAGATGAAGCACATTAATTAAAAATCTAATTAGGTGTTTTTATTTTGGAATCAGTAAGCTAAGGATCATTTCTTAGGTCCTTGAATCCATATGGTATAAAATTTTTAGGGATATGGATTCCTAATATTGGCAATATTTGTGCTAAGTTTTAATTGTAGAAATGAAAGTATGGTTAGAATATATAGAACAGATAATGGAATACAATGAAAAATGGAATGGAATTAATTAATGAGTGATTCCACAACCCTCAGATGAATGAAAATTACTAACTTGGCAGGAATGATAATGGTTTAGTAAATTCCATTCAAATGAAATAATTAAACACATTTTTTTTTCATTTCATGAGAATTAATCATTATATTCCATCTTTAATTACGGCAATTCAAATGAAGATTACTTATCAAAATATTTAAAATATGTCTGCATCGTTCAATTTCATGTTTTGGGCTGCATGCTACCCAACACAAGTCTCTGAATCGAAGGAATGAAATCAAGTTAGGAATGAGATGAAACAAGTCCTTCTACCAATCTCTTAGGGAATGATGAAAATCATCAATTTAACTTAAATGTGAATGATTTATTTCATATTTATGAAACAACCACGCTATTGTGACTGACTCATAATTCAGTAGGTCCGATCAATGGCTGCTAAGACACCGTTCCCTGAAAGCCAAGCGTAATGTGTATTTGAATTTGTGAATTTTTTAGCAGCCCGATTTTAAGTTTGACTAATGTTTTTGGGCTCACGGGTTTGAGTTTATATTATAGCAGTTAGGGTTAGTTATTATATAAATATTATTTGGTGTGTGAATTATTGTAGAGTGTGAGGGACACATATAAATACATCAGATAAATAGGATTAGCCACCATTTGATGAAACTGAATATATCGTGTTATTTATTTCCATTTTCTTTAATTTTCTTTGTGATTGATTGTTTGTAATATTCGATTTTAAATTTAACACACATAATTTATGTCTATTACCAAAAAAGATATAATTTATTTCATTCCATAAAAATGAATATGATAATTCCTGCAATGTGAACGCATGCGGTGTCAATTAGACAATTTCTATACTCACCCTCTATTTTCTTGAACGCGACTCCATTTCCAATAACGGGAGTCTTTACCCCAAGTGATTTCGAGATCCCTCGCTGTCAGCTGGGCTGGAAAACTCTGAAGAAAGAAAACGATATTATCCAAATATGTTAATTGCTTGCATCATCTTCGCTCATAATTCCAGTACTGAAATGAAGCATGCAATATCAAAGAAGATGTATTGTACATACTTTATGGAAGATGTCCTGTACTTTATCATGAACATGCTTCACAATTTTTTCGATTAGATCTGCTTCATTCCTGTCAATTTTAATCCAAAGACAGGCATGATATGATCATAATATGGCTAGCTAAAATATAAGGTCACTTGGTTTTATATTTTAGAACGTAAGTAATATACCAAAATATAAGATCATTATTGAATTTTTAAAATCAATTAAATATATTTTTAAACTCAAAATTGACATGAATTCATTTAATTTTAGTTAATACGATAATGAATATTCTCAACTATATATATTAACGAAACCAATAAATATTATTCCCTCCGTCTTAAATTAATTGCTCAATTTTAACTTTTTAAAGTCAAATTGACCATTTTTAAAACTAATATTTTTACTATTTTTGTTCAAATATAGGTGAAGAGATTATAACCAAAAGAAAATATATACAATTTATTACTAACCCCAATTTTTATAATTTTAGAAATATATTTATATGTGCTTAATTATTAATTCTAATAGTCAATTTGACTTAAAAAAATTAAAATTGAACAATTAATTTAGGACGGAGTGATAGAGTAAATTGGATATACAGGGAACTGGACAAATCTAATTCACGCAGCCTGTGTTTAGCCTAACTTCCTTCTTCCTTTTCCTGTCTCCAATATAAATTCCTAACCTCCCTCTTCCTCTTCCTCCGACACCAACACCCACCACCCACCACTATTACCACCACCTCCCACTACAAACAACCAAATCACAACACCACCACTCCCCACCATAACCGTCATCTATTGAGACAATAACAGTAATCCATTTGGATTGGTCTCCTACTCGGTTTGGTCTCCTCTGTCCAACGTGACTAGTTGGGGTCTTTTGTCTAATTCAAACTCCTACAAATTTTGGTTGTTATGTGTAACAAATAGATGTCCATAATCTGATGTAGTTTGTATTTCAAATTGATACTTATCTTGTAATTGATGTAACCACTCTTATAATGTAAGAATATATATAACTGTGGGAGGCAGCACTGAAGTGTATTCAATCCCTCACTTTGGTTTAGTAAGTATTAGGTTAACCCAAATCAAACTGACAATTAGTGATTGAGTTATAAGATATTGCAACCAAATCGAACCAATTAAGTTGTATAATCCGGCCAAAACTATATAAACAGTTTGGTATGGCTTGGTTTGGTTTGGTCGGGTTGTTTGATTTGGTTTGATTTATGAAAACTCCTTTAAATAATGGTGCATACTACCCTAGACCAATCATGTTAGCAATTTAGGAGGGACCTTGTCATCAACATGCCAACATTTAAACAAAAAATAAAAATACAAAGAAAAATGGCAGATGAGGAAGTTTACCCATTTGCATCATTTTGCAGATGGTATCCCGATAGATTTCCAGCTTCAGTTAGTGCAGCTTTCCACTTCTCCACCTTATCAGCCCCATAATGTCTTCCATGACTTTCAAAAGCTTGTGCAAAACTGTTAATTTGATAACGTACATCCGATGGATGAATATCATAAAATACAGGAAGTACCGTATGTTTCTTTTTTTGCTTGCATTTGTGGATCTCCATAAGCTCATTGAGGCACCATTTTGAAGAAGCATAATTTTTTGAGAAAACTATGATGCTCATATCCGACTTTTGGATTGCTTTTAGCAATCTTGACGAGATTTCTTCTCCCTTTTCTAGTCCCGAATTATCCATAAACGTTCGGATTCGTGCTTTATCTAAAGCCTTGTATAAAGAACTAGTAAAATTTATTCGAGTATCCTCACCTCGAAAGCTCAAAAAGACGTTCCAATGATCATTTGATAACGAAAAAGGAAAGTAAGAATCAGTTTGGTTACTTGTACCAGCCATGGAATTAGGAGTTAAAGATGGAGGGAAAGATTCTGATGAAACAAAAGAAGAGAGAATTATGGTGATTATATGTAGAACGATAGAGATAGAAAGGGTGAGCAAGAAGATTACTTGTGTTAAGAAGTGATCAAATTCTTAGAGATATAAATAGGTGGAACTTAGAAATGTAAGCTATAAAATCTAAAAACCACAATTTTGTTCATATTGCTAATTTTCTATCTAACAGGTTAAAATGTCTCTATTATATTTAGCAGTGGATTCATGTTAGCTAGCTTAATTTTTTATGATTGTAATTTCTTTATCTATATTTAAAAGAAATTTAGATAGATATTAATTCTGAAATTGATCAATTTAACTTCAAAATTCAAACTAAATCAGTCTTTGAATATTAGTTTACAATTTCATCATGCTCCTTTTATTGAAATGTTGTACGAAAATTTTGTATTCAAGTTGCCCGAAAATATATTGAAATGTTGTATATTATAATTATAATTATATTAATACAATTCACAACTAGTCAAATTATTTTCAAGTTATTTGGACACAAAATTTCCGGCCATCATAGCATTATTTTATTAAATTAAGAAGTTTAGGAAACCGTTGGCTCCATTATACAAACATTAATCTTTTTGTCCCACCTTAAAAAGTTTAGTGTCAATTTGATGACGTTTACACCTATTAGTATTTTAATTAGGCCTCTAGGTAGCTCTCTCAATGAAAACACCAATTATATAAACCTTAATCTCTTTATCCCACCTTGAAAAATTAACAACTTAAGGGGAAAGACTTAAGCCTATATCAACCCACATCAAGTTATATTTGCAACTGATATAAAACTATTATTTTTTACGGTCTAATATAATGTTCGCATTATTCCACTTTCTCTATTACCTAACCTCTTTTACAACCCTATGAATGATTTGAATATAGAGTTCGCATCACTTCACTTTTCCTATTACCTAACCTCTTTTACTTTTCCAATGAATGGTATGAATATAGAGTTCACATCCTCTTTTACTTTTCCAATGAATGGTTTGAATATGGAGTTCGCATCACTCCACTTTCTCTATTACCTAACCTCTTTTACTTTTCCAATCGATAAACTCTTAATGAAAGCACCAGTAATATAAACTTTAATCTTTTTGTCCTATGCACCTTAAAAACTTAGTTATCTAAAGAAAGAGATTAAAGCCTATATCAACCCACACCAAGTTGCATTTGCAATCGATATGAGACTATTCTTTATAATCTAATATGGAATTCGCATCATTCCATTTTCTCTATTACCAACCTCTTTTACTTTTCCTGTGAATGTTTTGAATATAGAGTCTGCATCACTCCACTTCAATTCCCTATTACCTAAACTCTTACTTTTCCAATGAATGGTTTGAATTCGCTATTACCTAAACTCTTACTTTTCCAATGAATGGTTTGAATTCCCTATTACCTAAACTCTTAGTTTTCCGATGAATGGTTTGAATATAGAGTTCGCATCACTCCACTTTCCCTATTACCCAACTTCTTTTACTTTTCCTACGAATGGTTTGAATATGCAGCATAAATAACAAGTATGCACAGGGAAAAGATAAAGATGCTTGTGAAAGGAATATGTTTCACAAGAGAAAATCAAATTTGGGTGTAAGGTTTGCTAATAAAAAATTTACCATTTGATAATATATAAAACTATGCAACACCTGCAATATAAACCCCAGAGGTAGTTTTAAGGGGATCCCGATTCAGGTGAAGTTATCATAGTTTTTTGACCACTATATAAAATTTTATAATTTTTTTGTTTCATTGATTATATTAAATGTTGTATTTGTGCTAGCTAGCCCACAAACGGGACTCTAGAGTTAAATTGTTAATAATCGAAATACTCTACAAAAAATACTACAATATATTTTTTTATAAAAAAATGCTCCATCTGTTTTAAATATAAGATTTTTTGAAGTCAATGTGAGATATTTTTATATTCAAAATTGACATAAATTTATTTAATATTTGTCAATACAGTAGAATATTGTCACTTATTAATTTGATATTTTTATTATGTCTCTCGAGGATTAAAAAAACTATAAAACTACAAGCCTATTTGAAAGGAAACCATGCATTGCTATGTTCGGAGTTTTGTCTTATCCTTTCTAACCCAATGAAACCAATATAATCTCTTATATTAAAGGCTATTGATAATGCCCGCAAATGCACAATAATTTTATTGTTAGAATAATAAATATCGTTGAAAATTTAAAATATTATTAAAATAAATATAAAAATATCGTTAAATACATATTTAATTTGACAATAAATTTATTATTATCGCATTATCGACATCCATATTAAAGGACAGTTAATTTTTGTGATGTCTGGATTATACACCAGATGAACCGCACACATCTCCACATTTGTATTCCAAGGGAAGGGAAAATTTGTGACAAAATTTTGAGGATATCACAAAGTCTGCCTTCTTTATTATTCTTTGGGGCACATTAATTTTTATTCTTTTTTAAAATTTAATGTATTTTTCGCCCCAACGATGTATAACCTTGTCTAACCACCTAAATAGAAGTAAATCAACATTTACATCTTTGCCTCACATATAATTTAGTAAACAATCAATATTGATCTCTTTCAGTATTACGATCAATAAAAAAAATTATGTCCAACTTAAGAAATTATGTCCAACTTAAAAAATAATAAGAATATATAGCATATTTGAATTCCACAATAACACAGAGATAAATCTCCTCAAGCATGCTTCTTATTGCAGTTTTGTCATACAAACACTAATGCTATGTTTGGTATTGGAGGAATAAAATTGGTGGAAGAATAGAATGATTCATTCTATTCATAATTAGAATGAGTCATTTTATACCTTTTTTCAAGTAATAAATTTCACAGATTTGTCAGAAATAAGCATAATTTATTCCATTTCAATAGAACAACCAAACACAATTTTTTTCATTCTATAAAAATAGCATATATTTTTATTTTTACCTTGGTTCCTGCAATCCAAATATAGCATATTATTCTATGATAAATCATAAATGTATATGCTCCAACGAATAAAATTTGCTTCCTTTCTATAATGCCCCCAAATCCTGGTACCTTTAAACCCGGGTTTAGTGCTCTACGATACTACCCATCTAACACAATAATAACGACATAAATGTAATTACTAATTATTACAATATGTCACATAAATGTAATTACTAATTATTACAATATATCTTACTCTAAATTCTAGCTAGATTCTCAGAACTTTAAATCTTTAACACGTGATAATGTATAATATAATTATTACAGTACTCCTAACTATTACAAATAGTTCACATTATCTTCATTCATTCATCTTTCCCATTTTTTTGTCTCTACCGGACCCTTCGACATGTTTTGGCTTTGTTAAAAACATTAAATTTAAAGCAAGAATGAGCTACAAAGCTCGGCATGTATAAAAAGTTGAATAAAAAACAAAATTAAGAATCAATCATGTTTTTATTTTAACAAGTGAACAATAGTTGTGAAAATATTTCGAATAAATAGGAATAATAATAATCATTCCTTTTATTTAACATTTTTGAAACAACATACTGAGTTTTCATGTTGAGTGGTCAAAAGACCCGAACTTTTCTTTTTATAAGAGGTGTAATAGAAATTCATCTGTAAACCATCATTTTTTAAGTACACCAGGGGATCAGCCTGTTGCACTCTTGTTGTGCACAACATATTTTTTTTAAACGACTATATACATTTGATTAGGCACTTGAAGTCTTGCCATAATAACCGACTAAAATCTGCCCATAATAATAAGATTGTTCATCTCAGACTTAAGTCAGAGTCCGCACTAATTTAATTTAGTTTGGATAACATTAAAGAATTTATCAAATTCGAATCATATCTTAATATGTGTCTAGCCGAAACAAAGGCATTGACATATTTTAAAACAGTTCTTGAAATATCGAACTTTAAATATTTAATAATATGCAATTTAGCATAGCTGAATAACTTTTAAAATTATAAAAGAATTGTATAAGGTTAGAGTTTGCACAATATATAAACGTTGTGTACATTAGAACTTCAACACAATATTTGAGTAAAGCTGAAAAACTAGCACAATTAAGTAATTTGTGAAAGTTAGAAACTTGCGAAAAATTTAAGAATACTTGCCTGATGCGTTCTTTAATAAATACTTTAAAAACTTTCTTCAAATGTCCTACATATTTAATTAATAATAGCATACCAATTAGTCACATAAAGACTCCACATATCAATTTTCGACACATAATTTATTTTATGTTATTCACGTTTTATAATATAAATAGCGCGCCTGATAGGGGCAAAATACTCTATGTTTTTTATTCCTTTATATTTAGTTTTAAGTTGTTTTGCAGAAGTGTTCTACGACCATTGGGAGAAGAACTCTACGATTGTGTGTCTGACGCTCTACGTTTAGCAGCATGACACTCTACGTTTGTGTGTCTGGCACTCTACATTTAGCCGTCTGATACTCTACGTTTAGCAGGCTGGCACTCTACTTTTGTGTGCCTGGCATTCTACGTTTGACAGTCTACTTTTGTGTGCCTGGCATTCTACGTTTGTAAACTTTGAGAGATGATGGTCAGAAATTAAACAATTACTTAAATAAATTTCATCATATTTTAAGAAACATGATATATATCCGTATATGAAAGAGAAATCTGTATTCCAAGGGAAGGAGAAATTAAACCTGTGGCAAAGTTTTGAAGATATTAATCATCCTCTGGTATATATTTTCTAGTGAAATTATTGGCATTAATTTTGCCGTTTCACGGCTAGTAAAGGACATTTTTCTTAATGAATTAAACATATGAAGTCTCAACTTAAGATATGAATGGATTAAACATTTCTATATTTTTTATTTTTTTTTCTTTGAATTCTTTTTATTTACTCTTACTATTAGATTGTGTTTAATTCAAAGTATAAAACCATAAGCCATGCATGTACTGGCATTAAAATGTGATGTTTCCTTCTACAACTGTAGAATTTGTTTTGCTTTTGTTTTTTGTTTTTTGCTGTCGTAGAAACTTCCATGCCTCAATGGCATAACAATGAAATTAGTAATTACAAAATGCATTCGATAGGTTAGGTAGAAGCCTCTACAACTAATTAACTTTTGAATATATTATTGTGTCATAATTTCATTTAATCAGTTCTTACAAAGAGAATATGGTATAAAATATTGTGAATATATAAACTTGAGTTCTTTATTATTTTGTGGTGCGCATTTTTATTCTTTATTTTTTTCTATATAAATATAATGTATTTTTTGCCCCAGGGATGTAAAACCCTAGCTTCACCACCTAAGTAGAAGTAAAAGAAAATTTACATCCTTAAATCACAGATAGCTAAGTGAAAAATCAATATTGATCTCGTAATTCTTTTCAGTATTAAGAGAAACAATAAGAAAATTCAGTCTAAGTCAATTACATAATAGGACAACATATACGAATTCCACATTAATTAACACATGGATAAATCTCCTTAAGCATGCTTCTTAATTATTATTGCACTTTTGTCATACAAGCACTAATATACTATGGTAAATCATAAATACACTCCACTGAATAAAATTTGCTTCCTTTCGATTAATCTTTTTTTTTTCAATTAAATTTTTTTTTGAGAACCTACACAATTACAATGTAGTAAATCTAGGGATACATTCAATGGAGAATAAAATTTGCTTCCTTTCAATTAATCTTTTTTTTTTTGAGAACGTACGTTATTACAATGTAATAAATTTAGGGATACATTTCAATCTTATGAGCATAGGGGAGAAAGCCTGAGAAAGGGGCCAAGAGAGAAACTAAGGAAACATATCTTTCTATCTTTTGGAGCACACTTGATGAATTTTTTGACTTTTTGTTGATGATACTTGAACCCGTGACCTTCCAAAGTAAAAGAAGAGGCCTCTATCACTAGGCCTCTTCTTAAAATAGAGCATAAATGGTAAAATAGGACTTCAATTTTGGGAGTGAGATAGTAGTAATAACGTATTATCAAGTGGTCACCAATAACCGTAAGTTGTTCCCTCAACTCCCTTAATTATATTGGACAATTCAACTTGAAGCCTTAAAATTGAAATCGATAAATTCTGGATTAGTATTCACC
Source organism: Aralia elata (assembly GCA_034770075.1). Taxonomy (NCBI): domain Eukaryota; kingdom Viridiplantae; phylum Streptophyta; class Magnoliopsida; order Apiales; family Araliaceae; genus Aralia; species Aralia elata. Next base: position 19,040,188 of record CM068384.1, read on the forward strand.
CCATTACAGTTATCCTCTAATTTCTCTCAATACGCATTCAACGACACAAATATTACATTTAGTGGCAAATAAAATTCGTCGCAACCAATTAGTGACACAATAAATTCCTCACAAAGAATTGTGTCGCTAAAAGAAATATTTGCATCACTAAATGCGTATTAGGGGAAATTGAAAGATACGTGTAATGGAGATGATCTGTGACGCCCCCAAATCTATGTACTAGCTACAATGGACTGGTGCTCACTATTCAACCTAAACTTCTTCTGAGTATATCAAGTTTAGACTCACACTATTGACAACCAGGCAGTTTCCAGGAAAGAGAGGGCCTTCCGCATAAACGACGCGTAATTAAATAACTCATTTCCTTGACAGAACATTCTAGACATTGTCAATAATGTTAAATCTAAATTAAGAATTCACACATTTAACTAAACATAACTTAGATAGTTTATTTCAAACATCTCTTTCTAGTCCCAAGGTTCTTATAACCTTTACAAATACACACATATATAAAATCCTTCAAATTCATTACAAATATTATAAATATTTAATTATTGCATAACATGCTTCCTATTCATCCATCTTTCCTTTCCCTTTATCCTTGCCCGATCCTTCGGCTTTTTCATGCTTAGCTGCAAATATTAGGTTTAAGCAAGAATGAGCACAAATTGCCCGGCAAGTAATATGAGAGTTTAACATCAAACATCAAGAAAAGGGATCATCTACATCTGAGCTTCAACAATTAGAATAAACTTGAGAAGTATTTGATAACAAGAAATAATGAGATTTCAAGTTGTTACCATCGTACTGAGCGGTAATAAATACCTTGAACAAATAAAACCATCAGGACGAATATCAACCACAAAGACCGACAAACATCCTCCGCAGGTACTTTAGGGGATCAACCTATCGTACCATATATTGTGCACATATATAAATTTTTAACGCCTAAGCGCAAATGGGACTATATGCCCGACATCTATTATCCCTTTTTCAGGGTTGTTCATCTCAGTTTTATACCACGAGTCTGCACCAAAGCAATTTAGATTGGTTTGACTTTAAATAACATCTATGATTTGAACGAATTCAATATATCATCGCACATCAATATTGCCTAGCCGGAACAATTGGCTTCGACGCATCTATTCAACAGTTCATAAATATTAAGAATTTTAATAACATAAGAAATTCGATAACGAAACAACGCTTTTAATGTACATAAGTACCATCAATTGAATAGTTTATAGTTCAACAATAAAGGAAACTTGCACAAAATATAAACTTGTGTAAGTTATAACATCATCATCATAAGAACTTATACGGAATAATAATTGCACAAGTTAGGAAACTTACATTCAATGTAGAAATCGAATGAAGTTAGGATACTTGCCTGATATGTCGTCTAAATATAACGTTATTAATTTGTCCTTCAAAAGACATACACATATTATTAAGGTCATCACACCAATTAGTCACATACGTCATATGTCGTCATATTTTAGCCGATAAAACTTTACTCGAATTAATTGTTTTACCTTTACTTAAATCAATTTTCTTTATTAAACGTAGTTAACCATTTTATTATTTTTCTTCCTCCTGGCCACACATACTTAGAAATATTCCCCATGTAAAAATAATTTTATTATAATTTTTTAACTTTTAAGTATTTTTAAAAGGTGTCATTTCGGTTTAAAACTTAGCAATTTTGCTATAACGAACTAAATTCCAAAAATTCCCAAATTTGGTCAGTATCTTAATCATATTAAAGTATACTTTCAGTTAAAATTTCATAACCATCTGAGTTATACAACTAGAGTTATAGCATTTTGCATCGAGAAAACCCTAATATTAAATTGGTCATATCTCACTCATTCGAAGTCGAATTACGTTCATCTTTGGACAGGAGATTTGTTATACCATATAGTTTCATTACCCAAAAGAGTTTAATGTTTCTCACGAGTTAAGTGGACAAAACTGTCCACGAAAAAAAATGGGCAGCAAGCTTTTACCGATTTTCTAGTTTTTCCTGTTTTAGTAGAAATTCCATCATAAATAACTTACAATGTATTTTCTGGAAATTCCAGTTGGAGGGGTTAGGGAACTCATATATCTATCACTACAAGTTGACCACACTCAAAAATTCGAAATATAATGAGAGTTATGGTTGTTCAAATTTCAGTTTCTGTTTTTAGGAAAAATAGATTTTATCTTCTTTATTGCAACTTTGGTTCTTCAACTATTTTTCATCGTCTAAGTTATTTAACATCAATATCTAACATATTTAATATATATGAGTATGATACATGTTTATATACATATATCCAAGACCTTTACAAGAAAATTGAATATACAAAGGTTTTAGGTATTACTTTCACTTAGTTGGTAGAACTTCCTCCTCTTGCTCCTAACCTTTCTCCCAAGCTCTTAAACTCTCTCTTTCTCTTATCTCTAACTTAGTTTTCTGAAAATGAAGTAATGTAATGCAAGTATTCTTGGTGTTGGCTATTTATCCCTCATCTTTTCATCTTTTGTCATTTGTTCTAACTATTTACCCTAGTCATCCAATCAATTAAGCTAGGATTTAGGGTAGTCAAACTAGGAAATCATGATCTCCATTTTTCTCCTTCTTTTCTTCCCACTATGTCTCTCACTATGTCTCCCACTATCTCTTTTTATTTTCTTTTTTTTTAACTCATTTCTTACATCATTAATGCATCACCACTTCTAGAAGTTGGATCAAGGACTTGGGCTTGGCTTTTTGGGCTCCTTGCAAGATTTATTAGGGCTTGTATTGGACTCATGCTTGGGTTATTTTAATTCTTTCTTGGACCCTCCCAATTAACATTTAACTTGGGCTTGTCAACTAGGTTTAATTCCTTAACTATTTTGCCTCATTAGTAACTTACTTGCATAATTAATTTGGGCTCTCTCTTACATTGTCATACAAGGCTAGTAACCAAGCTTTGTTAAGTAATAACCTAAGCTTTAATTCTCTTAACACTTAATCAACTTGATTAAATTATTTTTTTTTATTCCTTAGTTAGTTCAAACTAATTAAATTAATTAGTCTTGTCTAACTATTAACTTGCATCTCTCATCACTTAAATAAATATATTGCACATATATTTATTCATTTATAATATTTGTATAAAAATTTAAACAAACCTAATTTCATTAATAACTATAGATAACCTTATTTATAATGCTATGTGATTTTCTCGGTTATTACATTCTTCCTCCCTTATAAGGATTCCGTTCCCGGAATCACTATTATAAGATTAAATAAAAAGATGAGTATAATTTTTCTTCATCTTTTCTTCGAGCTCTCACGTAGCCTCCTCGGCATTATGGTTTCTCCAAACTACCTTTACCGAAGATATTATCTTATTTCTTAAAACTTGTTCTTTCCTATCAATTATCTGAGTAGGAATTTCTTCATATGTTAGGTCTTTTTCAACTTGAATAGGCTCATACTCTATCACATGCTTGTAGTATTGCTTATATGGTCGTAACACTGACACATGAAACACATTATGAATATGTCCCAGCTCAGGAGGTAAAGCTACTTCATAAGCCACATCACCTCCTCTCTTTAGCACTTCGAATGGTCCTATAAATCTCGGACTCAACTTACCTCTCTTTCCAAACCTTATCTTCCCTTTCCAGGGAGATACCTTTAGAAACACATAACTTCCGACATCAAACTCTCGTTGTTGCCTATGCTGATCTGCATACTTCTTCTGTCGATCTTGAGCTGACACTAACCTTGTTCTTATCTTCTTGACAACCTCTACAGTCTGCTGAACCAGTTCCGGTCCAAGTAGTCGACGTTCCCCTACCTCATCCCAACACAGTGGTGTCCTGCATTGTCTCCCATATAGCGCTTCATAAGGCGGCATGCCGATACTCGCATGATAACTGTTGTTATATGTGAATTCTACTAATGGTAGGTGATCGTCCCAATTTCCTTTGAAATCCATAACGCATGCTCTTAACATGTCTTCTAGTGTCTGAATCGTTCTTTCACTTTGACCGTCTGTCTGAGGATGATACGTCGTGCTCAACCTCAACTGTGTCCCCATGTGTTCTTGGAAACTTCTCCAAAAATTTGCTGTGAATCGCGGATCACGATCTGACACAATCGATACTGGCACTCCATGTCGAGAAACTATTTCCTTGACATAAAGTTTGACTAACTGGTCTAGCTTGAACCTTACCTTAATTGGCAAGAAATGCGCTGATTTAGTTAAACGATCCACGATTACCCATATTGCATCATATCCCTTCTGAGTAGTTGGAAGCCCTACCACGAAGTCCATCGTGATATGCTCCCACTTCCATTCTGGAATTTCTAAGGGTTGAAGTAAACCACTTGGTCTCTGATGTTCAGCCTTAACTTTTTGACACGTTAAGCATCTACTGACGCATTCTGCAACATCCCTCTTCATATTTGGCCACCAAAAATGTTGACGAAGGTCTTGGTACATCTTTGTACTCCCCGGGTGAATCGAATAGTTCGAGCTATGAGCCCCTTGTAAAATTTCTTCCCGTAATTCAGGTACTAACGGTACCCAAATTCTATTTTCAAATCTTAACAATCCTTCATTATCCACCCTGAATTTAAGCTCTTCTCTTTCTGAAATTCTCTTCTTTATCTTACCACATTCTTCATCATTGCTTTGTGCTTCTTTTACTCTGTCCAATAAAATTGGGCGAGCCTCCTTTGCAAACAATTTCTCTTTCAACTCATTTGGAAATTTGATTTTTATTTCCATCTTGGCCATCTCTTTGATTACCTCTTCTCGAGCTGTTAACATTGACAATTTCTCTTTATTCTTTCTGCTTAAGGCATCGGCAACCACATTAGCCTTCCCCGAATGATATAAGATTTCACAATCATAATCTTTTATCAATTCCAACCATCTCATCTGCCTCATGTTAAGCTCCTTCTGTGTGAAGATATACTTTAGACTCTTGTGGTCCGTATATATCTCACATTTCTCACCATATAAATAGTGCCTCCATATTTTTAGGGCAAATACTACCGCTGTCAATTCTAGGTCATGGGTAGGATATCCCTTCTCATAATCTTTCAACTGTCGTGACACATACGCGATAACTTTACCATGTTGCATAAGCACACAACCAAGTCCTTTGTGCGACACATCACTGTACACCACAAATCCTCCTGTATTATCTGGTAAAGATAACACTAGCGCCTCGCTCAATCTTTTCTTCAACTCTAAAAAGCTTTTCTCGCACTTTTCCGTCCATTCGAATTTCACTGACTTCTTTGTTAAATTAGTTAGAGTACCCGCTATTTTCGAAAAATCTTGAATGAATCTCCTGTAATAACCTGCCAATCCCAAGAAACTCCGCACTTCAGTTGGTGTCTTCGGCTGCTCCCAGTTAATCACTACTTTCACTTTTGCTGGGTCTACTGAGATTCCGTTTTTATCAATCACGTGTCCCAAAAATTGAACTCTTTCCAACCAAAACTCACACTTGAAAAATTTTGCGTACAATTTTTCCCTTCTTAGTGTTTCTAACACCAATCTCAAATGGTCAGCATGATCTTCCTGCGTCTTAGAGTAGACTAGGATGTCATCTATGAACACAACTACGAATTTATCCAAGTACTGCTTAAATACACGGTTCATCAAATCCATAAATGCTGCTGGAGCATTCGTCAACCCAAAAGACATCACCAAGAACTCATAGTGGCCATAACGAGTCTTGAATGCTGTCTTAGGTACATCCTCCTTCTTCACTTTTAACTGGTGATATCCAGATCTCAAATCTATTTTAGAGAAATATTTCGCTCCCTTCAACTGATCGAACAGATCATCAATTATAGGCAACAGGTACTTGTTCTTGATCGTCACCTTGTTCAGCTCCCGGTAGTCGATACAAAGTCTTAACGATCCGTCTTTCTTCTTGACAAATAAAATTGGTGCTCCCTAGGGAGACACACTCGGTTGAATATATTTCTTATCCAACAACTCTTGTAATTGAACCGTCAATTCTTTCATCTCTACCGGTGTCATTCTATATGGAGCTTTCGAAATAAGCATTTGTTCCTGGTAATACATCGATAACAAACTCAATTTCTCTATCAGGCGGAAGACCTGGCAGATCCGCCGAAAATACATCTATAAACTCTCTCACCACAGGTATCTGTCCTATCTCTGCTCCCACCCTCTGGGTATCAACAACGTGAGCCAGATAACCTGCACATCCTTTTCTTAACAGCTTCCTAGCTTGCATCATCGTCAAATAACAAGAGTGTCTAGGCGATTTATTACCATAGAGCACTACTTTAGTCTGACCTGGAGTCTAAAAGTTCACTATATTCTTATAGCAATCTATCATTGCCCCATGGTTATACAACCAATCCATTCCTAAGATTACATCAAACTCGCCAAGTTGAATTGGAATTAAATCCACATACAACTCATGCCCTCCTATAGTTATGCAACAATTCCTGTGAATATGTCTAACGGAAATTACTTCCTTATTTGCAACTTCTATGTTCAGAGGATACTCTAATTCTTCTTGGGGTAATTTTAATCGTTTCACAAAATCACATGATACAAATGAACAAGTAGCACCCGAATCAAATAATACATATGCATTTATATCATTGATCGGAATGATACCTGACACCACATCCCTGGACGCCACTACATCTTGCATGGTCATATTGAAAGTCCTTGCGGTTGGTCGATTAAGTGGGGCTGGACCAGTCATTGTCTATTTGCCATTGTTGCTCCCCTTGTTCCCATTTCCTCCACTCGTCCCCTTTCTCGGACAGTTCTTCGCCTGATGGTCTAATGCTCTATAAGTAAAACACCCATTCTTTTTCGGGACGGGACAATTAGGAGAAATGTGTCCCTCTTGCCCGCAATTGAAACACACATTCTTACCCTTCAGACATGCGCCTGAATGGTTCTTCCCGCACTCCTTACAAGTGTCTATCTTCTTCTTTGAATCTCCCGATTTATTTTCAGAATTTTCTGTCTTATTGTTATTCCATTTCCTTTTGTTAGTACCTCCATTACTTCCTTCACCTCTGTGCACTCCTTCATTCTTGTTCTTCTTCTGTTCTTTGTTGAACTTCATCAGAGCCTCGCTTCCTCCCTCAGCAATTATGGCTTTTTTCCAAAAGGGTAGCGAAACTGTTTGTCTGCAACATTGATAGTCTATTATACAACCACGGTTTAAGACCTTGCTCAAACCTCCTAGTTTTCCTTTCTTCTGTATCAACTTGGTGAGGTGCAAACCTCGCCAGTTCATTAAATTTTGCAGCGTATTGAGGTACAGTCATATCCCCTTGCTTTAGTTCCAGAAATCGTATTTCCATGCGACTCTGCATGCTTGTAGGAAAGTAATTCTCAAATAATACTTCCTTGAATCTCTCTCATGGTATTATTCCTGCTCCAACCCTGTTTAGGTTCGCCTCCCACCAAAAGTTAGCTTCGCCTTTCATCATGTATGTAGCAAAAGTCGTCTTCTGCTCTTCCGCTACTCGAGCGATTGTAAATGCTTTCTCGATCTCTTTGATCCATGCTTGAGCCTCAATCGGCTCTATGGTTCCTTTGAATTCTGGAGGTCCCATACTCTTGAAATCCTTAAAACTAGTCACTTGAGCCATCATAGGGTTTTGATTTGTGTTATTCGTAGCTCTACCCTGGAGTGCCCCAACTAACAAATCTATAAATTGTTGCATGGGATTTGGTGGATTCCCAGCGCCGTTAACAGGCTCTTATTGTTCTCTTTGTCTTCGAGGTCTTCCTCTTGGCATATTTCTGTAACATATATATTACTATATATTATCACCCCATTATTTATTCTCACATCATTATAAGTTGAAAAAAAATAATAAATAAATAAATAAACCATCACATCGCATATCTTAATAAACATATTTATATTAATATGCATATCGTAGTACATAGTACTTTACATCTGCTAGCATTCATACATATCCTCTATTTTACATAAGAGTTGGGATTTATATAATATTTACATACACGCTCATATATATATATATATATATATATATATATATATATATATCAACTCATTATTCATGGAAGCATTCCACGCTCAACTGCTTCATCGTATTCCTGATCCATTATACGAATCATTATCTCTCGATCCATGGTGAATCGAGGCTGACCGAACTGCTTTGGGTAATTATAAACTCGGTCTTGGGTTCTCTCAAATGTTGTCCAAAAAGCATATTTCATATCATCTATCTTGGCCTTTTTAGATCGGACTTCTCTCTCTACAATATCAACACGTCGTGCAGCTCTAACCCATGCATCTTCCATCCTTACTCGTTCAGCTGATTCTTCTTTCAATTAGCCTTTTATATTTTCTTTCTCTAATTCTAACTCTACTATTCTATGTTCCGCCTGAGCTAGTTTTTGTTCAAGCTCTGCATATCGGGTAGCAAAATCTTGAACTACTATGTCTCTTTGTTCAACAATAGTCTGCCACTCTTCATCATGCTCCTCTAACTCTCGGATTCTATCCTCTAGTCTAATATTCTTATCCATCAGCTCAGCTAACATGTTATCCTCAATTGAGGTATCATCCTGGGGTATTCCATTTGAGTCCTCCACGGGCTCTTCTTCCTCAAGGTCCTCTTCTGGTTCACTCTCAGCTGCTACCTCTGTGACTGGCTCGGGTGCAACTATTAATTCTTCACTTACCAAATGAATATCTTTAATTCCATTTTCGCCTGACATCCTACAATCAAGTTTAATAACTTAATTAATATCTCTGAATAATCAACTTTGTTTTAGCAAAAATGTTTTACTCATCACTTAAAACTCTACATAAGTTTATCTCTTCACTGTCTCCACTAATTTTCTCTACGGTTATATACTAAGGTACTCCTACCTAAGATTTATAACCTATAGCTCTGATATCAACCTGTGACGCCCCCAAATCCATGTACTAGCTACAATGGACTGGTGCTCACTATTCAACCTAAACTTCTTCAGAGTATATAAAGTTTAGACTCACACTATTGACAACTAAGCAGTTCCCAGGAAAGAGGGGGCCTTCCGCATAAACGGCGTGCAATTAAATAACTCATTTCCTTGACAAAACATTCTAGACATTGTCAATAATGTTAAATCTAAATTAACAATTCACACATTTAACTAAACATAACTTAGATAGTTTATTTCAAACATCTCCGTCTAGTCCCAAGGTTCTTATAACCTTTACAAATACACACATATATAAAATCCTTCAAATTCATTACAAATATTATAAATATTTAATTATTGCATAACATGCTTCCTATTCATCCATCTTTCCTTTCCCTTTATCCTTGCCCGATCCTTCGGCTTTTTCATGCTTAGCTGCAAATATTAGGTTTAAGCAAGAATGAGCACAAATTGCTCAGCAAGTAATATGAGAGTTTAACATCGAACATCAAGAAAAGGGATCATCTACATTTGAGCTTCAACAATTAGAATAAACTTGAGAAGTATTTGATAATAAGAAATAATGAGATTTCAAGTTGTTACCATCGTACTGAGCAATAATAAATACCTTGAACAAATAAAACCATCAGAACGAATATCAACCACAAAGACCTACAAACATCCTCCGCAGGTACTTTAGGGGATCAACCTATCGTACTATATATTGTGCACATATATAAATTTTTAACGCCTAAGCGCAAATGGGACTATATGCCCGACATCTATTATCCCTTTTTCAGGGTTGTTCATCTCAGTTTTATACCACGAGTCCGCACCAAAAGCAATTTGGATTGAGTTGACTTTAAATAACATCTATGATTTGAACGAATTCAATATATCATCGCACATCAATATTGTCTAGCCGGAACAATTGGCTTTGACGCATCTATTCAACAGTTCATAAATATTAAGAATTTTAATAACATAAGAAATTCGATAACGAAACAACGCTTTTAATGTACATAAGTACCATCAATTGAATAGTTTATAGTTCAACAATAAAGGAAACTTGCACAAAATATAAACTTGTGTAAGTTATAACATCATCATCATAAGAACTTGTACGGAATAATAATTGCACAAGTTAGTAAACTTACATTCAATGTAGAAATCGAATGAAGTTAGGATACTTGCCTGATATGTCGTCTAAATATAACGTTATTAATTTGTCCTTCAAAAGACATACACATATTATTAAGGTCATTACACCAATTAGTCACATACGTCATATGCCGTCATATTTTAGCCGATAAAACTTTATTCGAATTAATTGTTTTACCTTTACTTAAATCAGTTTTCTTTATTAAATGTAGTTAACCATTTTATTATTTTTCTTCCTCCTGGCCACACATACTTAGAAATATTCCCCATGTAAAAATAATTTTATTATAATTTTTTAACTTTATTAAGTATTTTTAAAAGGTGTCATTTCGGTTCAAAACTTAGCAATTTTGCTATAACGAACTTAATTCCAAAAATTCCCAAATTTGGTCAGTATCTTAATCATATTAAAGTATACTTTCAGTTAAAATTTCATAACCATCTGAGTTATAGAACTAGAGTTATAGCAGTTTTCGTCGAGAAAATCCTAATATTAAATTGGTCATATCTCACTCATCCGAAGTCGGATTACGTTCATCTTTGGACAGGAGATTTGTTATACCATATAGTTTCATTACCCAAAAGAGTTTAATTTTTCTCACGAGTTAAGTGGACAAAACTGTCCACGAAAAAAAATGGGCAGCAAGCTTTTACTGATTTTCTAGTTTTTCCTGTTTTAGTAGAAATTCCATCATAAATAACTTACAATGTATTTTCTGGAAATTCCGGTTGGAGGGGTTAGGGAACTCATATATCTATCACCACAAGTTGACCACACTCAAAAATTCGAAATATAATGAGAGTTATGGTTGTTCAAATTTCAGTTTCTGTTTTTAGGAAAAATAAATTTTATCTTCTTTATTACAACTTTGGTTCTTCAACTATTTTTCATCGTCTAAGTTATTTAACATCAATATCTAACATATTTACATATATATGAGTATGATACATGTTTATATACATATATCCAAGACCTTTACAAGAAAATTGAATATACAAAGGTTTTAGGTATTACCTTCACTTAGTTGGTAGAACTTTCTCCTCTTGCTTCTAACCTTTCCCCCAAACTCTTAAACTTTCTCTTTCTCTTATCTCTAACTTAGTTTTCTGAAAATGAAGTAATGTAATGTAAATATTTTTGGTGTTGGCTATTTATAGACCCAAATGAAAGAATTGCAAGTAGATCCTCCTTTCTTGGTTTTCATTTACGGTCTACTCCCTCATATTTTCATATTCTCTCATTTGTCCTAATTATTTACCCTAGTCATCCAATCAATTAATCTATGATTTAGGGTAGTCAAACTAGAAAATCATGATCCTCATTTTTCTCCTTCTTTTCTTCCCACTATGTCTCCCACCATCTTTTTTTTTTTTTAACTCATTTCTTACATCATTAATGCATCACCACTTCTAGAAGTTAGATCAAGGACTTGTGCTTGGCTTTTTGAGCTCCTTGCAAGATTTATTTGGGCTTGTATTGGACTCATGCTTGAGTTATTTTAATTCTTTCTTGGACTCTCCCAATTAACATTTAACTTGGGCTTGGCAAATAGGTTTAATTTCTTAACTATTTTACCCCATTAGTAACTTACTTGCATAATTAATTTGGGCTCTCTCTTACATTGCCATACAACTATACAAGGCTAGTAACCAAGCTTTGTTAGTTAATAACCTAAACTTTAATTCTCTTAACACTTAATCAACTTGATTAAATTTTTTTTTTTATTCCTTAGTTAGTTCAAACTAATTAAATTAATTAGTCTTGTCTAACTATTAATTTGCATCTCTCATCACTTAAATAAATATATTGCATATATATTTATTCATTTATAATATTTGCATAAAAATTTAAACAAACTTCATTTCATTAATAACTATAGATAACCTTATTTATAATGCTACATGATTTTCTCGGTTATTACATGATCATAATCCATAAATTCTACATAATTGAGATTTCAATTCTAAAGTTTGAAGTTGAGTTTTCAATCACGATATCATTGGCAACAACCTAACACCACTGATAACTAGACCTTTCTTAGCAGTGTATTTATCAGTGGCCTTTAGAGTAAACTTGATATCTCCATATACATTTTGGGCCTTAAATTCTCCTACTTTTAGCCATATCCATTGGTTTCTTGGCTTTCTCATCAAATTTTCTTGGTTTTTTTGTTTGGTTCTATCCGGAAGAGTAAGTGCAAGGTCGACTGGAACATCAAATTTCAGGTTATCTCTCAGCATTATCTTAAACTGCACCTTATACTTCAATCCTTCTTTTAGCTTTTGCATCTCATATTTTCCATCAACTTGTAGCCAATACAGATCATCTATTCCAGCAATTTCAGCAATTTCAATAAGCTTTCCACTGCAAAATGAAAGTAGAGTAATAAACTTGGTATCAAGTATTTTACATCGTCAAATAAATAACTAAATAATCAGATGAAGCACATTAATTAAAAAGCTAATTAGGTGTTTTTATTTTGGAATCAGTAAGCTAAGGATCATTTCTTAGGTCCTTGAATCCATATGGTATAAAATTTATAGGGATATGGATTCGCAATATTTATGCTAAGTTTTAATTGAAGAAATGAAAGTATGGTTAGAATATATAGAACAGATAATGGAATAGAATGAAAAATGAAATGGAATATAATTAATGAGTCATTCCATAACCCCCTCAGATGAATGAAAATTACCAACTTGGCATGAATGATAATGGTTTAGTGAATTACATTCAAATGAAATAATCAAACACATTTTATTTTTTTTCATTTCATGAGAATTAATCATTCTGTTCCTTCTTTGATCACGGTTATCAAAATATTTAAAATACGTCTGCATGGTTCAATTTCATGTTTTGGGCCGCGTGCTACCCAACACAAGTCTCTAAATCGAAGGATTGAAATCAAGCTAGAAATGGGATAGAGAAGAGAATGTAATGAATAATGAAATGAAATGAGTCCTTCCACCAACCTCTTAAGGAATGATGAAAATCATCAATTTGACTTGAATGTGAATGATTTATTTCATATTTATGGAACAACCAAATTATTATGACCGACTCATACTTCAGTAGGTCCGATCAATGGCTGCTAATACAGTGCTCCCTGAAAGCCAATTGTAATGTGTGTTTGGGTTTGAGGATTTATTAGCAGCTCGATCTTGAGTTTGATTAATGTTTTGAGGCTCATGGGTTTGAGTTCATGTTATAGCATTTAAGGTTAGTTATTATATAAATATTGTTTAGTGTGTGAATCTGAGTATATCGTGTTATTTATTTCCGTTTTCTTTAATTTTATGTGTAATTGTTTGTAATATTCGATTTTAAATCTAACAAACATAATTTATTTCTATTACCAACAAAGATATAATTTATTTCATTCCATAAAAATGAATATGATAATTCCTGCAATCTGAACGCATGCGGTGTCAATTAGACAATTTATATACTCACCCTCTATTTTTTTGAATGCGACTCCATTTCCAATAACGTGAGTCTTTACCCCAAGTGATTTCGAGATCCCTCGCTGTCAGCTGGGCTGGAAAACTCTGAAGAAAGAAAACGATATTATCCAAATTAACACAATATGTTAATTGCTTGCATCATCTTCGCTCATAATTCCAGTACTGAAATGAAGCATGCAATATCAAAGAAGATGTATTGTACATACTTTATCGAAGATGTCCTGTACTTTATCATGAACATGCTTCACAATTTTTTCGATTAGATCTGCTTCATTCCTGTCAATTTTAATCCAAAGACAGGCATGATATGATCATAATATGGCTAGCTAAAATATAAGGTCACTTGGTTTTGTATTTTAGAACGGAAGTAATATACTCAATTCGTTCCAGAATATATGATCAATATTATTAAATTTTTAAAGTCAACTAAATATATTTTTAAACTCAAAATTGATATAAATTCCTTTAATTTTAGTCAATACGACGATGAATATTCTCAACTATATATATTAATGAAACCAATAAATATTAGAGTAAATTGGATATACAGGGAACTGGACAAATCTAATTCACGCAGCCTATATATCTTTAGCCTACCTTCCTTGATCCTTTTTCCTTTTCCTGTTCTCTCCAATATATATTCCTAACCTCCCTCTTCCTCCGACACCAACACCCACCACTATTACAACCACCTCCCACTACAAACAACCAAATCATAACACCACCACTACCCACCATAACCGTCATCTATTGAGACAATAACAGTAATCCATTTGGATTGGTCTCCTACTCGGTTTGGTCTCCTTTATCCAACGTGACTTGGGGTCTTCTGCCTAATTCAAACTCCTAAAAATTTTGGTTGTTATGTGTAATAAATAGATGTCCAGATTAATCTGATGTAGTTTGTATTTCAAATTGATATTTATCTTGTGATTGATGTAACCACTCTTATCATGTATGAATATATATAACGGTGACAGTGGGAGGCAGCACTGAAGTGTGTTCAATTTGCCATATTTATCTTGCTCAATTTATTCCTTATATTAAATTTAAGCTGAATGACACATCTGTTCCTCCAAGTTATCACTCACTTTCGAAGTCATCTTTAAAGTTCATTTTTCGTCAGTTAGGTCCTTAAAGTGACATTTTTTGGCGTTTTCGTTTCTTTTACCCGATTTAACCTCAATGCAACCCATTTTGACCAAATTTTGCCCCAACTCGACCTCACCCAATTTCACCAATAATTTTTTTTAAAAAAACTAAAAAGTATTCAAATTATTTTTTAAATAATTATTATTTTAAAATTCTTTTAAAAATACTATTTTATTTTAAAATTTATTACTATTTTAAAAATAATTATTATTTTAAAAAAAATATAGATTCATAAAATATAGATTCAAATAAATTAAATAAGAAAATAAAGCTTTTTTTTAAAAAAAATCAAATTTTTTTCATTTTTATGTAAAATACATAAAACAATAAAAGATAAATAAAAAGCAAAACTAACTCAATTTTTTATATTAAAAAAACTAAAAACTTTTAAAAATAATTATTATTTTAAGGAAAAAAATTAGATTTTTTTTAAAAAAAATGAGTAAATCTTCATAAAATATTGATTCAAAAAAATAAACTTTATTTTCAGAAAAAAATAGAATTTTTTTGATTTTTTAAAAATGAGTAAAATTTCTTAAAATATAGATTCAAAAAAGTAAATAAAAAAACTTTATTTTAATAAAATAAAACTAGAAATATTTATTTTTTAAAAGATGTGTAAATTTTCCTAAAAATAATTAAGAATTAAAAATTTTAAAATTTAATTTTTTTGAATATATATTTTATGAAACTTTACTCATATTTGAAAAAATAAAAGTTTTAATATTTTTTTTCCTGAAAATAATAATTATTTTTAAAACTTTTTAAAAATAATATTTTATTTTAAAATATGAAAAATACTTATTTTTAATTAATTTTTTTGAATCTAGATATTATGACACTTTATTCATTTTAGGGAAACATAAAAGTTTCTAACATTTTTTTGAAAATAATAATTATTTGTAAAAATATTTAAAATAATAATAATTTTTAAAAATATTTAAAATAATAATAATTTTAATATTTTAAAATAATAATTAATCTTAAAATATTAATAATTTTTGAAAAAAAATAAAATAATAATAATTGTTTTAAAAAATTATAATAAAATAGTATTTTTAAAAGAATTTTAAAATAATAATTATTTTTAAAACTTTTTAGTTTTTTTTAAAAAAAAATTATTGGTAAAAGTGGATCGGGTTGGATCAAAATTTGGTCAAAATAGGTCGGGGTTGGAGTCAAATCGGGTAAAATGAATGGAAACGCTAAAAAATGTCACTTTAAGGATATAACTAACGAAAAATGAACTTTAGGGACGATTTTGAAAGTAAGTGACAACTTAGAGGAACAGATGTGCCATTTAGCCATTAAATTTAACTTTAGTACGTATCAGAGCGACCATGTCGCTCTTTTCCTCCCCCACCGTACAAACACCAAAAAACCAGATCACCCAATCCCTCACTTCGGTTTAGTAAGTATTAGATTAACCCAAATCAAACTGACAATTAGTGATTGATTTATAAGATATTGTAACCAAATCGAACCAATTAAGTTGTATAATCCGGCCATAACTACATAAACAGTTTGGTATGGATTGGTCGGGTTGTTTGATTTGGTTTGATTTATGAAAACTCCTTTAAATAATGGTGCGTACTACCCTAGACCAATCATGTTAGTTCCCTAGCAATTTAGGAGGGACCTTGTCATCAACATATATGCTAACATTTAAACAAAAAAAATAAAAATACAAAGAAAAATGGCAGATGAGGAGGTTTACCCATTTGCATCATTTTGCAGATGGTATCCCGATAGATTTCCAACTTCAGTTAGTGCATCTTTCCACTTCTCCACTTTATCAGCCCCATAACGTCTTTCATGACTTTCAAAAGCTTGTGCAAAACTCCCAATTTGGTAACGTACATCCGATGGATCAACGTCATAAAATACAGGAAGTACCACATGTTTCTTTGTTCGCTTGCATTTGTGGATCTCCGCAAGCTCACTAAGGCACCATTTTGAAGAAGCATAATTTTTTGAAAAAACTATGATGCTCATATCCGAATTTTGGATTGCTTTTAGCAATCTTGACGAGATTTCTTCTCCCTTTTCTAGTCCCAAATTATCCATAAACGTTCGGACTCGTGCTTTATCTAAAACCTTGCATAAAGTACTAGTAAAATTTCTTCGAGTGTCCTCACCTCGAAAGCTCAAAAAGACGTTCCAATGATCATTTGATAATGAAAAAGGAAAGTGAGAATCAGTTTGGTTACTTATACCAGCCATGGAATTAGGAGTTGAAGATGGAGGGAAAGATTCTGATGAAACAAAAGAAGAGAAAATTATGGTGATTATATGTAGAAAGATAGAGATAAAAAGGGTGAGCAAGAAGATTACGTGTGTTAAGAAGTGATCAAATTCTAAGAGATATAAATAGGTGAAACTTAGAAAAGTCAACTATAAAAATCTAAAAACCACATTTTTGTTCATATTGCTATTTTTCTATCTAACAGGTTAAAATGTCTCTTTTATATTTAGCTGGGACCCGACTTAAAGAATAAGATAGCAGTGGATTCATGTTAGCTAGCTTGGACAGATTTTAAATTACAACTTTGTGATATATGGGCAAATGACCTGTTGTGTTGGGCATGGTTATAGTTTGAAAAGAACATCAAAGGTGGAGAATTTCTTAAACTTTCAAGTCCAGAATCACGGAATTTATATTGATTATTCCTAGTAAGCAGTTCAGAACATTTCGCAAAGCTGGTTAGCCTTGGTAGATTTTGATGTAGCCTGGGGGAGTATTTTGATGTTATTTGGTTTTGAATTGTATTTTGGTTTAGCTTGCATTTTGTGTAATGTTTATCATATGGCCTTGTCCAAATCTTTTGGATTGCCATATTTTGTATGGATTTTTAGATTAATAAAATCCTATTGCTTTTCAAAAAAAAAATATACTTAAGTGACATTGTTGATACATAATTTTAGGATAAGCAAAATGATTTTTATATACATAATTGTCCCTCTCACTAATATATATATATATATATATATATATATGTATGTATAAAAAGTTGAAGGAAAATGATATATGTTTGAATGTTTTCATCGACTTTTTGGTTGTTAGTTACATGGATAAGAATTAGTAACAATTCTTATAGAGAGATATATAATAGGCGAGACTCTCTTATAATTATATCTAATCTCATGTATTAATATGTTTAATCATTATAATTCGGCACAAAATTATCGCACTACATAGTAGGACAGTCCATAAATAAATAGTAAGAATATAATAAACGGGATAATTAAACTTTTAGTACATGTACTGGGACCCGACTTACAAGTTGATACCCAAACTGAAAAAACTTACAAACTGGTGTTTGTACTAGAAAAAACTTACAAACTGGTGCTTGTACTTGAATATTTATGTTAAATCGTTAAATTTGACTAAGGGCACGACGGAAAAGTCTGATTGACTAACAGAATCTACGTCATTAAATTTTTGGTACCTATACTAGAACTCGACTTACAAGTTGGTACTCAAACTGGTGGTTGATATGTATTTTTATTTTCAATTGGTTTTATAATTGTAATTAATACATTTTTATTATAGGACTATAAAGTGACATGATATTTTGAATTTATTTTTATCATTTTTTTTACCACCACTACTAATTTTTTAGCTAATATTAAATATATATTTAAAAATTAAAATTATTCTTAAAAAATTTCGTATTATAAAAATATTTTAATTAAAATTATTCTTAAAAAACTATTCTTAAAATTATTCATACTAATTTTTTAGCTAATATTAAATATATATGATGGAAGAATGTATATAAACTATTTTTTGAAAGTGTTCAATAGCATCATATATATATCTATCTAACTCATGGTATCTTACTTTATTTATTTTTTTGTGAAGAATTTTCTCATTTTAGGCAAAAGTAAAAATTTGCTTGAATTAAAGAAATATTGCACATGCATGTGCATATAACACTATAAATAAACAAACACTAAAACACAAGCCGAATGGAATCCTAATAATTAAACGGAAAATAATTGCAACAAGCACTAAAACACACATTTATGAGTCAATTAAAAGAAACTAGCAAATATGGAATCCTAATAATTAAACGGAACCCTAAAATTTAACGGATTGTAAGTTTTTACGAGTACAATCACTATATTGTAACTTTTTTTCAGTTTGGGTACCAACCTATAAGTTAGGAACCCTAATAATTAAATGGAACCCTAAAATTTAACGGATCGTAAGTTTTTTCTAGTACAAACACCAGTTTGTAAGTTTTTTCAGTTTGGGTACCAACTTGTAAGTCGGGCCCTAGTACAGGTACTATAAGTTTAATTATCCCTATAATAAACTTATTTATATAGTGACATTTCAAAATAAAGTAGCTCACTTAAATTAGAATTAAGGAAATAAAACAAATTTACTTTGATTCAAGGAAAAATGTCTGGCGCTGCTTTTGTTAGGAAAATTTTCATCATCCTAAGGCATCGATTGTCAACGAAAACCCTTTCATGTTTTTTCAGCGGTAAATGTGATCAACTGTAACTCATTTTCTAATTAACAAAAAATTAAAATCATTATTTTAAGAAAATGTTTCTTTTAAATTTACTGAAGAAAAAGTCGTTCACTTTCATCGCCATTATTAGTAGGCAGCAGAGTTCTTATTTATTAGTAGACCATTATTTTATCATATTCTAATGCGTAGGAAACAAAATCATAGAATATGTGTCTTTGAAGGATGCATATAAGCTATATTATGCATGAGGCTTGAAGCTTACGATCAGTAATTAGAACATTACAAATTAATATTTTCTTTCGCAACAATTTGATTTGATTTTGCCAACAAATATCATTTAGCAATATTAGACCACCAGATTAAAAAGGTTTTCATTACAACCCGTAAAAAGTTCTTGTCGATAATTTTGTAAATTAAAAAACTAAGAAAGTCAAACCACTCATTCTCTCTCCTAACCTATTTTTTTTCTTTCTCTTTCTTTAATCATAAAATTCAATAACTTTTTTGTTACAAATTCAAAATTGTCAATTTATATTTCGCTGGAAAGTTCTCGTCAAGATCTTCAAAACAAAATCCATTGCTGATATGTTTAAAATATTATGTCATTTTATATTTTTATTAAAAATAACAAAAAATTTAAGTGAGACTTTTTGTGAGATAACTATTTTTTATTATTATTTTTTTTATCTAATTTATGGTCCCCCAATATGAGTGAATGCATGCATGTGTTTAACTGACGCATTGTTTTAGGATGTAGCACACCTACTTTTGTTAGGAAAAGTTCTTTTCTAAAGTAATTGGCTCCTCATCCCGATTAATAGTTCAGCTGATCTAAGGTTTGATATTAAATTAACCATGTCTTTCTTATTTGCATCTTCAAAGTATATGAAAGGGCATGTTGTTCCACCACCAGTAGTTTAATTAACTTTTCATATAAGCTACCACCGGTACTAGTTTAATTAACTTTTCATACTCCCACCATTCTAAAATATATTCCATATGTTCTAAAATATACAATTATTATTGAATTTTTAAAATTAATTTAAAATATTTTTAAACTTAAGATTAATATAAATTTCTACTAGACTAGGTCAATAAAGAATCACTTAGGAAATAATATAAGATTTTATAGCCCAAAGTTTTTAATTATAAGGCATCATTTATATTGCTGGAAATCTATTTTAATATAGCTTGGCAAGGATTAAAATAATGATATTATGAAAACACAATAAGTCATGCAAATTGATTTGAGTGGGAGTTTATTATGGAAACAGAATAAGTCATGCTCATCTAATTTGATTGGGACTATCACTTGGATCATATCAAATCTGTTTCTAATATTTTTTCCTTCAATTAAACTTTTTCAAATTGTTTTATTTTGAAATTCAAAATCTTTGAAAATATGATTTGAAAAGATATCATCTCATATCCGTTGGATCATATCTCACTGTTGAAATTCTGTTCTTTTCTAACTATGATCTTGGCATTTATGCTAACAATATTTTATAACTATTAGTCCGTATATTATATATTCATCCTTCTCGACTAAAGAAAAGGAGCAGAACTATTCACGCTATACACATTACGATATTAAGAGTTCTCAAAGAAAATTTCCAACATCCATTTGTGTCTTGTTCTTAATCTCTTTTGGTTGAAAAATCATAGTTATCTTATAATTATAATCCTCCTTATTAAAACTTGTATTCAAGTTGTTTGGCTTGGTTGATCCAATAATGAATAAGGTTGTACAAAGGAAGCTCTAGAGGTTGCAGAGATGCAAAACAATTGCAGTCACGCAAAGGGGACAATCATGTCCAAAGATCAGAGCTTCTTTGTACATGGAATATTTTTAATTAATTGATTAATTTATTAATAAAATAAGTCTCCAATATCAGTTGGTATTGGACGTGGATTAGACCATTAAATTAGAGGATAAGGGTCGAACCACGTAAAAAATCTTGGTATGCTTATTATTTTGTTGGTTCTTTTATTCTGCATTTGAATTATTCTTGTCTGCATATTTTGTTTTGTTACACTCTCATGAATTAATATTAATCTAGACACTTAAACAGACAGTGTATCCTGTCTGAATAATATCTGAAGAACTTTAGTTAAAGCAGACACCAAAGCAGACAGATATACCTGTCTAATTTAATCCTGCAGTAGAAAATTTTAAAAATTGTCACTGATCATATACACCTATTCACCCCCCTCTAGGTGCACACATACACAGAATTACAAAATCTATTGTTGATATGTTTAAGAATATTATGTCATTTTATATATTTATCAATGAAAAAATATTTTTATTAAAAAATAACTACAAAATTTAAGTCAGACTTTTTGTGAGATAACTATTTACTCCCTTCGTTTCAGAATAAAAGTCCGAGTTGACTTTTTGCGCATATTAAGAAAGAAGATAAAATAACAAAATTGTCCATATTTAAATTCTCATTTAATTGCATAGTTTTTTGCACATGACTAGTGATGCTCAATAAATATGCATAGGGAATAAAAATATGACAATTAATATTAAGGGTATTATGGGCAAATTATTATAAAAAATAGATTATTTAAGGTAAGTAGACATTTAACTTGGAACTACTTAAAATAATAATAAAAATTTTTTTCTTGGGATGGAGGGAGTATTATTATTATTTTTATCTAATTTATGGTCCCCAATACGAGTGAATGCATGCATGTAGCACATGACCTACTTTTGTTAGGAAAAGGTATTTCTAAAGTAATTGGCTCCTCATACCAATTAATAGTTCAGCTGATCTATGGTTTGAAATTAACTTAACCATGTCTTTCTTATATGCATCTTCAAAGTATATGAAAGGGCATGCTGTTCCACCACCAGTAGTTTAATTAACTTTTCATATAAGCTACCACTGGTACTAGTTTAATTAACTTTTTATACTCCCACCATTCTAAAATATATTCCATACATTCTAAAATATAAGATTATTATTAAAATTTTAAAATTAATTTAAGATATTTTTAAACTTAAAATTAATATAGATTTCTTTAATTTTAGTCAATATAATGATAAATATTATAAACTGTTTAAAAAAATAAAAAGTATTACTCATTATAAGATGTATTGTTTTATAATTTTAAACGAATTATCTCAATTTTGAGTTTGAAAATATTTCAAATTGACTTTCAAAAAATTCAATACTGTTCTATATATAAATCGGAACGGTATTCAATATTGATTTTAAAGTCAACTTATGATATTTACAAATTCAAAATTGATATTAATTTTTTAAGTTTTATGATCAGTAATTAGAACATTAAAAATTAATATTTTCTTTCGTAACAATTTAAATCTTTTGCGATTCTCTGGTATGTTTTTTTTTCTAATTTGGGAGAGGGGTTGAACCTAAGATCTCTTACTTAGCAAGAGGCCTAATACACCAACTGAGTCAAATGTCATTGGTTGTAGTATATTTCTTTTAATTATATTGAATTATTTACCTTCATCTCGGCTCCTAATGGTTAACCTAACAACTGTTGAGTCCTGCTACAAATTTATATATATATATATATATATATATATGATCCATAGCCATTTGCATACATAGTTACAGTTGGCTATGGATCATTTCTTAGTCAATCCATCTTCAGCCGTTTTGCAATGTTGGACGACCCAGATTAAAAATGTTTCATTATTATCCGTAAGAAGTTATTGTTAATAATTTTGTACATTAAAAAACTGAGAAAGTCAAACCACTCATTCTCTCTCGTCTCTCGTAACTCAATTTTTTCTCTTTCTTCAAATTCAATAATTTTTTCAATTTATATATCGTTGAAAAACTCTTGTCAAGATTTTCAAAATACGATCCATTGTTGATATGTTTAAGAATATTATATTTGAAAAAAATATTTTTATTAAAAAATAATTAAAAATTTTAAGTGAGACTTCTTTGTGAGATAACTGTTATTTTATCTAATTAATGGTCCCCAATACGAGTGAATGCATGTGTTTGACTGAAGCGTAGTTTTAGGATGTAGCACACCGACTTTTGTTAGGAAAATGTCATTTCTAAATTATTGGCTCCTCATACCAATTAATAGTTCAGCTGATCTAAGGTTTGAAATTAAATTAACCATGTCTTTCTTATTTGCATCTTCAAAGTATATGAAAGGGCATGCTGTCCCACCACCGGTAGTTTAATTAACTTTTCATAGAAGCTACCACTAGTACTAAGTTTAATTAACTTTTTATACTCCCACCATTCTAAAATATATTCCATATGTTCTAAAGTATAAAATTATTATTGAATTTTTAAAATTAATTTAAGATATTTTTAAATTTAAAATTAATATAGATTTCTTTAATTTAATTTAGTCAATATAATGATAAATATTATAAACTATTTAAAAAAATTAAAAAGTATTACTCATTATAAGATGTATTATTTCATAATTTTTAACGAATTATCTCAATTTCGAATTTGAAAATATTTCAAATTGACTTTCAAAAAATTCAATACTGATCTATAAATTGGAACGGGGGCACGTACGTGGTATATAAGATCATTATTGATTTTAAAGTCAATTTACGATATTTACAAATTCAAAATTGATACTAATTTTTTAAATTTTAATCAATACAATAATGAAAATTATAAATAATCTAAAAAATACCATTCATTGTAAAATATATTACTTTATTTAATGAATTATCACAATTTAAATAAAAATATTTTAAATTAACTTTGAAAAATCAACCATCATCTTGTAATTTTGAAGGGAAGGAGTATAACCTAACTCATTTAAATTGCAGTTTATGTTTCAAACAATATACTAGTGGTAGCATCTATGAAAGTTTTGACTTTTGAGGAACAGCTTCCGATGTTATAATTATTCTGGGAAAATAGAAATCCATGGGCTGAAGTTGAAAATGTCTATAAACACAAAATATATAGTCCTTTTTTTGTGGAGTGATGCGGTATTATCTATGCGGTATGATATTTGGTGACTAAACACAATTTCCAATAACTTCTTCCCTAAATTTTTAATGTACTTGTATATTTGTGTAACCAAATACTAGTT
Source organism: Aralia elata (assembly GCA_034770075.1). NCBI lineage: Eukaryota > Viridiplantae > Streptophyta > Magnoliopsida > Apiales > Araliaceae > Aralia > Aralia elata. The sequence goes on from CM068384.1 coordinate 19,064,462, forward strand.
ACATTTTTTATATATAAAAAAAAACCTATGTATTTTGTCAATAAGTCTATTACTCCTTCTGTTTCACCGAAAAAATCATTAATAGATTTTTACAAATATTAAATATGTATTTTTCTTCGATTTTTGGTCTTTAAATTATAAATTGTTAATTTAGTCGTGGTGAAATTATAATAAAATTATGATAACAAATTTAAAAATATTGTGTTTGATACTCCTATCAATAAAATGAAAATTCTTTTTAAAATATAAATTATTTATAAAATGAGACTCGATTTTTTTGTGAAATGAAAGGAGTGCTAATTAAAATGGATCTTAATTTCATGCTGTTTAAAATATATAGTACGTCTATTTTAAATAGACCGTCTATAAAAACTGCATTGTGTTTACATTTGAAATAGCATCTACTATACAAACATTATATAATTATACTTAGCCACTGTAGACACCCAAATTTTGCGTTTTCTATACTAACCTTGACAGGAGGACAAAATCGTCAATTAGCCTAGCCTACGAGACGAAAGGTGGACATAAGTGCGAACACTCAAAGCCACCACGACGACTTGCGATCAAGGCTGACACGACGACGGGCGAAGCAAACGCCCATGAATGATGTGGCACTTTTCCCAGCGGTTCCCGGACTGCAAAATGCAAACCTTTCAGCAGAAACCGATGATTCGACACGAGAATCGAGGTGCAGTTTGAAAAACGAGAAAATCAGCCCACCCTGCCGCGGATCAATCTGCGACCAAACGATTAAAATAATGGTAGTGCGCAAGACGGCTGAAGTGCGCGGCGGGCGCGGGGAAACCGAGGCCAGCCGCAGATCAATCTGCGGCTGCCTAGGGCAGCCCCTTATCAGGGCATTTTGCATACAGAAACAGGGGGCGAAGAAAAAGAAGAAGGCAGAGGCGGCAGCAGCTTGAAAAAGAAGGAGAAAACAGCAGAAAATAAGAGAAATTAAGAGAGAAAAGAGTGAGAAATTGTGAGAAATTGTATCCATTTTGTGAGATTACATATCATATATTTCTACTCTATTCAATGCACAAATTCATACATATTGTGGGGATTATTTGCAAGGTGAAAAATCCTTTGTTTTAGCATTTTGTTTTACCATTTTTGTTAAGCTTTTGTCATCCGAATTATATTAAATGTAGTTGTTCTTGTATATTGTTGTGAATCCATGGATTGAGGGCTATTAGTGAGGGTTCCAAATGGAACGAAATTCCTCCTAATGGCCCGATGATATCCATTTGGTGAATTTTTAGCTCGTTGTAATGATGTATTATGCATAAATTGTTTAGATTGCTATTTTTAGGATCTTGTGGGTATATAGCGATTTTGGATGTGAGCCTAGGAACGCGACCCCGTGGTCCAAATCTGATGATGGACAATGTTGATGCATGTAATCCTTCATTGTAAATATGTAATCGTCGGGCCTTAAAACGACGCCAAGGCGAGAATCGTGGTTAAGGCCCCGTCATAGTGAAAGTATGCGATTGTGGGCGTTCGAGGTTATTTTGATGGCTTACATGCCCATGAGTAGCCCCAACGCATTTTAATGCTTGATTTGAATTATGACACGAAATTGATTTCAAAGCTAAACGATAAGATTTTCATAAAAATCAATCAAACTAGGTTATTAGAATCACGAGGCTAAAAATTGGAAATGCTAATGAATGTTGATTCCTATTCAACGAGAAGACTAAAGGAAAAAATCGGTTTCAAACATCAAAAAATGGTTTTATAAAAATAAGCAACGTTTTATTAAATCTTTATGCATAGGGTTAAACAGAGTCTAGAAGTTGCCCATCATTTGAGTTACAAAGGCAACGTATAGATCTCGATTCCTATTTTGACGAAGGTTTAGAAAACTCTTGTTTTTGCCAAAACGACACCTAATGAAAATCTCATAGTTTTTGACAATTAAAATCAAACCTTTCTCGTAAAGCTTTCTCGTGTATGCCGAAAAGACATTCCGAAGCGTTCTCAAATTAAAGCATGACTTTCTCCAAAAAATCCAAATGATTCTTTCATACAAACTCACCACAACATTCACATAGGCACACACACACACGCGCACATACACACACACACATATTCGAGAATTAAAGGATAGGAAAGTATCAAGATTGCGGTAACCGTGTTTCACGGAAGTCGGGGGGTGCCTAACACCTTCCCCTCGCTTAAGCAAGCCCCCGAACTCTATGAATCTCGGTTTGCAGACCAATTAATTCGGAGTCATATATGAGCCAACGATTTACGAAAACGAAACTCGGATGAGTTGGTACATCCATTTCAAATATACCAACTGGCGACTCTGGTTAATTGGCTCATCATAAAAAACGATCTTTCAAAACCCCGTCGACATCAAAGCCGACCCTTTTCCCCAAAATCACCTAATCAAAAGGCCAAAAATCGGAAAAGGACAATCGCATTAAGGACGAAAAACCGGCGTCGACAGCCACTATACAAATACAACTCAATTTTTTTATAAAATAATTTAAATATACTTTTAAATTAAAACTGTCTAAAATTAAAATTAGTTAAAAATACGCCCACGCGTCGCACAATAAATAAAAAAACGAGTAGAAGAATGACTAGTTTTTTTTCCTCTTTGATGTGAGACTTCTTTATGAGTTTATTAATTTATTCCTCTTCTAGTGAGATTTAATTTGTTCTTGATATTGTAATAATGTACTTGATTATGAAATTATACTGTATTCTTAAAAAAAAAAAAAAAAGAGGAAAAGAAAGTGAGACTTCAAATTATTTTTTTTTTAAAATGACTAGTTTGAATGGTTAAGACAAGTACTCCTATTTAATAGCAACTGCATCAGTCCATAAGCATAATTTTATGCAAATGAAAAGCCAATTGACACATAGAATGACTTCTACTTCTAAAAAACGCGGCCTCCATTGATAATAATTAAGTTACTAGGCTAATCGTGAATAGGTCTATACCATAAAATAAAATAATAATAATAATGAATAGGTCAACTATTTCCAACACAACACTTGTCCACTTGCAAAAACTAAGTTAAATGATTTTTTTATTTGGTGAATAGGCAATAAATATATGGCTGGATACGTAAATATATATTTTGAGATTATTATACGAGTATAAAAAGAATTTTTATTCAATTCCTTTATATTTTTGGTTAATTAGTAGAATAACAATTGATTAAATTATTGAAACTATATAAATTGTATCTAACAATGTAGCTAAGTAAAGAATAACGTCTGTATCCCTTAATTATGAGTGGTTGTAATTCATTTTTATATAAATTATGTTAAACAATGTAATAGGCTAAATAACTTTACACTTTATAATTACTCTATCCACCATTGATAGTCACTTTACAATTACGAGGATTAAAAACAACAATTAATAATACAACTTGATAATTAATACTCCTTCCGTCCCGTAAAGACGGACTTAGTTTGATTTTTTTTTAAATCAAATTGACTGATTTTAGAATTGATAATTAAGTAAATTTATTTATATTTTTGAGCTTCCAAAAATTAATTGAATGTTGTAGTAAATTAAATGTAATTTTTTATGATTGTAATTTCTTTACCTATATTTAAAAGAAATTTAGATAAATATTAATTCTAAAATGGGTTAATTTAACTTCAAAATTCAAACTAAATCAGTCTTTGCGGGACGGAGGAGTATTAATTTACAATTTCATCATGCTCTTTTTATTGAAATGTTGTACGAAAATGTTGTATTCAAGTTGCTTGAAAATATATTGAAATGTTGTATATTATAATTATAATTATATTAATACAACTCACAACACTTACAAATTATTTTCAAGTTATTTGCACACAAACGGAGGAGTATTAGTTTAGCATTACTTTATTAGATTAAGAAGTTTAGGTAACCGTCAAGCTGGCTCCATGATGGAAATCATAACCTCTTTGTCCCACTTTGAAAAGTTAGCTACCTAAAGGGAGAGACTAAGGTACCCTTTGCACCTATCAGTATTTTAATCTGGCCTCTAGATAGCCCTTTTCATAGGTCGCCTCGTTTACGGGTCCTGACTTACAAGTATAGGCTCTCAATGAAAGCGTCAATGATACAAACCTTAAATTTTTTGTCCCACCTTGAAAAGCTAGCAACCCAAAGATAGAAGCTTAGGCCTATATCAACCCACACAAAATTGCATTTGCAACCAATGTGAGACTATTCCTTACGGTCTAATATAGTATGGAGTTAGAATCAATACACCCATCATGCAAAGCCGACGTCTTCGTCAACCTATCTACCTAGCTATAGTGTCTTCATCCTAATGACACTAACCTGACGCCTTTTACACTTATCAGTGTTTTAATCCGGCCTCTAGATAGTCCTTTCCACATGTCGCCCCGACTTACAAGTATGAGTTCTCAATGAAAGTACCAATGATACAAACCTTATCCTATTTGTCCCATCTTAAAAAGTTAGTTATCCAAGGGGAGAGGTTAAGGCATATATCAACTCACACCAAGTTGTATTTGCAACCGATATGAAACATTTTTTTACGGTTTAGTATAGAGTTCGTATCACTCTACTTTGCCTATTAGCTAACCTCTTTTACTTTTCCTATGAATGGTTTGAATATGCAACATAAATAACAAGCATGTACAGGGAAAAAGATAAAAATGTTTGAGAGGAATATGACTCACAAGAGAAAATCAAATTTGGGTGTAAGGTTTGCTACTCAAAAATGTACCATTTGATAATATATAAAATTATGCAACACCTACATAGGGCCGGTCCAAACTTTTTAGAGGCCTCAAGCCAAATCTTAAATTGGGGCCTTTTTTTAACCATTAAATACTAAATTAAATGAATATCTATGATTTTTTTAATTAGAATTACATTTTTCTTGCTCTTTTAGATACACAATTATTGATCAAACTTTTATAATTAACTTTCTCTAACATGTTCTTTTCAATTGATAAATTGCTAATCCACTTAATCTTTCTTGGGACATAGTCGATCTTAAGTAAGATTTTATCAATTTTAATTTTAAAAAAGTTCTTTCTGTAGAAGCAACTGTTATAGGAATTGTTAATAAAATTCTATATGTGATGCATGCATTTGGAAAAGATTCTAATTTTTCTATATAATTCAGAATGTCAACTTGAGTGTTCTTCTTTTCTTCCGTTTGTATAACTTCTTTTAAAAATTTTAATTACGAAAATAAATCTAAACCATCAATATCAATGGAATTTTTATATGCGAGAGATTTTTGAGATAAAGACATTTATCATGCAAGCTATTATCATCAAATGATTTTCGAAACTAAATAGAAAACCAAAAAGTTCTTCATATAAATGAAACTGTTCAAACCTTTGCTCAATTGAGGAAATAGCTTGATCAACTATAAATAAGAAATAATCAATTCTAAAAGATTCTTCAACAGATTTGTGTTATCTTGTGATCAACATTTTTATCAAAGTGTTTTTTCCTACGAATTACACATTTTTCTTGAAAAACCGATTCAATTTTCAATTCTTTAGCAATCTCTATTGCTGAATTCATAACAATTGTAAATCTAGTTTCTCTATACTTTTTGAAAAGATCTATAAGAGTTTTTAATTGATTTATAGCCACATCAATATGCATATCTTTAGATTGTAAAATTTTACTAACTGAATTGACTGTAAATAGCATATTATACAAAATAGTCAAGCTCAATAAAAACTCAAAATCCCCAAACTCATATTTTGCTAAAGAGTTAGCTTTACTTCTTGTTTTGGAATCTTGATCACTACTTTTTGCCAACTCTAATAAAGCATCCCTTATTTTTGGAGCTTGAAATCTTATTGCTTTAACACTTTCAATGCGACTTTCCCAACGTGTTTGTGATAACGGCTTAAGAGTGAATATCAATACATTCTTTTTTAAAACATTCCATCTTTTTGTTGAAGAGGAAAATAATGTATATAAATGTTGTACCACTCCAAAAAAAGATACAGTTTTAGTTCAGGAGTTTGTCATATCATAAAGCATTAGATTAATGTTATGACTACCACATGGTGTGTAAAATGCTTTAGGATTAATCTCTAGAAGTCTTCTTTGTACACCTTGTTTATTTCCTTTCATATTAGATTCATTATCATAACCTTGTCCTCGTATGTCATTAATGTTAAGTTGAAGTTTTGTCATTACATTTATAAGTTCATTAAAAAGACCTAAACCAGTAGTGACATCTACTTTTATAAATTCTAAAAAAAATAGTCTTATATTTTTATTGGACTTGTTGAAATATCCACGCATCTTAGTATGAGAGTCATTTGTTCTTGATTACTTATATCAGGAGTGCAATCAAGTATAGTTGAAAAATATTTTGCTTCTTTAACTTTTTTAATAATTTTACTTTATTTCATTTGCTATCAATTGTATCAATTCATTTTGAATTTTATGACCAAAATAATGTTTATGAATCTCACCTTTTTGAATACGATGAATATGTTCTTGCATCACCTGTGACAACCCGAATTTTTGATAATAAAATTGAAATATGAATTTAATAAATAAAATTGTTATTATGAGACGTATCGGGTTTGAATGTAAAAATATATGTGTTATATATATTTATGTGATTTACGTGGTGAACTTAATATGTATATATAAATATGAAATAGATACATATATTTGGAACAAAAGAGTTAATAAATAGTTAATGTAACGATCGTGAATCGTGAGTAGTTTGGTAATTCAAGCTTATGAATATTATTGAATAAAATGGATTTTTATTAATACTATTATGTGTTAAGCGTTTAAAGGTTATATTATAACCTAGATTATGCGCATGCGATGATTATAAGTGTTGTGGTTTCATAGAAGCGAATAGAAAGATTTTAAGAAATAACGCTAAAATACTATTCACGTGGGTACTATTTATGCCAAGAACGCTATTTATTGAATAAAATAAATAATTTGATGGAGATTATTATTGAAATAATTTATTTGGTGTAAATGTGTTAGCCAAATATATGTAGGATACATGTACATTTAGATGCATGATTATGGTAAGCTAATTAGCTAGTAAATAGCTAACCCAATTAAATGAGTCCAATAATGAATTAAATTAGTGGACTAATAAATGGCTAAATGAAATTCTAAAATTTGTTGTTAAATCCAAGAATAGGATATTGTAAGAGCCCATTTGTAAGTTTAATTGATAAAGTCCATATCTAAGCCCAAAGTGAAGCCTAAAATTTAAATCCAATTTGTAAAGTCAAAATTGGTTAAATGGGTGGATGAATAGAGAAAAAGTAAGCAATTTTCATGGAAATTATAGAAGGCTACAAGTGAGATGAAGCAAATGGAAGGCTACTGTTCTAATAAACTAAAGGAGCAACATAGAATAAGTGGGGACCGAATGCTTTTATTAACTAAGGAAGAAACAACAAGAAAACAAAAGAAAATGGGAGAAATGAGAGCAGTTGCGGGAGGAATAATGCAAGTGAGAGAGAGAGAGTGGGGGACAAAGTAACATCATGCCTAACATTCTCCTTTCCCATGTCTGACCAAATACCTTGAAGACACCAATTACTTCCTTTACTATTATCCATTCCAAGCTCATTTCATTTCACCGAAATTGCTAAGTAAGAAAAACTTCAGCAATATTAGAGAGAAACGAGAGTGCATGGATGGAGTAGAGAGAAGAGAAGAAGAAAGCTAACAAGCTTTAACTAAGCCATCATCCATATATCTTCCATTCATACCTTGTTCACTTAATATCATCCAAGTATCTAAGAGTAAGAGAGAAAGAAAAGCTTGTGAGCTTAATATTAAGTGAGGGTTCGAATGAACCAAGGAAGAAGAGAAGAGGAGCAAGAGAAAGCATTCATCATCCTCTAGCTAAGCAAAGGAAAATCGAAGGAGGTAAGAAAATAAAACCTTTAAACTTTCAATTTTCAACTCTCAAGTTTTATATTTTGTTAGTTGTTGCTATGGTTATGAGTTGATGAAGAACTCAAGAATGATGTTCAAATGCTAAACTAATTGTTAATAGCATGAAAGTGGAATCAAAATGAACAAAACCCGAACCTATGCGTAATGGATGAAAATATGACTAAAGGACTGTTAATGGACTGTTTTGGACTCATTTTGTGTTGTGCTCAAAAACTAAAAAATGGGTTTCGGGATGATGTGTGGTACTCCTATGAGTTACGAACACAACCCAATTGGAACGAGGGAAAAATCCCTTGTAACGAAGTCATGGCGGATTTTCAAGTGAAACATATAAAAACAACTAGTTAACCGTGGTCATGTCCTAAGTCTGAAAATTTAGTTCTGTAATAATTGGTTATGCTCTTATGAGTTATGGAAATAACCCAATTAGAACGAAGCAAAAATAAGCTAAAACGAATTTATGATGAACGTTTTCGTAAAGAAGGTTAACAACTGAAAATTAGTGGACCTTTAGGCAATTTCGTGGCTGGTTAAAGTTTTTAGAAAATTTTAATTTTCTGGAAGAGTATAGTACACTGAATAAGGAATCCATAGCCTCAAGAATAGACCTATTCCGATGTCAGACGAATGAGTTATAATGTTCGGAAGTTAGTGCATCAAAACAGTCCAATATGAAAAATCAGATTCGGACCTACCTATTGTATGAATTTTTTGGACTTATGTGTTCAGAATTTGAAAATGGTTAAAGCATAAAAAATTGTAGCCCCAGAAGTTAGCTTCGTGTGGGCGCAAGAATCCCTCAAAAAGATTTTAACACGAATTAGTTTGACTGTTTTAGCGAGAGAGGATAAAACTAGCCAGATTTTTTGTAACAATCTGACCTTGGTTGTAAGAAGTGAATATCTGTTTTGATTGAAGAAAGGCCTAAAACCAAGACCTAAATAAGATTAAAGTAGATTGTATAAGCTTTAATTTGACATAAGAATGAACGAAAACAGATGAGTAACGAATGAGATGCGATAAAAATAAAAATAGTATTTTGTTAAAGAAAGAAAAAAAACTGTGAAGACGAGTTTTATAACTCGGATTGTGATGAAATTTGTAAAGATGGTATATGTTGATGCGTAATAGCATATTTTATTGTAAGAAAAAGAATTTTTAGGATTTTAATAATATTTGGATGTAACTCTGAATAATGAAGATTGTTGAAATAGTTAACACGAATGTTAAAATATAATTACGAGATGTAATTGATGAAGTTAATGTTATGATGAGAAGATTATTATATTAATGAAATATTCGATGATGATGTAGATGACTAAGAATTGAGTACGAGAGAAAGAATTATTGTATGTAATTAATATAGATGATAAACTAGTACGATGAACACTTATAATAAAAGTGGTAAAAAGTTATATGGATAACTAACTAGCATCCTCACATTATTAATTATGTAGGTCATGCAAAGGATGCAAAACATTAGCGTAAGCTGGATAAGCGTATCAGGCAAGTTTTTCAATACTTGTTGCTATGTATTATGTGAAATCCTTGTGATGCTTTTATGTGTACTATATGTTACAAATGTGATGTTAAACTATAAATATTCAGTTGATGATTTAAGTTAATTGTTCTATGCGAACTTTAGAACATGAGAAATGTGATGTATGTATAAAATGCGAAGTATGTATAGAATGAGAAGTATGGGCATATTTTAAATACGATGCATGAGAGAGAGAGATAAATATGTACAAAATGTACTGTTTAAGAAAGATGAAACATATATAAATGCGCAGAGAATGATGAAGCATGTACAGAAATGCAAATTATGAAAAATGTGAAGCATGTTGAATTGTGAATTATGTGTTATGTGATAACTGTTAAACTTACTGGGCAACGTAGTTGCTCACCATTGCCATAAATAATTATTTTTAGCCAAGCTAGAGTGGGCCGAAGAATTCGATAAAGTCAGAGGAAATGATTAGTTAATGATTAAAGATAATTTGTATTAATTATAATATTAATACGGATGCAATATTGTATTGAATATTAGATGGTGTATTAGTAAAGGTCTTCGTACCTGGGATTAGACGAGGACATGTTGTAATAATATTGTAATTATATTTGTCTAGTAATATTATGTTGTATGGGTAATACCATGACGTACTGGACTCGGGCCTAAAGGTAAGACCCGAATTTCAGGGGGGCGTTACATCACCGGATCAAATTCTGTGATCATTTCAATTAAACTTAAAAAAATTCTATTATTTTAGTGATAAATCTTTTCTTTTGTTCCTCGAAATGCCAAATTATTTTTACCTAAAGTCTTCATAATTGCAATAATTCTTTGTAATACATTTTTTCAACAATCTTTCTCTTTGTTAATTTGTTCTTGGACACTTTTATCAATTGTTTTATTTTTCAATAATCTTATTTGTAAATCACTCCGAGTGTTCATATTAGTAATATGATCACTACTTGTTTCATGTCTTTTAATATTACCACTAAGATTTCTCCAATCACTAGTTCATTGATTAGCTAATTGACTTGTATAAGTTTCTGAATTGAACAACTTGCAACAAAAACAAAATACACAATCTAATTCACTTGAATACACTAGCCATTTTTTATCATATTTCTCCCCATTTAATAAAGTTCGAGTGTAATATGTAGTAGAAAAATGCCTAGAGTTTCCATCTTTAGGAAATTCTAAATCATTATATCTATTTGGACCCTTTTCTACTAACAAATCTCTCAATTTTGAGTCAATATTTTTTCATTGTGTTGGATCATAAATATTTAGAGGCCTATAATCAAGTGTCCGTTAATACATTCATTTGCTTCTAAATTGTTTTCATGTTCTTCATCAAAAGTAGGTATATTACAATTTTGACTATCATTCGATATATTCTCATTAGTATCTTTTGATTGACTAGCATTAGGATTATTTTCATTGTTATCTTTCGATTGACTATCGCAACGATTATTTTCATTTGTATCTTTTGATTGTGTTATTGTATTATCTTCTAACTCTTTAAAATGAACTTCTTGTTCATTTGTGGAACTTTCACCTAATTTTTCTATAATATTTTTTTTATTACTGGTAACAAATTTTTCAAGAGCTCCATTTTGAGATCAATTAATTTTTTTACTCTTTTTTCTTTTAAGTTTTTGATACCCAAATTCATATTTTCAAGGAGCCATATAGTGCTTAGAAAAAACTTGTAATAAGCCAAAATATTAAAACAAATAACAAACAGATACTTTCCAGCCAAAAAACAAATAACAACATATACTTACCAACCAAAAAACAAATAACAGACTTTTTCCTCCAAAACAGGTAACAATAGTACCTAATTAACAAGTAAAATTTAATAAAATTAAAATAGAAAAGTATAGAACAATAGAACCTAATTATGCTGATTTAGTGATTTATCCCAAGATAAAATACCTGAACAATGAACATCACAAATTCACAGTTTAAGAAATATTAATTTACAAATCCTAATTGCAAAGAAAAAAAAATTACACAAGTGAGTAAAGATTGATATTATTACCTATTGATGTGTTGAATTCAATTTTTGTAGAAGATCTCAACACTCAACTCCTCAAATTTGAAGCAAAAAAAAATATAAAAGATTAAAAGATATAATATTTATTGATAATTATAGATTTGTAGTTAAAGAAAGAGACTTATTTAGAGAGAGAAAGTGAGAGGCATATAAAGAGAGAAGTAGAGAGTTTGAGAGAGATAAAATGCGTATACAATACTGAATAATTTATAGAGGTTCACTGGTAGAGGGAGAGAGAGAGAGGGAGAAAGAGAAAGACTAAAATAGTGGTCAGTGGGCCTTGGGAAAAAAGAAGAATAAATTTCAGCCTTCCATTAGAGAGAAAAAATATCTTGTATGATTGTACTTATAGCTAGTGCTTTGCTGGGAAAAAAAAATTTTAGGCTCTTTTAATGGGCTCTAACATATATGAATTATTAAAATATGGGGGGCCTTCTCAATTTTGGGGGCCTCAAGTCGTTGCTTAAATGGATTAACATATGGGTCGACCCTGCTGCAATATAAACCCTAGAGGTAGTTTTGAGGGGATCCCAATTAGGGAGAAGCTGTCATATTCTTTGACCATTATATGAAATTTTATAATTTTTTGTTGCATTGACTATATTAAATATTGCATTTGTGCTAGCTAGCCCACAAACAGGGCTCTAGAGTTAAATTATTAATAATTGAAATACTCTAAGTACAAGAAATACTACAAGATATTTTTTTTAAAAAAATGATCCATCTGTTTTAAATATAAGAATTTTTGAAGTCAATGTAAGACATTTTCAGACTTAAAATTGACATAAATTTGTTTAATATTTGTCAATATAGTGGAATATTGCCACCTATTTAAAAAATACTACTTATTAATTTGATATTTTTATTATATCTGTCGAGGATTAAAAAAAACTATAAAACTACAAGCCCTATTTGAAAGGAAACCATGCAAATGTTCGGAGTTTTTGTGACGCCCCCAAATTCAAGTCTCTACTATCCGAATTTGGTCATCACGATCCAATATAAACATCCACCTCTAAACAACATACAATAACTAAATGCGGAATATAATAAACATATGTTGTTTATTTGAAAGGTGTTACTAGTCCCAAGATACTTCTGTCTAGCCGAACAATGGCTTAGACTTAATTCTGAACAGTTTATGCAATTATAGAACTTTAATTATTGCACAAGTCAAAGACTGTACGAAATCAATTGCACCAAGTGCGAATCTCAATAATATTGATGTGGAATGATTGCAAAGAAATTAAATCACTTAGAACATGCTTGGAAATGAAGTTCCAGCTTAAAATAATGAACTCGAATAAAGCTATGGAAAATTGGTTCTCAACATATACGGTGAATGAAATTAGGGAACTTGCAACAATTAAAGTTTCGGAATAAAGAACTTGCAACAATTAAAGTTTTGGGATAGAGAACTTGCAACAATTAAAGTTTCGGAATAGAGAGCTTGCAACAATTAAAGTTTCGGGATAGAGAGCTTGCAACAATTAAAGTTTCGGGATAGAGAACTTGCAACAATTAAAGTTTCGGGATAGAGAACTTGTCTAATAGCTCAACTACAATAAACTAGCTCTAAATTAAATTGCGTGAAACGATCTAACATTAATAAGCAGATTCCTAAGTTAGCACAGTATAACTATCATGAGTTTAAACTTACAAGAGATTACACACCAAGTAATCCTATCACATAGACACGTAGTTGTAACCATCTATACTAAGTCTATAAACATTACTTCCCATCTTAGATAGATGAGTTAACAAGTCTAGAATACCTCGATTTTATGCATCACGTAAGCTCGAACACATAGCACATCAATTAAGTCATGCAATACAGCTTAGAACATACATACATACATACATACATGCTGCAAGGCTCTGTTTACAAATTAAACAACTGGGCAAAACTGGCGACCGGCGCGACCGCGCTGGTTTTTTCCTTAAGAGTGGCGCGACCGCGCCACTCACTAGACAGACTAAGAATGAGATTTCCTTCAGCAGGAATCCGAGCCTATTCTCTTAGCATGAAGCTACTGATATTAATCACATATACATGCTCATAAGATTATTAACTAGGGTTTGAAACCTAACATGCTCATTCTAATTTCAATCCAAGGTTATGAGACTTTACGTTGGGAAATTCCTACGCTTTAGGCCAAACAAGTCCATTTCACCAATAGTCCGTTATTATGATCATAATGTCCCATAATAAGACTAGACAATACTTAATACGCATGGTTGAATGTAAACAACACGTGCACATGCTAAATACATAGCTTACACTTGGAATTCATGCTTTAAACATGCTCGCACATACCAAAATCATATTTAACTAAATGGTGCTCATATCAATCATGTCCAGAGGCATCATAAGTCCTAACAATTGTGCTTGTATGGTCAGAACACAACTTCCACAATATTTGACAATACGCATCTATAAACTCTATATTTTCTTTGAAAATCACACTAAAGCAACTCATGCCACATAGCTCATGCAAGACAACTTGGAAATCATATCTCGCATGCATTTGAACACATATATAAGTTATATAAACATACTCAAATGGTCAGATTATAAAGAGACCCCCATTTGATAATTTCATTTCGAAATTCTTAAGTTTCCTTTTTGAAATTACATACATAGAGTAACATATGCAACTCATGGTATTTACAGGGATTCTAGATACATAGCAACATATTTTTATGCATGAAGGAACTAGGCTAGCATGCTCAAAACATCAGAACATAGCAGCTCTTTCTGGAAGCTAGCGCGACCGCGCTGGTTTTGGCCTGCACTGCTTTAGGTTCAGCTCTACTTCTGCAGAACTCAAAAATTAATATGGCCTAACCTTTCTAAACACAATTCAGTGCAACCACATTTGTCCCAAACATGTATATAGACCCATATAACATCTTTACACTAATTAACAAACTAATTAGCAAGAATCATGGATTTCATGGAATTTCATAAACTAAAAATTTATAACACAGTGTACCTTCTTGAAGCAAATTTGAAATCCTTAAATGCTCAATTTCAGATTACTCTCACTCTCAACAATGCTCACTCACTATACTAATCTATCAGAAGATTTAGCAACTGAATTTATGAGGAAGAAGCTCCAATTTATAGAAAAATTAGTACCCAGACAATGTTCTTACCCAATTTGAAGAACCAATGAGAAGAAGAAGAAGCTATTGGATAATAGAGATTTGGTGAATTGCCCATCTTCTTCTTCATCATTGTTACCATCTGAAGCAAGTTACCATAGGCCTCATGCCTATTGCTGAGAAGAAGGAAGAAAAGAATGGATGGGACTCCCACTGTTCATCTACTATTTGGTTTCTCTCTCTCTAAATGTAGAACACGGTTTGGAAATAAATGGGATATGTCTCATAACTCTTGTCCCAAACTAAAGCTACTTAGGTAAATAAATCATATAATTAAAAATCCAATTAATCTAGTATACATTTATTACCCAAATTCGTAAATACATAAAAGATGGAATTAATAACTTATGCTAGTCCACTTAGTATTAAATTACTAAATAGACTATTACAGAATAATATCAATATTACACACATTAATTAATAATTATATTAATTAATCTATGCAATTAAAATTCCTCCACTATATTCAAATAAATTGAATATTTAAATAAATAAATAACTTTATCAATTCTCCCGTTATTGAACCTCAGGGCTAGTCCACTAATTTAATTAAACTATTAGTGACTCTCCTTTAATAACCTTGACAACTATGCGAAGTCACATAATCACATAGCCAATTAATCACACAAAATTTAAATAAGCATACAAAACTAACTCATTAAAAATTAAAATTTATATTTAATTAATAATGGAGTTTAAAATTTTACGGTCATTACAGTTTTGTCTTATCCTTTCTTACCAAATGAAACCAACATAATCTCTTATATTTAAGGCTATTGATAATGCCAGCAAATGCACAATAAATTTGTTATCAGAAAAATAAATGTATCTGAAAGTTTAAAATATTATTAAAATAAATATAAAAGTATCGCTAAATGCACATTTACTCTGATAGTAAATTTATTATTATTGGCATTATCAACATCCATATTAAAGGACAGTTAATTTTGGTGATGTCTGGATTATACACCAGATGAACCGCACACATCACATTTGTATTCCAAGGGAATGGAATGTTTGTGACAAAATTTTGAAGATATTACAAAGTCGGACTTCTTTATTATTCTTTGGGCCGGGGCACATTAGTTTTTATTCTTTTATAAAATTTAATGTATTTTTCGCCCCAACGATGTAAAACCTTGTCTAACCACCTAAATAGAAGTAAATCAACATTTACTTCTTTGCCTCACATATAATTTAGTAAACAATCAATATTGATCTCTTTCAGTATTAAGATCAATAAAAAAAATTATGTCCAACTTAAAAAATAATAAGAATATATAGCATATTTGAATTCCACAATAACACAGAGATAAATCTCCTCACGCATGCTTCTTATTGCACTTTTGTCATACAAACACTAATGCTACATTGGTATTGGAGGAATATAATTGGTGAATGAATCCTGACTGGAATGAGTCATTCTATACCCTTTCTCAAGTAATAAATTTCACAAATTTGTCAAAAATGAGCATAATTTATTTCATTTCAATGGAATAACCAAACACAATTTTTTTCATTCTATAAGAATAAATATTTTCATTTTCACCTTGGTTCCTGCAATCCAAACATAGCATATTATACTTATGATAAATCATAAAATATATAAGCTCCAATGAATAAAATTTGCTTCCTTTCAATCTTAAAATAGAGCATAAATGGAAAAATAAAACTCCACTTTTAAGATCTAGATAGGAGAAACGTATTCTCAAGTGGTCACCAATAACCATACGTTGTTCCCTCGACTCCCTTAATTATAGTTGGCAATTCAACTTAATTCCTTGAAATTGAAATTGATCATGTTCGAAATTCTACAGAATTGAGATTTTAATTTTAAAGTTTGGAGTTGAATTGTCAATCACGATTATGCTTTTTTCTTTTCTTTTCTTTTTATTTTGAAGAACAACCAAACAGGCTGAAAATTTTATTAATATATCTAAATCATCTGATACAATCAAATGAATAAGACTAAAAAAAATTTCTACCATCTAAAACGTGGACACATTGATCCCTCAAACTCTGCACCAACATGAGCAACTCTACTACCATACTTTGAAACTTCATTGAAAGATATATAAACTGAATCATGGTGCAAAGAACGACAATCCGCAACAATATCATTCTGTTACGAGTTCTCAATTCTTTCCCGATTGTCGTTGGCAAGAACCTAACACTATTGATGACTAGACCTTCCTTAGGTCTGAAAAAACTAGAGGCCTCCAGAGAAAAATTGATATCTCCGTATACATTCCGAGCCTTAAATTCTCTTACTTTTAGCCATATCCATTGGTTCCTTGGCATTTTCATCAAATTTTCTTTCCTTGTTTGCGGGAAAACTAAACTATATGGAAGAGTAAGTTTAAGTTTGAGTGGACAATCAAATTTCAAGTTGTCTCTTAGCATCACCTTAACCTGCACCTTATACTTCAACCCTTCTTTTAACTTTTGCATCTCATATTTTCCATGAACTTTTACCCAATCAAGTTCAGTTGTTTCAGCAATCTCAGTAAGCTTTCCACTGCAAAATTGAAGTAACGAGTAATAAACTTGGTATGAAAATTGGAACGAAATGAACTTAACCACCTATGGTTTATACGATTTTGCATTTCACCACTTGTGGTTGAAAAATCGCTATTTAATCACCTGTGGTTTAAAAAAATTGCAAAGTTTCTCTTTTTCATCCAACTTAACAGTGAGTGTAGTTCACTCGCCCAAAAGCAAGAGAATGACCTATTTGATGGCTATATTCTTTGTGCAAATTACTAAAATGCTGTCTTTAGCTTATATTTAACTTTTTCAAAATAGTAAGATACCAGCTCATTTGATCTTTTAACTATTTTCTCATTTTTTTAATTAATTGGTGATTATTAACCAAATTAATTTTATTATTTTAAATTTTAACTCATAAGATTAATAAATAAATATTAGTCACACATTATAAAAAATACATTATAATTTTCTAATATCTTTTTTAAAAAAAATATTAAGATTGAGTTTTCAATAATAAATGTGCGACCACTATAGTACTTTTGTGACTCAAGGATTTCAATTTTTTATTTTTTATTTTCATTTTAATGCATATATTTCAACAATATACATGTATTAAGAAAACTAAATTTGTCAAAAAAAATAAATAAGTGAGTCAAATTGAGTAGTTAGATTTTTTGAAATTCATTCATTCTTTCCTCCTATAGAGAATCATTCTTTCCTCCAATAGAGAATTTATTGTTCTCCCTTCCTTCAAAATGGGTATCTTTATAGTTTATGTCTCATTAGCTTTATGTATGCTTGAAATTGAAAATACTGTTCATTATTTTCACTTTGATGCCAAGAAAACTACGAGAAAGAAAATTAATTCTCGAATTCTACAATTCATGTTGTTCGATTTTTTAAATTATATAATTTGATGCCAAGAAAGCTTTTTGAAATGATTGTATAATATTGATATTTTAATAGTTGTATATTTTTTCTGATAGTATTATAGTTGTATTTGTTTTACAATTATTTATTTTAAAATTAGTTTTTCAACTGTATTTTATAACTAGACTGTTTAATAATTTTATCATAATATAACTAAAGATTTCTAAAAAATAAATGAACTTTTATTCTCTTTGAATATATATGTTGATAAATATTGATCTATATAAATATTTAGATGGATCATAAACTATTAAAGAGAGTCGATGCTTTAAAATATGGTCAAAAGGATCATGAAGGGCAAAATAGATATTAGCCACCTTTTCCTAACGGTGTAAAGACAGAAAATTGAATACGAGGTAGTGTGCAATGAAAGCTCAAGTATGGGTGGTAATTTGAAGGTTTTTTAACCACATGTGGTGAAGTGCAAAAACATATAAATCATAGATGCTAAATTGCATTTTATCTTCTTTTTTTTAAAATAACTCGTATTTTAAATGTGAAGACAAAATAATATTTTAACCATAGAGAAATTCTAAATAAATTGTGTGATAAATTTTGCCTATAATTTTTTTAATATACAAACGGTTGGGCTTTAATTTTAATTTATTTTTATTTTTTTGAAAAAAAAAGTAACAATATATGCAACGAACTGTTATATTTAATGATTTATTTGAGATATACTAAAAGTGAATACAAAGATATAATTAACTTGTTATGTTTGAAAAACAAATGCACATTTATATTATTAATATAAAAGAACAATATTCTTAAGTTTATCATCGCAATTACATTTCATACTATAACACTATCAAACTAGAAACTCAATAAGACCAAAAATGATAGCCTAGTAGTAAGGTCTCTTCTTATACTCAATAAGAATCACCAAATAGAATTCTTTTTATAAAATCAAAGGAATAATATTTGTGATTATATTGTCTAAATTTAAATTAATTTGCTTTACTTTAAAATTTTAGAATTATGAATTTGTGTATTTCTTATACATGCAAATAGGTACCTATATATAATGAAATTTTTATAAAGTTTCATGGAGCATGACCCCATTGCCCCAGTGTGGGTCGTCCCTACCCTAAGGAATGAAAATTTAGCAGAATTTGAAATAATTCATTTTATTCTAATAAAAAAATTTACATAATTTTTTCATTCTATTCTTATCTTATCCTGCAATTCAAATGTAACATAATTTGGTGTTAATTAGAATATATTTCCACACTCACCCTCTATTTTCTTGAATGCAACTCCAGTTCCATCCATGTGATAGAAGAGGGAATTCGAGATCCCTGGCAGTCAGCTGGGCTAAAAAACTATATAAAATAGTAAAAGTGATATTATTAAATATATTTTCTTTGTTTTAAATTATAAGATCAATATTAACTTTTTAAAAGTCAATTTCAAATTGAAAACTAACATGAATTTATGTCAATACAATTATAAATATCATAAATTACCTAAAAAGTGATACTAGTTATAGATTTATGGGCCGATAATAAAACTGTCCCCCCAAATTTGACTGAAAATTAATTTGTCTCTTAAAGTTTGGGAATCATCAATCAATATCCCTAATGTTATGTTTGGATTGAAGAAATAGAATGAAGAGTGGAATGATTCATTCCATTCTAGTTGGAATGAGTTATTCCATATGCTCCTCCTCTATCAAAGAACTAAACACAATTTTTTTTATTTTAATCGCAACTAAACACAATTTTTTCATTCCATAAGAATGAGTTATTCCATTCTCACCTTCATTACTCCAATCCAAACGTAGCATAAGTATTTTAAAAGAACATTAATGTTGTTCTTTTTTGACAGTCCGACCAACTTACTTGTCAAAGATGGACACTTGTCAATAAATTGTGAAGTTACTACGAATTAGATACGGTTTTGAATTATTCAAACGATAGCCATATGTATATACTATTATATTCGTGTGTGTGTGTATATATATATATATATATATATATATATATATAAGTAAACCTAAAACTAAGTTAATATTAAAATTAAAACTAATTTAACATGAAAGCCAGATCGTAATAAAAATTAAATCTAATAAAATCTTCAGACTAGTCTTGATCTCTCTCCCCACCATGCAAATCAATTCCGTAGCAACCAAACCAAATCAACACCAACAATCATCAGCATACGATACCAACCAAATTAGTTCCATAGCAACCAAATCAACTGGGTCTTGATCTCTCCCGCATCGTTAATAACCTAACTAAATCAACAAGCACACCACGTCGACGATCGTGAATCAACTGGGTTCTTGCCTTTTTTTGGCTTCCCCGCGACGAATTTTGGTGGGTTCGACCAAGTATATCACGGGGACAGCGGGACTGCAAGTTCTTCTATTTTTCATTCCCTTTCTTTATTTTTATGTCGGTCAGGTCTTGCGATGAAGTTTGGCAGCGACTGAGAGAGATTTGATGTTGAATTTAATATCTATATTTGACTTATTTGAGACTGTTGATGTACAATTTGTGCTTTTAGTTGTTATTGATTAAGGGTTATGATTAACTTAGGGTTTGACATTAGGAAGAAGAAGATGGACGGCCAGAATTGAGAACGATGGAAGCGCCCATAATTGATTTTGTTGATTGTTAGGACTAAAATTAGCAGCCCATGTGTTTTGCACCAATTAGCCGCCACCCACCACCCACCACCCACCAACCACCAACCATCTAATGGTAGGTGGCCAAACTTTTGCCTTATTTTATTTGTTTTACCAATCAAGCTCAACTATAAATAGGCATACATACAAAGGGTAACACACAACAATTGGAGATAGTGCAAAGCATACAAAGCAAGCACAAAACATTATACAGGTGCAAAGGAATTAATCCGAGAATTCTAACGGT
This sequence comes from Aralia elata, assembly GCA_034770075.1. Taxonomy (NCBI): domain Eukaryota; kingdom Viridiplantae; phylum Streptophyta; class Magnoliopsida; order Apiales; family Araliaceae; genus Aralia; species Aralia elata. Next base: position 19,085,410 of record CM068384.1, read on the forward strand.
GGAAAGAAAAATAGCTCATTTGAATTATAGAAAAAAGTGAGAAATAGAGAACATAATTACTAATATTATTTTCTTCAATTTGTATAATATTTTCATAGTAGATTTCTGAGATCTCTCCCATGGTTTTTTTTCAATTTGAGTTCCCAGGTAAACTCTGGTGTTATTATTTTATTTTCACGTATCATTATTTTATTCCATATTAACAAGCACTAAACAGCTACATATCCTCCACGGTTAAACGTCTTTTCGGTTCGTTATTTGGTGATTTGGCGAGCGGTCAGAATTTGACGTTAACATTGGCGCGCTAGAAGGAGGGCCTTTAGTGCTTAATAATTTTCAATCACACAGTACTTTTTGATCACAAATAATGGTGTCCAGGAAGATAAAGACGGCGTCGGCACGAGACAAATTAACGGCTGACCGTTGACCGAGCCTCTGGGTTGAGAAAGGCTGACCGTTAATTTGTCTCGTGCCGACGCCGTCTTTGTCTTACTGGGCACCATTATCTGTGATCAAAAAGTACTGTGTGATTGAAAATTATCAAGCACTAAAAGCCCTCCTTCTAGTGCGCCAATGTTAACGTCAAATTCTGACAGCTCGCCAAATCACCAAATAACGAGCCGAAAAGACGTTTAACGGTGGAGAATATGTAGCTGTTTAGTACTTGTTAATATGGAATAAAATAATGATACGTGGAAATAAAATAATAACACTAGAGTTTACGTGGAAACCCAAATTGGGAAAAAACCACGGGAGAGATCTCAAAAATCTACTATGAAAATATTATACAAATTGGAGAAAATAATATTAGTAATTATTTTCTCTATTCCTCACTTTTTTCTATAACTCAAATGAGCTATTTTTCTCCCCACTATTGGAATTCTCGGATTAATTTCTTTGCACCTCTATGATGTTTTGTGCTTGCTTTGTATGCTTTGTATTATCTCCGATTGTTGTGTGTTACCCTTTGCATGTATACCTATTTATAGTTGAGCTTAGTTGGTGAAAGAAATAAAGTAAGGCAAACGTTTGGCCACCTACCATTAGGTGGTTAGTGGCTGGCGGCTAATTGGTGCAAAACATATGGGCTGCTAATTTTAGTCCTAACATTGGCCCCCACTCTCTTATTGTAAGTAACTTAAAATAAGAGAGTACATAAATTGTGACATTGTTATAAGTGCTTGTTTTGCTCGCATAGTTTCCTCTGTTATATGAATTATTTTGTTAAGTTTTGTCTTCTTTCCTTGATAGACATGATCCTTCCCGAAGATCCAAATCACCGACCTCGAACCTCCTTTGCTTCATTCCCCAATTATAATGTCAACAGTTCTTATTATAAATATTGGTGAGAAGTCGATCCTCCTGACGTTCTCGACCACCATCCTTATTACTTCATGTTATGTCCGTTACTACCTTATCACACCGAAAAAATAATAACCAACCTTATAACCATCGAAATGTAGATAGTCAGTCCCGAATAACGTTGTCCGTTCGGGAGAACGTTTAGTCCGTTTGAGAGAACATTTGACCGTCCTAGAGGATGCTTTGATTGTCCCGGAGGGTGCTTTGATTGCCCTGAAGGATGTTTGACCGTCCCGAAGGGTACTTTGATTGCCCAAGAGGATGCTTGAACTTCTCGGAGGGTTCTTTGATTGTACCGAAGGATGCTTGACCGTCCCGGAGGGTGCTTTGATTGTCCCGAAGTGTGCTTGATGTCTGTCAGCGCCTCAATGACTGATGCAATTTCCTTTACTTTCTCTCTTTCTAACGAACTATCACTGGAATGGCTCCGACACATGTGAGCAGCTTTTTTTCCTACTTTTGTCTTGCGAGCGGCTTTTGCGCCTGCTGCGGATCTGTCCAACGAGCGGCTTCTGTGCCTGCTGCGGATCGGGGAGCGACTCTTCGGCTTGCTCCTGTCCTGCGAGCGGCGTTTGTGCCTGCTGTGGATTTGTCCTGCTAGCGATTTTTGCGCCTGCTGCGGATCAAGAAGTGACTCTTTGGCCTGCTCCTCATTTGTTTGGAGCCGTCCGAACGATAGGTCCTAGATTAGCTTCGAATATAAATAATAAGTTCGCGTGAGCGATAACCAAAGTCCGAATTGGAGTATATGGCATCACTATTAGAGTTTGTTGTCTGAAGTGGACTGCTTAGGTTCCTCCAGTGAAATTAACCTAGCAATCACGAGTATTCACAATATTTATTAGCACATCATATAATCATGCATGTAGTGGAATTTGTCATATATACCACATATTAGTACATTATTATATTTATTTGAAACATAGACAGAGATGGAGACTTAGCTTTTGGATGTGAGTCTACCGAAAATAAGTCTACAAAAATTAGAACCATCTCCCTTTAGTTGCTACCTCTCATATTTGTTTAATCAATAATGGGTGATTTTGATTCAACACTAAAACGGCCCTCCTTCTAGCGCCAATGTTAATGCTAAATTCTGACCGCTCGCCAAATCACCAAATAACGAGCCGAAAAGACGTTTAACGGTGGAAGATAGGTAGTTGTTTAGTGCTTGTTAATATGGAATAAAATAATGATACGTGAAAATAAAATAATTACACCAGAGTTTACGTGAAAACCCGAATTGGAAAAAAGCCAAGGGAGAGATCTCAGAAATCTACTATGAAAATATTATACAAATTAGAGAAAATAATATTAGTAATTATTTTGTCTATTCCTCACTTTTTTCTATAACTGAAATGAGCTATTTTTCTCTCCACTGTTGAAATTCTCGGATTAATTCCTTTGCACCTCTACGATGTTCTGTGCTTGCTTTGTATGTTTTGCACTATCTCCAATTGTTGTGTGTTACCCTTTGCATGTATGCCGATTTATAATTGAGCTTGGTTAGTGAAAGAAATAAAATAAGGCAAAAGTTTGGCCACTTACCATTAGGTAGTTGGTGGTTGGCGGCTAATTGGTGCAAAACATATGTGCTGCTAATTTTAGTCCTAACATTAATGTTAACGCCAAATTCTGATCGCTCGCCAAATCACCAAATAACGAGCCGAAAAGACGTTTAACGGTGGAGGATATGTAGTTGTTTAGTGCTTGTTAATATGGAATAAAATAATGAAACGTTAAAATAAAATAATAACACCAGAGTTTACGTGGAAACCTAAATTAGGAAAAAATCACGGGAGAGATCTCAGAAATCTACTACGAAAATATTATACAAATTGGAAAAAATAATATTAGTAATTATTTTCTCTATTCCTCACTTTTTTCTATAACTCAAATGAGCTATTTTTTTCTCCATTGTTGGAATTTTCGAATTAATTCCTTTGCACCTCTATGATGTTTTGTGCTTGCTTTGTATGCTTTGCACTATCTCCGATTGTTGTGTGTTACCCTTTGCATGTATGCCTATTTATAGTTGAGCTTGGTTGGTGAAAGAAATAAAATAAGGCAAAAGTTTGGCCACCTACCATTAAGTGGTAAGTAAGAGGGGAATTGAAGCGAATCCTGAAAAGATCAAAGCTATCATGGATATGAAGTCGCTGAAGTCGTTTAAAGATGTACAGAGGCTAACGGGTCGGATTGCAGCGCTTCAGAGGTTCATGTCGAAATCGGCGGAAAGGTGCCTCCCCTTTTTTGATACTTTGAAAGGCCCAAAGAACGAGAAGACTTTTTAGTGGAATTCAGAATATGAGGATGCGTTCCAAGAAATCAAAAAATATTTATCCTCTGCACCGTTGTTGATGAAGTCGGTCCCTTCAAAACCTGTGTACTTGTATTTGGCCGCTAGTTCGTTAGCGGTCGGGGCAGTTTTGAATCGGGAAACAGGGGAAAACAGTTCCCCATTTACTATGTTAGTCATGCCTTTCGGGATGCAGAGACGAGATATCTGAACCTGGAAAAATTTGTCTATGCGTTGATCATTGCCAGCAGGAAGCTTCAGCATTATTTCCAGGGTCGACTGCTAGTGGTGTATACAGATCAGCCTCTGAAGAAGGTATTGCATAAACTGCATGTCTCAGGTCAGCTTGCCGTGTGGGCTATGGAGTTGACCCGGTTTCATTTGGAGTATCATCCTCGGACGGCGATAAAAGGTCAAGCTTTAGCCGACTTTGTGGTGGAATGTTCATTTTTCGAAGATGATTCAGTTGTTCAACCTGAGGTAGTGGGTTCTGTTTCTAACATTCGACCACTTCAAACGTCTTGGACATTATATGTGGATGGGTCTTCAACTTCCGATACGAGTGGAGCAGGAGTGATTTTAACAAGTCCTGAGGGTTTTAAAGTTCAGCAAGTCATCTGGTTCGGGTTCAGGGCAACCAACAACGAGGCCGAATATGAAGCGATCTTGGCAAGGTTATAGTTGGCAAGAAGTTTAGAGGTCTAGAGGCTGGTTATTTTTAGTGATTTTCAATTGGTTGTTAAGAAAATATCAGGGGAATTTGAAGCTCGGGGGGCGAGAATGTCCAAGTATCTGGCGGAGGTTAAGGATCGGCTCCATTATTTCAGCTCGTTTACTTTCCAAGGGGTGGATCAGTCTAATAATACGATTGTCGACGTATTGTCCAAGTTAGCTGCTTCCGATACGAGAACTTTCAGTGGATCAAATTATTTGGAGGTTTTGGAGTCTCCAAGCATTCAAGTGTCAGAGGTGTTGGTCGTGGAACGTTCGGATTGTTAGATGACCCCATATATAAGTTACTTGGTCGATGGTGTGTTACCTTTGGATCGATTATTGGCAAAGACAATAAAGTACATGAGCTCAAATTTTATCTTAATCGATGGTGACTTATATAGGCGTGCGTATTCTTCACCTTTATTGAAGTGTTTGGTCCCTTCTGAAGCAGCATACGTTCTTCGAGAAGTTCACGAAGGGATCTGTGGCAATCATATGGGGGCCAAGTCACTGGCATACAAGGTGCTTCGGCAGGGTTATTATTGGCCTACCATTTTCAGAGAAGCTAAAGAATATGTTTAGAGGTGCGCTAAGTGTCAACTAAACAGTTTGGTTCCTCATCAGCCGCCAGAAGAACTCTTCTATGTTCTGTCCCCAATTCCGTTTGCCGTTTAAGGGTTAATATTTTAGGTCCGTTGCCGAAGGCGAATGGTCCAGTTAGCTTTGTGATAGTTGCTATTGATTACATGACTAAGTGGGTAGAGGCTAAACCTCTTCGGGCAATCACAGAGTAAGAATGTCTCAAGTTTCTTAAAGAGTTTGTGGTGTTTCGTTTTGGGATTCCCATAGTTGTGGTGTCTGACAATGGTCGACAGTTCGTTGGTGCCAAATTTGAGGAGTTTCTAACTGATTTAAATATTCAACATTGGAGGACTTCGGTTGCACATCCTCAATCGAATGGGAAAGTAGAAGTAACAAACCGGACCCTACTTAATGGAATCAAAAGAAGATTGGATGAAGCCAAGGGTTGATGGCTCGAAGAATTACTTAGTGTCCTATAAGGTTATCGAACTACACCTCGGACGACGACAGGAGATTCTCCTTTTCGATTAGCATATAGTATCGATGCCCTTATTCCAGTAGAGATTGAGTCCCTTTCTCTTCGAGTCATCCAATATAAAGAATTGTATAATGATGAGGGCCTTAAGTTTAATTTGGATTTGCTAGATGAGGTACGGGATTCAGTGATAGTAAGATTGGATATCTATCAACGTCGAATGGCTCAACATTATAATCGAGGTGTTAAGCAAAGAAGGTTTGAGGTTGGTGATTTGGTTCTTCGGAAAGTCCAGGCTTCTACTCCTCTGAACACAGGGAAGCTTATGCCTAATTAGGAAGATCCTTATGAAGTTATTGGAGTGCCAAAGCCAGGGACTTACCGGCTTCGAGCAATGGATGGATCGGAGATAAAAAATACTTGGCATGCAGGTCGACTTAGAAAATACTATCAATAATTTGGGTTTTCTCTTTTTCTAACCTGATCTGTCATATCCATTCCCATATAATTCATACCAATAGTCTCTCTTGCCTTACTGAATACTGGTTTTACATATATCAGAAATATTTTTGACCTAAATAAATCTGTATTGAATGTTATATACCTAGTTGATCCTGATATATTACTTTCGTATTATAATTGTTTATAACAAGGGAGTGGGGGCAATGTTGGGATATGATTTGTCAGCTTCTTCAAAGCCGCCCACCTGTCCTTCCTTTCTACCTAACAGTTGCCCACTTTTTCAAAGATGGTATGCTGACATAATTTTCTAAAAATGGCATGTTGGCCTAATATTCCTTCATTAGTATGCTTGTGCTTGCCTATAAAAGGCACCCGTCATACACCTCTCCACAAAAAAAAAACCAAGCTTAGTAACAAGAATTAAAGAAAAGATCAGAGAGTTGCAAAGGAATTACTCCGAGAATTCCAAACATGGAGAGAAAAATAGCTCAATTGAGTTATAGAAAAAAGTGAGGAATAATTAGAAGAGGTTGAGATGGGTTACTGGGTACAAATCTAAAGATTCGTCAGAGAAGGAACTCTGAGTCTTTCAAAGACTTGTATTGGTTTACTAAAACCTGAAGAATACAACTGACTTAGCCTTCCTTTTATAACACAAGGATATGACTATTACAAATGAATAAAATATTACAGACGCGTTTAAATAATTACAAACAGTACATTGAAAATGACTTATTAACTAAACAAAGGACTCTGGCCGACAACTTTTGACGCGTCTTCTGCTTTCGGCGGAGTGGGTAATTACTTTTGACTTGAAGGCTGCTTTTGAGGAAAAGCAGGTGCATTATTTGACTGAGTGCTCGGGCACTGATGACTAGCGGGGCCATGGGTCCTGATTAATGATAATGACAAAAGGGCCATGAGGCCGGATGACTTATGATGACTGTGGGGCCAGGGGGCCTGATGACTATGCAAACGGGTCCTGAGCATCTTGGAGATCGATGTTGCCGTACGGGTCTGCAGACTTACTGGAAACAGTCTTCTGTGAGGAAGACGATGAACAGCTTTCGGCTTCAATTTCTTTGTGGAGCCGGGTGACTTGTGCATTAATAGCATCAGCCAAAAGTTTTAATTCTTGGGCTGAGCATTTTTGAATGGTTGAAATATCAATCGAACCAGTTGGACTAGGGCTTGATTGAATTTTCTTTGATTTACTAGTTGAACCTTGAGCTGGAATTGACTTAATAGGAATAGCTGAGACAGGGGGAAATTCTTTCTGAACCTGACCAGCAATCCTTTGAATATCAAATTTGTCCCACCACTTTATAAAGAAAAGTCGTGCAACAAGGGTGACTGGAACCTCCTCCGCCACTGCAAGTTTTGCTCCGGCGGGTGATTGATGAATACATTCAATTTTTGGAGTATGAAGGACATACTGCCATTTGAGAATCCAAGGGATTTTGTACTTGGATACAAATTGGAGTAAAACAGAGATGCCTTCATTCTTCTTATTGTATTTACTATGAAGAGTAAAATGATTAATTTGAGTTTTTAGGTCTTGAGGCATGATATCAAAGGTTGATCCATGTCTAGACCACCATCTGGTAAACCAAACGGGAATTTGACTTTTAAATTTGTGGTCAAACTGAATAAACCACGAATGAGTAAAAGAGGAATTTTGATGAAGGAAAATCATATCCCAAGCATCAATGTAATCATAAAAACAGAAATAATGATCACTATCATTTAATTTCTCCAAATCGGAGGGATGACTACCCCAATCAAGCATTGAGATAATCCGCTTAATATAAAGTGAATGATAAATAATTTTAGATTCATCATTCCGATCAAATATTGGTTTGATGAGGACTGACTCTGTTTGAACAAGAATGTCCTTATAATACTTAAGAGATTTATAAGGAGCATGAGGAACAAAGTGCCATCCAGGTGGAAAATACTTAGAGGCAAGATTGACTGGATCATCTTTAGGGGTCATATAAGGTTCAATATGAAAAAGATTGACTTGGTAACCAGGAATGTACTGGGAATTCAGACCTTGAGGTCTGGGATTACTAGAAGATGATGAATAGAATGGGTCAATAGGTTTGGGCTGACTAGCCAAAACCGAATTGTAGGGTTTTGGAATTTGACCAAGGACTTGGTACCTGTTAACTAGATTGGGCTTATCAGTTAGGTTTACTGGATGCGGAACCAAAGTTCCTTTGGGTTGATTACTTGGGCCCGAAGGGCGACCCGACCCATGGTTGCCACCTCTCACACTCATTTAATAGTGTTTGGGGTACCTGTGTTAATAAATTCTCTAGTTAGAAAATCTGGAATTGAATTATCACTTCCTTTAATATATTCAATATCAAAATCAAAAATGCTTAATAATGACTGCCATCTGGCAAAGACATGCTTAGCAGCTATATTTTCAACATCTTTTTCTAAAATGTATTTTGCTGACTTGCAATCAATTCTGACTAGAAATTTTTGATTTAATATATCACTTTGAAATTTATTAATACATAATACTAAAGATAAAATTTCTTTTTTAATGGTGCTGTACTTGACTTGTGTTGGATCCCATTTGCCGGAATGGAATCGCACGATTTGCTCAGCAGAAGTAGGGGTTAACTTCTGTTTGAGAATGCCTCCATAACCAATATCAGAAGCATCAGTTTCAATAATTTTAAATGCTGAATCATTTTCTATGCCAAGACAAGGCAAGTTCTTGACATATTTTTTAACTTGTTGGACGACAGAAGTATGAATGTCCGTCCAAGGGGGAGGATTGTCTTGTAAACGCTGAAATAGAGGTTTACAGATTAATCTAAGATCTTTATAGAATTCTCCAATATAATTGAGAGATCCTAAAAATCTTTGAAGTTGAGTTTTATCAATGATTTTATTTGGGAATTTGTCTGCGAATTGAATAACTCGATCAATAGGCTTGATTAGGCCTTGATAAATTGTATGACCAAGAAATCTGACTTTAGTCTGAAAAAGACTACATTTGGTTGGTGAAAGGACCAAACCATTGGATTTGACTGTTTTGAAGAATGAGTTTAAATGTTTATGGTGCTATTCAATAGATTTACTGAAGATGAGAATATCATCTATGTAAACAATAGCAAAATGACTGAATGGGTTTAGAATATCGTTAAGGATATTCTCGAATTCACTAGGGGCATTTTTCAGACCGAATGGCATTACGTTCCATTCGTAATGACCAAAGGGAGTGGTAAAGGCAGTCTTATACATATCTCTCTCGTCAATCTGGATTTGCCAAAATCCTGACTTAAGATCAAATGTACTAAATATGGTGGCGTTACTAAGCTTATTAAGAAGATCTTTCTTATTGGGCAAAGGATACCTAATCCATTCTAAGACCTTATTTAATGGTTTGTAATTAATGACTAGGCGAGGGGCTCCTCTTTCTTTCTCAGCTTCATTGTTAACATAAAAAGCTAGACAAGACCAGGGAGACTTACTATGTCTAATTAATCCTTTACTAAGAAGTTCATTAATTTCCTTTTTACATAATTCCATTTGTTCATGATTCATTTGAATAGGTCTAGCCTTAGTAGGAATTAAGTGTTCTTTGAATTCCTTAGCATAAGGTAACCTAACAATATGTTTCTTCCTATGCCAGAAGGCATTAGGGAAATCTGAACAAAGGTTATCTTTAAGATAGTTTTTTAAATTTTCTATCTTTTCTTGTGTTTTACTATCAGTTAACTGTTTTTCAACTTGTTTATATTTAATTTCTTCTTTAAGAAATTTTAACTGATTTGTCTTACTGGTTAAAAGATTCAAAGATTTAGAAATAGATTCCTCTTGAATTATTCTTAAATCTCTTTCTTTTGGTTTAGTGATAAATTTAAACATAACCGTTTTACCTAAATGTTTACTACTTAACCCTTCAGTACTAGTGGTAAAGGGGTAAAGTAAATAAATAAAAGGTAATCCTAAGATTATCTTATCAGTCATATTTTTTACTAAGACAAACGAGGTTTTAAAACACATTTTGTCTTGACAAATATGAACTTTAGGTAACTTATATTTTATTTCCATATTACTACCATTAGCAGAAAATTAATCTTTCATTAGTTTTTTCATAAAATTTTGTGGGAATAAGACCTTCTTGAATACAGTTTAAATCTGCACCTGTGTCAACTAAGGCAGGTAGTTCAAGAATGAATGTCTTATTAATAACTAAGGTTATTTTGATATACCATTTTTGAATAGTAATATCTTTTAATCTGCTAAGTGTAAATCCTTGTAAATTAATTAAATCTAACTCATTCTGAGTAGAAGACTCAGCTTGCTCAGCTTCCTCATCTTCCGAAGATTCATTAACTTGCAAGACTTTATCCTTATCCTTTAGGTTTTCATTAATTTTATTAATCTCTTCCTTTAACTTAGGTATTTCTAACTTAAGCTTAGAAATTTCTTTCTTAAGTATATTAACTTCTTGATTTAACTCAGGTAAAGTAACTTCTTTAATTGGAGCTTTAAATCTATCTAAAGTCTTATTTAAACTAAAGATAGGTTTCTCTTTATTCTTTTTAAGCTTGTCTTTATCACTAGTGTCTTTAGTTAATAATTGTTTTAACTAAGACATATATTGAGTTTTTAACTGTGGATCTGTAATTTTACTAATTAAATCTATTAACAAAGATTGTTCTTCATCATCTTTAGTTAATACATTTAATCTCTTAACGCAACAACTATTTGTACAATCCTCTGTACAAAGGGTAACTTCATCAGATTCACTATTCGAATTACTAGTGTCGTTACTATTAGAATCATAGGGAATATCAGGATAATTTTCAATGTCAAAATTATTCTCAATTCTTAGTAATTCCAATATTTTCTCAGAATCTTCACTAGATATTTTTAACTGGCTAAGTTTTTGTTTAATCTTGCATTCGTTTTTATAATGTCCCTTCTGCCCACAATTGTGACAAATAACTTTACTCTTGTCATAATTTTTTCTTTTACTGGAATGTTTTTTACTGGATTTAGGTTTAGTATAGTAACTATCTCTACTATCTTTGTCTTTACTATGGCGACGTTTATGCCTATGTTTTTTATGACTCTTGTGATGCTCATGTTTATGCCTATGCTTTCTTCTAGAGGGAGCAACAGGAGGTAAACCATATTGTTCACAAAAGGTTCCTAATTCATACTTAGCTTTCTTTTTATCTTTACGAGCCTGTTTACTAAGTTTAAAATCAATACACATTTTTAATCCTAATTTCTGGATTTGACTAATAATATCACCATATGTTAAATTATCATAATCAATAAATCATAAATCTTTACTAAGAGATTCTCTAACTTTATGAGCAAATAGATTGGGTAAACCATTTACAAATTTTTCTTTCCAAAATGGTTTATTACTATCATTTCTCATCATAACACGAGAGGTAAAAACATCTTTGTACCATCTAAAATCACTTAGAGTGGGACAAGTAAGGTTACTTAACTGATCATGAATTCTTTCAGTAATGTTACTAGGGGTTCCAATAAAATGTTTTATTATTGTATAAATTAATGTGTTAACACCATCAGGAAGTCCTATTCCCAATTCTTCATTAAAAATAGGGTTTCCTTCTTCATCACGTTGAATAGCATAAATAATAGTAGTTCTGGCATCTTCTGTGAGGTGTTTTTCCCACCAAGACCTAAGGATACCAGTGAAACCACTAACTAATAATTCAACAATATCAGCTTGGGGAAGATTAATATAGTTAGTGACATAACTATTAGCTACCATGGACATATGATTAAGTTTGTTAAGAATTTCTTGTTCATTTAAACCATCAATATTCCATTCGTAAATTTTATTCGAAGATACAGAAAATTGATTATCTAGATTTCTCTCTTCAAATTGAAGATCTGGAGGAGTAGGTCTAGTATACCAATTTCTTGTAATACTCGAATGATTAAAAGTCAGTCTATTCAACTGTTCATTAATAGTTTGGTTACTATGTGTTGTTGAATCAGAACCTGAGTCAGAGTCTGACTCAGAGTTAGCACTATTGCTAACCTAATCAATAGTAGCAAGGGTATTACTGGGTCCACTATCATCTTGCATTTTTCTAAACATTTTATCCAACTGTCTGGTAATTAAGTCATCTTTATTAGGCAGACCTAAACTTGACCTATTTTCAGGAAGTTTAAGTAAAGGTTGTTCAATTTTACTATTTGGATTTTTAATAATTGATTCATCAAATTTTTCTTCAATCTTATCTAACTGTTTACCTATGACAGCTAGGCACTGGTTAGTAAAATTGTTTTGTTCAATAATTTTCTTTTCATCTTTATTGCCATCAGAAATTTTAAAAGGACTGGCAACAACAGACGTGTTTTTAACAGGAATAATAACAGTTTCAAGAGGAGGATGGCTAGAAAAGACTTTTGACTTATCTTCTTTAGTCCATTTATTCTTTGTTAAAACACTACATTTACCATGATATTTTTCATACCAATTAAAAAATGTAATATTTATTTTTTCATCACGAATAAATCTTTTCCACCGATTAATTATTTTTTCTCTTTCTTTTTTCGGGTGATTAGCACGGAAAATATGTCTATTATTTTTATTATCTTTAGAATTGAAATCATCAGCAAGATAATCCCAATCTAATTTAAATTCTTTAGTGATGACCCTTAATTGATGACAAATAGGGGCCTCAAAATCTGTCTGGGTAGGCGATGACTGCTCATCATCTACAGATTCATTAGTATAACAAGGATGACTAGTTTGACCTTCGTTTAAAATTCCTTTCATTTTAATGTCTGGAATAGAAACATTACTAGCCGTTTCAGCGTCTCTTCTAGAAGTACCTTCTGAAGGAGCTATGGTACTATTATAGTCTTCAATAACTAAAGGTCTTCTGGTACGTTCAAAATTTATTTGAACAGTGCCATCTGAAAATTGTCTAACATTTTCTATGTTTAACAAATTATTGGTGACTGGCCTTTGAGGCACTTCAGTGGGCAAAGTCCACCTATTTGGTAAAGTAATATCCTTCCAGAGAATTGTTCTCGGAATCTGGATATTGGCATCATTAGTACTGCTTTGAATTAAAACAGTTTGACCTTTAGGACTTTTATTTAAAGCATGAACATTTAAATTGGTTTTCATTGTTTTATAATAAATACGATAAATTAAAGCAATGGCTTGAGAGCCTTCAATCATCTGGGTAATTTCACCAGAAGTTTTAATATTCAAAGTTAATGCCTTTAATAAGTTTGGATCACTTAAACTTAAAGTGAAATCAGGAAAACAATTAAAATGAACAGGGCCATTATGCAAACTCGTTTCCATAATGCCTATAATACTAGGGAAATAATTTAAAAACCTAGCATCACGAAGACACAAGTAGATGCTAGAATTGACACCCTTAATGTTTAATGGTTTTACTGCTACTTGAATTAAACCGAGATGAATGAAGTTGTATCCCTTTTTCCTATGTTTTTTAATGACATCGGGAGCTAAAAGGCTACAAGTTTCATATTCTTTATTAATAGCATAAACTTTTTCAACAGTTTTAATGTTGTAACTAGTTTTGAAATTATTAATAAAGGTTGATTTATATATCTCTCTAGGAGATACTCTTGGTATGTTCCAATTACTAAGTGCTTGACTAATGTTTTCATAACTGTGTTCTTCTTGATTAACTATATCTGGGACATGTGGTATTGCTGACCTAGAGTCATCTGATGAACTAGACCCAAATAACTTATTCATCTTTTTAATCCTAGATTTGTAACTATTTACTATGTTCGTTCATTCATACCCTCATACCTTAAGCAGACTCATACCAATGACCCTTTGTCTACAGTCATTCACTGCCCTACCCTGGGACTTACCTCGACTTATGACCCGATCACGGTGGACTACAGTATGTTAGGTGACTTCGGAACAAAGTGAATAGTAAAAATCTTTGAAGAAGAAGATGAACAGTTTACTCAGATACAGCAAATCATATGATTCTTCGGTGGCAAAAACAACATGGCTCTGATACCATTAGGGGGAAAATAATTACTAATATTATTTTCTCTAATTTGTATAATATTTTCATAGTAGATATCTAAGATCTCTCCCGTGATTTTTTTCTAATTTGGGTTTTCACGTAAACTCTGGTATTATTATTTTATTTCCACGTATCATTATTTTATTCAATATTAACAAGCACTAAACAGCTACATATCCTCTACCGTTAAACATCTTTTTGGCTCGTTATTTAGTGATGTGGCAAGCGGTCAGAATTTGGCGTTAACATTGGCGCTAGAAGGAGGGCCGTTTTAGTGTTGAATCAAAATCACCCATTATTAATTAAATAAATATGAGAGGTAGCAACTAAAGGGAGATGGTTCTAATTTTTTGTAGACTTATTTTCGGCAGACTCACATCCAAAAGCTAAGTCTCCATCTCTGTCTATGTTTCAAATAAATATAATAATATCTACTGATATGTGGTATATATGGCAAATCCCATTACATGCATGATTGTATGATGTGCTAATAAATGTTGTGAATACTCGTGATTGCTAGGTTAATTTCACTGGCGGAACCTAAACAGTCCACTTCAGACAACAAACTCTAATAGTGATGCCATATACTCCAATTCGGACTTCGGTTATCGCTCACGCGAACTTATTATTTATATTCGAAGCTAATCCAGGACGTATCGTTTAGACAACTCTAGACAAATGAGGAGTAGGCCAAAGAGTTGCTTCCTGATTCGCAACAAGCGCAAAAATCGCTAGCAGGACAAATCCACAGCAGGCACAAAAGCCGCTCGCAAGACAGGAGCAGGCCGAAGGGCCTCTCCCCGATTGGCAGTAGGCACAGAAGCCGCTTGTTGGACAGATCCGCAGCAGACGCAAAAGCCGCTCGCAGGACAGAAACAGTCAAAAAAGCCGCTCACAGGTGTCAGAGTCGCTCTAGTGATAGTTCGTTGGAAAGAGAGAAAGTAAAGAAAATTGCATCATCCATTGAAGTGCTGACAGATAGCAAGCACACTCCGAAACAATCAAAGCACCCTCTGGGACGGCCTTCGGACAATCAAAGAACCCTCCAGGACGGTCAAGTATCCTCCTGGGCAATCAAAGTACCCTCCGGGATGGTCAAGCATCCTTCAGGGCAATCAAAGCATCCTTCGGGACGATCAAGCATCCTTTGGGACAATCAAAGCATCCTTTAGGACGGTCAAATGTTATCCCAAACGGACTAAACGTTCTCCTGAACGGACAATGTTCTTCGAAACAGACTATCTACATTTCGGTGGTTATAAAGTTGGTTATTATTTTTTCGGTGTGATAAGTAGTAACGGACATAACATGAAGTAATAAGGACGGTGGTCGAGAACGTTTGGAGGATCGACTTCTCATTAATATTTATAATAAGAACTGCTGACATTATAATTGGGGAATGAAGCAAAGGAGGTTCGAGGTCGGTAGTTTGGATCTTCGGGAAGGATTGTGCCTATCAAGAAAAGAAGACAAAACTTAACAAAATAATTCATATAACAGAGGAAACTATGCGAGCAAAACAAGCGCTTATAACAATGTCACAATTTATGTACTCTCTTATTTTAAGTTACTTACAATAAGAGAGTGGGGGGCAATATTAGGACTAAAATTATAGCAGCCCATATGTTTTGCACCAATTAGCCGCCAGCCACCTAATGGTAGGTGGCCAAACTTTTACCTTATTTATTTCTTTTACCAACCAAGCTCAACTATAAATAGACATACATGCAAAGGGTAACACACAACAATCGGAAATAGTGCAAAACATACAAAGTAAGCACAAAACATCATAGAGATACAAAGGAATTAATCCGAGAATTCCAATAGTGGAGAGAAAAATAGCTCATTTGAGTTATAGAAAATAGTGAGAAATAGAGAAAATAATTACTAATATTATTTTCTCCAATTTGTATAATATTTTTATAGTAGATTTCTGATATCTCTCCTGTAGTTTTTTCCCAATTTGGATTTTCACGTAAACTCTGGTGTTATTATTTTATTTTCATTTATCATTATTTTATTCCATATTAACAAGCACTAAACAACTACATATCCTCTACCGTTAAACGTCTTTTTGGCTCGTTATTTGGTGATTTGGCGAGCTGTCAGAATTTGGCGTTAACATTGATAATTTTGTACTTAATTTTTTCATATTAACTTTGTTATTTAAAAATAAAATCCTAAAAATGCATTTGATTGATTTTGTTATTGATGATTTTGATTTTGTCATTGCATTTGATTGATTTTGTTATTGATTATGTTGATGAGTTTGATTTTGTAATTAATTTGATACCAATTTTGTACAGGGTTTTATTTTGGGGGCAATAATTGGTTAATACAAGTCAAATACGAGTCAAAAGTAAATTTAAAAGGTCAAAATATGCAAATACTTAAAAAGGAAGTCAATCATATTTTCAATTCAGAGCAAAGAGAACAAAATTATTGTTTTAAAATACTTACAGGTATTGATTGACGATTCTCAAATTTTGAGGGGCAAATTGCTTTTCAGTTAAATTTAGAGGGACAATTTTATCATTAGGCCTAGATTTATTATATTTAAACCTTAAATTAATCATGTTAATTTTTAATTTTTAATCTAAAAATATCTCGAATAAATTTTAAAAAAATAAATATTAATCTTATAATCATATTTGCATGAAACATCATTGTCCAAGCCATTGAAATTAAGCATGCAATATGTCCTGTACGTACTAGATGTCCTGTACTTTATCATGAGCATTCTTCACAATTCTTCGGATTAGATCTGCTTCATTCCTGTCAATTACAAAAAGCATGGTATAATATAGGGCAAGTGATAAAAGTGTCCATCAAAGTATGCACTTATTTTAATTTTCATCTCAAAATTTGGGAATCAACAATCATTACTCTAAAATTTTTAAAAAGGATAATTTTGTTCCCTTTTGGCGGTTGGGCCAGCCAGATATATGGTTTGACTTCCGAACAGTGTTAAAATCATGATACATTATTAAAATATGAATAATGATGCATGTTCAACATAAATATTTCATTAATTATTAAAGTGTCATAATCTTAATATCGCTTGTGTATATACTGACAATGTATAAAACTTTAATTCAATATATATTAACCGTTAACGGTATAAAATACAAAAAATACTTTAAATTTTTTTCTACAAACTATTATTATGAGGGCTGGAAAGTAATAACATAAATATAACAAATAAAATTAAAAACACTATTCACTTTAATTACAGTCTAACTCAACAATCAAAACTAATTAACCAAAAAGAATTCCCGTGGGCATGAACCCACGATAAATTATTGTAGCAATAATAAATATTTTCCCTAATGTAAAATATATGTAATAAAATCAGACTTAAAAAAGAAAAAAAAATCTACCTCTTTTGGAATATTGTGGAAAGAATACCAAATTCTAGCTGCTGGAGTATCC
Organism: Aralia elata; assembly: GCA_034770075.1. Classification (NCBI taxonomy): domain Eukaryota; kingdom Viridiplantae; phylum Streptophyta; class Magnoliopsida; order Apiales; family Araliaceae; genus Aralia; species Aralia elata. The sequence continues at coordinate 19,102,787 of CM068384.1, forward strand.
TGGCAAGGGAAAATTGAACAGGCCTTAATTGCTTGGCATTGAATGTACACAAAGGGGAAAGACTTGTTATTTTTTTCTTTATTCGGTTTTAAAATCTTTTCATCTATATTTTACTATCATAATTATCAATTTACCATTATCTTTTATTCTCATACATTTTTTTATTTTTGTTGATGGTTAGAATATCATAATTATCGATTTGTATACCGTTATCTCGTGTTCTCATACATTTTTTTAATTTTTATTGATAATAAGATTATGAATTTTAAAGAACAGTAACTAAATTTGAGCTTAAATTAGATTTTACTATTACATAAACAAATAAATATATGAATATATAAATAATGAGTCATTAACTTAAAGCAAAATATTATTATTTATATTATATGAACAAATGAATTTTTATTGTTGAATTTTAAGTTTATTTAATTTTTCATTAATAACTATTTTTATTTTGTTAAATAATATATTTCATAAAAAATAATATTTTTTTATAAAAATCATCATACACAATATTAATCTATTATTACTATAACTATAATATAACAAAAAAAAAATATAAACAATAATATAATTCTATAACAAAAACCGTGTTTAGCAAGACATCCTGAGCTAGTTAAACAAAAACAAAAATACAAAGAAGAATTGCAGCTGAGAAGGTTTACCCTTTTGCATCATTTTGTAGATGGAATCCCGATAGATTTCCAGCTTCAATTAGTGCAGTTTTCCACTTCTTCACCTTATTAGCGCCGAAACGTCTAGAATGTCTTTCAAAAGCTTTTTCAAAACTCCCAATTTGATAACGTACATCTGATTGATCAACATCGTAAAATACAGGAAGTATCACGTGTTCCTTTCTTCGCTTGCATTTGTGGATCTCCGCAAGCTCATCAAGGCACCATTTCGAAGAAGCATAATTTTTCGAGAAAACTACGATGCTCATATCCGAATTTTGGATTGCTTTTAGCAATTTTGATGAGATTTTTTCTCCCTTTTGTAGTCCCGCATTATCCATAAAAGTTCGAAGTCGTGCTTTATCTAAAGCCTTATATAAAGGAAGAGTAAAGTTTTCGCGAGTATCCTGACCTCGGAAGTTTAAGAAAACGTTCCAATGATCATTTGATAATGAAAAAGGAAAGTGAGAGGAATCAGTTTGGTTGCTTGTACCCGCCATAAAAAATTTTTGTTCATACTGCTAATTTTCTATCTAACAAGTTGAATTGTTTCTATCGACATTCGGCATTCCCTGGGACCCAACTTAAGTGACAATATTGTTGATACATAATTTTAGAATAAGCCTAATGAATTTTATATACATAACTCTCTCTCTCTCTCTCTCTATATATATATAATATATATATATATATATATATATATATATATATATATATATATATATATATATAAAAGAAATTGATCCATAACAAATGGTGATCATAGATCAATTTCTAGCCACTACATTTAGACCCTCTACTTTGATATTTAAACGTTCGAGATTTGAAAAAAAATATATTACTCTTACGACAACAGTGTTGCGGTAGGCAAGTCTCCTATTAGAAGAGTTTTATGTTTAAATTGTGGTGGTCAAATCAACTATATAATTAAAAGTACAAACTTGATTTGATTTCACAAATTTTTGGTTCAGCTTTTCAATTCATATTAATATAAGTATTATCCAAAGTTGCATCAATTAAATACGAATAAAAAGAAGGAATATCTTTTTCTTTCCTATTCATATAAATACTTTAAAATTTTATAATTAGATATACTACCCAAATTTATAAAATACTCAAAGAAAAGTCAACCAATTTATAATAGAAAAAGTAACTTCTTAAACAAATTTGTTTTTGGTTTTACCAATTTAATTACAAAATTTTTTATCACAATTTTATGTATTTAATTAAGACAATATAATACATTATACTATATATTTGCCTAAATTTATTAAAACTTGAAATTATATCAAATCACATGATTAATTGTATTAATAATGTATGTGAACTTTTTAAAAACATAATAACTGTAAAATTAGTTGAAAAATTATAATGAATTCATTACTATCTAATTGTCATAACTAAGTTAATACTTATTAGAGCTTGAGTTTCATATTTCTATTTGGATTAGAATTTCAAGTCAAATTTTGTCAATATAAACAGTAATATAGAATTCCACTATGAACATAAAGAAAATTAAATAATTATTTTTTCATAAATATAACTAATAAATATGCACTTTATTCAAATATTTAGCTTAATAATTTATGGAAGTAACTGAAAGTAGTATACACACAAGCCAATCATATTTGATATTATGTACCATATACTTTGTAATCTTATTCATTTATTAATAAAAGTATTAAAGGCGTTTTACTTTATCTACATGATGCTGTTATTTAATATGTGATAAACTCATAGTTTTAAGCAATTCTTATAGAATCATGATGGTGATCATGCTAATGAGATCTAAATTCTTAGAAAGCTTAAAAACTAAAATTGTTCATAATCATTGGATTACTAAAAAGAGGATTAGTGAATCCAAATAGATTAGTACATACGTTATTTGCTCATAGGAAGAGGATGATTGATCTCATAATCATTTGTGTGGAGACACTAAAGTAAGTATGTAGGTGCTTATTGGAGAATAAGTTCACTAAACGTGGCTCGTTAAGGAATACCTAATGGAGTTTTACTCGCCTGTCAATAGGAATTTCTCTAGTGATAGTAGTACAAGTGATCCTTGAACTTGAGATCATCATAGTATCTTATGTATAATGAGTTTTACTTTGATATGTCCCTTAAGACTTTTAGGGTATATCAAAGGGTATAATTAGGTATAATAAGTTGTACATGGAGATAGGTGAATGATCAATAAAAAATCTGTCATGTCTAGTAAAAGATGTGAATGTCCTATGTGATTCGATAAATGACAACTCAGTAGTCCTTGGCCAAGACAGAATAAAATTAGAAAGGAGTTTCTAATTTGCATAATTTAGAGTTGTGCATTTGAGAATCGAAATGCATATAATTAAATAAAATAAGAGTTGACAGTAATTTCATGTCTTATATTTAATTGGGACATTGTATGGTAGAAGGATTGAATTGTACGGTAACTATTTACTGAAAGATTCTTTTGTGATTAATGTTGAAATCTATATTATCTGGAAAGTCGTTGATCGCTAAGGGGGCTTACCCTTATTGTAGATGGGAGAGCTGTCGCCAAACAATCCAAAATTAATCTCACTTGCACTCTACGAATTCAAATAATTAGCACAATAGTAAGTAAAGATCGATCCCACAAAGAATTGATATTGTTTTAAATTTATTCTAATGTTTCTAACTATAAACATAAAATAAAGATTGGGGTTTTTTGGAATTAATTGTAATCAACTAAGAAAAACATAATTAAATTAATAAAGGTGATCAAATATGTAAAAGCTTTAGTTCTTCAGTTCAGCTTCACCAATTTACAGTAATAAAGTAATCAAATTAATATTATTTCTTCCTTCAATGAAATTAACAACCATAGATGATCAGCAATCGCTCAATTATCCGAAATTCTCCTTAAGTTTAAATCTAATGTGACAATCGCCCCCACTAGACTCTAACTATTATATAACCCAAAACTATCAGTCTAGATTTAATATGACAGAAGCATTAAGAATTAGAGAATTAGGTTGTTCCAAGCAACAATCACACTATCAGGGATTATTTAACTTGTCTTCTGATAATCTCAATAATATCCAAAAGCTTGTCCACAATCAAATATTACTAAGTACTACCTATGATCAGATATAACATCGTTTGCTTAATATTATACCTTAATCTAGCAGATGATAACAATTCATCAATTTAATCCTGCAGAAACCAAATTAGTAAACTGAATAACATATAAGAAATTCAACCGGATTATCAAAATAAATTTCATACACGAAGGAATCAATAACGTAACTCAATTATTATATTAACTATAAATATGGTTCCACATCCCTTCAGAACTGAATAAAAGTAACTAAGCTAGCATGCTGATAATAAAATATAATCTAAGATTAGGAATAATGGATGTTGAATTGTGTTCAACTGATTACAAGTGATAGGTATTTATACATTAACCCTAGAAAAATTCTAATCCTACTCTACTTCGGAAGTCTTCATTCTGTAGATATGGTAGGATTCTAAATCGTTATCAATCTCTGAAGTCCAGCTTTAAACAGCTTCCTTATTAAATCAAGATTCAGTTTCCAAATCCAAGTCTTCCTTAGTTTCCTTTTCCAATTCAGCATCAGCTTGTACTCAATTTTCATATTGTTCCTCAAATCAGATTCCATATCAGATTCTATTTCCAGCATTAAAGATACTTTCCATGTAAGTGCATAATTCCATCTTCAAATCCTCATACGAATTGGACTTAATCATTCTATTACTTCAAATCCTACTCAGAATAGAAATCCTGCATGATGACCAAAATCGTAGAGTAAACATGACATCATAGAGTGAACTGGGACGATCGTCAAATTGACAACACCATCGTAAAGTAGAACTATTCTCACAGAATCATAGAGTACCAGGTCTCTACCATCGTAGAGTCAAACGTCGCAGGGCATGCTAATCGTAGAACAGAAATCTGGCCGTAGAGTGAATCTCAGCAATCATAGAGTTCAACCAGACTTCATTCCAACACAACGAATATATGACTTCTGTTCAAAGACCGTAGAGCATCAAAACTGATCATAGAGTACTCTGCAAAATAACACAAAACCCAGCATTAAACTACATTTTTTCAGAATCACATCAAATTCTTCTATAAATCAATAAATACCTTAAATCAACTTTTATGACAAATAACATGCACCTAATGTCACACCCCCAAATCTGTGTCCCTTGAACCTCGAACTTGGTGCGTCACGATACATCATCTTCGTATACATGTTCTATAACTAATGCGGAAAATATAAACATACATTGTTTATTTCAGAGTATTCTACAACATTTCTCAAGGTCTACAACATTTATCTTGATACATTCCTTTAATAACTTACAAGGTTTACATAATCATTTTCATAAGATATCAAAATAGTTAACGTATATTAAGTTACTCTTGAACTTTTTCTCTTGTCTTTGTCCTTCCTGAAGCATTTGAGCTTAACTGGAATATTATCATGATATAGCAAGAGTGAGCAACTACTTTGCTCAGCAAGTTTAAATACAAGAAAGATATATCATGATTGAAAAAGAATAGGCTTTTGAATTTTCAACAATATATAATAATTGTGAAAGAACGATAATCAAATTTCAATAAATGAATAACTGAATCAATAACGTTGAGTGGACAACAATGACCATGAACAAATTTGGTAATCAAGGTGATCAGCCTTTCATACCAGGTAAACATATGCAACTTGAACTAAGTGCGATTAACAATAAATTTCATTGATGTGAAATAATTGACAATAATTAAACCACTAGCATGCTTGAAAATATTAACTCAAGTTTGAGTTAGGAAACTTGCAATAACGTAAGAGATTTTAGGATTAGGAACTTGCCTGTTATGTTGTTTAAATATAACGTTATTAACTTATCCTTCAATTGACCTACACATTTAAGTCACGTTAAACAACCAATTAATCATAATCCGACTTTAATAAATCACTTCCTTTACTAAACACTTTAATATATTTCTTTTTATTTGAAATATAACCTTTCACCCACATTGTTTTTTTTTAATATTATTTCGGTCATTATAACCGCTTACAAATAAGACTCATTCTATTATACATGAAATAATTCAGCAGTATAACTGCTTATACAATGAATATTCATCAGATAAAAAAATCGAACATAATAACTGTTTATAAAATGAATATTCATAAACTATATTTAAGAAAATCGGACATTATCACTGCTTGTAAATAGGACTTTTATACTATTTACTTAAAATAATTTGGGCATTATAACTGCTTGTAAATAGGACTTTTATACTATTTACTTAAAATAATTTAGGCATTATAACTGCTTGTAAATAGGACTTTTATACTATTTACTTAAAATAATTTGGGCATTATAACTGCTTGTAAATAGAACTTTTATACTATTTACTTAAAATAATTTGGGCATGTAAATAGAACTTTTATACTATTTACTTAAAATAATTTAGGCATTATAACTGCTTGTAAATATATAGAAGAATGAAAATAATAACCACTAGAGTAATACCTCTTGTAGTTGCTAGCTTTACTTTCAATCGCGTAACACTTTTATGCTTCGAAGTAATATATATCTATATATTATATTTTTTTCTCTCACTATAGCTCTTAAATTATTTGTGTAGAGTAACTCTAACTCTTGAAATGTATGAAAATAATGAATGGAGAGCTCTCAATTTATAGAAAAACCAAGTTTCATTAATTGCACATTAAGGGTTTGGTTTATTACACTCTGGTACCTCATTAATTACACCTTAGTACCTGTGACATCATTATGATGACATCACCTTTGTGTTTCTTTGGACCTTATATCATGCCACATCATGTTTACATCATCTTTTGTGCTTCTTTGAGCCTTATGTCATGTTACATCATGCTTACATCATGCTTTGCTACGATTGGTCGATTATATATCACGAAGATTGACCCCCTTAAACTAATCTAACTTAACCCTTAATTAGGATTTAATTAGTTTAATTTAGTTTTTCTTTACTTATTTGCTAAATAACTTAGTTAACTTTTGTTAACTTTTTCTCCAAATTCGACTTTTCGTATAAATTAATAGTATTTTCGTATGAATAGTACTTTCGTATGAATAGTAATTTCGTATTTATACCGTATAATTTTCGTGTCCAGCTCGTATTATTCTTGCATTCTACTCGTATAATATTTCATATTATACTCACATTCTACTCGTATAATATTTCGTATTATACACAATTAACTTTCGTATTTTGATCGATTAGCCGGAAGAAAAAAAAACTAATTCTTTTCTTTTATGAATTTCTATTAGATATTACACCTCGTAACCTCATATAAACTCTATGACGTAATTCGAAAATCGAAGAAAGCGTTTTTATCGTGAATAGTCCCCACGTGAATAGTACCTACGTGAATAGTGATCATGTGAATAGTACTTATGTGAATAGTACTTACGTGAATAGTGATCACGTGAATAATACTTACCTAAATAGTACTTACGTGAATAGTGATCACGTGAATAGTACTCACGTGAATAGTACCTACGTGAATAGTGATCACGTGAAAATATAATTTTAATTTAATCTCAATCAATTAATATTAATTAATTAATTAATTTTACCAAATATATGTATATATTTCACATCATATATACACGTTTAATCTATTACCCAAAATCACATACTTCACATTATATGAAACACATATATACATATATGTCCAAATCTACTTCATCCCTTAATAAGAATTTTATTTATTAAATTCTTATTTTAAATTTTCGAAATATCTGAGATATTACATTCACCCCTTCTTCTAAGAATTTCGTCCTCAAAATTAAGGAATAGCCATCTCTATGCATTCTACTCCTCTATTTTTAAATCTAGGTTATATTCTTTAACATTTATTTAATTATTCGCGATCTTATTTATAAGTCTCATAAATTTTTGGGTTATCACATTCACCCCTTCTTCTAAGAATTCCGTCCTCAAAATTATAGCATACTAATTTTTTTGCTGCTCATTCTATTGATCAAAACTAAGTTTTCAAATCAATCATCTTATTTAGCAAACTAGGTTTTCAAATCAACCTTTATATTCTCACTTTAATAACAACTAAACTCTTTCCTTCTTTAAAAATTTCTCTTTATTCGTCACATTCTATAGTCATTCTTCTCTAAGAAGTTCACATCTTCTAAGCTTCCAACTTTCAAAATAATGAAATATTTTTCAGGAGTCTTCAACAATTGTTCAATAATTGTGAAGCAACTTGAACAAACAGGAAATAAAATATTCCTTAAAAAAACTTTTCAAATTATGCTGAGTGGTCATAAAGACCGTGAGCCCATCTCTAGATTTAACAGATATTTTCACTGTAAACCTTTAGAAATTTTAACAATCACAAAGACTGCAAAATATTCTATACATCCGCGCGCATGGTCGGATTTTCCCGACAAAATTACCCCTTTTTATCAGGGTTTTTCATCCTGGCTCAAAAACATTCGATAAATCATTCCAACATCCGTCTAGCCGAAACAATTGGCCTAGACTAGCATCAATAAATTGTTCGTATATTACGAACTGAAAATCATTTTAGGTATTTGATGTATCTGAAATTCATTTTTTAGGACGCCATAATACTGCACTGTTGCAATCAGTGTGTTAGGATTCCGTCATTTTATCATCTCTACACCACGGCTTTAATGGTAAGTGATGATTAAATACATTTTGAAGTTTTCAAAACAAGCTTTGTCCAGCCAACACAATTAGCATGGACATATTTCATAAAACGGTTCATATAACTAAAATTCATTTATAGGACGACATAATGCTGCACTGTTGTAAGAGTGTGTTAGAATGTCGTCATTTATCATCTCAACACCATGCTTTGCAATGGTGCATTGACGATTTTAAAATACATTTTGATGTTAAAACAATTTTTGTCTAGCTGAACCAAGTAGCATAGACATACAAATGATAAGACTTTTCAAAGGCGTATAAGTGCGAATATAAGCACGATTTAGGATCTAACATAGCTAGAAAATTTGGAATACCTATGTCTCCACCATCAACTTCAATTTCTCCAATGATTCATTGCTTAATAATTCTATCTATTTCTATCATCCTTAAAGCTTACTATACTAAAAAAAAATTCTCACTTCTTCATGCACAACTTTTATATACCCCTAGTATAGTTCATCAAACATACCACACATTATGAGTTCAAGAACTTACCACAATCATATGAGTTTAGGAACTTATCCTAGTCAGACCAAAGACGTCCATTCACTGAGGGGTTCAAAAACGTACCATATGATTATGAGTCACGAACTTACCATAAGTATGAGTTTTAAGAACTCGCTCCTAATCTTACATCCCCTACCTATCCGTTATACACATGAGAAAAGAATCACCTTCTCAACATACATATAGCGAACAACGCGACACTAGGTTCCAATGATTATCAATATAGGAAGCTAAGTGGTTGTCGAACCAAACACAATCCCCTGCCCATACAAGGAATTGGTCAACTCGACCACTAATCAATATAGGAAGCTAAGCGGTTGTTAGACCAAGGACAAATCTCTTGCCCATACAAGAAATTGTTCAACTCAACCACTATATCGATATAGGAAGCTAAGTGGTTCTCAAACCAAGCACAAATTCCCCGCCCATACAAGGAATCGTACAACTGAGCCACTAACATGAGTCCTCAATTAAAATCCCACATAATTCTAATTTTAGCTTACTCTTTGCTCAATACGAACTTTTTCTTTAATTCTTAACTCATCTTTTATAACTCTTCAAGATTCTTCTTTCAATCTTTTTGTTTATAACTTAATCCATTTCTTTATGGATTCATCTTAAACATCTGTTATAGATCTGTTCATGATCAGCTAGTATTCTTTCTATTTTTTTCAAAAGTCTTATCATAAGATATCTCATATCATTGGCAGTACATATTAATAACATTATAAGTACCGTATCTATATACGCCATTCACATCTCAACTTCCTAGACCACGCTCAATGGCCTGTTCTTGTTCCTCCTTGGTAATGATCATGACTTGGTCCCTACTAATGACGGCTCCAGTATGATCTTCCTCCTCGGGGTAATTGGATACCCTATCCTGAATACGCCCGACTAACTTGCTAAAGGCGTACCTCATTCTATCCATCTTCCTGTTCTTGCATCTTACTTCTTCTTCCAATTCATGCGCCTAATCCTGCGCTCTCAACTTTTCTAAAATCTCATCTTCCAAATGGGCTTCTATAGCCTGCTTGTCTGTTCGGAGTTCTTTCATTTTTGCCTCTAGTTCTTGATTGTCTAATCGGAGTTCTTCCACTTCCGCCTTTAGTTCTTGCACCATATTTTCCAACTCAATGTTCCTATCTACCACTGTTGTTAATAGACTCTCCACCGACTCCTCCATATCCTCGGGTTCAGGAGCTATCGTAGATAAAGGCTCTACAGTTATCGGCTCCTCCGAAACTACCAGGATATCTCTAAGTGCTTCATCTCCTGACATCTTGCTTTTTTATTTTATTAATCTTTCTCTCTAGCTTACTCTTGCTTTTTCTTACTTCTAACTTGGAGAAATACGCAATTCTATGAAGGCTTATTTATAGACCACTTCACAGACTCACAATTAATATTCTCTGTTCTTTTACCTTCCATTGGCGATCCCACCAAGGTTCTCAAACTTATCTTCTCTAACCCTAATTATTCATTTAATAAGGTTAAAGCAAGGATTTATTAGTTAAAGCAAGGGGACAAGATCCGCTTTTTGGGGAATTAATTTCAACGAGTCTACTAAAGTTCTCGCCTCCTATATTCGGCCTATAGTTGGCTCCTACATCACTTGTGCCCTCTATTGGCCTACTTAGCCTCTAGGATTTTTAAATACGGCTTAATCTTTTTAGGTTATATCCTAAGATACTCTTACCTTAGAACTATAACCTACAGCTCTGATACCAACCTGTCACTTTCATGGTGCTTCAACCATAGCACCTCACAGTGGTACCTATCAGCTTGTCACCGACTCGCTCGGCGTCCCCTACGGAGAGTCTGGCTTCGGTGCCTTCCTTTTTTACAGGTAGTCACCAGCGAGAGGCTCGGGGCTCTTCACAACATTTGTGTTTATAGCTCTGATACCAACCTGTCACGCCCCCAAATCCGTGTCCCTTGAACTTCGAACTTGGTGCGTCATGATACATCATCTTCGTATACATGTTCTACAACTAATGCGGAAAATATAAACATACATTATTTATTTCAGAGTATTCTACAACATTTCCCAAGGTCTACAACCTTTATCTTGATACATTCCTTTAATAACTTACAAGGTTTACATAATCATTTTCATAAGATATCAAAATAGTTAACGCATATTAAGTTACTCTTGAACTTTTCCTCTTGTCTTTGTCCTTCCTGAAGCACTTGAACTTAACTGGAATATTATCATGATATAGCAAGAGTGAGCAACTACTTTGCTCAGCAAGTTTAAATACAAGAAAGATATATCATGATTGAAAAAGAATAGGCTTTCGAATTTTCAACAATATATAATAATTGTGAAAGAACGATAATCAAATTTCAATAAATGAATAACTGAATCAATAACGCTGAGTGGCCAACAATTACTATGAACAAATTTGGTAATCAAGGTGATTAGCCTTTCATACCAGATAAACATATGCAACTTGCACTAAGTGCGATTAACAATAAATTTCATTGATGTGGAATAATTGACAATAATTAAACCACTAGCATGCTTGAAAATATTAACTCAAGTTTGAGTTAGGAAACTTGCAATAACGTAAGAGGTTTAGGATTAGGAACTTGCCTGTTATGTTGTTTAAATATAACGTTCTTAACTTATCCTTCAATTGACCTACACATTTAAGTCACGTTGAACAACCAATTAATCATAATCGGGCTTTAATAAATCACTTCCTTTACTAAACACTTTAATATATTTCTTTTTATTTGAAATATAACCTTTCACCCACATTGTTTTTTTTAATATTATTTCGGTCATTATAACCGCTTACAAATAAGACTCATTCTATTATACATGAAATAATTCAGCACTATAACTGCGTATACAATGAATATTCATCAGATAAAAAAACGAACATAATAACTGTTTATAAAATGAATATTCATAAACTATATTTAAGAAAATCGGACATTATCACTACTTGTAAATAGGACTTTTATACTATTTACTTAAAATAATTTGGGCATTATAACTGCTTGTAAATAGGACTTTTATACTATTTACTTAAAATAATTTAGGCATTATAACTACTTGTAAATAGGACTTTTATACTATTTACTTAAAATAATTTGGGCATTATAACTGCTTGTAAATAGGACTTTTATACTATTTACTTAAAATAATTTGGGCATTATCACTGCTTGTAAATAGGACTTTTATACTATTTACTTAAAATCATTTGGGCATTATAACTGCTTGTAAATAGGACTTTTATACTATTTACTTAAAATAATTTAGGCATTATAACTACTTGTAAATAGGACTTTTATACTATTTACTTAAAATAATTTGGGCATTATAACTGCTTGTAAATAGGACTTTTATACTATTTACTTAAAATAATTTGGCCATTATAACTACTTGTAAATAGGACTTTTATACTATTACTTAAAATAATTTGGGCATTATAACTGCTTGTAAATATGACTTTTATACTATTACTTAAAATAATTTAGGCATTATAACTGCTTGTAAATAGAACTTTTATACTATTTACTTCAAATAATTTGGCCATTATAACTGCTTGTAAATAGAACTTTTATACTATTTACTTAAAATAATTTGGGCATTATAACTGCTTGTAAATAGAACTTTTATACTATTTACTTAAAATAATTTGGGCATTATAACTGCTAGTAAATAGAACTTTTATACTATTTACTTAAAATAATTTGGGCATTATAACTGCTTGTAAATATATAGAAGAATGAAAATAATAACTACTAGAGTAATACATCTTGTGGTTGCTAGCTTTAATTTCAATCGCGTAACACTTTTATGCTTCGAAGTAATATATATCTATATATTATATTTTTTCTCACTATAGCTCTCAAATTATTTGTATAGAGTAACTCTAACTCTTGAAATGTATGAAAATAATGAATGGAGAGCTCTCTATTTATAGAAAAACTAAGTTTCATTAATTGCACATTAAGGGCTTGGCTTATTACACTTTGGTACCTCATTAATTACACCTTAGTACCTGTGACATCATTATGATGACATCACCTTTGTGTTTCTTTGGACCTTATGTCATGCCACATCATGTTTACATCATCTTTTGTGCTTCTTTGAGCCTTATGTCATGTTACATCATGCTTACATCATTCTTTGCTACGATTGGTAGATTATATATCACGAAGATTGGCCCCCTTAAACTAATATAACTGAACCCTTAATTAGGATTTAATTAGTTTAATTTAGTTTTTCTTTACTTATTTGCTAAATAACTTAGTTAGTTAACTTTTGTTAACTTTTTCTCCAAATTCGACTTTTCGTATAAATGAATAGTACTTTCGTATGAATAGTAATTTCGTATTTATACCGTATAATTTTCGTGTCCAGCTCGTATTATTCTTGCATTCTACTCATATAATATTTCATATTATACTCGCATTCTACTCGTATAATATTTCGTATTATACACAATTAACTTTCGTATTTTGATCGATTAGCCGGAAGAAAAAAAAAACTAATTCTTTTCTTTTATGAATTTCTATTAGATATTACACTTCGTAACCTCATATAAACGCTATGACGTAATTCGAAAATCGAAGAAAGCGTTTTTATCGTGAATAGTCTCCATGTGAATAGTGAACACGTGAATAGTACCTACGTAAATAGTGATCACGTGAATAGTACTTACGTGAATAGTGATCACGTGAATAGTACTTACATGAATAGTGATCACGTGAATAGTACCTACGTGAATAGTGATCACGTGAAAATATAATTTCAATTTAATCTCAATCAATTAATATTAATTAATTAATTAATTTTACCCAATATATGTATATATTTCACATCATATATACACATTTAATCTATTACCCAAAATCACATACTTCACATTATATGAAACACATATAAACATATATGTCCAAATCTACTTCATCCCTTAATAAGAATTTTATTTATTAAATTCTTATTTTAAATTTTCAAAATATATGGGATATTACACCTAAACTAAGTATAAAGGAATGAAAATAATCATATATTATGCACTTATCAGTAGAATAAATGTTATTCATTTAAATAAATCAAAATAGTTTAATTTATTTATTTAAATAAGATTCGAATTGTTCTAATTGATTTATTCATAACCGATTTAATATGGAGAACCTAAAGGGTCACACCGCAAAAAGAAAATATTTGTTTAAGAAGTAAATGACATAATTATAATAATAAGTTAAGTGTATTTAATTTAATCTATGGAGATATAATAAATTAAATAGCTTAATATTTATTATTTAATACTTTGAAAATATTAAATATAAATTAATAAGAGGAGTCTTATTATTATTATTATTACTATTATTTAATTCCTAATAGGGATTGAGAATTAATTAATAGAAGTACTCTCTCAAGAATTCCTAATTAGATTAGAAGTTTGATTTAATTAAAAGAGTTTAATTAGAATAGAAACCCTAATCCTAAATAGTTTAGGGGGGTTTTCCTACATCTATAAATAAGAGAAATCTTATTATAGATTGGGGTTACACACACTTCCATTAGAATTGTGGACAGTACTTACAATTTCTATAAAGATAGAAACTAGAGTTTTGCCAATACCCATCTTCTTGAACAAGTATTATTACTTGGTAGATCATCTCTAGAGGTCAAACACTTGGGTGGCTAATGTTGATCAAAGCGAAGGAATTTAATCGGTGGAATTCAAGGAGAACGCGAAGGAATTGAAGGTGAACTTGTACCCGAAGAAGCTTTGATTCACGAGGGTATAATTCTCTATCTTAGTCTCTTTCGTTTAATTGATAATTGAACACAAGAAAAGATCATGGTGATGGTTTGTATTAAAATCTTAAAAATCTGTTTTATCGCGCTTCCGCTCTATTTATGTAATTTGATTGCATGCTTGCGTATTATACAAACTTAACAGTGGTATCAGAGTCAATCCTTGTGTTAATTATTTATTTTGTTGATTCCATGTATAAATTGATATGCGATTCGATCAGATTTTTTGGGCTGAAAATTTTTTCTGATTCTGGATCGCAGCGCTGGCGCGCCGCTTCCAGTTCATTCTGGAGCGCGGCCGCGCCCGAACCTAGAAAATCGTTTCTAGGGTTGCAGCGCAGTCGCGCCTCTCCTAGTTTATTTTGGAGCGCGGCCGCGCCAGTCTGTAGATTTTGAAAAAAAAATTCCTTTAATTAAAATAAA
Organism: Aralia elata; assembly: GCA_034770075.1. NCBI lineage: Eukaryota > Viridiplantae > Streptophyta > Magnoliopsida > Apiales > Araliaceae > Aralia > Aralia elata. Next base: position 19,117,920 of record CM068384.1, read on the forward strand.
TGATTTATTTAATTGATAAAAGTTTAAAATAAAGATATTTATTTTATCTGAAATAGGATTTCAGGTTGCTAAAATTAAAGGAGTTTAATTTTAATTTGGTTTTTGTTTACAATAAAAGAGTTTATTTTGTTTCAAAACTAAATATTCGCAAACTTTTTGCCCATTAAATGATATCAATGCATATATGAAATGGTTTTATTATTCATAAGATGAATGTTATTTATTGATGCATATGGAGATATGTATGATAATAAATAGGATTGATTATGGACTATTAACCAATGTGTGATTGTAATTATTTTAGAGGATGCTTGAATGAATGGGTTTTATAAATGGGGTATGTGTACCTCGTCTTCTCTAATTTTTCTTGATGTAAATTCTATCTCCCTCCTATGTACTTCTCCTTGACTGCTGATCAAGGTTTCTATTTATTGTAAATAGTTTATGTAATAGGATTAGTTAGAATTATTTTGAAGAATTGGAGACAAAGGAACAACGAGCACTTGAAGACCGGTTTTTAATGGAGCCAGGGATTTAAATGTAATCGTTATATTTCAATTTAATTCTTGCACCCTAGGTTTGACCTTTTGGTTCACTTAGTGGCTCTAGTGAACCAAATTAGAATAAAAGTCCATAATCAATCCGGGTAGAATATAGTATTCTATATGTGCACGATTACTATATATATATATATTATATATTATATTATACAATATGTTTCACATGTTAAATAATATGACACATATTTTATATATATGTGCATGCATGCTAAACAAGATGAGACAAATAATAGCAAACCCCTCAAAGAAATCATATTAAGTCCTAAGCATTCAAAGATATTTGGAATATCGAACATCGCCTTCTAGCATGGTAAAGCGATAAAGTATTAAATATTTAATATGAGTTTGTGTCACCACAAGGCAAGTATTAAATATTTAAGATGTTGTATTATCATATTTGATGCTTATTAAGGAATTGAACATTACTGTTTTGTTGTGTCACCACAAGGACGGTATTTTTCTCTTCACGTATATGGAAGTGCTCGGTTGGACTTAACTTAGATAATTTTGATTTGGCTGTGTCACCATTTGATCAAAATAATCTAAGAGGCAAAATACAAGGAGTTACATATTGATGTAATTAACAATAGTTGTCTACCTATTTATTTATATATTATTTGTTGTGTCACCACAAGGCTATATACATTTGAAATGGGATCCTTATTATCGCTAGCAAATCTTTAATTAGATTTGTCGAACTATATATTGAGGGTAATATAGTTTGATGAAAATTGTGGGAGATACCAATTTAAATAAAGACCTAATTTATTTTAATGGTTATTAAAATGAATGTATGCTAAAATGTTATCTATTTCACATGCAGAATTTAAAAATGTCAAACTCACTATCACTGCGTAGCATACTTGATGCTAATAAACTGACCGGACCGAATTACACGGACTGGTTAAGGAATATGAGAATTGTTCTCACTGCTGAAAAGATTTCTTATGTCCTAAATTCGCCTGTCCCTACAAATGTTGCAGAAATAGCCTCTGAGAAAGAGATTACTACTTTAAGAAAGAGGCAAGATGATGCAATCTTGGCTCAATGTATCATGCTCGCATCCATGAGTAACGAGCTTCAACGTCAGCATGAAACTATAGACGCTCCTACTATATTGTTGCACCTCAAGAAGTTGTATAGTGAGCAAAGTAGGACTGTTAGATATCAGATATCTAAGGAGCTCTTCCGATCTGGATGACCGGGGGCACTACTGTTGAGACTCATGTCCTAGAAATGATCAATTTGATTGAACAACTTAGACAGTTAGGGTTCGTAATGAATGGGGAGTTAAGTCAAGATTTGATCTTGCAGTCACTCTCGGACACCTTCTCACAATTTGTTTTGAATTTTCACATGAATAAGTTGGAGGTCAGCTTGCCTGAGTTAGTTAACATGCTGAAAACTGCTGAAGGTCACTTTTCATCCAATAAAAATCAAGTCTTACTAGTGGATGATTCTTCTAAGTAGGTATGAAAAGAAAGGAAAGGACAAAAAGAAAGTTGATCCTGATAGCAAAGGAATTTTCTACCATTGCAATAAGTCGGGACACTAGAAGAGGAACTGCAAGGAGTATCTTGTGGACCAAAAGAAGCTTGAAGAAGCTTCGACTTCCGATCTAGGTTTGTTCAAGATTGAAATTAATTTTTTTTGAAAGTCAAAATTCTACTTGGGTATTGGATACCGGCTGTAGTTCTTACATATGTTACAATGTGCGGGGACTAAGTAGAAGTAGAAAGCTGAACAAGGATGAAATCGTCCTACGAGTGGGGAATGGAGCAAAGGTTGCTGCATTAGCTGTAGGAACTTATTGTTTAGCACTGCCTATGGGCAAGTCCATTAGTTTAAATAATTGTTATTATGTTCCAACACTCATTAGAAATATTATTTCAATTTCTGTATTGGATATGGATGGTTTTGATATTATAATAAAGAACAATAGTTATTCTATTTATAATAAAAATATTTTATATGGTGTTGGCAATTTACTGAATAAACTTTACATACTTGACTTACATGAAAATATACTTCAAATTGAACAAACTAAGAAAAGAAAAGGAGATGATGTTAATTATACCTTTATGTGGCACCGTAGACTCGGTCATATCAATGAAACAAGATTAACCAAATTGCATAAAGATGGGCTTTTAGATCTATCTGATTTCGAATCATATCCAACTTGTGAATCTTGTATCATGGGTAAGATGACTAAATCTCCTTTTAGTGGAAAAGAAAAAAGAGTTACAGAGTTATTAGTGTTGGTACACACGGACATATGTGGACCTATGACAACGAATGCACGAGGAGGGTATTCTTATTTTATTACTTTCACTGACGATCATTCTAGATTTGGATATGTGTATTTAATGAAATACAAATCTGAATCGCTTGAAAAGCTTAAAGAATTCAGAAGTGAAGTAGAGAAGCAAACTGGTAAAAGTATTAAGATACTTCGATCGGATCGAGGGGGAGAATACTTAACCAATGAGTTTCTAAGTTATCTCAAAGAAAATGGTATAATCTCACAATAGACTCCACCAGGGATGCCACAGTTGAATGGTGTATCTGAAAGGAGAAATCGAACATTGTTGGACATGGTTCGTTCCATGATGAGTTTTACCAACCTTCCAGTATCCTTCTGGGGTTATGCCTTAGAATCGGCTGCATACCTACTTAACAAGGTACCTACCAAATCCGTCCCAAAGACTCCATATGAGTTATAGACAAGGAAGAAACCAAATCTTAAGCATGCTAATACTTGGGGTTGTCCAGCTTATGTTAAAAGGTTTGAGCATGATAAGCTAAAGACTAGATCCAACAAGTGTAGATTCGCGGGATACCCTAAAGAAACATCAGGGTATTATTTCTATCATCCTACTGATCAAAAGGTGTTTGTAGCAAAACATGATGCCTTCTTGGAAAAGGAGTTTATCCTTGAAGGAGTCAGTGGGAGTAAGATATATCTTGAAGAAGTTCAAGAATCACAAAATACTACGGATCAAAGTCAGGTACCTGATCAAGTGGAAGAACCTACTGTACCACAACCTATTCGTAAATCTAGAAGAATACCAAAGATACCTGATAGGTATGGATTCATCATAGAGGATGATGATGAGGTACGCATCATAGAGGATGATGATGAGGTACGCATGAGTAGTAAAGACTCAAAGAAATGTCTAGAAGCCATGAAATCCGATATGGACTCCATGTATGAAAACCAAGTATGGACTTTGGTTTCACCACCTGAGGGCATTAAGCCTATTGGGTGCAAATGGGTCTTTAAGAGAAAGACTGGAGCAGACGACAAGGTAGAGACATATAAGGCCCGACTGGTTGCAAAAGAATTCAAACAAAGACAAGGAGTTGACTATGATGAAACCTTTTCACCAGTGGCTATGCTCAAGTCCATTCAGATTTTGCTTGCAATTGCAGCTTATTATGACTACGAAATCTGGAAAATGGAATTGAAAATGGTCTTCCTCAATAGAGAGCTTGAGGAGAATGTATACATGATACAGCCAGAGGGTTTTGTTTCAACGGTTGGAACAAACCAAGTCTGTAAGCTACAACGATCTATTTATGGATTGAAGCAAGCTTCTCGCAGGTGGAACATCTATTTTAATGAGATAATCAGAAAGTTTGATTTTATCAAAAATGAGGATAAACCACGTGTGTATAAGAAGGTTAGTGGGAGCGCTATTTCATTCCTTGTATTATATGTTGATGATATATTACTGGAATGATGTTCCTATGCTACAGTCGATCAAAATTTGTTTATCTAAACACTTCTCCATGAAAGACTTGGGTGAGTCATCCTATATTTTAGGGATAAAGATCTATAGAGATAGATCTAAAAGGATGTTTGGCTTGACCCAAGGAAAGTACATTGACTCGATGCTAAAGAAGTTTAGCATGGAAGATTCCAAGAGAAGTCTCATGCCGATGAGCCATGAAATACATCTCTCCAAGAAACGGGCCCCAAAGACACCTGAGGAGAGAGACCGTATGAGTAAGATTCCTTATGCTTCAGCAATAGGATCTATCATATATGGTATGATATGTACTAGACCGGATGTCACTCATGCACTTAGTGTAACAAGCAGATATTAGTCGAATCCAGGAGAAGAGCACTAGAAGGCAGTGAAAAACATCCTAAAGTAGTTAAGAAGAACTAAGGATGTATTTCTTGTCTACGATGGGTCTGAATTGAAACTAGAGATCTATACAGACTCAAGTTTTCAAACGGACCAAGATGACAGTAAATCTGTTTCAAGGTATGTATTTACTTTAAATGGTGGCACAGTGAGTTAGAAAAGTTCCAAGCGGCAAACAGTTGTTGATTCAGTGACAGGGGTAGAGTATATAGCTGCAAGTGAAGCTACAAAGGAAGCTGTTTGGATGAAGAAGTTCATAACTGAATTTGGAGTAGTTCCTACCATTAGAGGAGCCGTACCTTTATTATGTCACAACACTGGAGTTGTTGCGCAGGTTAAGGAACCCAGGTCTCATCAGAAATCCAAACACGTGTTGCGGCGGTTTTATTTGATTAGAGAGATCATTGAAAGAGGAGACGTCATCCTGGAGCGTGTGGACTCTCAAGACAACATTGCAGATCTATTTACTAAAACTTTAACACAACACCAGTTTGATCGTCACTTAGAGAAGATGGGTATTAGATAACATGGAGATTAGTTTTAGTGTAAGTGGGACATTGAAAGTAGTATGCACACAAGCCAGTCATATTTGATATGATGTAGCATATACTTTGTAATCTTATTCATTTATTAATAAAAATATTAAAGGCATTTTACTTTATCTACATGGTGTTGTTATTTAATGTGATAAACCCATAATTTTAAGCAATGCTTTTAGAATCATGATGGTGATCATGTTAATGAGATCTAAATTCTTAGAAAGCTTAAAAACTAATTCCTAATTATTGGATTACTAAAAAGGGGATTAGTGAATCCGGATAGATTAGTACATACGTTGCTTGCTCTTGGGAAGAGGATGATTGATCTCATAATCATTTGTGTAAGTATGTAGGTTCTTATTAGAGAATAAGTTCACTGAACATGGCTCGCTAAGGAATACCTAAGGGAGGTTTACTCGCCTGTCAATAGGAATTCCTCTAGTGATAGTAGTACAACTAATCCTTAGACTTGAGATCATCATAGTACCGTCTGTATGATGAGTTATACTTTGACATGTCCCTTAAGACCTTTAAGATATATCAAAGGGTATAATTAGGTATAATAAGTTGTACATGGAGATAGGTGAATGATCAACAAAGAATCTACCACGTCTAGTAAAAGATGTGAATGCCCTATGTGATTCGATAAATAATAACTCAGTACGTAGTCCTTGGCCAAGACAGAATGAAATTAGAAAGGAGTTTCTAATTTGCATTATTTAGAGTTATGTATTTGAGAATCGAAATACATATAATTAAATAAAATAAGACTTGACAGTAATTCCATGTCTTATATTTAATTAGGACATTGTATGGTAGAATGATTGAATTATAAGGTAACTATTCAGTGAAGAGTTCTTTTGTGATTAATGTTGAAATCTATATTATCTAAAAAGTCGTTGATCGCTAAGGGGCTTACCCTTATTGTAGAATAAATGTTATTTATTTAAATGAATTAAAATAGTTTAATTTATTTATTTAAATTAGATTAGAATTTTTCTAATTGATTTATTCACAACCGGTTTAATATGGAGAACCTAAAAGGTCACACCGCAAAAAGAAAATATTTATTTAAGAAGTAAATGACATAATTATAATAATAAGTTAAGTGAATTTAATTTAATCTATGGAGATATAATAAATTAAATAGCTTAATATTTATTATTTAATACTTTAAAAATATTAAATATAAATTAATAAGAGGAGTCTTATTATTATTATTACTATTACTATTATTTAATTCCTAATAGCGATTGAGAATTAATTAGTAGAAGTACTCTTTCAATAATTCCTAATTAGATTAGAAGTTTGATTTAATTAAAAGAGTTTAATTAGAATAGAAACTCTAATCCTAAATAGTTTATGGGAGAGTTTTCCTACATCTATAAATAAGAGAAGTCTTATTATAGATTGGGATTACACACACTTCCATTAGAATTGTGGAGAGTACTTACAATTTCTATAGAGATAGAAACTAGAGTTTTGCCAACACCCATCTTCTTAAACAAGTATTATTCCTTGGTGGATCATCTCTAGAGGCCAAACACTTGGGTGGCTAATGTTGATCAAAGCGAAGAAATTTAATCGGTGGAATTCAAGGAGAATGCAAAGGAATTGGAGATGAACTTGTACCCGAAGAAGCTTTGATTCACGAGGGTATAATTCTTTATCTTTGTCTCTTTCGTTTAATTGATAATTGAACACAAGGAAAGATCATAGTGATGGTTTGTATTAAAATTTTAAAAATCCGTTTTATCGCGCTTCCGCTCTATTTATGTAATTTGATTGCATACTTGCGTATTATACAAACCTAACAATAACATATAATATATGATTCAATATTCATTATTTAAATAAATATTTAATAATCTAATTACTACAATTATCTTCTCAAAATCCTAACTAATATTTATCTATTTAATAATATAATAAATTATTATCCATACTACCCGTGCTTCACACGGGATTGATGAGCTTATTTTATTCTTAGCCATTATTTACTATGGATCTGTTAGTTTTTATTCTGTGTGGTTTTAAGGATGACAATATGCTTGTGTATGTAAGTTATTTAATGGACTGAATTGATTTTGTTTGGGCTAATTTGATAATGGTTTATTGAAAATGATATAGTCTGTTTGGTTCATGATGGCCCAATTAGGATATAAGTCCAATTGATATATCTTTTAAGATTGCATGAAGTATTAATTTCTAGTCCAAGAGTTTTAAAATTCATATTGCTGGAAATTCTTTCTCTAATATATATTTTGTCAAATTAGTTTTGAATTAGAGTCTATTAAGGAATCTGTTTAGCTGAGCAATATGTTCTAATTTGAATTGGAGTTTATTAAGGAAATTGGTCTAGCTATTCAAGTTGTCTATAGTATGGACTCTAACAACCTTATCATATAATATCTTTTTACTCCTTTAATTTAATCTGATTTGAAATTATATCACTGACTTACTGTTTTGAAAAATTTTATAGCCGTTGGTTATATTAAAGTTGTTGAACTCATAATCTTTTGCAATCAATGGATAAGCTTTCCTTGTTAACAGCTTTTCATTTAGTCGTTGGTCTTCATGTTATATAAAGACATCCAACTCAGCAAAAAGGAGGAGAGAACTCTTGAAGCTATAAACCATCTTATATAGATATGTTTACATTGAGAGCTTACTAAGTCTTTTTCCAGCAATCAAGTGTATTGTTCTTAATTTCTTTTGGGCTGAAAAATCATTGTAATCATATTCCCTTGTATTAAAATTTGAGTTCAAACCTTGTTTGACTTGGTTGATCCAGTAATGGATAAAGGTTGTACAAAAGAAGCTCTAAAGATATCAGTGGTGAGAAAGTTGCAGTGGTGCAAATTGGACAGTGGTGTCCATCAAAGAACAGAGCTTATTTGTACTTACTTAATTGGATAATAATTTTAATAAAAAGAATCTCTAATAGTAATTGGTATTGTACGTGAATTAGGCCATTAGTTTAGAGGTTAAGAACGGAACCACGTAAAAATCTTGATGTTTGTGGTTTGTTAATTTGTGTGGCATAATCATTTAAATTCTTATTCTGCACTTGAAGAGCTAGTATACATCTACATAATAGTGTTTTGTTTATATCCGTAACAAACTAATTTAGACACCAACTTTCACGATTTTATAATGTTTGCATTATAACTAAATTAGAATTTAGTCTAAAGCAGACACCAAAAGACATAGGCATCACCTATCTGTTTTTTACCAGTAACAGAAAAATAAAAAAATTCATTGACGATCACTTCTAGCTTAGACACCTATGTGCACACATATAAAGAATTACAGGATCAACTTTTTATATATACATATGAAGGAAATAACAAATTATGGTTCAAGGAAAAATGTATCGCACTTGCTTCTGTTAGGCAAATTTTCATCATCCTTCTTTTGATCGACTGTAACTCATTCTCCAATAAACAAAAAATATTTTTAAAAAAAAAAAAATAAAAAAGAAAGAGGATATGAATCCATAAATTATTCTCCAAAAAGTGGCAAGATGCATTTATGAATTGGTGATTTTTTATTTCGCATATCAAAGTAATATATTCTGTTAGGAATCATGGTTTAAATTTGATGTTATGCTGTTAATAAATATGTATATCAGTAGCTAAGATTGTGAAGTCCTTAATGAAAGACATATGTACAAGGACTAAGGAAAGAGAAGAACAAGTATGTTGGGATGATCTAAGCTGTAGTGAATACCTGTCATATCCAAGCAATTTGTAAAGTCCTTTATTGAAGGTGATGTACAAAGGACTTAGAATAGAAAAGATCAAAGTTGTTAGGTTGATCTTGTGTGCTGATCGTAGAGTACTGCCATACTCCAAGTAAAAGGACGTAGAGTTTCCTCGGCAGGACGCAGAGTTTCCTCGTCAGGACGTAGAGCTTCCTCAGCAGGACGCAGAGTTTCCTCGGCAGGACGTAGAGCTTGCTCGTCAGAACGTAGAGCTTCCTCGTCAAGACATAGAGCTTCCTCGGCAGGACGTAGAGCATTCTCGTCAGGACGTAGAGCTTTGCCGGCAGGACATAGAGCTTCCTCGACAAGACGTAGAGCTTCCTCAGCAGGACGTAGGGCCTTCTCGACAGAACGCAGAGTTGTCCCTGCATCTCAAGACAAACTCTCATAAATCGTAGAGTAGCCTATGCCAGTACTCACAGACTTAATCAGCACCTCTAATGAAGGACTTAAAGGCAATGCATTGATGTTATTTCAGAATGTTCAAATGGAATATGAAGATCACGATGAATATCTGCAAGTATCAAACGACTGTAAACTCACTGACGACACTACGGCTAAGAAAGAACGTGGAGTCAGACGTCAGACGAGCAACTCAGATCATAAAATGAATATTTTAAGTTGCCCATAATAAAAAGACAGTAGAATGACCTGCTCAAGATAGTTGCTGAATATTAAACAAATAAGTGTGGAGCAAACAGCTATAGTCTGCAGACTGTTAGAGCACTATCCCTACCATTGTCTTGATATCAGACTAATGGAAGCTGACTCACCCCACTAATGCAGTCAACAAGGAATAAACTGTTCCTAAGCTCAACAACACATCTCAACGGAAGAATCAGATACAACGACCACATTTCAACGGAAAGATTCTCAAGAGCATCTACATAAGGCAGAAGGATTGAAGTTTCAAGATAACCAAGAACAACGAAAAGAAGATTATATCTGAAACACCTTCATTCTACAATCCAAAAGGGGAACATCTTGCTTCGTTACTGAGTTTATCAAACCCTATGCTTCAAGCAACTTAGTAGCAACAAATCAAATCATTATCTATCAAGTGAAAGGGTCAACATGTGACCAACCTAAGTCAAGTCTGCTGGACTTGCTAAGTACCAAAGGGTACCAAAGGGTACCAAAGATTCTAAGGCTGCTGGTCTTAGCTTACAGAGTTCCAAGGCTGCTGGTTTTGAAGAGTACGTTGAGTACTGGTATTCCAAGACTGCGGGTCTTAAAGGAATCTTTCTGATTCAGTTGTAACGATATCCTTAGTGGATTTGCTACTCAAGGAGTAGGACAGTGGAGTAGGAGTCTTGTGTGCTCCGAACCACTTAAAGCTTTGTCTCTATCTCTTTGCTCTTCATAACTGCTATAACTGCTATAACTGTTTTATAATTGCTGTATCGTATTCTCTACTACTGGTCTATTTCTTCAAGGGTTCTTATAAGTCATTTTCCGCTGTGCTTAATTACTCTACATATTAACTAAACCATTTAGGTATCTTTTACATAAAAGAAAGAAAGAAACTTCAAAAGTTATAAAAGAATCTATTCAACCCCCCTTTTAGATATCTTTTGTGCCTTTGGTAACTAACAATTGGTATCAGAGAAGGTTCTCTTATCTAAAGCTTAACGCGCTTGAGTAGATCAATGACACAAACTAGAAATGGATCTGAGCAAGGCGAAGGGAACAAACCGCCCATGTGCAACAAGGACAAATTTGCCAACTGGAAAGTTCGCATACAGGCATACATGGATGCCATTGACGAGGATCTATTTGATACTGTCATCAATGGGCCTTATGTACCAACCAAGCTGACGCCAACTACTGAAGATCCAAATAAGGTCTCAATCAAACCAAAGAAAGATTGGACTGATGCAGAAAAGAAAACAGTTCAGTTAGACAAAAGAGCCAAAAACATTTTGTTCATGGCTCTAGAAGATGAACTATTTGAAAACGTGGTCAACTGTACAACAACTAAGGAAGTATGGGATGCACTGCTGATTATGAATGAAGGAACGGAAGAAGTCAGAGAAAACAAGCAGTCCTTGCTCACTCAGCAGTATGAGATGTTCACCCACATCTCAAGGGAAAACATCACCTCCACATATGAAAGATTCAACGTACTACTCAACTCTCTTCGAGCGTATGGTAAGACCTATCCAAATAAAGATCTCATCATCAAGTTCATAAGAGCACTGCCAAGCAAATGGGATGCCAAGACCACTGCCATCAGAGAATCAAAAAATCTTCATGAAATGACTGTTCAAATGTTATATGGCAATCTTCTCACTTATGAACTGGAGCTGACCCAACGAGCAGAAACTCTGTCAGAAGGAAAGAAGAAAGAAAGAGGAATTGCTCTAAAGGCATCTACCTAAAAAATATCTGACTCAGATGATGAACTCAATGATGACGGAGTTGATATGCTGGTCAGACACTTCAAAAGGTTTATAAGCAGAAACAACAGACAAAGAAAGTTCAGCAGCAGCTCTAAAGAACAATACTTATGCTACAACTGTAAACAACCAGGTCATTTCATTGCAAACTGTCCCAAGCCTCCAAGAAATGATCCGGAAAAGGACAAGAAGAAATTAGAATTCAAAAGCCACTACAAAGCCAAGAAGAAGGAAAGAGGGTTCGTCGCTGAAAGTTCATGGAGTGATTCAGACAACGACTCAAGTCCTGAATCAGGAGAAGATGAAGAAACTCAAAAACCCAACCTTTGCTTAATGGCCAAAGATGGAAAAAGCAAGAAAGAATTCAATGTGGATGAGGTATTTGACTTTTACTCTCCTAATTTAACCATTGATGACCTTAGAGAAGGCATGCATGACTCTATGATAGAACTGCATAAATATATGAAACTGTTTAGAATCCTATCAAAGGATCATTCTCTCCTTCAAGAGGCAAAAGAGAAAGCAGTCATAGAGTTGGAAACTGCTCTACGAACGACTAACTCATGTACTAATCTTGAGGCTGAGAATGCTAACTTGAGACTTGTAAATGAGCTTAATACTCAGAGGGAGTTGATTCTAGTCTCCAAAATCCAGGAACTAGAAAAGACTATCTCATCACGGAACAAGTCCTCTATGTCTATGGATACAATAATCTCTACTCAAAGATCAGTGGCTGACCGATCAGGACTGGGTTTCTGCAATTCTCCTTCAGAAATCTCACTGGTTGAGCCTATGGAAGCTAATGATAATAGCTCTCCTAACTTTAATAAGAAAATTGCATTTGTGAAATCCCTACATGATATTAATACTTTTCACTCAAATTCTGCAAATCAAAGTATTGTCTCCCACACCACTCTAGGATTCAAGAAATCAAAGAGTAAGTCAAATTCTGCATTCAAGTCACGAAGGGTCGTAGAACATGTCAAGACTCTCTCTACGAACCAACCTGATAAGAATCGTAGAGATAACTTCAACTCTACGAAAACCATGAATCATAAAAGAGAAAGAAAGCAGAAAGGAGTTAAGCCAAAAGGTGTGAAGTACTATCATCCACACATGTTTAAGACAAAGAGGAATCCATACTCACACACAAATATGCATTATATTCAATGTTACACTTGTCAGAAACATGGTCATAAAGGTGCTAAATGTTATTTCAACTATTTTTATCCTGTACTGCACAGACCCAAAATCAAACAGATTTGGGTTCCCAAGGTTACTAATGAGTATGGACCCAAACAATATTGGGTACCAAAATGAAAGTTGATCCTTCCTGCAGGAACAAAGCTCCACTGAATCAACCTGGTACCTTGATAGTGGATTCTCTAGGAACATGACAGGCAACAAGGCTCTTCTGTCAAATTTTGAAGAAAAAGATGGTCTTGTAGTCATCTTTGGTGATAACAATCCTAGAAAGACAAGAGGATATGGTTCTGCTGGAAATGGTGTTGTGTCTTTCAGCAAAGTGGCATACGTTGAAGGACTAAAACACAATCTTCTCAGCATCAGCCAACTGTGTGATAAAAATCATCAAGTCACCTTTCTCAACGATCAGTGTCAAGTCAGGGATATGAAGACCAACTCATTGAAGCTGATAGGAACTAGAGAAGGAAATGTCTATACTGTCAACCTTGCTGAGTTAAGACCTGATGAAGCTGTATGTTTTCTTGCCAAAGCTTCTGAAGATCAGTGTTGGCTATGGCATAGAAGGCTGTCTCACTTAAATTTCAAAAGCATGTCAAGACTTGCCTCAAATGACTTAGTTGCAGGACTGCCAAAGCTCAACTTCATCAAAGAGAAACCATGCAAATCATGTCAATTTGGAAAGCAAACAAAAAGCTCATTCAAAAGCAAAGCAATCAACTCAAATGATAAGCCCCTTATGTTACTCCATATGGATCTCTTTGGACCTATCCCAACAACAAGCTTTGGTGGAAAGAAATACTCTCTGGTGATAGTAGATGACTACACCAGATTCACATGGGTATTCTTTTTGAGCTCTAAGGATGAAACCATCACTCACTTAATCAAGTTGTTCAAACTTGCCATGAATGAGAAAGAAGAGAAGATCAAGGCTATCTGGAGTGATCATGGAAGAGAATTCGATTTCACTTAGGTTGAACTTTACTATGAAGAAAATGGCATCAATCACAATTTCTAAGACCCAAGAACTCCACAACAAAATGGAGTAGCTGAAAGGAAGAATAGGACATTGATCGAAGCTGGGAGAACATTATTGGCAGCTGCTCAACTCCATGAGTACTTTTGGGCAGAAGACGTTAGCACTGCATGCTACACTCAAAATAGGTCTCTTATTCACTCCCTACTCAAGAAGACTCCCTACGAATTATGGAAAGGAAGGAAGCCAAACATCAGTTACTTTCGTGCCTTTGGTTGTCTATGTTACATCCTCAAAAACGGCAAAAAGTACCTAACCAAATTTCAACCCAAGTCAGATGAAGGAATCTTCCTCGGTTATGCTATGGATAATAAGGCCTCCAGAGTATTCAACAAGGAATCATTAAGTGTTGAAGTCTCTATTCATATCACATTTGATGAGTCAGAGTCAAAGAAGAAAATCTCCCCACTCAATGATCTCGCAGAGGAGGACTCTACGATCAATGAATCCAAAATCGTAGAGTCAGGCTCTACGATCATCGAGCCAGAAGCAGAAAGCACAGGGCAAGAAGAAGCAAACACAGAGCTCACTATGCCTGAAAATGAGTCTCTACAACCTGAACCATAAATTAACCTGGAGAACTCAGACAAGAAGGCACCAGGACTGATGTTCCAAGAAGAAGAAGATGGGCAAAGGATCATACTGAAGATCTGATAATTGGAGATCCTAATGCAAGGGTTAGGACAAGATCAACAACTCAAAATGAGTGCATATACCTAAGCTTTCTTTCTCAAACAGAGCCCAAAAAGGTAGAAGAAGCCTTAGAAGATTCAAGCTGGATAGAGGCCATGCAAGAAGAACTCAACCAGTTTGAAAGAAGAAAAGTCTGGAGATTAGTTAAAATGCTAACACAACATCCAGTCATAGACACCAAATGGGTTTTCAGGAACAAAATGGATGAAGATGGTATTATCACAAGAAACAAAGCAAGACTGGTAGCTAAAGGTTACTCACAAGAAGAAGGGATTGACTACGATGAAACCTTTGCTCCAGTTGTAAGATTAGAAGCAATCAGAATCTTTCTTGCCCATGCAGCCCACATGAGATTTAAAGTCTTCCAAATGGACGTCAAGAGTGTTTTCCTCAATGGAGAACTTCAAGAAGAGGTCTATGTTGAACAACCTCCAGGTTTTATTAATCCAACTCTTTCTAATTATGTTTATAGATTAGACAAAACATTGTATGGATTAAAACAAGCACCTAGAGCATGGTATGAAATACTCACTAACTTTCTCCCAGAAAAATGATTCACTAGAGGTAGAGTAGATACCACTTTATTCCTAAGAAAACACAAGGATAAATCACTTCTAGTTCAAATCTATGTGGATGATATTATTTTTGGTTCAACTGATGAAAAACTGTGTGAAAGGTTTGCCAAGCTAATGCAGAGTAAGTTCGAAATGAGCATGATGGGAGAACTGAATTTCTTCCTTGGACTTCAAGTGAAGCAAACTGATGAAGGTATATTCATCAACCAAGCCAAATACATTAAAGACCTATTAAAGAAATATGTCATGGAGTCAGCTTCCATCATGAAAACCCCCATGGCACCTGCAACCAAGCTTGACAAAGATGAGGAAGGTAAAAGTATTGACATTACTCAATACAGAGGTATGATTGGATCTCTCCTATACCTAACTGCCAGTAGACAAGATATCATGTTTGCCACTTGTATTTGTGCTAGATTTCAAGCTAATCCTAAGGAATCTCATTTATTAGTTGTAAAGAGGATCTTCAGGTATCTTAAAGGAACACCAAATTTGGGACTCTGGTATCCCAAGGAATCACCCTTTGAGTTAATGGGATATTCAGATGCTAACTATCCAGGATGCAAGATAGACAGAAAAAGCACAAGTGGTACATGTCAATTTCTTGTAAATAGACTTGTCTCCTGGTTTAGCAAAAAGCAGAACTCAGTTTCAACCTCGACTGCAGAAGCTGAGTATATTGCTGCAGGCAATTGCTGTGCACAAATCCTTTGGATGAAAAATCAATTAGCTGATTATGGTTTTGTGTTTAAATCTATCCCAGTTCATTGTGACAATATTAGTGCAATTGCTATAACTCATAATCCTGTCATGCATTCAAGAACCAAGCGCATAGATATAAGATATCACTTCATTAGAGATCATGTGCAAAATGGAAATATATCATTACAGTATATTCCTACTAAAAATCAGCTTGCTGATGTTTTTACAAAACCCCTAGACGAATCTAGATTCAACATGCTGATAAGTGAACTTGGGATGCTAAATTTACATCCATAATATTATGCTTTGAAATCTACTAACTCTGCAGAAAGAAAGTTCATAGAGTAACAAAAACAGGAAAAATATACAGCTCAGAGGCGTACTCTACAGTCGACGAGAAAGATGGAGGTCGTAGAGTAGAAAAGGCTCTACGATCATCGAGATGTACTCTACGATCGTCAAGTAAGATGAAGGTCGTAGAGTAGAAAGGGCTCAAGAATGAAACGTGGAGCTCAGAAGAAGCTAAGGATAAAACAGTCTTTTCTCTTCGGCTTAAAACGAGCACGCACCCAACACGTGACTCTTAGTCCACTCAGCAGAAAAAGAAGGAAGTTTTCACTAACTTATTTCAAATTATTTCTCCTAAAAAACTCTTCTTCTCCATCTTCGCTGAAACCTTAGCTCTCCGTTTTAATCAAACTCTGAGCATAGTTCGTTCTTGTGCAGCAAAATCAAAGAAATTCTCAAATGGCACTCTCTCTAGTAATGTCAGGAAACTCCCTCGGCTTTAAAGATTTTGCTTCAGCTGAAACGAAGTACAAGAGAATCATCTCTCTGCTACGACGATCAGGACTCTACGAAGCCCTTGACACCAACACTCTAATATATCCAACATTGGTAAGGGAATTCTATTCAAATGGAATTATTGGAGATGGAATCTTGTCCATGAAGGTCAAAGGGATCTCACTTCAACTATGCGCCTCAGAAATCAATGTAGCCCTAGGTTTCAAAAATGACGGGCTCACAACTCTCTAGTTCATCAACACAGAAGAAGGGCTGAAGCGAATGCATCATGAGAACAACCCAAGACTGAGGGGATTAAAGAAAAAGGAATTCCCTCAAAAGTCTGAATTCCTTACTGATATTGTTGGTAAATGTATTCTATGCAAAGATTCAGCTCATGACTCTGTCAATGACACTCAGCTCAGAATCATGACTGCTATTGTGAAGAAGATCCAACTAAACTCTGGTGCTCTTCTCTTACAATGGATTGAAAACTGGGTATCAAATGATGGAAAGACCCAAGGGGCAAGGAAAATGTTTTATGGCAGATTCATTAGTATTATCATTCAAAAAGCACTGGGAGACCGCATTAGGGATAATGAAGGAGAGGCTATAAATTTCCATAAAAGGATAACTCAAAAGTTATTTATAAACTGGAAAAAGAATCCAGCTGGGAAGTTAAAATCAGCTCAGACAGGAGACAGTGAGAAGACTCAAAGTGAAGTAAGAAAGCCTTCGATGAAAAATATGTTTGTTGTTGCAGAAACTGATGAGGTAGATCAAAAGGTGCCAGCACTAACCAGGAAAAGCAAAGGGAAAAAGAAGGAAATATCCCAAACTGAAGAAGAACCTCAAGGGTCATCAAATGACGGACCTACATCGTCTGTTGTTCAACCTAGGCCTTCCCTATCCTCTGAAGCAGAAAAGAAAAGGAGAAAGCAAATGGAAGAAGCTTCTGGAGAAACACAACCTTCTTTAAGAGTCTATCATAAGAAGGGAAAACGCAGCTCTAAGCAAAGCCTCCCAACGATCACTGAGAATCCTCATTCTACGTTCGTAGAATCAAGAACAGAAGCAGCTGCTGAAGAAATTGATCAATCTGACCTTATACCCATCAATGCTGAATCAAATCCATAGAAAGCAAAGAAGAGGCTGATGACCTTAGCTCAAAAAGAGCTCAATGAAGCAATACTAAGAATCAAAGAAGAAGAACTCAGAATGGCTAATCAAACCGATGCTCCAACTGAGGGGGAGCAACAAGAAGCTCATGAACAAAGAGGTGCTCATGTTGAGGGGGAGACACTTGATGTTCCTGCACTTGTCTCTGCTCAGATTGAGGGGGAACAATCTAAAGGTTATTATGAAGGTTCGTCCATCCCTGAAGAGCCTAACACTCGTGATGAGAGAAATCAAGAGAATGTGGAGTTCAGTAATGAAAGGGAAGAAGAAGAGAAAGAGACAATACCTGAACATATTGAGGCTATAGAGATCAGTGATGAATCTAATGATGAAGATGAGGATGAAAGCCTAGAAATCATTGTTGAAGGAAGAGGAGGAGAGAGGCATTTCATCTACAACTGCCTATTCAATTACTTACCAAGAATGTCATTTCATCAAGCACTAATGGTCAATTCTTGGGTTCACATGTTCTGGGCCTTCAAGACATATCCAGCCATTATAGTGCTCGCCCAAGAATTTCCCCACACTGGCTCTTTTGCTCAGAAGTTGTTGACAAACCATCCATTTCAGGTTAACGAGCAAAAGGTATACTTCATTCCCTCATCATTTAAGTTAAAACACTTTTCATTGCCATATTACTATCGTTTTGATGAGATTCCAAAATGGCATGAGGTCATCTTTAACCCAACAAGTCTACTTCCAGTTATAGGGTCTCAAAACTCTATCTCTGATGAACCAGTTGCTCAACCATCTCCAATCGTAGAGTCTCAAAACCCTATGACAAACACTGAGCTCACTTTCCATACACAAAACGTAGAGTCCACCTACTCTACGTTCAATTATACGATTGTAGCGCATGCTGACCCTATAAACCTCAATCAATCTACTTCCTCTCCCACACTTCAAACAACTGCCCAAAATATTCCCACTGACATACCATTCTCCTCCAATCATGAATACTTTGACCTGACCATTGCCTTGGCACATCTCCAAGATAGCACCAAAGGAGAATCTCCAAATGAGATCAAGCAAATACTTGAGCGTGTCAAACTCATTCCTACAACGGGTGAATTGACTGATTTCACTATCGGAATGGCTAAAGATATGGAAGAAAATCTTGAAGCTAATTCTCTCGCCCTCCATAAAAGGTTCAATGACCTTATTGATGCTGCCAATGCTCACACCAACAATCTTGGTACTGAATTAACCAAAAGATTGAGGGAAATCATCCAAGAATTAATGAATGGCATTGACAAAAGGGATAAATTCTATCAAAAGGAAATTGTTGAACACAAATCAGCAGTTATTTCCCTTCAGCAGACCCAGACAGCTCAAAACAGACTCGTAACCAAGAAACTTTTTGATTTGAGCACTTCCATCAACAACTTCCAGCGCATATCTCTTCAACAGATGGAAAGGACTGACAACACTCAATCTCGGTATCAAATGCAAGAACTGGTGCGAGGAATTGAGAAACTCTCCCAAGAAGTTCGAAGGTTAGATGCTGACATAAAGGGGGAGAAATCAAAAAGCAAAGAAAGAGGGGAATCAAGCAGCAGCAAGGGAAGAGAGCAACCAAGGCCAAGACAGACCAGGCAGCCCGAATCATCAATACCAGGAGAAGAGGAGCCCATCAATGCAATTCCCATAAGGAGTGAAGTTCCTGGATCTTACAGAAGAATGCTTGATGTAACCCCAACAGGAGTTCGCATACCATCAGGAAATCCTGCAGTTTTAAATAGACACCTGCATGGAACTCACCCATATGGTGAAGAAGGAAGTCATGTGCCCTCTTCTGGTCTTAGTCGAGAGCAGATTGAAGAATTCCAGCAGATGACCGAAGAAGGTAGGGAAATCTACAAAAGAAGAACTGCATATGAAAGAGCCAATCCCCCAAGGGCCAAGAGAGGAGCACGAGGAAGGAGAAGCTAAGGTTTGAAATCTTTTGTAAATCTTCTCTTTCCTTGTATTGATGAAACTGCCCTACAATGTAATATTCATTTTATCATCAATAAAATTTATGATTTCATCTAGAAATACAGTTGCTCACTGTACTATAAGACGTGTTTATTTCTTTAAAGCATCTGCATTAGAACTGATGATATGATTCAACTACTGGTTATGTCAACATCAAATAGGGGAGATTGTTAGGAATCATAGTTTAAATTTGATGTTGTGATGTTAATAAATATGTGTATTAGTAGCTAAGATTGTGAAGTCCTTAATGAAAGACATATGTACAAGGACTAAGGAAAGAGAAGAACAAATATGTTGGGATGATCTAAGCTGTAGTGAATACCTGTCATATCCAAGCAATTTGTAAAGTCCTTTATTGAAGGTGATGTACAAAGGACTTAGAATAGAAAAGATCAAAGTTGTTAGGTTGATCTTGTGTGCTGATGTAACGATCGCGGATCGTGGGTAGCTTTGTAACGCGAGCCTATGAATTTTATTGAATAAATTGAACTTTTATTAATATTATTCCGTGTTATGTGTGTGAATATTTTATTACTACGTATGATGTGTAGGTGATAATTTTTGATTGATATTATTTTTATTGGTATTGATTAAATCATTAGAGAAATAGAGCTAAAGCGTTATTTATGCAAAGGACGCCTTTTTTGATTTTATGACTTTTCATAATTTCGCCAAAGCGTTAATGAGAGGGATTAATAATCCAAGTGTGGGATTTTAATTGAGCCCAATTGGTATTAAATTAGAAGCCCAATAGATTATTATTGGAAGCCCAAAACCCATGGACTTAGTCCATGAACCAAACCCACCATCCATGACCCAAACCCATGACCCATGAAGGGAAATGGGTAATAAGTTTGTAGCTGATCATTTGAAGGAGAAGAGTACGGGAGAAGAGTGAAGAAGAGAGGAGAAGAGGAGGAAGAACGTGGTGCTTTTGGGGAGGAGGAAAGTCTGCATTTGGTGAAGCAAGGAGGGAATAAAGCCATGGGGAGAAGGGAGGGGAAGTACCCGAGTCTTGGAGGAGCCAAAGCTCACTCCCCCAGTCATGGGGAGCTGCCTTGGCAGAGCACGCCCAGCTCCATCACCTCCTTGAAACTCAGTCCTTCTTCTATAAATACTCCTCCCATTGCAAGCCTTCCATCCCTTTCTTGTTGCTAAGTGTTGAAATTGAATATTGAGAGAGTGTAAGAGTTGAGTAAGTTCGAGTGGTTTGAGAAGGCAGAAGGATTGTGGTAGCAGCTGGTTTTAATCCATTTAGCATCCTTAGAAGTAGCTCAAGAGGTATGCAATATAGAGCTTAGCTCATTTCCACATTCTTTCCAAGTTTATAGTTTTGCTGTGATTGTTTTGTTGGAGTTATGTAGCTGAAATTGCTTGGTTGCTCATGAACATGTGTATGAATGTTGTTAGCTCTATTAAACCTTGTTAATGGTATGTAAAAGTGGAACAATGAATGAGAATCAAACCTTTGCTTAAGGAATCAAGAAATGGACTGAAATGGACATTAGTGGACTGTTATTCATGTTTTGTTAATAATGAATTTGTAATCATCTTGGTTTGGTTATGTGCATTGGTTGTGTTAGATAGTTGAGCATTATTGCTATGTGTTCAGAGGTGTGTAGGAAATGATTTCAAAGTGAAATCTGGGGCACCCATATATTGGCAAAGCTATGAGTTCTGAATTCTAAGGCTATGCCCACAAACCGTTTGATAAAATGTCTAAGAGAGGAATTTCTCTAAGAACATGGGAACTAAGTGTTATTAATTGATGAAAAGAATGTTTTGATGCATATCTCAGTAATAAAAACATGTCTTAAGTCATATTGACTTGTTGTATAATAGCTAAGACATAAAGAGGAAGGATGAATTGGCCTAACTCTTAGTTTCGCTAAATACTAGTTGGACTAGGCTCTTTGGAGCCAATATTTCGATTTAGTAAAGAGTCTATAAAATTATGAATCCATGAGGGTTTTGTAGTTCATGTTGCAAGCTTTCCATAGCCTCCGAAACGGCCTAATTCCGACTTATAACGAAGGAGTTATGAAGGTTTGAAGTTTGTATGTCAAAATGCCAAAACGTGTAGGAAACCAAGCCTTGGGGCCAGGCCATGGGCGCAGGCGCGGTGGGGCGCCGCGCGGGCGCGCTGGGGGCGTGCTGGGCGTGTTGGGCGTGCTGGGCGCGCGCACTGGGCGCATGGGCTTGACAGCTCTGACCTCCTTTACTAAAACGGGCATAACTTTCTCATACGAACTCCAAATTGGATGATTCGGAAAGCTAAGAAGTAGTTCTACAACTTCCAATAATTAGAACTGTAATTTAATGCTGTGATCAATTTCTAAATTGGCCATTTTTAGGATTATTGTGCATTAGGAAGCAAAAGGAGGGCGTCATACATGCATGTATGTAACGTGTAATGTTTTCAACGCTAAGAGTTATTGTTTTAAGTTCTAAAACTTGTAGATTATGGTTTATAATGACTCTTAGCATTAATCAATGATGGATTAGACAAGTGTATGAGCATGCTAAACTTATGCATATGAGGCGAATCAGGCGTGCGTTGTGCGAACGTCGAAACGTCGTAGAGAGTGTGTGTAACCTTGTTTGATATTATGTTTCTAATTAGAATGAAACATTATAGTATAATGTAAACCAATATTTTGCATCAATTATGTGGCTAATTGGTATGTGGATACATACTTAAATGTGTAGGACTTTTGAAGGACGATTAACGTCAAGTAGTAGCAAGCGCTTAAGGCAAGTTTTCTAACGCTTGTCTAACCCTTGTGTTGGGCAAGTTTATTTGATTCATTTGATTTTATTCTCATGACTCTCATGCAATGTTTGAAGTTTCGATTTACGCAATACATATATGGTTGTGTGAATTCCTTACTTATGTAAATTTTTCAGTATTTGCACAAGTACTCGAGCTATGTTATGACATAAATTGTTGAAGCTTTCAAGTTCACATATATATGAGCTGTTATAGAGAATGTCGATGCCATTTGTTTCGGCTAGACATATATTGAAATGTTTTATTGATTTGATAATAAATCCTTGAAATGTTATTGATGATTAAGTAGAGCTATCCAACCGAATTGCTTTGGTTAGGATTCCGAGACATGAATGAGATGAACAACCCTAATATTAGGGGTAGTTTTTAGTCAGTTATTCTGACAAGGCATCGAGCGCCTAAACAAACGCATATAGTCGTTTCCAGCTAGAGTGTTAATCAACATAGAGTACAATAGGCTGATCACCTAGAAGTGCTCGTAAGTAAGACGGTTTGCAGTTATATTGCTGTGTACCTTTTCAAGAAAGCAAAAGAAAGTTCAAGGTCTTATGACCACTCAATGTCATTTCAAAAATATATTTTTAAAACGAAAGCAAAGTTTTATTCTTGTTTATTCAGAATATTTCACAACTATTGTTCAGTTGTCGAAGAGAAATGATATGATTGATGATATTGTTGTTATTCAACTGTTATACTTGCTGGGCAATTGAATGCTCATTCTTGATTTATATTAAACATTGCAGCTAAGTCCGAGCGGGCCGAAGGTTCCGGTAAGGACAAGGGAAAGGGCAAGATGAACGTCTAGATGGCGTCATAGTTTATTTGTATTAGAAATGTTGTAATACTAAGACTTATTATGTATTTGGAATGATGTTATGGTAATAGAACCTGGGATTGAGAGTAAGACGTGTTGTAATAATATAGTAATTACATTCATGTCTATTATGTTGTATGGAATGGGATGTACCGTGTAGCACCAGATTCGGGTTTGAGGTACCCGGATTTGGGGGCGCCACAGCTGATCGTAGAGTATTGCCATACTCTAAGTAAAATGACGTATAGCTTCCTCGGCAGGACGCAGAGTTTCCTCGTTAAGACGTAGAGCTTCCTCAGCAAGACGCAGAGTTTCCTCGGCAGGATGTAGAGCTTGCTCGTCAGGACGTAGAGCTTCCTCGTCAGGACGTAGAGCTTTCTCGTCAGGATGTAGAGCTTCCTCGACAAGACGTAGAGCTTCCTCAGCAGGACGTAGGGCCTTCTCGACAGAACGCAGAGTTGTCCCTGCATCTCAAGACAAACTCTCATAAATCGTAGAGTAGCCTATGCCAGTACTCACAGACTTAATCAGCACCTCTAATGAAGGACTTAAAGGCAATGCATTGATGTTATTTCAGAATGTTCAAATGGAATATGAAGATCACGATGAATATCTGCAAGTATCAAACGACTGTAAACTCACTGACGACACTACGGCTAAGCAAGAACGTGGAGTCAGACGTCAGACGAGCAACTCAGATCAGAAAATGAATATTCTAAGTTGCCCATAACAAAAAGACAGTAGAATGACCTGCTCAAGATAGTTGTTAAATATTAAACAAATAAATGGGGAGCAAACAGCTACAGTCTGCAGACTGTCAGAGCATTATCCCTACCATTGTCTTGATATCAGATTAATGGAAGCTGACTCACCCCACTAATGTAGTAAATAAGGAATAAATTGTTCCTAAGCTCAACAACACATCTCAATGGAAGAATCAGATACAACGACCACATTTCAACGGAAAGATTCTCAAGAGCATCTACATAAGGCAGAAGGATTGAAGTTTCAAGATAAGCAAGAACAACGAAAAGAAGATTATATCTGAAACACCTTCATTCTGCAATCCAAAAGGGGAACATCTTGCTTCATTACTGAGTTTATCAAACCCTATGCTTCAAGTAACTCAGTAGCAGCAAAACAAATCACTCTCTATCAAGTGAAAGGGTCAACAGGTGACCAACCTAAGTCAAGTCTGCTGGACTTGCTAAGTACCAACGGGTACCAAAGATTCTAAGGCTGCTGGTCTTAGCTTATAGAGTTCCAAGGCTGCTGGTTTTGAAGAGTACGTTGAGTACTGGTATTCCAAGACTGCGGGTCTTGAAGGAATCTTTGTGATTCAGTTGTAACGATAACCTTAGTGGATTTGCTACTCAAGGAGTAGGACAGTGGAGTAGGAGTCTTGTGTGCTCCGAACCACTTAAAGCTTTGTCTCTATCTCTTTGCTCTTCATAACTGTTATAATTGCTATAACTGTTTTATAACTGTTGTATTGTATTCTCTACTACTGGTCTATTTCTTCAAGGGGTTCTTATAAGTCATTTTCCGTTGTGCTTAATTACTCTACATATTAACTCATTACAAAAAAATGGACATTTGGCAACGATTTTTGGGGCAACGACTTTATAAGTCGTTGCCAAAAATGCATGTTTAGCAACGAAATTTGTTATTCGTTGCAATTTGTAAAAGGCTTTCATTTTGTGCAACGAAATTCATCAGTCGTTGCCAAATTTCGTTGCCAAATCGTAGACGGGAAAAACAAAACCCGCCTATTCGTTGCCAATGTGATTTCTCCCCGTCGTGGGCAACGGAAAAAAAATTGTTGCTATATTTTGTTGCCCAATATTGGGTCACATTCATTGGCAACAATTTTCTTTTCGTTGCGTATTTTGTAATGTTTTTGCAATGACTGGTAAATTGTTGCCCAAAATTAATATTAACCCAATAAACACGTTTCAACCATTCCCCCCCCCCCCAAACGTATCATTTTGTATTTTAAAATTTTTATTTACACGCAATTTTATACAATCAAATGTTTCACTGCATGTCTCAAAATGAATGCCCAGTTTTAATTTTTTTGGTTAGAGGTATAATTTTTGAAATTAAAATTGAGCACATATAGATATATTTTCTAATTTACAAAAATTAGAGTTTGTAGTAAATTAAATGTAGTTTATAATGATTAACTCCTGTGGGCAACGAAAGGTTTTTGATTGCCTTATTTCGTAGCCTAATGAATATCATAAGTATGTGTGTGGATATATATATATTAGATATATAATTCTGTAATATATGTTATCTAATACATTAAACATTTCAATAAAAATCTAAAAATCAACAACAATATTAGTTCGAACTTGTATACGTATCTAAAAGATTGACTTTCTGCTCATAGGAAGGATCAATATATATATAATTAACCTTTAAGGTTCACATATAATACCTTCTAGTGGTGATTGTATCATAACTCTTGCTGATAAATATATTCTCCCCTGTCCTACTAAAGTAATGAGGTAGCAGTATATCACATTACAACTCTCACTCCTCAAACTCTTCCCTTCACAAGCATTATTATAGTTTTTCCTATATAAGAAACAACAATCCATTTGCATATAATTACTCCAGCTAGCGCCTGTTCTATAATTCTCAATTACTAATGTTTGGTCATCATTCATCAAGAATAAAATAAAAATAAAAATAATTTTTTTTTAAAAAAAAACATTTGAGTTTACCAATATGTGACATTACCATCGATACAATATTTATTTGTGACAAATATATCTATCACTAAATATGAGTATGGTAAAACTTTAACATACAAATAAAATTTAACCAACAAGAAATACGAATTTTATTTTGGGTTTGCAAGATTTTGTTTTAGTTGATATTTTCATCCCATAAGTCTTCAACAGATTTGTAACGTCCTTCATCCGATATGAAGAAGAGACTCAGGTTCCCCTTCTGCTGTGGAATTTTCATTGATTTTTTCACATTCTTTAGTGCTCAGCTTCTTCTTCTGCTTCCATAGAGGGCTCATTTCCACCTTGTGAAACAAAGTCAAAAACATGCTTAATATACACTTCATTCATTCCAAAATTTGAGACATGTTTTCTTTTTTTCTCTCCTTATTCTAATGGTATATTATAACTGCATGAATAGAGAATTAGTGAGATGAAATATGCTCTTACAATTTGGTTCAAAATATCCATCAAAGAAAATGTACTTAACAGTACCTACTTTTTTGAACAAGGGTGTTTTTAATCTCAAAGCATGCATCTGCTTCTTCCTTTTTCCCTTGCACTGTTATGCGAACAAGATTAGCACTCCTTTGTCAGCTATCTGCATTACCTGCAAAAGTGGAAATTAACTAATAATCAATCAGTTGAAGAAAGAATATTAAGATGGACATAGAAGGGATATCAAACATCATAAAATTTAATTTCCAATTTAAATATATTTGCATCTAGATCATAAAGTGATGTTGCCAAAGAACATTGGAGTTTTACAGTCATACATCAGAAACTATCATGGAAAAAGTTGTCTTAAGTGATAATTATATGTCTCATTTAAAATTTGAACCTTCTTTGGTAGGTCATCTAAGGCAAGTGGATGAGAAATTTTTGGAAAAGATATAAGAACCCGGCAAGAAGAGATTGGGAGATTTAAATATAAATACTCTGTGGTGCATATATATGTGATCCTAACAAATATACTGGTTAAAAAAACAGGGGGAAAACTAAAAATTTGTAGTTGCTTTGTAATATTAGGCAGCTCCATTACAATAATTCCAGGCGCAGCCATGTTCATCATCACGAGATATTGCAAAATCTCTGTTTGTAGTGCAGAATAAACTTCAAAAGATGTCAATAAAAGAAAGCAAGGACAGAAAGAAACATTTAAAGCTGAACCACAGTAGAATAAATAGCTGCTCCTTAACTTTGTTAAGTTGGAAGAAAGAAATGTAGCAGAGAGAGGGAAGGAATTTAAGAACCTGCTCCACTGTTCCAGCAATATCCTTAGTGTCAGTTGTGGTTATTGTTTGAATTCTTATAGGATGTTCACTGCCAATAGCCACATTTCCTACCATCACCGTGCTGGTTTTTCTCCTTACAGTTTTGTGAGATGATTCACAATACTTTTGCCAAGGAACTACAATAAAAAAAATGAGGACCATATTTGTATAAATATAATAGTATATATAATGACAGATCATATTTTCTACTTCTCTGTCGGGATGATGATAAAAAATCAAAAAAAAATGTCAAATCTGTAAATATTTTTCTTTCATCAATGATAAGTAACAACAATAACTCACTTTTGTGACAAACATATGCATGCGATAAACAAACACCAATTCAGGTGTCCAGCAGAATTCAACTGGCTCTTACTTCTTCTAACGACAAATAGTTGTGTGGAAAAGTTATTGTTTATCCCTTAAAAAGAAAGAAATCACTCCCAAGTCCCAACTATGAGCTTTTGCATGAGTAGAGATGGAAGATCACTGATAACTATGGTAAGGCTATAAAAAGAAAGTCAAAAATGACAGTTCCATAAGAAAATACAGTAAAAATTAAGAATAATGAAAGCCGTGATAATGGTAGCAGGTATTAAGACAATGCCAACAAATGTCTAAACCAAAAAGATCAAAACTATAAAGTATAGAGAAAATGAAAAAGTAAACGTAACAGGGTGTGGCCAAAGAACTGAAAAAACATTCAGATAATAAACTTTTCTGAAAAGGTAAAAGAGATATTTGTACAAGGAGTCACGTATCAAGAAAGGCTAAAGCATAGAGCCAAGATCAGAATTTAAGGAACTTGAAATTTCGTTGCATACCTTAGAGAGAACCTTGAGCATCTGATCAATGTACTAAATTTTCTCTGGGGAAAGCCTTACAAACAAGATAACAATTATTATTAGGCTACATGTTACAACATATGTTGAAAGTTACAAAAAGGTTGAACATATACGATTTATAAATTCGTAAAAACTTCAGTGTTATAGACTGAATTATCCACTATTTAGGGCAACAACAGGTACAAAGATAGAAAACAGGAAAGTTACAAGAATTAAAGGAATCAATCATTTTCCCTTCTATAAAACTTTAAATTACTATTGAAACAATATGTAATTGGATATTATACTAGAAATCAACAAATTTCAGACAATACCCTCAACTTATCACTTTTCAAACCACAAATCCAATCCTTACAATCACCAAAGCCATCAATTTTCTTCAATTATATGAACCCTAAATGCTTAATCCCAATTTAATATGTTACATAAGTTTTATGTAGCTAAAATATTTTCGTGTTAGTTAATATAAGACCAAGTAAACCCTTGAACTGCTTTCAAATATGGAATTCATAAAGTTTATAATTAGTGAATTATTTGTGACGCAATTATAAGTAGCCATTATTTGATAATCAAAGTACAATCACATTGTACATAAATAGAGGCCACAAAATTAATACAATCCCAATCCAGTACCCAATTAGAATCTCATTGCAAATTGCAAGAAAAAAAGAACAATTAAATATATGTAGGAGGTACCTTCAAGTGCGACTAGGCTGCGTTAGAGAGAGAGATGATGGCGATGACCGTGAGAGAGATGATAGCGATGGCCTAGAGAGAGATGATGGCGATGGCCATGGCCTTGAGAGAGATTTAAGTTTGGGCGAGAAAAGAAGTGCAGAACGAAGGCCGAAGGCAAAAGGGCTGAAGCCCTGTTTTTTTATTATATATATATATATATATATATATATATATATATATATATATATATATTTAAGTAACTAAGGGAACCGGTCCAACCCGCGAATCAGTCACTGGTTCACTGGGTCAGGCGGTTCAACCACCGATTTGTCGGTTTTAAACGATTTTGGCTTAAAATGAGCTATTGGCCCAAATAGAACTGGAATGTGAACCGATTTCTATTTTTACTGGTCCGATCGCCGGTCCAGTTCAGATTTAAAAACCATGCTAGAAATCATATCCAGTTGAGCCTAGAGTTTCTCCTTTATTACTAAATCTCTCTTTTAAAGCTTGAAATAATTGAATAAATTAGCCTTTAGATTGCTCATCTTCCTTTTCTGATGTTCAGATAAGTTCTCTTATGCAATATAAGTACTTATGAAGACAAAATTTTCACAGAACTCAATAAATATCATGATTTAACTATCAAATCTTCTGCATGCTTAAGAGATTAAACATTGAGATCGTTTTAACAAACTTTATGAGTTTTATAAAATGATTTTAGAAAAAAGATAATTAATTGAATTGCCCGACAACACTTTAGATTATCCAAAATATGACTTAATCGAAGAGAAACACAAACAATTTCGTCACAATTTCACAATATTGTAAATTTTTGAAACCCATTGAGAGAGAACTGAGATGAAAGGATTAAAGAGAGAGAAGGAGGCGGTTGATAAATGAAGGTCATGACTAATATTTCTTTTTAATGTTTAAGCAGCAAACCGGTCAAAACCGTGAACCGGTTATCGATTCACTGGATCAACCGGTTGGGCCGCCGGTTCAACGGTTCTGAGCGAGGTTTGATTAAAACTGATTAATTGGTTCAAATTGAACCGAAGCGTGAACTGGTTCCGATTTTTACCGGTTCGACCGCTATTCTGGTCCGAATTTTAAAACCTTGTTCGTAAGTGATTCAAAAAGTATACGAATGGCGTCAATATCTCTCTTATATGTTTTTGTGTATATATGTATATATCATTTCATCAAGCAATGGAAGCACTTATAAGTGTTTAAGCTATATTATTACATGGAACAAAGTTGTTGGACAAATACCTGTGAACAAAGTGAGGAATTGACGGGTCTTTTGGGCCTTTGCATCTACGACTTTTGGAAAGAACATTGGATCATTGAGTAATTTGTAAAACAAGTATTAATTAGTTATTTTTTTAATAAAATCAAACTGTGTAGAAAACAAAACAAAAATTTTCACTAGAAGCAGCTTAATAATAAACAGTTATGATTATCCCACACTCAAAAAAAATAAAATCTCACAAATGAAACTCTATCACAAAGAGAAATAATTAATTATCTCATAAAAAAAACTAATACAAAGATGAATAAAATACTAGCAATTAAAAAATAAACACCAAAATTAAAATTTTAATTTAGCAACTAAGCTACCTCTAATATTTCCCCAAAATTTTTTCCACTTATCTTTTAATTTCACTCCCGCTATGTACACTGAAACTAAATCTCTTCTATCTCCTAAACCCTGGTCTCACCTTCTTCACCTTTCATCCCTTTCTCCTAAGTTTAGGGCTTTTCACTTACTGATAAAAGCAAAGAGGCTGTTAGAAAGAGGATTCCGGTTGGAGTGTCGTCGTCTCCGACGAGGTCGACTCTGCGGAGGTTCTTCAAGCGCCCATTCCCTCAGCCGTCTCCCGCCAAGCACATCAAAGCTTTGCTAGCCCCGGGAAGGCCCGATCCCGAAGATGGAGCCACAGAGCTTTATCAGTTATTCCATAAAAACTTCGGCTACAATAAGAATACAGTGAATATGCAAGTGTCCAGTGCTTGTTCACCCTTTACGTACTGCTATTTAATATAGTTGTAGCTATTATTATCTGAACAACTTAGAGATGCTCCTAAATAAGATTTAGTTTAATAGTATGAGATAGGTTTAGCTTTGTTTATTTTGGTAGGCATCATTGATTTTTTTATTTTATTTATTTTAGATTTGGTCCTCATTCAACTTTTGGTCTTTGCCAGAATCTACAGATATTAGGACCAACTTTGTCCAGGAGGATGATAACTACTGTTCATGTTAATTTACATGTTCGTTTTATTAGCATAATCGTAACATTATCTTTAGTTTTAATTTAGTTTTGAATTAACTTTGGACTCTTCTAGATGTTGGATTATATGTTGAAGAGGAGTTGCAGCGATAGGATTTGACCTACTTTGTTCAATGAAATGTCTCAATATCTTGTTTACTTTGTGTAATTTTGTCTCTAGTATTGCAACATGTAATCATATAATACTGCATTCTTTCAACTGGTATTTCTGGTTTTTTTCTTCTTCTTTTTTTCTTGGCTTTCTTGTGTCATCTGGCTCTGCCAAAATCATGGACTAATTGTGTCTAACGCACAACCCATGAGTATTAATATGGTGTCTTTTGGCATATCTGGTTGAACGTGCACTCACAAGCATTTTTTTGTTGTACTATTTTGCCTACATTCCTCATGTTTTGATTTTACATTGTTGCTGTAAAATGATGCAGTGACCATGTAAAATCACTGCATGATCAAATCGACAAAAGAAACCCATTGCTGTAGAATGATGCAATTGTGAAGGACCATAAGTTCTGTACATCACTGAATTCTACTCTGAACTGCAAAAGAAAGCACAAACTATGTTATCCACCGTATTTTGTACTCAACTGGAAAAGGAATCTGAATGTGGGTTTGATGGTGTATTGTAACTATATAAACATCTTCAACGCCAAGGCCAGCCCACCTCATTTTCTATGTTATATGACAATCACCTAGATTATAAGGTATCTAATTACCATTTGTTCCATCTCATTCATATTGATTGGCAAAATTCTGATCAATATGTATGTATGTATGTACTTTTACGGAATCAGTGCTTGTAAACATTCTGCATCTTTGCTGAAGTTCCTTAATTCCATGCTCAAAGCCATAATGTTCCAACGGGGACTCATCTAATTGAAGTGGCTGCCATTGGTTATTTCTTTTCTCCGGTGAGATTCTTCATACTTGCATTCGTTAATACTTGACTTTAGATTTTCTGTAAATCAACATTTTCATGATTTTGCATCTCTTTCATATTTACAGGTCCGTGTTGATGTTAGTGCCAGAAACCCTGGTAAGGTTGCCAGAAACCCTGGTAAGGTTCAAGCAGCACTGTCAGAGAATAAGAGGGGCCTTAGTGAGCTGGTGCTGGAGCCTCTGAGAGACGAATGGTATTATGAGGTAGGTTTATACTTATAAGCGTTTTTGAGTCTCCTTCATTTTTTACTTTAGGCATTGATGAGTTGAATATTCTTGAGTCGCCTACCCCCAACTAATTTGGAAAAATAAACGTTGTGGAGTTGAATATTTTGAGTCTTGTACCTGATGTTATTATTGTTGACTTTTTATTTTTGCAGTACATTGAATGTTACCCTTATATATCTTATATACTTATATTCTTGCAGATAAGGGAACCCTTCAACGTAATATCTCTCGTGAAAAGCCCAATGGGCCTCATGGTCGGATTTATGCTAATTGTGATGTTCTTAATGCCCAAGCTAGTGGAAAACATGGGTAAGTACTCTACTTTTGGTCATCACTTTATCATCCAACCTCAATCTTCTGATTACCTATGGGTATACTGAGAAGTGAGGCCTGCTTGCTAAGATATGGAAGTCAATCTCTTATTTACATAACCACTTATGCTAAGATAACATTTTAGATTTATGGATAATTATCAATAAACTGTGTGTGGCTTTTGGATGCAAAACATTTATTATAGGAAAGAGAGAAACTTTAAAAGTGAACAAAATGGAAATCAAATACATCCAAGTATAAATCCTTACTGACGTACATCAGATATTATATTTACTGCTCTCTGATGCTTCTTTATAACTTACGTAAAAGAGCAAGGTATGCAACTACATTCATGATCTTTGTGATTATTGTAAAATACATATGATTGAGGGGATTATCCATTTGAATACATTCATTAATATGGAATCAGAAAGAGATGAATAGCATGGACTGCATTTTTGCTGTGCATGCAGAACTTTAAGATACCTAAACCCTAGTGTAAATCTTCAAAGAAGCAAACATCTAAACTCTTAAATTTATTTTCAGCTAGTGTAGAATAAGAGAGATGATGTTTCCATCATGATCCTTAAGATTACCTGCAACAAGTTGGTTTAAGCTTACTAGGAAGTAACACTCAAAGACACCTGATTCTGATTTCCTAAATATCGAATTTCATTAGACGTGTCAAAACTACTCATCTTTTGGAATATCTATGTGTGTCCCAAGTGTTGGGAATGGAACCAGCAACCTTGAGGTTGCTCAATCAATGCCTCTGTTGTAATATTCCCCACGCTCTTAGATGGCAAAACTACTCTATTGAAGGGATAAACTCTATTTGTCTCTCGGATACAGCTAAACTCTTTGGCAATCCATCCCCACATAGGCCAGAAGGACATTTTGTTGCAAAATTTAGGTTAAGACAAAGTGCATAATCAGAACTATAGTTATATACAGTACCTATGGATATAGAGCTTCGACCTTATATCATACTCTTTGGGTTTGAAGTTTACTAGTGATCAACAATTGATACTATATCTATGTGGGGTATTTCCACTACAAATGTTACTAGTGTATAACTTTTCTCTTGAAGGGATATCCTCAGTTCCTCTCTCTGAGTGTAATTGGTTATCCATCCTCACACAGAGGAAAGGAAAACATTAGCTTTTACAGGATTCTCTGCTGGCTAAGGTGTATATGTGAACCATAGTTATGACAGTAGGCATGGTAGAAACGCGTCAGCAGAATGCTCTTTTAGTTTAAGTTTACTAGGGATATCTGATTCTTAATTCGTAGGTGGGTAATTTTATCTGGCTAATGGCACAACCCTACTTCCCATCTTTTTAAAAATAAATAAAAAATAAAAGCAAAACAAAAATGGCACACCTACTCTATTTAGAGAATGATAAGGCTTTGTAACTCTTTTAAATGATTGAAATAGTGAATATCAGGTGATATTCCAACTATAACACACAAATTAGTTATCATGCGAAATTTCTTTAGATATTTACCATTAGAATTGTTCCACGACAAGACTGTTGTTTAGGTGCTGCATTTTAAAATTATCATGCTTTTAGCATGTACCTTGGTAAAATATTATGCTAATATATATGGGTTTCTAATTTTTCAGGAGTGTTCAATCACAAGGGCCTGTAACTCACATTTACAGATCTATTTATTCTTTTAAGTTAGTATTAGAAGTATTTTAGCTTCCTTTGCCTTTGAAATTGTCTAGATTACCATAGAGGAGATACTTAAAGAAACAGAATTACCACTGAGACAGTAAACTGGTAATCCATGATCCTATTGTTTTCTATATATATCTGAGTTGATAATGTTAATACCTTATGATTATTGATTATATCATTGTAATTTTATTTGAAATTATGTTGTACTTGTTGTCCAGATCTGATGTTTCATCAGCTGTAGAAACTGGAATCTTCCCTCTATGAATGTACGAAATTATTAGATGCTTAACGCACTAAATTATGCTTTAACCTGTTATTGAATACAATCATTAAGGTGTATGCTTATGGATGTAAGCATAACAGATGATTTGTGATGAATTATCATCATCACGCTTTCACCTTTGTGCTTATTGAAAACATTAAGGTTATCCATTAGTCAGACTTAGTGGCCAGCATTGACTTAATCATTTGTTGTTTCAAATGAAACGTGATGAAAGTATGTTTGATGATGAAGCATTACAAATTAACCTTGAATGCTCTGTGTGTTTACTTACTATATTTCTGGTAGGGTGGGATTACATAACCCCGGAAAACTCCATCACAGTCTGACTCACAACAGGGAACTTCCTTTATGCTTCAGTTGTTTTAGCGCACTCTTGAAGAAACTCTAGCTTCATTCCAGAAATCCATTCACGAAGATATGAGGAATCTTCATATAGAAATTATAAGATAATTTCACATGCAGGAGGTACACTCTGATAACTGTCCTGGTTATGTTTTTGCTAGTTGCTTTTTAGTCACTTCCCAAATCATTACAGATGGAAACCTCGAAAGTGATGAACTCAATCCTGGAAAACCAAGCTGAGCTCCTGAAAGAAGTTGAATCGCTACGCAAAGAAATACAACAGCTTCACCAATTATTGTGAGCATCAACATGATATTTTAGCATTCTGATCCTTTTCGAATATTGATTTGTAAGCTATATCTTGGTACTAGTTGTTGTATGATTTACAACCTGTTTGCGGGTTTTTTTTAACTGAAAGAGAAGGGTCCTTACTCATTGTCCGGTTGAAGTTATGCCAGTCACCATTGTAGTTAGGCGGGTGAGAGAGTAATATACTTAAAAAGAAAAATTGACAAATGGCATGCCTTGTTTGAGAGTGTATAAATGTGATTGAGTTGGTTAAGCAGGACCTTCTATCTGGGGGACTTCATGTATAGACTTATCAAATTAGTTTTTGGAATATTATATCGGTTATATTTATCTGTAATCCTGGCTTAAGCTTCATTTGTAACTTCATGTATAGATTTATCAGATTAGTTTTTGGCTTAGATTTATCACAAGTTTCACCCAGGACATGTAAATCATGCAGTCTTGACCTTCTGGAGGTATTGTGTCAGCTAGCTTAGAGACGTAATGCAAGTTATGTTCGACCAATGCTCGAATATCCTCTTAAGCACTGTCCTGAAGTCTTGCTACTTGGGATGACCAACATCAGTGTACTATTCTCTCATACTAATGCATTTCTTTTATGTTTACTTTCTGTCCTCATATTTTCTTTGTTGCTAATTGATTTTGCTATTTTAATCTCAGAGGGAACAAGTTTGAAGGTCTTCATCCAGTTTCTTCAGTAGCATAGACTGTTATTTTATATGTTTTCAAGAACATATTGAAAAGTTTTCATCCTTTCATGCCTTACGTGACTAAAGAATTGTGGCATGTTTAGATAGTTGATTGTAAAGATGATGAATGATCATGTACTGAATGATTTTATTTAGTTAATAATATTTGAGGTTTTTTTTATTTTTTTATATTTCGATCATAATTTGTTATGGGGTCATTGAGCTACAATTTATTTTGTCTGTAAAATAAGTTTGATATTCGCTACATAACAGGATTATCAATAATGGATTTGGCAATGATACAATCAAAATCTATTGTATCAAACGGCAACGTACAATGTTGTTGTTAATGGACAACAACTTTCGTTGCTCTTGAAAAACAATCAGTATCGAATAATATCGTTGCTAATTGATCATAATTATTCATAACAAAACCAATGGTAACGAAACATTTCGTTGCAAGTTAATATATGATCGATTTATTTTGTACATTTAGCAACGAATATCGTTACTAAAAAGTATATAATTAGCAACGAAAATTAATTAAGGCTACAATTTTCATATTGTTCAGCAACGGCAAACATCGTTGGCAAATGTGTATCAAATGTAACGAATTTCATCTTCGTTGGCAAAAAAAGGGATTCTTTTCGTTGCCAATTAGGCAGATTTTGCAACGAAAGTTGCTTTTCAGTAACAATTTCTTAATAAATTTGCTACGAAACATTTCGTTGCTAAATGATCTATGATTTTTCACGAAAACAAAATTTTGTTGCGAAAAAAAATGGTCCAACGACCAAAAAATCGTTGCAAATGACCTTTGGTAACGAAATTTGGCACCTTTTGCAACAAAAACGGTTTGTTGCGAAATCACCATTTTTTTGTAGTGACTAAACCGTTTACGTATCTTTTATATAAAAGAAAGAAAGAAACTTCAAAAGTTATAAAAGAATCTATTCAACCCCCCCCCCCCTTCTAGATATCTTTTGTGCCTCTGGTAACTAACATATTCATTCAAACTTTTTCTTCTTTTTTCTAATGGTGAAAAAACTAAACACAGTTTGATTATAATTAATTCATCCCTTCAACAATTTTGATAAATTTCATATAAATTTTTGAAATTGGTAATTTTAACCTATTTAAAGTGTATTTTTTGGTTCATATGTATACTTTCTAATTTAGCACTTATTAGTTGAAAATAAGGATTATGATTTATTATAAGTTTGTTATTTTTTATGTTCTTGTGTAAAATTTCATTTTCTTATCCTGTAACCCTTTGAATGTCTACACAATAGTATTGTATACTATAGGTTGAATCTATTAAATATACTAAATTATAGTACATAACACCATTGCATGACATCTGTCATTCACAAATTGTAACGCATGTCCTACATAATTAATTTGCTCATCCATTAATACTTTGATTTTATAATCCCCTAAATCACTACAAATCTAAACTGTTCTGATATTATCATTACTATTTTAATTATTATCTCCTGAAATCACTACTTTTAAATCTCAAATTAATATTTTGAATTTATAAGCCCCTAAATCACTACAAATCTAAACTGTTTTGGTAATGTCAACTGTTCTGATATTATCATTTCCTACATAATTAATTTGTTCATCCATTAATATTTTGATTTTATAATCCCATAAATCACTACAAATCTAAACGGTTCTGATATTATCATTACTATTTTAATTATTATCTCCTGAAATCACTGCTTTTTTAAATCTCAAATTAATATTTTGAATTTATAAGCCCCTAAATCACTACAAATCTAAACTGTTTTTGTAATGTCAGTTGTTCTGATGTTATCCTTTCTAATTTAATTATTATCTCCTAAAATCACTACTTTATGATATTATCATTACTAGCTATTATCATTACTCTTCGTTATTTAACCTAATTTTCTCCCTATAAATACATACCTACTATTACGTAACAACTCAAACTACAAACAATTATCTCCTTCTTATTATTTTCTGCTAAACATTTATCTTATACTTTACATTTATCGAGAAAGATGACAACTTTACTGCTTCATCTTTGAGATTTTAAAATGGATTATTTGGATGAAACTTCCTTATTATTGGATATTATGTAGTTTTATTATATGATTCAGTATATTCAACATGATTATGACATCTTACATAATATAAACCAACACAAAAAAATAATAGAAAACTGATTATTTGGTCTTTAAAAAAAATACTATCTTATTTATACAATTGATTAATACTCTCTCATTAAAAGTACTCAAGTATGCCTGTTATGACACAAACAATGTAACCATGTCTGTTATGACAAAAACAATGTGAGTATGCCTGTTACAAAAATAATGTGATTTATGCGAGTTATGACAACAATATTTACCTAAGTATGCATGTTAACTTAGTATATTGTATGATGTCAAATACAATAAATAATCAAATTACGCTGGGGTTTCCTAACTTATTACTAATGTATTTTCATAAATTTTATGCTTATGCAAATCAATTATTATTTTTTTAATTTCTCTTAAAATTATAAACTGACTTTAGTTAATATGTAATAAAAAAATTTTAAATAAAATTAATTAACGTATGTCTACCATTCAAAACAAAATTTCTTATTTAAATAAAAAATATTATACTTAATTTATAAACCTCTCTGAACCTTAACCCAACACTTCCCCCCTCAAATCTCTCCCTACATTCACAAAAAGAAATCCCCTAAACCTCCTAAATAAAAGTCTCTCATGATCCTGAGGTTTATTGATCAGATTAATTATATACGTACTTGGATATATATTTGCGCACAAAACGTTTACCCACCTCTATATAACATATGCTACCAAAATTTGATCATCGCACAACAATCTACCATCTTCTTATTATATTTTAATTTATTAATTACACGTATAAATTTATTATTAACAAAATGAATAATCCCGCCGCAACGCGCAAGTTTGTATCTAACTTTAGTACTAATAATAAAATGTAATTATATTATCAACTGATGGGAAACACGTCATCTACTTTAAACTTTAGAAAGTGTAATAATTGTTGTATTTTTATTTTATTTCAAATTTTAGGATATATATATATATATATATAGTTACACACACACACACACACAAACAATCAATATTATTTGCAATTTAGTTTTTGATAGGCAAAACAACCATTTAATCCTTGTACTTTTCCTTTAGTTTCGTCTTAGTCCTTATACAATTTGTATTTGTAGATTCTTCTGTTGATGTGTTAATTTATTTTTATTTTATATTTGAAATTAATTACTAAAATGTTGTACTTAAAGAATATTGGATTGAGTGATATTAGTTATGAAATTTTAACTTTGAATTATGCTATTGGTAAGAAAGAATAAAAGGAAAAGACTAAATAATCCTTCATTTACTACTATGAACAACTCAAAATTCTATATTGGCATTTAATTTTTCTTTTTAATGTCATTATCTCTCACAACTATTAAGGACAACTAGCTCATGCATGATCTCATGCGAAACACGGGTTTTGTTATTAAATTATTGTATTATTTATATTTTTTATTATACTATACAAATATATATATATTAATATTGTGTACGATAATTTTTATTAAAAAAATATTTTCTTCAAAAAATATATTACTTAACTAATAATATATAACTAATTATTGATGAAAAAATAAATTAATTTAATAAACTATGATAATATGAATACAATAATAGTTCATCTATTTATATAATATAAATAATAGTATTCATCTTTAAACCATCAAGTCAACATGATAGACTCAAATCGAAAATCTTGTCGAAGATTCGGGATCAAGTTTGTGCAACTTCCAGATTCGTATAAACGTAAGAAATATAATCAGAAGATTTATCTTTTCATTGTAAAAGATTATTTACAGAAATTATTGTACTCATTTGGAATAACATTTTTCGCTCAAATTTTAGACACAAAATTTGTAGTGTACATTCCTCCATATGTTTGCTTGGTCCATTTCATTCCTTTAGGAAAATATATAAGCATTCATTATTAAGAAAATTAATGTTTACTTAAAATTGTAATATCTCCGATATTTATAACGAAAATGTCAATGAAAGGTGATTTTAAACCATGTTGTATTCAATTTGTAAATTAAAGTTACGAATTAAAATTAACTAGCAAGAAAAAGAAATAAAGGAAAGAAAAGTTATAATAGGTCAAAAATTAAATTTGAGTTTGGGATGGAATTTTGAATCACGAACCACACCGTTGAGTTAGGTACGTCGAATTTAGTAGGAAAAGACTGTAAACACAATGACGTATAGGGGTTAACTTTTGTGGTCAAAGTCAACAATTGACTTTTAGGATTAAAAGTTAAACTTTGAGTTCGAAGGCGAATTTGACAAAATGGACATTGCCATGATGATCAGGACGTCAACTTTAGTAGGTATTGACTGTAAGCATGAATGGGTAAAAAAAGTTGATTTTTAGAAGTCAAAAGGTCAAATGGACAATAAAATAGATACGTAAGTAAACAAAAGGAGAAAAAATATTTTGGATAGGATAAGGACCCCTTATTGGCCTTTATAAGGATTGTGGTCCATATGGGAGCAAAAAGAAAGGAGGTGATGTGGCCAAATTTTGAACCACCAATCAAAATGTTATCATATAAAGTCAAAAAAGCAAAACAAAAGGCAATACAAACCAACATAACTCACCCCATTCGGCTGAGCATAGAGACAAGAGAGAGAGAGAGAGAGAGAGAGAGAGATGGATGTCAAGAAGAGAAAAGAAGAAGGAAAGGAGAAGAAGAAAGAAAAGAAAGAAAAAACTAGGAAAGATAATACCCTAAATCCTTTATATATTCAATTTTTCTTATAAAAGACCTAGATTTATGTTTATAAACATGGACTATACTTGTATAAGCCTAAATATGTTGGATCATAGTTGAAAACACCATTAATCATGGAGAAATTCTATTTAAGCAAAAGAAAGAACAAAGGAACCTAAGCTAGATTAGTTTGAAAATTTCAGAATTTGACCCGAAATAGTAAAGGACATAACTCTTTTTTATAATGAATTTTTTAGTGAAGTTTGTGTTGTTCGATAGATCTATGAGTTAGCTAAATTTAGGCTGAGGTTTGAGGTTAAAATTCTTTGTGAATTATTTTTGGTGAATTTTCTATCAAAGTAGGACAGAGTTGAAAAACAGGGAAAACACACTGCCCTAATTTTTCTAGGGATAGTTTCGGATGGTTAACTTGTGAACTAAAATCAAGCCTTTTGAGGGATTATACCTAGTGGTATAAGGTATGTTGTGTCCAAAGATAAACAAAAATGGAATTAAGATGAAGGAGTTATGACCAAAATAAAATTAGAAATTTTAAAATTAAAACTGCAATAACTTGAGTTTTACAACTCTAATTGGGATGAAATTTTGGATATAAGTAAATTTGGATGAAGAGAGATTACTGTCCAAAGTTCATAATTTTTTTGGACATAATTTTGAAGTTTAATAAATATTAAAATTTCGGATAGAAACTAGCCTAAAATTATAAATACTAAGTATATTTTGAAAAACCTGAAAAAATCCAAATAAGTCTATAATATATTTATCTAAGTGGGACCAGAAGGAAGAAAAATAATAAAATGGTTAAAGATGTTTAATGTACAAAATGGAGTTAAAAAAATTAAAAAAAAAATAATTAAAGTAAAACAAATAAATATGTACTATATTTTCATTGGTTGATATATGTTCAAACGGAACATATGAGCATATGTGAGTGATGTATGGATGTTATAAGAGTGAGGTAATGAAAATAATATGGGAGGATGCTCGGGAATGAGTTTACGTTAAAAGGAATTATCGAAATAGGTTTACAACGGTAACTATTATTTATAACAGTTAAGTTAATTAGGTAAATCCTTATAGATATTTTAGGATATCATGCGAAGGACATTAATAACGTGAATGAGAGAAGTGTACACAAATCAGGCAAGTTCCCACACCTATGTGCATTTACGAATTGTTCTTTATTGAACTGCGACTTGCATTCTTTAAAGTTCTTGTTATTCATGAACTGTTTTATGTAATGAGTTATGTCGTTTGTTTTGGCCAGACTCACTTGTTGAGATTATTTAACTTAATGAGTTTAAGCTATTTGTTTCAGCTATATTCAATTGATATAATTAGTGATGTGATTCTTTGAATTATTGAATTATGAGATGGAATCATCAACGCACTATTAAAATACGGTGTGGATATGATAAAGTCATAAGTTGGTGATGTTATTAGCCTGATCACCTAATAATACCCTATGGAGAGTTTGCCATCTTTTTGATTGTTGAACATATTAGAGAGTTCTCAGTTTTTGATTGATGAATATTATAATCAGTTCTTGGTCTTTACGACCACTTAGTTATCTCCCTAAAAATATTGAGATTCTTGTGAGTAAGAATGTGATGAAATTTCATAGATATTGAAATCCCAAGTTAGATATTTTGTGATGTTACGTTGTTGATGCTTAGTATTTCAAAAATTTTAAGATTCTTATCTGTAATGCTATTCAATGATTGAGATTTATACCCATGCTTATGATTATAAATTCTTTTTAAATTTTTTGAGTAAATTTATTGCTCACTCTTGTATTCTAATTAAATTTTCAGATAAGGCAAAAGGATTGAAAGGATCCAAAAGATAAAGATAAAAGGAAAAGAAATAGTTGTTAAGAAAAATGAATAATATTGATGCAATAGATTATGATGTTATATTAATTTTTGTAATAATGTAAGATACGTTACGATGTAATCAAATATTAAACTGTGTAAAAAGTAGCAATGTGGAAATATGTAATTTCATTTACGTAAAATTATTGTAAGTGAGTCAAGTTTATATTATAGACAAGTGTTGTAAATATAAGGTTTAAGACCTAGAAAAGAATGAATGGATGTTTTCATTATTTTTGATGAGACAGATGTGGAATAAATGAAAAATTTATACTTGAATATTAAGTAGGTGATGGATGTAATTGGATAAGAATGCACCAAATCAGTTGTAGAGAATACAGAGGTTTGGGGCCGTGACAAAAATATCTTAGAGAATGAATTAAAAATAATAAAAATTTAAATTATTTAAATTTTAGAAAAGAGAAAGTGAAAATTTTATAGGGTGAAAGTGGAAATAATTAAAAAAGAAAGTAAAAATAAGTAAGAGATAGTTAGAGAGGGCGAAAAAATTTAGAGAGAACAAGTAAAAAAAAGCTAGAAATAGAAAGTTCAATATTTTTATAGAGAGAACGTGACAAAATTTAAGAGAGAGCAAGTGAAAATTTTTAAAGAGAGAAAGTTAAAGGTTGTTAGAAAGATAATGCGAAAAATTTTTAGAGAGAGAAAGTGAAAAAATTCTAGGTGTTAAAATTATTTTTTAAAAAATGTGAAAAAATCCTAGAGAGAGAGAGTGAAAAACTTCTAGAGAGATGAAGTGAAATTTTGTAGAGTGAAAAGGTGAAAGAATTCTAGAAAGAGAAAGCAAAAAAATTTTCTAGAGAGAGAAAGAAAAAGTATAAATATATATTTATAAGGGTCCTTTACATTAATATACAACATATAGGAAATAATTACAAGAATAGTGCATCAACTAAATAATTATAGAAACAGAATAATAATGTATATTAATATTAACAAAAGTGCAAAACACGTCATTGAATTCAATCCAATAAAAATAGAAAACCCTGAATTAAAGGAATAAAATACTCCACTGCCTTTGGCAGTTACCAACTAACCAAAAAATTCAAAAC
Source organism: Aralia elata (assembly GCA_034770075.1). Lineage (NCBI taxonomy): Eukaryota > Viridiplantae > Streptophyta > Magnoliopsida > Apiales > Araliaceae > Aralia > Aralia elata. The sequence continues at coordinate 19,161,479 of CM068384.1, forward strand.
TCACGTTGCAGATAATCGAATTAGACGAACAACAAAGAGCAATTCGCGAAGAAGCATAACCATTCATTCAACAGAAACCGGATTGGAAATCCACCATTAGGAAAAACAGAGCTTCCGAAAAACACATTCACATAACAGAGAAAGGAACTCCGAAACAGAATCGTCGAATTGTTTTGTAGACAGCATACGAATCTGCAAAAAAAGTACAAAGGTATGAAGCAATTAACCAGTTTTAGTATATTTTCATTAATTGATTTAAAACCAGTTTTGAAAATTTGGATTGTCTAATACCCATAGAAAATTAAAATTTGTAGGATGAACAAACTTGTCTTACGCATTAATTACAGAATCAGACTTTGGAGCCTATCATATAAAAGTTTGGTTACCTTGATTTAAGTGTTAACTATTTAGCAATTCACCTTGACAGAAGCATAATTTGTTTCTTTTTAATAAACGTTTTTAAAAACAATATTTTTATAGGAATTGATACTACGAACGTATATTTTGGTCACTATTTATTATTGATTTGGTAACCTATAATTATATAATCAGAGTTTGGATACTATCATATCAAAGTTTGGGTAACTTGATTTAAGTGTTCACTATTTAGCAATTCACCTTGACAGAAGCAGACTTTGCAGATTGTCCATAAAAATATTTTAAAACAGTATTTTTAAAAAGTATTGATACTAAGAACGTAAATTTTGGTTACTATATATTGTTGATTTGGTAACCTATAATTTAATATTATTAATTTCAGTTGCACAACAGTCTTGCCCGACACATTCATAACATTTTTTGGTCACAGTTATCTCTTTATAAGAACTTAAATTTAACAATGCAAATAATGAGTTGAATTATTATGATTAGTTAAAAAAAGAATTTTGATTATTATGTGATGTATATTTGTTGACTATGTTCATAATTGAATTAATTTTAATGTTTCATTTGCCAGACAATGGATATGATTCCAGTTGTAATTTACTACAACGGTTCGTGGAGTGACAGTAACCAATATCAAAATTGTGACGCCCCCAAAATCCGAGGTCTCTTTACCCACAGATTCGGTGCTCACGGTACTACACATCCATTGTCTATTCTACCCATTCATCGTCAATATAAGGACAAAAATGTAATTACTAAATATTACACAACGTCTTACTTCTACAATCCCAGGTTCTAAGACCTTAACATAAATACATAACATCTTAGGATAATTAATACAATCCAGAATGATAACACATTCCTAGCATAAACTATTACAAAAGCGGATATGATATAATATCCTTTACTCGGTAACTTTTCCCTTGCCTTTGTCCTTGCGGGAACTTTCTGCGTGTTCTGCCTTAGCTGAAAGTATGTAATTTAAAGCAAGAATGAGCATTTAATTGCTCAGCAAGTATAACATTTAAATAACAATAACATCTGAAATCATGCTTCCAGTTCTACAACTGAACAATAGTTGAGAACATATTTTGAATAAATATGAACAGTGACAAGGTGTTCTTTTGCATTATTAACAGTTCTAAGCAACATACTGAGTGGTCAAATGACCTTGAACTTTCTTCTTTCATCAAAGGGTTTAATAGTTTTATAACTATAAACCGAACATTTTTCCTCTGGGCATTTTAGGGGATCAGCTTATCATACCCTATGTTGTACAACATCTATACATCTAATTATCACCCATATAGGTCAATCGGTATTACCGACCAAAAATATTTCCCCAGTAATAGGGTTGTTCTTCTCAGTTCTACATCAAAGAATCCAAACAAAAACAATTTGATTGGATAGCTACAATAAACATCAATAATATTTCGATGATTCATTTTTTAAATCAATAAAATATTTCAATATAAGTCTAGCCGAAACAAATGGCTTAGACAAATCCTCAACAGTTCATGGAGTATAAAACTTTAAATTTTCAATAACATGCATTATAGCACAACTAGATATCTTGAATAAAGGTAAGACTACTTGCACAATAATAATTTGTGAAAGCTTAGAATTTATATAACATCGGAAACTCGCACAATGTATAAGAGTTGTACGGTTTAAGAAACTCGCTCAAATATAAATTGAGTTAAGTTAGAAAACTTGCCTCGAGCGTCTGCTACAAAATTATAATACACGTCCTTCAAATATCCTACACATTTAAGTGCACATAGATACTGCCATTAGTCACATAATCAACGCCAATTATTGGGTTATAAATAACTAACGTGTCTATACATTCTATTTGAATGCCCAAACTATATGCATTTATGTATACTTAGTATGCCCGTTTGACTTATCTAATAATCATTGGTTAATGCTAAAAATCATTATAATATATAATGATCATGTTTTAGGACTTAGAACAACATCTATTATAGTCGGAAGCATTACACGTTATATACGAGCATGTCCGAAGCCTTTCGTTTGCATAACAGTCCCAAAATGGTCAATTTCGAAATTGATCCAGTTATTAACTTCTGATTCTAATTAATATAAGTCGTAGGTCTATCTCTAAGCTTTCCGAATCATCTTGAATTATCCCAAACGGAGTTCGTATGAAGAAGTTATGCCCAAATTACTAAAGGAGATTAAAACTGTCCATACTACTATCAGGATTCGCGAATTTGACATGCCTATTTCCGAATGTCATAACTTCCTCATCCGATGTTGAAATGAGTCCGTTCTTGAGCTATATTCTTGCTCGTAACATAAACTATAACATATCTAAAGCCCATAATTTTTCAATAACTCTAACTAGCCAGAACAGGTGCTCAAAAATTCTATCTCGTGCTGATTCCTAGTTTGACAGTTTTGGCATCTTTGCTCAAAACCACCATAACTCCCTCATCCGAGGTCGGAATGAGGTCGTTCCAAAGCCTATAGCTTCGTAACTTAATGTACTACAACTACCCAAAAGCTCAGAATTTATTAAGCAACACATTAATACCAGATTTTGGTACAATGGTCAGTGCTCATGCGTTTTTCATTTTCTAAACATGTTTTACCAAAACTCTTGCTACAAGTTCGTTTTAACACTTTTTCTCTTCATTCCAACTGGAATATCTTCTTAACTCAGTGGACTACAACACCCATACATCACATAAACATAACAAGCAAAAAAATCACAACATTACAGTCCTCTAAAAGTCCAAACAGTCCATGTTCAAGTCCAAACAGTCCATGTTCATTGTTCTTCCTCCTTTACGCATGGGTACAAATTTCCTTCGTTTTTATTCCACTTTAAGGTTATTAATAGCTTACAAGGTGACTTAGTAACATTATTAAACAAGCACAACCAATCATAACAACAAAAATTTGCAGAAAAGCTCAAACCCATTAGTTGAGCTCAAGAACACCAAAAATGGAAAAAAATAGAGAGAAGAGTGATTGAGGTTTGCTTTACCTCTAGATTTCTCCTTCCTTAGATGCTTAAAGGTTGCTAGGACTTGCTAGAACTTGTTTAAGATCTATCCTCTTGCTCCACGAGTTCACCCGAAGCCTTACAAAATCTTTTTCACTAAACCCATTTGCTTTCTCTCTCTACTTTCTCTTTCTTACTTCTTCTTCTTCCTTCTCTGCAACTTGCTTGGTTGCTCTCTCTTACTCTCTCTAGCTTCTAGTAAGGACTGAACTTGAAAACAATGAAGAGAAAATGTGGACGGAATGACATGGGAAGGTATGCAACCGAGCTCTCCTTCTCTTCTATTTTTCTTTCCTATGCAATAGGTTTTATCTCAACTCTCTTCTCACTTCTCTCTCTTTACAGCTGAACTTGGAGGCTTGAAATGAGAAAGGAATATGGGGAGTCGAATGGAATGAATTGGGAGAGTAAAATGGTAATGCCCAAGCACCTAGGAAAAAGAATTAAGGAGAATATTGCAACTTAGCTTCTCAATGAAGAGCATGCCCGACACTTCTTCCATTCCTAAATTCTAATTGGTGCATGGTGTTAGGTGGCTGCCCATATTAGCAACATGCAAGGAATTTAATACATCATTTGGTTCCCCCTCTCTCTACAATACCCGGATACTCCCTCTTTAATAACAATTTGGTTAATAATTCTACCCAAAAATTAAAATGGGTACTCCCATAAAATATTGGGACGCGTAAAAATAATTATTATGGGATTTGTCCACTTATTCGGAACACCCATATATACATTTCAGATACGGATTAAATCACGTATCAACTCAAATAAAATTTTTGACACTTGGAAAAATTATTCCTTCGCATACACGTCTTAACGAAATTAATAGAAATAAAAAAAAGACGTAAAAATATTTGGGCATGAATAGTGCTCGGGAATAGTAACTCGTGAAATAGTGATTTTGCGATATATCACGAAATCAATTTATTCGCTTACGTGAAACTTACTACACACAAAATTCATGCATGCACGTAATCTAAGTTATAATATAACCATTAAACACATAACATAACATAAAAATTTAATATATTCCATAATATTAATAAATCCAAATTATAAAGTACACACGATTCGCGATCGTTACAAAAATTTCCAAGTTACCGGCATACTTGTTCCTTCTAATTGTTCATTTATAGAACTGCACAACCTGATATGCACTGCATTAAGTCTAGACTGCAACACAACAGAGTTGTCAATGAGATTTCATATTAAAAGCGACATCCCTCCAATAAAGGTGACAAATGAAGCATCTTTAAGATTCTATATGGAAGTAAGTAGAAAATCAGGTGAACATGGAAAGTTCCCACTGATCACAGACTATGAAAACAGCACTGGAGGCTCTACAATATTGAAAAACGTGATACATGAAGAAGAAAATACAATGCTAGCTAAAACGCCGATGAGATTGACACAATTCAATTCAGAACTTGAATTGTTGGCAACAGAAGAAGACCAAATTGGATCACATTATGTTGAGCAACTGGCCATTGAAGCTGTTGATAAAGAACAATACAGACAAAAATACGTAGCAAAAAAAGGAGATCAATGTGATGAGGTCATTTCAGATCCGAATAAGTTTGAAGTCAGAATTCAACAAACGTATAAAGACAAAAAAAATCCTTCAACAAACGATAAGGCTACATTCAATAATGCAAAACAGACAACACAAGGTGGAAAGAACCAGCGGTAGAGATTTTGTTCTGGTATGTGTAGATAGTGAAAATTGCAAATGGAAACTAAGAGCATCAAAATATCGGAAAACAAATATGTTCAAGATTAGAGAATTTAATGATTCACACACTTGTTCAGCAAACATACTGCTTGGAGATCACAGACAAGCAAATAGTCAGATGGTTAGTGAATGCATTATGCATAAATTGACAAACTTCAAGAAAGTTTACACACCAACTGATATTGTGGAGGACATGATGACGGAGTATAATGTGTCCATTTCTTACCAAAAAGCATGGAGATCGAAAGAAAAAGCAATGGAAAAAGTTAGAGGGAATCCATATGACTACACTCTCATTCCTTCGTGGTTGCACATGCTGGAAAAAACAAATCCAAGTATCAAATGGAAACTGTTCATTAACATATTAAAGTAGTTCAGATACCCAAGTTATTATATTGATAAATATATTGAATTGAACAAATTGTACCTTGTAAGGTAGTATATATATTAATAATGTACTTAACTAACATTGAATTATTTAGCACATTCCACATTCTACATATATTACTTGGCATATCTGTGTTATTTTTTCAATATATCTTCTGTCTTTTGATTTTTGTTAATTTTGTTATTGATATATGGAAACATCGTTTTTTACAGTCAAAGTCTATGAATTTTTGAAATAATAAAGTTACCCAACTAATATGATTTGGATACCTTGTAAGAAGATTAGGATAATAAGTGTACTAGTGACCATAATGTACCTTGGTACATAGTATATTTATTTACAAAGGATTTAACTAACCTTGAATTACTTAGCACATTTTACATTCTGCATATATTAATTGCCATCTCTTTTTGATTTTTTTTAGTATATATTCTCTCTTTTGCTTTTTGTCAATATAGTTATTGATAGGTGGAAACAACTTTTTTTGCAGCCATAGTATATTAATTTTTAAAATATTAAAGTTACCTAACTAATATGATTTGGTTACCTATTTAAGAATATTAGGATACTAACTGTACTTGTGATTTATTTAAAAATAATGGTTTTTGAAGGAGACCTGTGTAAACATGAAATGTAATTATTTCATGGCATTTTAGACACCATCTGTTCAGTAATTGGATACCAGTATTCATACAAATAGTGCAGCATAAAATACAAATATGGACAATGTTTATTACACATATTTACATTAACCAAACTGATAAATCATTTCAGGATCCATCACATCATTGGAGTTGGGAAAAAATGGTCGCTTCAAATATCTCTTCTTTGCAATAGGCGCATCCATTGAAGCATGGCACCATTGTTTCCCAATCATTGTAATTGATGGGACCTTCATACAATCAACATACGGTGGTACACTTCTAACAGCAAGCACACAAGATGCAAACAGACACATTGTACCCATTGCTTTTGGAGTTGTGGACAGCGAAAATGAATTATCATGGAGATGGTTTTTCACTAATTTGAGACATGCTTGCGGAGTTAGAGAAGGACAGTGCATTGTATCAGACAGACATGAAGCAATTATTAAGGGACTTAACTGTGTGTTTCCTGATGTCATGCACGGTTCGTGCACATATCATATTTTGAAAAATATTAAAAATAGATTCAAAAAGAAGGGAGAAGAAATCAAAACAGCATACAACGCGCCATGTAGAGCTTATACCATTGAAGAATTCGACATACACATGGCTCAACTTGATGCAATTGATTATCGAATAAGGAAATATTTGGTGGAAGAAGTACATCTAGAAAAGTGCACGAGGTTGCATGGGACTGCAAGCAGGTACTCAACAATGACTTCAAACACCGCCGAATCCATTAACAATGCAATCAAGGGAATAAGAGATCTTCCAGTAGCGTCGATGATTGAATGGCTGCGTTGTATGGTTCAAAGATGGTATTTCTCAAACAAACAATCAGCAATGTCAACTTTCACTAGCCTTTCAACAACAGCTGAGAGAAGGTTGCAATCTAATATCATAGAGTCAAAGAAACTTAAGGTCAGTCATACAACTTTCAAATAGTTAGCTGCATAAATACAAAAAATTGCATATGAATTTTAAGATAATTAAATTATGCATTTTTGGTTACCAGTATGAACTATAAATGTCAAAAACATTTTAATAGCTGATAACAAGTCTGATATAATATCAGTGCTATCTGGTAACAAAGAAAAACTAAAATGGTTATCCTAATATACAGGTTTCGCTACCAACTGCAACAATCAACTAATTTTACGAAAATTTGGTTACTCACAAAAAATAAAAATACATTTGAATTTCTTTATTCAAAAATACAAATTTAAAAAAAAATTATTATACATACTAAATACACAATTAAATTCTGTTGCAGGTTGAGACATCAAATCTATTAAAATACGGTGTGGATATGATAAAGTCATAAGTTGGTGATGTTATTAGCCTGATCACCTAATAATACCCTATGGAGAGTTTGCAATCTTTGTGATTGTTGAACATATTGGAGAGTTCTCAGTCTTTGACTGATGAATATTATAATCAGTTCTTGGTCCCTACGACCACTCAGTTATCTCCCTAAAAATATTGAGATTCTTGTGATTAAGAATGTGATGAAATTTCAAAGATATTGAAATCCAAAGTTAGACATTTTGTGATGTTACGTTGTTGATGCTTAGTATTTTACAAATTTTAAGATTCTTATTTGTAATGTTATTCAATGATTGAGATTTATACCCATGCTTATGATTCTAAACTCTTTTTAAATTTGCTGAGTAAATTTATTGCTCAGTCTTGCATTCTAATTAAATTTTCAGATAAGGCAGAAGAATCGAAAGGATCCAAAAGATACAGATAAAAGGGAAATAAATAGTTGTTAAGAAAAATGAATAATAATGATGTAATAGATTATGATGTTATATTAATTTTGTAATAATGTAAGATACGTTATGATGTAATCAAATATTAAATTGTGTAAAGAGTAGCGATGTGGAAAAATATAATTTCATTTACGTGAAATTATTGTAAGTGAGTCAAGTTTATATTATAGGCAAGTGTTGTAAATGTGAGGTTTAAGATCTAGGAAAGAATGAATGGATATTTCCATAATTTTTTATGAGACAGACGTGAATTAAATGAAAAATTTATGCTTGAATATTAAGTAGGTGATGGACGTATTTGGATAATAATGCACCAAATCAGTTGTAGAGAATACAGAGGTTTGGGGCCGTGACAAAAATATCTTAGAGAATGAATTAAAAATAACAAAAAAATTAAATTATTTAAATTTTAGAAAGAGAAAGTGAAAATTTTAGAGGGTGAAAGTGGAAAAAATTTAAAAAGAAAGTAAAAATAAGTGAGAGATAGTTTGAGAGGGCGAAAAAATTTAGAGAGAACAAGTAAAAAAAAAGCTAGAAATAGAAAGTACAATATTTTTATAGAGAGAAAGTGACAAAATTCAAGAGAGAGCAAGTGAAAATTTTTAAAGAGAGAAAGTTAAAGGTTTTTAGAAAGAGAATGCGAAATTGTTTTAGAGAGAGAAAGTGAAAAAAATCTAGGTGTTGAAATTATTTTTTTTTAAATTGTGAAAAAATCCTAGAAAGAGAGTTAAAAACTTCTAGAGAGATGAAGTGAAATTTTGTAGAGTGAAAAACTGAAAAACAATTCTAGAAAGAGAAAGCAAAAAATTTTCTAGAGAGAGAAAGAAAAAGTATAAATATATATTTATAAATCACAAATGTGTATTAAGTTAGAATGGAATGGGCTAACCCACCCATTGGAAATGAATCAGTTGGTGGGAATGGACTGAGTAATGGAATGGACATTCCAATCCAATAGACTAACTAAACAACGGATCATAAGTTGCTCCCTCAACTCCCTTAATTATATTAATTAACCAAAAAATTATTTTCTTCTAAAATATATTATTCAACTAGTAATGTATGAAAAATTATTGATAAAAAAATTAAATAAATTTAATAATCTATGATAATATGAATATGATAAAAGTTCATCTATTTATATAATATGTAATATAAATGATGGTATTCATCTTTAAACCATCAAGTCAATAGGATTCTAGTTTCAGAGAAATTAAATATTTACTAAAAATGTCTTAGAAAATGAATAAAACTAACAAAAAAAATTAATTAATTTAATTTAGAAAGTGAAAGTAAAAATTTTAGAGGGAGAAAGTTAATCCTGGCCAGAAAGGTGCAACAGAATAAAAACGCTATGGAAGTTCTACGCATTCAGCAAATAGAGCTGGATAAGGAGTTGGCATCGTTGCTACACGGGGAAGAAGTTTCCTCCAGCCACGCTATGGAAGTTCTACGCCTTCAGCAAATAGAGCTGGATAAGCAGTTGGCGTCGTTGCTACACGGGGAAGAAGTTTCCTCCAGCCACCAACGGCGTCAAGAGGATTCGACAGGAGACTGATCCAGGACACATCTTCTGGACGATTCTCGAAGAGAAAGGAGCAGGGCGAAGAGCCGCACACTAGTCCGCGGCAGGCACCGAAGCCGTTCGCAGGATCGAAGTAGGCCGAGGAGCCACTCCCCGATCCGTAACAGGTACCAAAGCCCCCCTCACAGGACTTGAGCATGCCAAGAAGTCGCTCTCTGATCCACAGGAGGCATAATAGCCGCTCGCAGGACAATAGCAGGCCGAGGAGCCGCACACCAGACCAGGGCAGGCGTCGAAGCCGCTCCAGGGATAATTCGAGAGTCAGGCCCGAGCCGATTCTTCGAGAGAATGGGACCGATGCCCTAACAAGAAGGTTGAAAGAGGTGGAGCAGAGGTTGGCGACAGCCGATCAGTCGATAGAGTTGCCCAACAACGTCAGGTCGTCTTTTATTTCGGAGATCAAGCGGGTGAAGGTTGATAAGTCCTAGAAGATGCCGCCACTAGAGACGTACGACGGCACTGGGGATCCATATGACCACACACATGCGTATAATCAGATTATGGATTATTACGACCATCCCGACGCCGCCAAATGTCACATGTTCGTCACTACGCTGAAGCATGGGGCTCAGGAATGGATGACGTCTCTCAACCTGAACTCTATCAGTTCATGGGAACAGCTATGTGACAAGTTCTATGCACGCTTCCGAAGCAATAAGCGGAGGGAAAATTTGACAACATCTTTGATACAAGTCAAACAGCGTTCCGAAGAGAGCCTCGGCCAATATATGAAGAAGTTTAGGGAAGCGATCGGCACAGTGATCGACTCGAATGTGCAACAGGTTGTGAGGTTTTTTACCACTGGATTAGACATTACAAAGTCCAAGAAGCTAGTTAAAGACCTTATTCTTAATCCACTCGGAGACTTGTCAGAGACTTATAGTACGACCGATGGGTTTATCACCCTCGAGGAGGCTTTTGGTAGCCTGAAGTTATAGGCACGCTCGGAAGATAGGTCGAGGGACCGAGATCGGAACAACACACCCAGATCGGATAATCAGCCAAGGCGAGGTTTTAATGGAGGAGGTTCGGGTGGAGGTAGACCACATTTTCTAAACCAAAACGTTAACAAAGTCTACACTCCCTTGAACATCGATCGGGCAAAGATATTGGAGAAAATTCAAAAGCCTGGCTTCGAACCTTGCCAGACGAGCACAAAGTCCTATAGGGGAAATCATAACCGTTATTACAACTACCACCAGACTTCGGGACATGCTACATAAGACTGTTACTTCTTGAAAGACCTAATTGAGAAGAAAGTGCAGAGCGGGGAGTTGGTTCAGTACGTCGTAGGGCGAAGGGGATCAGCAGTGACGGCGAATAATGACAATAATGAGACGAACATGCAAACTCAACCCAGGCAGGCTCCGGTAGTCCGAGGAATAGTAGATGTGATAACAGGAGTAACGGCAGGAAAGGTTACCAGAAAGAAGAGGCGCAGAACGTTAGACTCGGTTCTGTCCATATCTGAACAACCTACCAGGAGGGATCGGCTATACCCTGGTACGGTAATCTCTTTCACCGATGATGATTATCTATTGAAGTCCATTGAACCGCATGAAGGGGCTTTGGCTATTATTGCACAAGTCGGCTCAATGGATATGAAGCGAATTATGATCGATAATGGATCTTCTGTCGATATATTATATACTCATGCTTATCAGAGACTTGATTTGGGAGGGAGGAAGATGGAGGTCAGTCAGGACCCCCCGTTGTACAGGTTTAGCAACGATCCAGTTCAGGTAGTAGGAACAATTGAGTTGCCGATCATCTTTGGGACGGCTCCTCAACAGGTAGAAATCAATGTTAGGTTCTTCGTCGTACAGGTAGATTCAGCTTATAATGCAATTTTGGGACGGCCGACATTGTCAGCGCTGCAGGCAGTCACCTCAATCCCTCACTTTAGGATGAAATTTCTTACGCCGAACGGGGTGGGTGAGGTGAAAGGAGATCTGGATATGGTTCGGAGGTGTTACAGAATTTATTGATATCTTCGGCAGTCAAGAGGTGCAAGCAGAGGCAGCCGATGGCAATAGAGGTCGAACCATTTACCGAAGGGAGTATGGAGCCCCTCGCTCTGTCGGCCAAAGAAACGGAAGAAATTGAGTTGATTCCAGGAAAGAAAGAAAAAATCGTCAAGATCGGGTCGGGGTTATAGGAACCATTTCAGACAAGTTTGATAGAATTATTACGAGTCTATGCCAATGTCTTTGCCGGTAGCCCTGTGATATGCTAGGGATTGATGAGTTAGTTCCGGTGCACAAACTGTGTGTAGATCTGACGAAGAAGCTTGTTTGTCAAAAGAGCATGATTTATGCCCTGGAAAGGCAGAAAATTATTGATGAAGAGATAGTAAAGTTGCTGGAAGTCGATTTTATTTTTGAAATTGATTATCCGGAGTGGCTGGCGAATATGGTACTCGTCCGGAAGCAAAACGGCAAGTGGAAGGTATGCATTGACTATACAGATTTGAACAAAGCGTGTCCGAAGGATTTTTACCCCCTGCCATACATTGATCAGTTAATAGATGCGACTTCGGGGTTCGCGATGCTGAGTTTTATGGACGCCTTTTCAGGATACCATCAGATCTCGATGTGCAAGAAGGATATCCCGAAAATGGCTTTCATCACCCATCGGACAATTTATGCATATAAGAAGATGATGTTCAGATTGCTTAACGATGGGGCCACATATCAACGGATGATGAACTACGTCTTTAAGACGAAGTTGGGGAGAAATATGAAAGTCTACGTGGATGATATGACCGTTAAAAGTTCTTATGTTCGAGGCCACTTGGATGATCTTGAAGATTTTTTTCAGACCGTTAGAGAACATAATATCCACTTGAACCCTACCAAATGTACCTTCGGCCTTGGGTTAGGGAAGTTTCTGGGACATATGGTAAGCAAGAGAGGTATTGAAGTAAACCCCAAAAAAATCAAAGCTATTATGGATATGAAGTCTCCGAAGACGTTTAAAGATGTACAAAGGCTAACGGGTCGAATCGCAGCGCTCCGGAGGTTCATGTCCAAATCTGCGAAAAGGTGTCTTCCTTTTTTCGACACTCTGAAAGGACCAAAGAATGAGAAGACCTTTCAGTGGAACTCAGAGTGTGAGGATGCGTTCCAAGGGATCAAAAAGTACTTATCCTATGCACTGTTACTGATGAAGTCGGTCCCTTCGGAACCTTTGTACTTATATTTGGTAGCTAGCTCGTTGGCGATCGGGGCAGTTTTGATTCAGAAAATAGGTGGTAAACAGTTCCCCGTTTACTACGTTAGTCATTCACTTCGGGATGCAAAAACAAGATATCCGAACTTGGAGAAATTTGCTTATGCATTGATCATTGCTAGCAGGAAGCTTTGGCATTATTTCGAGGGTCGACTGATAGTGGTGTATACAGATCAGCCTCTGAAGAAGGTGTTGCACAAACCTGACGTCTCGAGTCGGCTTGCTGCGTGGGTTGTGAAATTAACCCAGTTTTATTTGGAATATCATCCTCGGATGGCGATAAAAGGTCAGGCTTTAGCTGACTTTGTGGTGGAGTGTTCGTTTTTCGAAGATAATTCAGTTGATCAACCGGAGGTAGTGGGTTCGGTTTCGAACGTTCAGCCGCTTCAAACTTCTTGGACGCTATATGCGGATAGGTCTTCAACTTCGAATACGAGTGGAGCAGGGGTGATCTTGACAAGTCCTAAGGGATTCAGAGTTCAGCAAACCATTCGATTCGGATTCAGGGCAACCAACAACGAGGCCGAGTATGAAGCGATTCTGGCAGGGTTACAGTTAGCAAAAAGTTTAGAGGTTTAGAGGTTGGTTATCTTTAGCGATTCTCAATTGGTAGTTAAGCAAATATCAGGAGAATATGAAGCTCGGGGGGCAAGGATGTCCAGGTATCTGGCAGAAGTCAAGGATCGATTGCATTACTTCAGTTCGTGTGCTTTTCAAGGGGTAGATCGGTCCAATAATGCGATTGATAATGCATTGTCCAAGTTAGCTGCCTCAGATATAGGTACTTTCAGTGGATCGGTCTATTTGGAAGCTCTAGAGTTTCCAAGCATTCAAGTTTCAGAGGTACTGGTTATCGAGCGTTCGGATTGTTGGATGACCCCATATATAAGTTACTTGGTTGATGGTGAGTTACCTTCAGATCGATTATTGGCGAAGAAAATAAAGTACAGGAGCTCGGATTTTATCTTGATTGATGGTGACTTATATAGGAGTACGTACTCTTCACCTTTACTAAAGTGTTTGGTCCCCTCCGAAGCGGAGTACGTACTTCGAGAAGTTCACGAAGGGATCTGTAGCGATCATATGGGAGCCAAGTCACTGGCATACAAGGTACTTCGGTATTACTGGTCTACCATTTTCAAAGAAGCTAAGGAGTATGTTCAGAAGTGCTCTAAGTGTCAGCTAAATAGTCTGGTTCCTCATCAGCCGCCCGAAGAACTCTTCTCTATTCTATCCCCGATTTCGTTTGCAGTATGGGGGGTTGATATTTTGGGTCTGTTATCGAAGGCGAAGGGTCAAGTCAGCTTTGTGATAGTGGCTATTGATTACATGACTAAGTAAAAAGAGGCTAAACCTCTTCGGACAATCATAGAACAAGAATGTCTCAAATTTCTCAAAGAATTTGTTGTGTTTCGCTTCGGCATTCCTATGGTCTTGGTGTTAGACAACGGTCGGTAGTTTGTGGGTTCGAAATTCGAAGAATTCCTTAAGGATTTAGGGATCCAGCATAGGAAGACTTCGGTTGCTCATCCTCAATCTAATGGTCAGGTCAAGGTCACTAATCGCACATTGCTCAATGGTATTAAAAGGATGTTGGATGAAGCCAAGGGGAGATAGCCCGAAGAGCTACTCAGTGTTTTGTGAGCATATTGGACTACTCCTCTGTCCACTACAGGCGACTCGCCGTTTAGATTAGCTTACGGGACCGATGCTCTTGTTTCAGTCGAGATTGGGTCTCCTTCGCTAAGGGTCAACCAGTATAAGGAGCTTTATAATGAGGAAGGTCTTCGGCTTAACCTAAATTTACTGGAAGAGGTGCGGGAGTCGCCTTTGGTAAGGTTAGCAATTTACCGACAGAGGACGGCTAGACATTATAATAAAGGGGTGAAAGTACAGAGATTCAAAGTTGGTGATCTTGTGCTTCGGGAGGCTGAAGCATCTACCCCCCAGAATTCAAGTAAGCTTATGCCGAACTGGAAAGGTCCTTATGAAGTGGTGGAAGTGCCGAAGCTAGGGACCTATCGGCTTCGAGCAATAGATGGTTCAGATATAAAGAATACGTGGCATGTTGGGAGATTTAGACGATATTACTAATAAGCTATGTAATTCTTCAGTTCATTCTCATATAATTTCGATTATTTATCAATAAAATAAAGAAGTTTATTCTTGCGAAGGAGATTTTTCATTTCACTTAGGGATTTGTACATATGAAAAGTCGTTACAAAAATAAAAAAATACAATGTTTATTGCTGAGGTGGAGAGTCATCTTCGGTGTCGGGTTCGTCATTCGAAGAGTCTAGGAGGGAAGGATCTAACCCGGCCGCGAGCATTTTGGCCTTGTCTTTTTGTCGGGCATTCATATATTCGTCGCCGTATTGCTTCAAGACCTCTTCAGTCAGTTCTGAGGATCGACGATATTCAGAGATCAGCTTCTGTTTGGTGTCTTCGATTAATGGCGGTCCTTGTGCTTTAATTCATTGTGTTCCTTCATCAGTTCAGCCAATTGAGAATGAACAGTCTGAAGCCGAATTTGAAGGCTCGTAATAGATTTCTCCATTACGTCCATTCTATTTTTGTCTTCGGTTCGTTCTGCCAAAAGTTGTTCTCTTTTTTTGGCTACTTCAGAAAGTTGCCATTTTATTTTCTTCAATTCATTCTCCAGCTCTTCACAGCGGTAGGTGGTGTTGGCGTGGAGGCATTGTTCTTTTTCGAGATCTCCCTCTTTGTTCTTCATCTTTTCCAGGTGATGATGGGTTCGAGCAATGGCGGCATTGGACTGTAATTTAAAATTGATTAACTTGGTGTACAGTATATGTAAAAAATGGAAATAGTGTGGGGGCAATTCTACTTACTCGACCCATATGCATGGAATTGGTGTAGATCAGCTCTTCGGTTGTGATATCTTCAAATCTACCATCGTCTTTGGGTAAATTGAAGTATTGAAAGAGCTACATGGGATAGTCTTCGGGCCATAAAGACATGGTAGCTTAAAGTTCTTGAATCTCTCGTACCTTGGTCGAGAGTGATGGCAATTCAGATAAGAGGTTATTTATTGACTGCTGATGTTGTTGCGGAACGGGAAGTTATTCTGTGTGTGGCTTTTTGGGAGGAGGGGCGGAGGATGATTCGACTTGTTCCTTCCTCTTCTATAAAGGGGCTTCGGGGTCGGCAGGTTCTAGAGGTTCAGTTGAATTGGGTTGGATGATGTTAAATTCGGTGGATTATGTAGGATCGGTGATCAGTTGCTAAGGTGGTTTTTTGGTGTATGCCTTGACTAGTCTTCGTTTCTTTTTAAAAAGGGCATCTTTTTCAGCCAGTATCATTTCGAGTGGGTTTTTTCAGTGAATCCTGGTGTGGGGATGATGGAGGAAGGGTTGGCGTCGGGTGCCGAAGGTTGAGATGATGGGATGATGGTGATCGAGTTTTCCAGAATAGGAGCTTCGGCTGGTTGATTAGGATGAGGGGACACTTCTTGGGTCGGCTCGGGAATGTCTTCGGGATTCGTTGTTGAGGATGATGTTTGGCCAATATCTTTGGTTATCTTCGGTTTGATAAGAGAAACTGCAAACAGTTGAGGGTCAGGAAGGGATTCTAACAGTTTGAAATTTTGTGTCAATGAATTGGATTTGACTTACGTTTATGGTTGTATAGCCAGGTTTGGTCGATCAAGAAGTCCATGCTCCACTCTTCTTCGGGCATCTTGGCTATGAGCAGGATTAACTCAACAGCTCGACTTCGAGAGAGCTTATCCAACACGACATTGGCTCTGGAAGCTTCACCCTAGTCGGGGATTTTGGGAATTTCAGGTCCTTTGATGTAGAACCAGTGGGAGTGCCAACCTTTGTTGCTAGTGAGAGTCTTCATTAAGGATCGTTTTTGAGCTGCTTTGTTCGATTGCTTATTGATTTGACGGAACCCTGCCTCTCTGGATCGACCTAGTGTGAACAGGGTAAAGAAGAAGTCCATGGAAGGGTCCACGCCGCATTCTTGACAGAAAGTGATGAAGCAAATCAGATGAATGAAGGAGTTCAAGACAAATTAGGCGAATCCAACCCCGACAAAGTTAAGGAAAGTAAGAATGAATGTGTGAAGGGGGAATCGGACCTCGTACTTCAGGGTATACAAGGAAACGGCGGTCCAGCCATCGGGTCGCTGGTACATCCTTTCATCCAGGTTCGAGACACGGAGTTCATATGTGAGGGGAATAAGTTCTTGTTGGCGGATGTCGGTGAGGTTTTGTTCAGTGATGGAAGATTTAGTGTTGATATGGACGTGTGTCTTTTCTAATGAATATTCTTGTTGCATTTTTAGTATGTTCATCTCAACCTCAGTTCTAATTAGAGATGGGGTGTCGGATAAGGAGGTGCTATGAGGAGTATTGGAGGCGGTGGGGGAGAATGAAGGATTGGTGGTAATGGGGGTGGGAGCGATTTCGGAGGGGGTTGAGATAAGGGCTTTTGTGGAAGTGGGATTAAGGTTAGCCGTTGTTGAAACAGGGGAGTTGTTAGCTGGGTTGGTGGAGTCGGCCATTGTTGATCGGAGTTTGTAGCATGAGTGGGGTGCTTTGCCGAAAAAGGTGGATTAGGATATTTGAGAAAATTGTTGTAGAAAGATAGAGAAGGACTTTTGAACAGTAAGACGGTTCGTTTGGGGGAAAGGGGTTTTGATGTGACTTTTCAGTTTGCATGTTTCGCGAGATACGGCTAGTAATAGTGGAGGGGTCCATTGGATGGTGTAGGCAACAAGAAGGGACTGTTTGGGTTTAAGCAAAGGGGTCGGAATGGCTTTATTTTGTGTATACTCTCTTGCTACAAATCAGGAATAGCTAGAGAGTGGGGGGCAATGTTGGGACGTGAATACTTGGCCCGATGGATCCGGTAGATTTTGTCCATGTGGAGGCAATGACCCCGCGTAAGAATTTATTTTGAGGACTTTAAGGAATCTAAGATTCCTAACTATATTTAAATTTTAGTTCCTAAGAAAAGAGCTAGGATTAAATCCGACTTTCTTTCTTTAAGGAGATTGTGTTCTGTCCAATCATAGGTAATTATCATGGTTAGGAATCCTATTACAGTTGGGGGACAGGGCGATAAAGGCGGTGTGATCATCTATAAATTCAAGGTTAAACCCTAAATTTACAGGTAATGACTATTTGCTCACTAAAGTGCTAAACCTCCATTGTTAATACTTTGAACAACCTGTACTTATTCTCACACCGGAGCTATCCCCCGGCGGCCTAAACCGCCAGGCTCCTGAGTGTGGTTTCGTTCTTATGCAGGATTTGGCGTGTATTTTGATGATTGGACGCGCGGCGAAATCTTGGCGTTAACAGTTATGATTAAAACACAATATATATACTTCCTACTTGAATCATATAATGTTCTCTCTGAATTTCCTTGTAGTAGACTATTACCTTTAAATTTCATTTAAATTCGATCAATTAATAGATCAAAATTAACCCAAAAATGACCAAAATTAATAAAATAAAAGGTGCATTTTCACAAAATTAAGCATGCAGTATGTCTTGTACGTACTTTATCAAAGATGTCATGTACTTTATCATGAGCATTCTTCACAATTCTTTTGATTAGAACTTCTTCAATCCTGCCAATTTTAATCCAATAAAAAGCATGGTATAATATAGGGCAAATGATAAAACTCCATCAAAGTATATACTTGCTATAATTTTTACCTTAAAATTTGGGAATCAACAATCATGATTGCATAGTTTTTAGAAAAGACAAGCTTGTTCCTGTTTGACCGTCTGGTCAATTTGACTACCGATAATATATAGGAGTTAAAATTTGATAGAATGACAATGTATATGATATTAGAATTGTAATATATTATTAAAATAAAGATAATGATGCCCAATATAAGTATTTCATTAATTAATAAAGTGTCATGATCCTAAATCATTTGTGTATACACTGACAGTGCATAAAATTTAAATTTAATGTATATCAACCATATGTTAACGTTGTAAAATTCCAAAAATACTTTATTTATTTTTCTATAAACTATTATTATGAGGGCAGGAAAGTAATAACATAAACATAATGAATAAAATATAAAAATTAAAAGCACAATTCACTTTAATTACAATCTAACTAAACAATCAAAAATAATTAACCAAAAAGAATTCCCATTGGCATGAACCCCAATAAATTGTTCTCGTAATATTAAATAGGGGTTAAATGCGTATTGGACCTCGAAGTATGCACATGCACCCTTTTACACTTAGTGCTCTCATGTTCAAAAACTCTCACCCCACTACCCAAAGTACTATTAAATAACCATAACTAACCCTCGTATTATTTTCATCAAGAAAAGTGGTCAGAATTGTCACGTGTTCCGGTAGAGGGAGTATAAATACAGTTTGGCCATATATTTAGTCATTTGACCGTATAAAATCAATTTAAAACCAATTAAATACCAAGTTAATATATTCATACTCCCTAGTATAAATCTAGATATATTTAGAAAAAAATAAAAAGTAAGAAAATCTTATCTTCATCATCTTCCCCAATTCATGAAACCCAAAAATTTCAAATTCAAAAACTCCAAACTATTCATCATCTTCAAATAATGATCCATCAAACTAACAAATATATTAAACACCAACAATAGATTCAAGACCTATTCCTTTACATAGCAATAAATTTACTAGATCTACTATCTTAAAGCACTCAATAGATCCAAAAATAAAAGAAAAAAAATAGAGAAGTAGTCGAGATCTGCAAAATAAGAACACAAACCATCCATTTGTTATCGCTAGAACTTATCCATCATCGTTAAATCTATGTACCATCGCCATAAATCCTTATCCAACTTCAAAATTTTTGTTATTTAGCTATTTCAATTTGAGAGAAAAAGGGACGGAGGATAAGAGGGGACGGGGCTGAAGGAAAAGGGGATGGGAGAGCAAAAACAAAGAGAAAGGAGGACGGAGGATGGGGGCCGGGGCCGGAGGGATGAGGAGGGGAGAAAAGGGGACCTTGGGAAGGTGGAAGGGGAAGAGCAGAGAGGAGAGAGAGTATAATAATTGGATGTTTCTTTTTTTTCTTTCTTTTTTTTTTTACATTTTGTATATGCTCTTTTAATATATATTTTTAAGATTAACATTTGATTTGGATAAAAATCAAATGATGTAAAATGAAGGAAGTAAAAAAATTCACTCTCATTTTAGGAATTAGTGTATTTATACAACACCCATAATACATTGTTTAATTACCCTTCATATATTTTGTTTGTTTGTTTTATATTGTTGATTTTTAATTAATTAGTTTGCTTAATTAGTTGAGTTAATTGTTTATTGGGTTTAATTTTATAATTAATTATTTATTTAGGATTAATTATTTAGCTTTAGTTATGTTTTAGGATTAATTATTTAAAATTATTAGTAGGTTAATGTATTCTATATTAAAACCATCTTTGTATTGATTCATTAATTTCTATGTATTTGTACTAATTAAATAAGTCAATTACGGTCATTATACAGTCAAAGAATATTTATACATAAATTGGGACACATGTCAATTTCCCGGCAAAAAAAGTTAGCCGAAATTTTAAAAAGGGTCCATCGTGCTTACTTAACATTATTTTGAGTAGCGGGATGAAAGCTTTTGAACCTCGAGATACCAAGTGCAAAAGGGTGCATATTTCGGGGTTAGATGTCTAATTAACCCTAATAAATATTCCTCTTAGTAAAATATATGTGATAAAATCAGACTTAAAAAAGAAAAAAAAATCTACCTCTTTTGGAATATTGAGGTGGGAAGAATTGCAAATCCTAGCTGCTGGAGTATCCTGGCAAGGGAAAATTGAACAGGCGTTAATTGCTTGGCATTGAATGTACACAAAGGGGAAAGACTTGTTAGTTTCTTCTTTGTTCGATTTTAAAATCTTTTCATCTATATTTTACTATCATAATTATGAATTTATCATTATCTCTTATTTTCATACTTTTTAATTTTTATCAATAATTAGAATATTATAATTATTGATTTACCGTTATCTCGTATTCTCATACTTTTTTTTTAATTTCTATTGCTAATAAGAATATGGATTTTAAGGAACAACAACTAAATTTAAGTTTAAATAAGATTTTGTTATTCCCTAAATAATTAAATATATGAATATATAAACAAATGAGTCATTAACTTAAAGCGAAATATTATTATTTATATTATATGAATAGATGAATTATTATTGTTGAGTATTAAGTTTATTTAATTTTTCATTAATAACTATTTTTATTTTGTTAAATAATATATTT
Source organism: Aralia elata (assembly GCA_034770075.1). Classification (NCBI taxonomy): domain Eukaryota; kingdom Viridiplantae; phylum Streptophyta; class Magnoliopsida; order Apiales; family Araliaceae; genus Aralia; species Aralia elata. Next base: position 19,182,536 of record CM068384.1, read on the forward strand.
CAAAAGAAAATAATTTTTATATAAAAATCATCATACACATTAATCTATTATTACTATAACTATAATATAATACAAAAAAGTATAAACAACAATATAATTCTATAACAAAACCCGTGTTTAACAAGAGATCGTGAGCTAGTTAAACAAAAACAAAAATACAAAGAAGAATTGCAGATGAGAAAGTTTACCCTTTTGCATCATTTTGTAGATGGTATCCTGATAGATTTCCAGCTTCAATTAGTGCTGCTTTCCACTTCTTCACTTTATTAGCGCTGAAACGTCTAGAATGACTTTCAAAAGCTTTTTCAAAACTCCCAATTTGATAACGTACATCTGATGGAGCAATATCGTAAAATACAGGAAGTATCACATGTTTCTTTCTTCGCATGCATTTGTGGATTTCCGCAAGCTCATCAAGGCGCCATTTCGAATAAGCATAATTTTTGGAGAAAACTACGATGCTCATATCCGAATTTTTGATTGCTTTTAGCAATTTGGATGGCATTTCTTCTCCCTTTTGTAGTCCCGAATCATCCATAAAAGTTCGAAGTCGTGCTTTAACTAAAGCCTTATATAAACGATTAGTAAAGTTTCCACGAGTATCCTGACCTCGGAAGGTTAAGAAAACGTTCCAATGATCATTTGATAATGAAAAAGGAAAGTGAGAGGAATCAGTTTGATTGCTTGTACCAGCCATGGAACTATATATATATGAAACACAAGAAGACTTGATTATGGTGATTATACATGGAGATAAAGAGGGTGAACAAGAAGATTTGTGTTAAGAAGTTAGCAAATGCGTACAGATATGAAGAGGCGACTTAGAAAACTCAACAATGAACTATTAAACAATTTTTTGTTCATACTGCTAATTTTCTATCTAACAAGTTGAATTGTTTATATCGACATTCGGCATTCCCTAGGACCCAATTTAAGTGACAATATTGTTGATACATAATTTTAGAATAAGCCTAGTGAATTTTATATACATAATTCTCTCTCTCTCTCTCTCTATATATATATATATAATAGAAATTGATCAATAACAAATAGAGATCATAGATCAATTTCTGGCCACTACATTTAGACCCTCTACTTTGGGATTAATTTAAACGTCCGAGATTTAAAAAAAATTACTCCTACGCCAACACTCCTATCGCAACATAGTGTTGCGGCAGAGGAGTTTAATTTATGTTTAAATCGTGCCAGTCAAATCAATTATCTAATTAAAGTACAAATTTGATTTTATTTCACAAATTTTTAGTTCAACTTTTCTATTCATATTAAAATAAGTATTATCCAAATTTGTATCAATTAAATACGATTAAAAAGAAGGAATATCTTTTTATTTCCTATTCAAATTACTATAAGTACTTTAAAAATTTATAATTAGAGTATATACTGTCCAAATTTATAAAATATTCAAAAGAAACCCAACCAATTTCTAATAGAAAAAGTAACTTTAAAAAAAATTGGTTTTGGTTTTACCAATTTAATTACAAAATTTTTTTATCACAATTTTATGTAATTAGTTTAGACAATATGACGCATTATATTATATATTACCTAAATTTATTAAAACTTGAAATTATATCAAATCACACAATTAATGGTATTAATAATATATGTGAACTTTTTAAAAACATAATAACTATAAAATTAAATAAAAAATTATAGTGAATTCATTATCATCTAATTGTCATAACTAAGTTAACACTTATTAGAGCGTGAGTTTCATACTTCTATTTGGATTAGAATTTCAAGTAAAATTTTGTCAATATAAACAGAAATATAGAATTCCACTACGAACTTAAAGAAAATTAAAATAATTATTTTTCCATAAATATAACTAAATAAATATGCACTCTATTCAAATATTTAGCTTAATAATTGATCGAAGTAACATATAATATATGATTCAATATTTATTATTTAATTAAATATTTAATAATCTAATAACTACAATTATCTTCTCAAAATCCTAACTAATATTTATCTATTTAATAATATAATAAATTATTATCCATACTATCGGACTGCTCGTGCTTCGCACGGGATTGATGAGCTTATTTTATTCTTAGCCATTATTTGTTATGGATCAACTTTTTATATATACATGTGAGTAAATAACAAATTATGGTTCAAGGAAAAATGTATCGCACTTGCTTTTGTTAGGAAAATTTTAATTTTCATCATCCTAAAGCATCGTTTCTCTCAACGAAAACTCTTTTTTCTTCTTCATATTTTTCAGTATTTGGTTTGATCGACTGTAACTCATTCTCCAATAAACAAAAAAAAACTTTTTAAAAAAAAAACGAGGATATGAATCCATAAATTATTCTCCAAAAAGTGGGAAGATGCATTTATGAATTGGTGATTTTTTATTTCGCATATCAAAATAATATATTCATTCAAACTTTTTCTTCTTCTTTTTTCCAATGGTGAAAAAACTAAACACAGTTTGATTATAATTAATTCATCCCTTCAACAATTTTGATAAATTTCCTATAAATTTTTGAAATTGATAATTTTAACCTATTTAAAGTGTATTTTTTTGGTTCATATATATACTTTCAAAATTAGCACTTATTAGTTGAAAATAAGGATTATGACTTATTATAAGTTTGTTATTTTTTATGGTCTTAAGTAAAATTTCATTTTCTTATCCTGTAACCATTTGAACGTTTACACAATAGTATTGTATACCATAGGTTGAATTTTAGTACTAATAACATGTAATTATATTATCAACTTATGGGAAACACGTCATCTACTTTAAACTTTAGAAAGTGTAATAATTGTTGTATTTTTATTTCATTTCCAATTTTAGGTTTTATATATATATATATATATATATATATATATATATATATACACACACACACACACACACACACAAAATCAACATTATTTGCAATTTAGTTTTTGATAGGCAAAACAACCATTTTAGTCCTTGTACTTTTCCTTTATTTTCGTTTTAGTCCTTATACAATTTGTATTTGTAGATTCTAGTGTTGATGTGTTAATTTATTTTTATTTTACATTTGAAAGTAATTACTAAAATGTTGTACTTAAAGGATATTGGATTGAGTGATATTAGTTATGAAATTTTAATTTTGAATTATGCTATTGGTAAGAAAGAATAAAAAGGAAAGACTAAATAATCCTTCATTTACTACTATGAACAACTCAAAATTCTATATTGGCATTTAAATTTTCTTTTTAATGTCATTATCTCTCACACCTATTAAGGACAACTAGCTCATGATCCCATGCGAAAAACGAGTTTTATTATAAAATTATTGTATTATTTATATTTTTTTATTATACTATACTAATATATATATTAATATTGTGTACGATAATTTTTATTAAAAAAATTATTTTCTTCAAAAATATATTACTTAACTAATAATATATAACTAATTATTGATAAGAAAATTAAATTAATTTAATAACCTATGATAATATGAATACGATAATAGTTCATCTATTTATATAATATAAATGATAGTATTCATCTTTAAACCATCAAATCAACATAATAGATTTAGATTAGAAATCTTGTCGCAAATTCAGTATCAAGTTTGTGCAACTCCCAGATTCATATAAACGTAAGAAATATAATCATTTCTTACAATCAGATGATTTATCTTTTCATTGTAAAAGATTATTTATAGAGATTATTGTACTCATTTGAAATAACATTTTTCGCTCAAATTTTAGACACCAAATTTTGAGTGTACATTCCTCCTTATGTTTGCTCGGTCCATTTCAGTCCTTTAGGAGACTATATAAGCATTCATTATTATTAAGAAAATGTTTACTTAAAATACCTTAGAAAATGAATTAAAAAAATAACAAAAAATTAAATTATTAAATTTTAGAAAGAGAAAGTTAAAATTTTAGAGGGAGAAAGTGGAAAAAATTAAAAAAGAAAGTAAAAAATAAGTGAGAAATTGTTAGAGAGGGTGAAAAAAATTAGAGAGAACAAGTGAAAAAAAGTACAATATTTTTATAGAGAGAAAGTGACAAAATTAAAGAGAGAGCAAGTGAAAATTTTTAAAGAGAGAAAGTTAAAGGTTTTTAGAAAGGGAACTTGAAAAAAATTTAGAGAGAGAAAGTGAAAAAAATCTAGGTGTTGAATTTTTTTTAAAAAGAAGTGAAAATTTCTAGAAAGAGAAAGTGAAAAAATTCTAGCTAGAGAGAGGAAGTGAAATTTTGTAGAGTGAGAAAGTGAAAAAAATTCTAGAAAGAGAAAGCGAAAATTTTTCTAGAGACAGAAAGAAAAAGTTTAAATATATATTTATAAGATGGAATGGGCTAACCCACCCATCTGGAAATGAATCAGTTGGTGGGCATGGAATGAGTAATAGAATGGACATTCCAATCCTACCGACTAGCCAAACAATGGATCATAAGTTGTTCCCTCAACTCCCTTAATTATATTAATTAACCAAAAAATTATTTTCTTCTAAAATATATTATTCAGCTAGTAATGTATGAAAAATTATTGATAAAAAATTAAATATATTTAATAATCTATGATAATATGAATATGATAATAGTTCATCTGTTTATATAATATAATGATAGTATTCATATTTAAACCATCAAGTCAACACAGGATTCTAGTTTCAGATCGAAAATCTTGTCACGAATTTAGTATCAAGTTCGTGCAACCCTAGATTGGTATAGACGTAAGAAATATAATTAGAGGATTTATCTTTTTACAATAACATTTGGCATTACATTTTTTGCCCTAATTTTAGATCGAAATTTTTTGTGTGCAATCCTCCTTATGTTTGGTTGGCTCATTCCATTCCTTTAGGAGAATTTATAAGCTTTCATTATTAAGAAATAATACATTTACTTAAAATATCTTAGAAAATGAATAAAAATACCAAAAAAAAATTAATTAATTAATTAATTTAATTTTAGAAAGAGAAAGTGAAAATTTTAGAGGGGGAAAGTGGAAAAAAATTTAAAAGAAATTAAAAATAAGTGAAAGATTGTTAGATAGGGTAAATTTTTTTAGAGAGAACAAGTAAAAAAAGCTATAAATAGAAAGTGCAATGTTTTTAGAGAGAGAAAGTGACAAAATTCAAGAGAGAGCAAGTAAAATTTTTAAAGAGATAAAGTTAAGTTTTTAGAAAGAGAACGTGAAAATTTTTTAGATAGAGAAAGTAAAAAAAAAATCTAGACAGGTGGTGAAAAAATTCTATTAAAAAAGTGAAAACAATTCTAGAGAAAGAAAGTGAAAAATTTCTTAAAAAATAAAGTAAAAGTTTAAATATACTTTTATAAGACACTTTGATGACAAATGTATGTTGAGTTAGAATGGAATGGGCTAAACCCACCCATCTAAAAATGAATCAATTGGTGAGAATGGATTGAGTAATGAAATGGACATTCCAATCCTATCGACCGACTAAACAGATCAAAAGTCATTCCTTAAAGAATGGTCATTCTATTTTTATTAAATTCTATTTCATTCCCACTAACCAAACACAACGAAATTTGCTTCCTTTCAATCTTAAAATAGATCGTAAATGGTAAAATAAAACTCCACTTTTAAGATTGAGATAGTAGTAGTACATATTATCAAGTGGTCACCAATAACCATAAGTTCCCTCAACTCCCTTAATTATATTTGGCAATTCAACTTGAAGCCTTGAAATTTAAATCGATCATGTTTGAAATTCTACAAAATTGAGATTTCAATTTTAAAGTTTGGAATTGAGTTGCCAGTCAAGATTATGTCGTTGGCAAGAGCCTAACACTATTGACGACCAGACCGACGAGATTTTCCCTAGAACTAGAATCATTTATGGCCTCCAGAGAAAATTCGATATCTCCGAATACATTCTGGGCCTTAAATTCTCCCACTTCTAGCCATAACCATTGGTTCCTTGGCATTTTCATCAAATTTTCTTTCCTTTTTTCCGGGTAACTATCTGGAAGCGTAAGTTTAAGGTTGAGTGGACAATCAAATTTCAAGTTGTCTCTTAGCATCACCTTAACCTGCACCTTATACTTCAACCCTTCTTTTAACTTTTGCATCTCATATTTTCCATGAACTTTTACCCAATCAATTTCAGTTACTTCAGCAATCTCAATACGCTTTGCACTGCAAAATCAAAGTATGAAGTAGTAAACTTGGTTTCAAGCAATTTCCTTAGTCAAATAAATAAATAATCAATATTTGAAATACAAAGAAAGCTAAGGTGTTTTTGTTTTGGAATCATTTCTCAGGTCATTGGATTAATCCATCTGGGAGAAAATTTACATGGATACAGATTCCTAATATTAGCTAGTATATATATTTTAATTATTTTTGAATTGAAGAAATAGAATTAAAGTATTACCATAATAAAGAAGACAATGGAATGAAAATTGGAACGATATTTTCGACAACCCCCAAAAGCAATGGTTTATGGTTGACCCAAAAAAATTCAGCTTCGGGGTGACTTTTTTTAAAATAACATGTATTTTAAATGAGAAGACAAAATAATATTTTAATCATAGGGAAATTCTAAATAAATTGTGTGATAAATTTTGCTTATAATGTTTTTAATACACAAACGGTTGGGCTTTAATTTTTTTTTTCTTTTTTTCAGAAAATAATAATAATAATAATAATAATAATATATGCCACGAAGTGTTATATGTAATGAATTTATTTGAGATAGACTATAATTGAATAAAAATATGCTATTAACTTGCCATGTTAGAAAAATAAGTGCACAATATTCTTAAGTTTATCATCACAATTACATTTCATACTATAACACCATCAAACTAAGAACTCGATAAAACCAAAACTGATAGCCTAGTGGTAATGCCTCTTCTTTTACTCAGCAAATGGAATTCTGTTTATGCAACCGGAAGAATTAAATTTGTGATTATATTGTCTAAATTTAAATTAATTTGCATTACTTTTAAAATTTAGAATTTATATTTTTTTTATACATGCAAATAGGTACCCATATGTAACGAAATTTTTACAAAGTTTCTTGGGGCATGACCCACTGCCCCGGTGTGGGTCGTTCTTGCCTAAGGAATGAAAATCATCAATTTAATTAACGGAATTTAAAATTATTTATTTCATTTCAATGAAAAGAAAAACTCATTCCATTCTCACCGTTTATTTTCTCTAATGCGACTCCATTTCCATCCATGTGATCGAAGAGGGAATTTGAGATCCCTGGCAGTTAGCTGGGCTGGAAAACTCTATAAAAAAATAAAAGAAAAGAAAAGCGATATTATCCATATAAATATAAATATATATATATATATATGTGTGTGTGTGTGTGTGTGTGTGTTAATTGCATATTTGAATGAATCATCTTTGTCCATCCCAGTGAAATTTGTAATTCTAATACAAAGAAAAAGATGGAACAGAAGGTTGACACGGATAGTCCCTGTCTTTAAGGTATTTATTGTTTCTTATCATTATGATTTGCTAAATGTTACAAACAATATACCTCTAAGATATATGTCAAGTCTATAATATTCACTGTGATAGCAATTCACAAGTGAAATCTCTACGAAGCTGCGTTATAAATCTTAAAAGAATTTTCAGAGACTAAGGATAAACAGAGAGAGAGAATTCGTAGGTACTAAAAACAAAAAACTGAACTCTGCAATATATTCAAAAACTCAGTTACAGAAAATTAATTAAGTAATAACATGTTGCTTTGTAAAGGTTGAAAGAATTTTCAAATACTAAGGATAATCACACAGAGAGTGAATTCGTAGGTTCTAAAACAAAAAATGAACTCTGCAATATATTCAAAAAGTCAGTTACAGAAAATTAGTTAATTTTATAATAACAATTTGAATTAAAACTGAACATTTTTTATTTAGCTATTATGTGCATATTAATTTTCTATAAAAGAAGAGTTTTAACTTTGTTAATATTCACATGCAGGTTATTGTGACCATTTCCAAACTTTCCCTTTAGTACCACAAGTAAATTATATTATTTCACAAATGCTAATAAAAGCATTGAATAGTTTAACTTCTTACTAATGTGGGACTTAAGAAAGATAGGTTTACAAACAACAATATACTTTTTCATATTCCCCACTTTAGGTATATTTACTTTAATTTTATTTAAATCCAATCAATTAATAGGTCAAAATAAACCCAAAAATGGCCAAAATTAATAAAATAAAAGGTGCATTGTCACAAAATTAAGCATGCAATATGTCCTGTACTTACTTTATCAAAGATGTTATATACTTTATCATGAGCATTCTTCACAATTCTTTTGATTAGAACTTCTTCAATCCTGCCAATTTTAATCCAACAAAAAGCATGGTATAATATAGGGCAAATGATAAAACTGTCCATCAAAGTATATGCTTACTATAATTTTCACATTAAAATTTGGGAATCAAATATTAGAATTCCATAGTTTTTAGAGAAGACAACCTTGTTCCTTTTTGATCGTCCGACTAGTTTGATTACCGATAATATATAGGAGTAAAAATTTGATAGAATGACAGTATATACATGAGAGCAGAGACGGATCTGTTCATGGACAGCATAGGCAGCTGCCGATGTCAGAAATTATTTTTTTTTATATAAGTATAGAGGCAAGGGCAGATATATAAGTTAAGAAACTCAAGGGATAAATTAATGGAAGAGTTAAACTTGGAGGGGACAAGAAAATTTCATAAACCAATTCTAAATACAAGTACAGAACTCTTCTTAGTTTTAAGGCTTGGTGAAATCTTAGAAGTATACACAGCATATTAGAAGTATACATCTTTCGCCCAAATAACCCAATCAATCAGGCACCAATATGGAGCGAGAAGAGAACCAAACGGAGCAAACATCGCCCCCAATTCGGTCCTCTCTTTTCCCCTTGTGATTTATCTGCATTCATTCAAACTTTTTATAACCCTCTCTCAGTCTCTCATCCATCGCAACTCGTCGATACTTTTGATTCCGATCTAGTTTTTAGATTTCTGGGTTTTGATTATCTCTTTGTATTTTTTGTATAATTTTTGATTTTGAATGTTCATCAGCGTGTGAGTTATTGATTGATTCAAGTTTTTGAATTTATTTTGTTATTGATTTGGTTGACTGTGGTTACTGTTTGTTTAGTCTGATTGAGTTTTTGTTTTTGGGTTGTTTGATCTTCAATTGAAAATAAAATTATTTTGGTTGAGTAGTTTTTGTCTTTTATTGTGATAGCTTACAAAGATTTTGCCTTATTTTATAATGAGAAATGGAAAATGGAAAATGACTATGAGCCTTTAGTAGCCAACAACCCCTCACTTCTAGTTGTTATAATTTTTTTAAAATTGGATTTGATTTTGTCGGTTGCTACTGCCACGATGGAGAGGATATTTTGAACGATGAATATTATTAAAATCACTTTCCGAAACTAAATGGGCGATAAATGGTTGAGTGATTGTTTGGTTCCTTACATTGAAAATGATGTATTTGAAACTATTGATAATGAAGTTATCTTAGAACATTTTCAAGTTATGGGGTCTAGGAAGATAGTATTCTAATTTGTAAACATTATTATGATTAGTTAATATTATGATTAGTTCAAGTTTTCTTTATTTAACTTCAACAAAAAAAATTAGTTAAAATCCGTCTCTGCTGGAAAAAATTCCTGGATCCGCCCCTGCATGAAAGGTATTAGAATCATAATACATCATTAAAATAAAGATAATGATATCCAACATAAGTACTTCATTAATTAATGAGGTGTCATAATCCTAAATCGTTTGTGTATACACTGATAATGCATAAAATTTTAATTCAATGTATATCAACCGTATGTTTAACGGGGTAAAATTTCAAAAATACTTTATTTATTTTTTTATAAACTATTATTATGAGGACAAGAAAGTAATAACATAAACATAGCGAATAAAGTATAAAAATGAATATCGAGTGGCCTTTGGCCCAGTGGTGCCACCCAACTCATGTCAAACATGAGGTTGAAGGTTCGATACTTGGTGACAGCAAAGAGGGTGTGTGTGTGTGTCAAAGTAGCAATATATATATATATATATATATATATATATATATATAGGGAGCGGATCAGGTGCGGGATCCCGCATTTTAACAAAATGCGGGACTTTTTTTTTTTTTTTTTTTTTTTGTATTTTTTTTAAAACAACTAAAAAAAAAAAAATAAATAATTATGGAACTGAAATTTTTACATAATACAGTGTTTTGGGCGTGATTTGGATACATATAACAAAACATGTATGTACAGTTGTGCAGCCTGTACATACATGTTTTGTTATATGTATCCAAATCACGCCCAAAACACTGTATTATGTAAAAATTTCAGTTCCATAATTATTTATTTATTTTTTTTTAGTTGTTTTAAAAAAAAAATAGCAAAAAAAAAAAAAAAAAAAAAAAAATTCCGCATTTTAACAAGGTGCGGGATCCCGCACCTGATCCGCTCCCTATATATATATATATATATATATATATATATATATATATATAAATTAAAAGCACAATTCACTTTAATTACAATCTAACTAAACAATCAAAACTAATTAACCAAAAAGAATTCCCGTCGGCATGAACCCACGATAAATTGTTCTAGCAATAATAAATATTCCTCTTGAAAAATGTATGTAATAAAGTCAGACTTAAAAAAGAAAAAAATCTACCTCTTTTGGAATATTGAGGTGGGAAGAATACCAAATCCTAGCTGCTGGAGTATCCTGGCAAGGGAAAATTGAACAGGCGTTAATTGCTTGGCATTGAATGTACACAAAGGGCAAAGACTTGTTATTTTTTTTCTTTATTCCGTTTTAAAATCTTTTCATCTATATTTTACTATCATAATTATCGATTTACCATTATCTTTTATTCTCATACATTTTTTTTTATTTTTTTTGATGGTTAGAATATCATAATTATCGATTTGTATACCGTTATCTCGTATTCTCATACATTTTTTAAATTTTTATTGATAATAAGATTATGAATTTTAAAGAACACTAACTAAATTTGAGCTTAAATAAGATTTTACTATTACATAAACAAATAAATATATGAATATATAAATAATGAGTCATTAACTTAAAGCAAAATATTATTATTTATATTATATAAACAAATGAATTTTTATTGTTGAATTTTAAGTTTATTTAATTTTTCATTAATAACTATTTTTATTTTGTTAAATAATATATTTCATAAAAAATAATTTTTTTTATAAAAATCATCGTACACAATATTAATCTATTGTTACTTTAACTATAATATAACAAAAAAAGTATAAACAATAATATAATTCTATAACAAAAACCGTGTTTAACAAGAGATCCTGAGCTAGTTAAACAAAAACAAAAATACAAAGAAGAATTGCAGCTGAGAAGGTTTACCCTTTTGCATCATTTTGTAGATGGAATCCCGATAGATTTCCAGCTTCAATTAGTGCAGTTTTCCACTTCTTCACCTTACTAGCGCCGAAACGTCTAGAATGTCTTTCAAAAGCTTTTTCAAAACTCCCAATTTGATAACGTACATCTGATTGATCAATATCGTAAAATACAGGAAGTATTACATGTTCCTTTCTTCGCTTGCATTTGTGGATCTCTGCAAGCTCATCAAGGCACCATTTCGAAGAAGCATAATTTTTCGAGAAAACTACGATGCTCATATCCGAATTTTGGATTGCTTTTAGCAATTTTGATGAGATTTTTTCTCCCTTTTGTAGTCCCGCATTATCCATAAAAGTTCGAAGTCGTGCTTTAACTAGAGCCTTATATAAAGGAATAGTAAAGTTTTCGCGAGTATCCTGACCTCGGAAGTTTAAGAAAACGTTCCAATGATCATTTGATAATGAAAAAGGAAAGTGAGAGGAATCAGTTTGGTTGCTTGTACCAGCCATGGAACACACAGAAGAGTTGATTATGGTGATTATACATAGAGATAAAAAGGGTGAACAAGAAGATTTGTGTTAAGAAGCAGCAAACGCGTAGAGATATGAAGAGGTGATTTAGAAAACTCAACTATGAACTCTTAAACAATTTTTTGTTCATACTGCTAATTTTCTGTCTAACGAGTTGAATTGTTTATATCGACTTTCGGCATTCCCTAGGACCAATTTAAATGACAATATTGTTGATACATAATTTTAGAATAAGCCTAATGAATTTTATATATATATATATATATATATATATATATATATATATATATATAATAGAAATTGATCCATAACAAAGGCCAAAGGGTGATCATAGATCAATTTCTGGCCACTACATTTGGACCCTCTACTTTGAGGTTTAAATATCCGAGATTTAAAAAAAAAATTACTTCTATCGCAACACTGTTTGCAGTAAACAAGTCTACTATCGTAACATAGTGTTAGTGTTACGGTAAAGAAGTTTTATGTTTAAATTGCGGTGGTCAAATAAACTATACAATTAAAAGTACAAACTTAATTTGATTTCACAAATTTTTAGTTTTAACGTTTTTATTCATATTAATATAAGTACTATCCAAATTTGTATCAATTAAATACCAATAAAAACAAACAAAAAAATATTTTTTTTTCTTTCCTATTTAAATTAGTACAAGTACTTTAAAATTTTATAATTAGAGTATATACTATCCAAATTTATAATTAGAGTATATACTATCCAAATTTATAATTAGAGTATATACTATCCAAATTTATAATTACTTGTACCCGCCATGTAACTACATATATGAAACACAAGAACAGTTGATTATGGTTATTATACTTAGAGAAAGAAGGTACGAACAAGAAGATTTGTGTAAAGAAGTGAGCAAATGGTTAGAGATATGAAGAGATGACTTGGAAAACTCAAACTATGAACTACTCCCTCCGTCCCAAATTAATTGCTCAGTTTTGACTTTTTAAAGTCAAATTGACCATTTTTAAAACTAATTTTTTTACTATTTTTGCTAAAATATAGGTGGAGAGATTATAACCAAAAGAAAGTATATACAATTTATTACTAACACCAATTTTTATAATTTTAAAAATATATTTATATATGCTTAATTATTAATTCTAAAAATAGTCAATTTGACTTAAAAAAAATTAAAATTGAACAATTAATTTGAGACGGAGGGAGTATAAAACAAATTTTTTGTTCATACTGCTAATTTTCTATTTAACAAGTTGAATTGTTTCTATCGATATACGGCATTCCTGACCCAATTTAAGTGACAAAGTTGATGCATAACTTTAGAATAAGCATAATGAATTTTATATACATAATTGTCTCTATCAAAGTATATATGTGGAAGGTGATCTATAACAAATAGTGATTATAGATCAATTTCTGGCTACTATATCTTCTTCTTTTTTTTCTTTTTCTTTTTTTCTTTTTTTATCAAACGCCACTATATCTAGACCCTCTATTTTGAGTTCGAAAAGGCCGCGATTTAAAAAATAATTACTCCTACCGTAACATTGTGTTGTGGTAGGCAAGTCTCCTACCGCAACACAGTATTGCGGTAAAAGAGTTGTATGTTTAAATTATGACGGTCAAATTTTATAATAAATAATGTAAAATGTGGTGACCATCTAAGATCTTATATAATCACCATTTATTATGAATCAGCTTTTTATATATACATGAAGGAAATAACAAATTATGGTTCAAAGAAAAAAGTATCGCACTTGCTTTATTTAGGAAAATTTTCATCATCGTAAAGCATCGTTTATCTCAACGAAAACTCTAATTTTCTTCTTCGTATTTTTCAGTATTTGTTTTGATCGATTGTAACTCATTTTTCAAATAACAAAAAAACTTTATTCAAAAAAAATGAATTTCAGATATGAATCCATAAATTAAACTCCAAAAAGTGGCAAGATTCATTCAAAATAAACATAGTTTATTTTGCATATCAAAATAATATATTCATTCAAACTTTTTCTTCTTCTTTTTCTTTTTTCTAATGGTGAAAAAACTAAATACAGTTTGATTATAATTAATTTATCCCTTCAACAATTTTGATAAATCTCCCATAAATTTTTGAAATTGATAATTTTAACCTATTTAAAGTGTATTTTTTTGGTTCATATGTATATATGATTTATTATAAGTTTGTTAATTTTTGTGCTTTTATATAAAATTTCATTTTCTGATCCTGTAACCATTTGAATGTATACACAATAGTATTGTAGAATGTATACTATAGGTTGAATTTTAGTACTAATAACATGTACTCTTTATTTATCAACTTATGGGAAACGTTCCATCTATTTTAACTTTAGAAAGTTGTAATAATTGTTGTATTTTGATTTTATTTCGAATTTTAGGTTATATATATATAGAGAGAGAGAGAGAGTATTGACACACACAAAAAAATACAATGGTTCAATGATACTTTTGTCCCTCTAAATTGTCACCTAACGTCAAAGTGTTCCTAAAGTTTATTTTTCGATAACTGGGTCCCTAAAGTGGCAAATTGATGTCATTTTCGTTCTTTTTGACAATTTTTCCTTAAATCCGACTCAAATCCTACCCGACCGACACATTTTTAAAGGGAAAATTTGTCTTTTTAAATTTTCAGATATATTAAATACTCTCTCCGTCCAAGTTTATTTGTCCTAATTTTCTTTTTAGTTTGTCCAAATCTATTTGTTCTCTTTCTTTTTTAATACTATTTTTACTTTACTTTTCTAATAATACCCTCATTTAACTTTTAAAAAAATTCATTGAAACCAACATGAATTTTGACATTAAAAACATAATCGCTCTTCTTTTTTTCTCCCCCTCTCTCTCTCTCTCTCCTCTATTTTATTGTTCCAAAAAAAAGTTAGAAGATTAAATAAAACAAAAAAAATGATAATAGAGTAATTAAGATGGGTAATTTGGAGATAAAAAAAATTCTTAATAGACGTGTACTTTCAAACTATAACAAATAAAATTGGACGGAGAGAGTATAATTATTAAAATATAAAAAGAACTAAATACATAAACATATATATTATGAAAATAGAAAATCAAAATTAAGCTCACAAACCAGAAAACATCTCTTTCCAAATAATCAAAGCTAAAATCTAAAAGAAAAATCTGTCAAAAATCAATCACCATACAATTTATAATAATTGATTCCCTTTCTAAACAAACAAAACAAATCTATATCTTAATTTCTTTTATCTCAATGTGATAACTTTTCTCAAAATTTAGCATTTTTTTTGGAAAACGCTGGGGAGAATTTAAAAGGAAGAAATGGGTAATGTTGTGTTACGGATATTCGAGTCTCCGTATAAACTCCAAGTGATCCAATTCGAGTTTGGATCGAACTCCAAATTTCAGAGAAAAGAGAAAATTTTGGATAGAGAGATTGGAAAATTGGTTTCTTAATATTCAATACTTCGATACCTCATTTTCAGTACATAGCTAACATTATATAGACTTTATTGAACAATCAATCCTAATTTTCCATCTTAGTCTAATCTCTACCCTCCATTTATTTATATATTTTAGGATATATTTGTTACATTACCGTCCCCTCAAAATCCACCTTGTCCTCAAGGTGGAAATGTAACCTTATCATAGAAAAATATACCCCCACTTTGTCAATCAAAACTGGACACAACTTCTTTCCTTTCTCCATTTTATAAATAAGAGTGTCCAAGTATGCTTCCCAATAGGGGGTGTTAATGAGCCAATTTAGAACACCACCTTCCACACTATACCCGATTCTGGTAAAGACATGATTCACATCTCTGGCATAGTATTCAAATTGCTCCTCCACATGCATTTGCTCCCTGTGATGGTATGGAAATTTTGGAATATGCAACTAACATCAAAACTCGAGTGGTAAGACTTTAGAGCTTCCTTTTCCTTAGTGCAATAGACAAACACCTTGCAAGTTCCACCAACACTAATAACCATGAAAAGTTTACCAGTAACATCATGGATATTGAAGGTAGTTGTTCCACTGTTCTCTAAGAGAGCTCCATTACATTGTATAATAGCCACCATGATGCCAAGATCTTCAATCCAATCTACCACAAGCTAACATTTGATGTCTTTCTTCACCTTTGATCAACATTTTTGAAATCACAAACATTGTAGACCTACTTGAATCAAACTTCCCACGATGCATATTCATCTCATTTTCAATATATTTCTTCCAAATGTTAAAGTTTTGTAGAACATGAAATGTTTGTTCATCTAATGATCTAACAAGTAAAACCAATTGAGTTATCTCCTAATTTCATTGGAACTATAAACACCACTAATCTTGAATTTCTAAACATCTTAGACCCACTCACCAAAGGCATAAAATCTCCTGGGTTGAACAAATAATGCGAGGCAATCAAGCTTTTCACTAAACACCTTAAGGCCATTTTTCTTCAAAAAAATTCCTTTCTCATTTCCAAATGTAGTAAAAGGTTTCTGTCGGGATTAAATGTTTACACCCTTGTCCCACATCGAAAGATAAAGGAAAAGTTTGTCAGTATATAAGGAATTGAGTTATTATCAAAAGTACATTCAGTCATGACCTTTTGGGTGAGTCTGTGGTGGGCTAAGATGACCCAAAAAAATACTATTGGGCCAGTAATTTAAGGCCTTGTTTGGATGGATTTGATTCGATTCGGACTTGGGATTAAAGAATTGAGTTACTATTAATAGTACCTTCAGTCATGACTTTTTGGGTGAGCTTATGGTGAGCTACTATTGGACCAGTAATTTAAGGCTTTGTTTGGATGGATTTGATTCGATTCGGACTTGGGATTTGACCCACGATTTGTTCCAAACTCGGGATTTGACCCAGGTGATTATATTAAAACTATATTCTGAGAACTTGTACACTACAACCCCATCACCAATAGTTTCATTTTATTTCCCATATTTCATCAGTTTCATAATCTCAAGCTTACTTTGCATAAATACACTTTCGTTCTTTATTTTGCAAATGTCAAGCCTCTGTTTTGAAGGTAGTTTTTCAGCTAAACATCCCAAATGAGCAAATCCTTCGCAATATAAATAAGTTACTCCAAAGCCAGGAAGCTCTCCCAAAATTGTACCATGATAATATATGTTATCAGATGTTTCTACATAGTTTTCCCCAAAATGCAACATGCTACGAATGGTTCTAGCTCTTAGAATCACCAAGAGAACCTTAGTGGTTGTGTCCATAAATACATTTTCTCCTCCTAACTCCATCTGTCTGGGAAGCATTTTTGATTTATTTAAAGTTGAAGTCTTAAGTGCCCCTAATATTGTTTTGGAAAATAATTTCCCAACTGCAGGTAACTCAAGAAATACCATAAGCTTCATTTCCATTACACTTCAACATAATTTAACTAATCACAATCCAGTTTCACCTTGTTATTATCATAATTTAAAGCTTTAGGCACATATATAAGAGCATATGGATTAAGGTGGTAGTTATGCTTTAATATTTCCTTAATATTGCTCATAACAAGAAGATATTCATGTGTTTGCAATTGTGTTTTTTTAGTCAGGCTAATAATTTTTGAGTGATGACCATCATAATTCAGCAAAAATAATTTCTGAAAATGGCTAAAATAAAAATTGGTGATCTCAGTTTTTCTTCATTCACCCCAGTACAAGCCATCTTCCTTTAATTCAAATTTTTAAGAGTACTCGTTTCTTTTGGTTATTTCATCAAAAACACCCTTAATCAATATCCAAAACAACCAAATGCAGAGGAGATAGCAGAAGCAAAGATATAGACATGGTCAGAGGAAATAAGTGGAAGAGGGAAAATGAAATTAACCGTCATGTTTGGCTCTTGTTCCCTTGTCTCAGTGTCTAGGGCTTCCTTTTCATTTCCAAATTTAGCTCTAGTTAATTGGATTACTTCCCTGGACAGATTTCCATATGCTGGCTTTGGTTTGAGTTTAATTTAGAAATTGTGGTGGATTGCTGATGATACACAAAGTAATTCATGACAAATTCCTTGTGCTCCCACTCCAATTCTTGAATCTCCAGTATTGTTAAGACTCGTTGATTTCTTGTTTCGTATCTCTACAATTGATTCAGGAAATCAATAACTTCTCCAGATTATGTACCTTTTGAATCCACCATATCATCTCTCAATAAAAGCACCATTTGTTACGGATATTCACTCAATGAAAGCACCATTTGTTACGGATATTCGAGTCTCCGTATGAACTCCAAATGATCCAAGTAATTCAAAATTTGAGTTTGAATCGAACTTTAGAGGGACGAGAGAGAGAGAGATTGGAAAATTGGTTTCATAATATTCGATACCTTATTTCAGTACATAGACAATATATAAACTTCATTGAACAATTAATCATAACTATTCATCTTAGTCTAATCTCTATTCTCCATATATTTATATATATTAGGCTATATTTGTTAGATGTTGCTGAATACCGATTACAAACTCAAATTGAAACAAGAATTGACCGACCCGATCTCGGGCAGCTTCTTACTTGGGCAAAAAATTACAACCTTGACCTACTTTCATGGTTACCGCCCAAATTAAATTCCTTTCATGGCTTGCCTTACCCCAAAGTTCCACTACAAACAGCATAACCACCTCGCGATGTGGTTGTGGGAATTCAACAATCGGCTTCACCTTCTTAGAAAAGAAACCAATTGCTCCAAAAGCTGGTATATTGGAGGGAAAAGACGATGGTGAACTGAGTTGCTTGAATCGGACAATTGGTACTCAATCGTGGTGTATTAAGCTCCGTAGAACATTGTCATCGGAGATCATAACTTAATTGGTGGAGTAGTCGATGATGGAAAAAGGAGGTGCTAGAATTTGAAATAATAGCTTGTTTTAGTCTATATGTTTAAAATTTAATTATGATTTTATATTTTAATAATATATCTAAAAATTAGAAAATACAAGTTTACCTTTAAAAATTTGGGAGATTTTTTGTCGAATTTAGAGGAAATTGGCAAAAGGAGCGAAAATGACATTAATTTGTCATTTTAGGGACCCAACTGTATAAAAATAAATTTTAGAGAAGATTTCGACATTAGGTGATAACTTGAAGGGATAAAAGTATCCTTCAACCTTATATAACATAATTTGCAATTTACTTTTTGATAGGCAGGAGAACCATTTTAATCCTTATACTTTTCCTTTAATTTCGTTTTAGTCCTTATATACAATTTGTATTTGTAGATTCTAGTTTTGATGTGTTAATTTATATTTATTTTTACATTTGAAATTAATTACTAAAATTTTGTACTTAAAGAATATTGGATTGAGTGAGATTAGTTATGAAAGTTTTATTTTAAATTATGTGGGAGCTGTCGTTAACACTCCAAAATTAATACCTTACTTCTAGTTGTTAACACGAGAATAAGTATAGCAATAAGCAAGGATCGATCTCACATAGAGTGAATTGTGTTTTATTTATCCTAATGTTTAAGGGAGGTTTGAATTGAATTTATTAACTAAAATGATAGAAAATATTTAATAAGAATAATCAATGAGTTAAAGACTTCAGTTCTTTAGTTCAGTATCACATTTTTACAATCATTGGAGTAATCAAGTTATACAATATTTATCCTTCAATGAAATTAATAACCCTAGATAACCGCAATCGTTAATTATCCGAAATTCTCCTTAATTATAAATCTAAAGAAACAACCGCCTCAGTAGATCCTAACTATCATACAACCTAGAACTATCAGTCTAGATTTAATATAACAACAACAAGAAGAATTAGAGAATTAGGTTATTCTAAGCAATAATCACACAATCAGGGATTATTTAACTTGTCTTCTGACAATCTTAATAATACTCAAAAGTTGTCCACAATCATGTATTATTAATTACTATTTATGATCAAATATAATATCGTTTGCTTAATAATATACCTTAACTAGCAGATGAAATCAATTAGATTAATCTAACCGGCCATATCAAATCAATCAGATAGAATAACATACAATCAATTGAAACAGATTAACAAAATAAATCTCATGCAAGAAGGAATTAATAAAGTAAATTTGATCAAACCATTAATTATAAAGAAGGTTCAACTTCCCTTCGAACTGAAATAAAGAGCTTAGCCTAACATGCCTTTAATCTCCAAAACTAGGGTTTGTAATTGAATGTAGAAGATGAAGAGGAGGTCGTCCTAAAGTTTGGCTAATATTATCTATTTATACTACTCAGTCAAAACCCTAAGCCTCTAAGAATTAATATTCCAAGTTCCAGTCGTAATCCTCTGTAATTTCAAAGTTGGGAAAAATTTGCCGCATGCCACGCGCCTCACGCGCCCACGGAAAGTCTCGAGCGTCGCGGCCCACGATCCAAGAATCGCGGCCCTTCCTTTTGAGCGTTGCGGCCCACAATCTCTGTCCATTTTCTTTTTTTCTCCTTGCGCACTCATTTTAATCCCTTTTTCCACTTTTTCTCTTTTTAGCTCCAATTCCTCCTTAAATCAATAAATACCTTAATAAATTCATATATGCATAAAACATGTAATAAAACTAAGTATAAAGGAATCAAAATTATCGAATATTATGCACTTACCAAATTTTCACACTTAGCCTTTACACGTCCTCGTGTAAATCAAAACAAAGGTCATATTGAAATCAACTGAACTCTATTCAACCAAACTTTCAAAGGGTTTAAATCAATTTTCATCCATGAATATCAACACTAATCAACAGAATTTTGATCAAAACTTCATTAATCAATTCATAACAACAACCTTGTCATTCACCACTGAATATCTCTACTTCAAATTGTATCCACATAAGTATCTTTCATATGATCTATACACATACTCAACTCAGTTATCATGAAACAACAGTCGTGCACACTGACTCAAAACTCAGAACATAATTTTTTTTCTATTTATTTTTTTCACCAGAGCCATGAACTAAATTTTTTTTCAAGTGAATGCATTTTATGCTCCGTTTCACATTTTTCATTCTTTCTTAAGTGAGTGCATTTTATGCTCCATCTCACTTAGTTGCTCACCAGCGAGTGCGTTTTACGCTTCATCTCACTTTATGTGTTTATGGGAGAGTGCGTTTTACGCTCCATCTCAACCCACCATATGATTTTCTTTTACACTTTTTGTCCTTTCATTTTCTCAAAATTTCTTTTTTTTTCTCTTTCACATGCACCTGTAAACAAAACAATCAGATCGACAGTTCTAATATCATGAAATCAGTGCACATAAACAACTCCACAGATAACTCAGCCAAATAAACATATATCTCATATTCAAGAACTAATGCAATACAAATTCAGTTCAAATCAGTTACTATGGATCATAACTTAGTTATCATAATTCATCAACTAATTTCGCATCAAACAAATTCTATCAAATTAATATCAATTTTCATTCCATATCCAAAAACCTTTAAAAACTTAGCCAAATAAAATCATAATTTTTTTAAGGCAAAGCAAATTTTTCTTTCTCAAGTTTTCCACAAGCACATCAGAACTTAAGCATAAATTATCCTAAACTCAAACATCTCCCCAACACTCAAACCTTACATTGTCCCCAATGTAAGACGATCATGCAAAGACGAAGTAACTAGCTAAAATGCAACTAAAAAGTAAAGAGGGATAGAAAAGAAAATATAAAAATCTTGAGTTGCCTCCCAAGCAGTGCATTTGTTTTACGTCGTTTGCTCGACATTAATTCTCTCAATCATTTATAAATCGGCTCTATCAAATTCAGCATCTCAACTTCCTCCACCTGATAGCCTTCTAAAAATGGCTTTAACCTGTGACCATTTACCTTAAATATCTTCCTTGTCTTCAAATTTTGTATATCTATAGCACCATGAGAAAACACATTAGAAATAACAAAAGGACCTTCCTAACGAGAACGCAACTTACCTGGAAACAATTTCAGCCTTGAATTGTAAAGGAGAACTTTTTGTCCAATAGTGAAAGTCTTCCTGAAAATCCGTTTGTCGTCTTTCTTGTCTTATTCTTGTACAGTCTAGAACTCTCATATGCTTCATTCCGCAATTCTTCAAGCTCTTACAACTGTAACTTTCTATGCACTCCCGCTTCATCCATGCCCATGTTGCATTGCTTAATTAACCAGTAAGCCTTGTGCTCTAACTCCATAGGTAGATGGCGTGGCTTCCCAAACACCAGCCTATATGGGGACATACCAATGGGAGTTTTGTATGCGGTTCTATAAGCCCACAGTGCATCTTCTAACCTCAAACTCCAATCTTTTTTGTTTAAATTAACTACCTTCTCCAAAATGGACTTAACCTCACAGTTGGACACCTCAACCTACCCATTGCTCTGTGGATGATAGGATGTAGAAACCTTGTGTAACACATTGTACTTCTTGAATAGTGCAACTAACATCCTATTACAAAAATGAGTTCCTCTATCACTGATGATAGCCCTCGTAGTTCCAAACCTGACAAATATGTTAGATTTGACAAACTCTGCAACAACTTTAGAATCATCAGTCCGGGTAGCTTTAGCTTCCACCCATTTGGAAACATAATCAACAGTTAAAACAATGTAAACATTACCATAAGAAGCAGGAAACGATCCCATAAAATCAATACCCCAAACATCAAAGATCTCAATAATTAAAATAGGAGTTTGTGACATTTGATTCATATGTGATATATTACCTGTCTTTTGACAATTCGCACATGATTTACAAAATAAATAGGAGTATTTAAAAATTGTTGGCCAGT
Organism: Aralia elata; assembly: GCA_034770075.1. Classification (NCBI taxonomy): domain Eukaryota; kingdom Viridiplantae; phylum Streptophyta; class Magnoliopsida; order Apiales; family Araliaceae; genus Aralia; species Aralia elata. The sequence goes on from CM068384.1 coordinate 19,205,185, forward strand.
AAAAACCACTTTCTAAAACCTTATAAGCAGTCCTTTTTGGTCCAAAGTGTCCTCCACAAGCATAAGAGTGACAAAAGGTTAAGATGGATAAGAATTCATTATTTGGCACACACCTTCTTACTACTTGATCAGCACAGAATTTCCATAGATATAGATCATCTCATACATAATATTTGGCATCACTCTTAAGCTTATCTTTTTGTGATCTAGAGAATTCACTTATGAAATATGCACTTGCTAAATAATTGACAATGTTAACATACCAGGGCAATTCCTCATGAATAGAAAGTAAATGCTCATCTGGAAAGGAATCATACAATGGTAGTACTTCCTCATCTCTCATCAACCTACTCAAGTGATCTACCACCAAGTTATCTGCTCCTTTCTTATCTTTAATCTCCAAGTCAAATTCTTTCAGCAGCAGAATCCATTTGATAATTCTGGGTTTAGAGTCCTTCTTGGTCTGCAAATACTTGAGAGCAACATGGTCAGAATAAACTACTACTTTAATACCAAAAAGATAAGATCTAAACTTGTCTAAAGTAAAAATAACAGCTAAAAGTTCTTTCTCAGTTGTAGAGTAGTTAATTTGAGTAGAGTTTAGAGTTCTCGAAGCATAATATATGGCATGGACAGATTTATCAATTATCTGGCCTAAAACAGCCCCCACTACATAATTGCTTGCATCACACATGATTTGTGTGACGCCCCCAAATTCGAGTCTCAGATACCCGAATCAGGTCATCACGATCCAATACAAACATCCACCTCCAAACAATATATAATAACTAAATGCGGAATATAATAAATATATGTTGTTCATTTAAAAGGTGTTACTAGTCCCAAGATTCGATAACCTTAATATAGGAATACAAATTTACCCTAGTACAGTACTTTAGGGTTTAAATAACAATAGAAATTCCTTAACTACGCATGAAATAAAATACAGGCACTAGTAGACTAATATTTCATCTTTTCCTTACCCTTGTCTTTTCCTGAGGTCTCGGGCTTAACTGCAATAAGGTTCATGATATAGCAAGGGTGAGCAACTAGTTTGCTCAGCAAGTTTAAATAACAGCAAGAAATGATGTATATCATGAATGAAATGAATATCTAGAAACGATTCAACGAAGAGAATAACGAAAGCAAGAATAATAACTGATTTTAAAATAAACGATAGTTAATGTAGACCATGAACAATACACTTCCAATGAAATCAATAGCTAATTGACCCTTTAGTTACTGACTCAGAAATAAGTACTCGAGGGGATCAGCCTCTAGTACCCTATGTGTATGCATAACATTTAATTTCTGTTCTTGTATCTTAAATTCAGATACGTGGGGTACTCCCCTATATTTTTGGGGTGTTCATATTAGTCCAAGAATCCGCACCTTCAAATGGCTTGGAAAGCTTTTGTTAAATATGCTTATGTCTAGCCGAACAATAGCTTAGACTTAACTCTGAACAGTTCATGCAATATAGAACTTTAATTAAAGCACAAGTCAAAGGATGTACGAGCTAAATTGCACCAAGTGTGAATCACAATAATATCAATGTGGAATAATCGTACAGAAATTAAACCACTTATAGCATGCTTGGAAGTAAAGTTCAAGCTTAAATAATTAACTCGAGCAAGGTTAGGAAAAACTTGCTTAATAAACAATTTGAGTTAGGATGGGAAACTTGACCAACACAAGCGTTAGACAAGCGTTAGCGAACTTGCGTTCAACATATAAGGTGTGAATGGAATTAGGGAACTTGTCTGATGCCTCTGCTACAATATAATAACACATGCTCCTTAAAATCCTACACAATTAAGTACATATTCATATAACAATTAGTCACATAAAGACTATATTCAAAACAGACGTAACATCATTAAAGCACATTGATTGCCACTACGACTACCCAGTTGGGGATCTCGCTCCCCGGTGAGCGAACGGGGGTCTAAGGGGGCAGCGCCCCCTGAAAACCAAACGTAAGTTGTAACCATTTTCGCTTAAGACAACACTATTTTGATTGATACTTGATACACAATTAAGCATTTAAGACTCAACCAAATATGATTAACTAACGAATAACTAATTGGGTTTATTACTTCTTCAAAACTAATAATAAATAGTTTCACTATTAACCTCATTTGCTTAGTGATTATCAAATAATAATCGATTAATTAATCAACTAATTATCCTAATTTAACATTAATTAAACAATGTCTATTTAGTTATCCACACTTATTATTTAACCAAAATAATAAATAATTAATCTAACTGCATTTATACATAATTATTACTTAATATTAATTAAATAATAATTACTAATTATTAATTAACATTACTTAAATAACAATTTTAAATTAAATTAAAATTGTTTAATACTTTAACTACACGGCCCGACCCGAACTGCCAAGATCCAGACCGACCCGACCAAAAGCACGGGGTTGGCGCTGCAGCGCGGCACCATCAAGGTGAGGTCGACGTTGCAGCGTCAAGTCCGTGTCAACCCAGCTTAGCACACAGCCTTGACGCTGCGGCGTGAGGCTAAGCAGTAAGCATGGCGCTGCGGCGTCAGAGCCCTTAGGCGTGGCATTGCGGCGTGACGCTGCCACTGCGGCACCAGGCCCCTTAATCGCGACACTGTGGCGTCATTTGCTGGCGCTGCGGCGTGGCGAACCAGAAGTCGTTTTCTCCAATCCGTTTCAGCAATTTTCTCCAATTTTAAACCATTAAAAACATTCTGCCCACCATTTTTACTCCATATTAACCACATATTATTATTAATTACAAGTTTTATACACCAATTTGAGGAATTAATCATAAACATAATTCTTAGAATTCCATGTCTACTGATACAGGGAAAATGTTTACCTTCTACTCGATGTTCTTCTCTTCCTTCCGTGATAGATAATGAAGTCAGAGACCATTCGCGCACACCTTCCTTCAGATTGCTCTTCCTAGCAATACACACTCTCTATACTAAACTATCAGAAGTTTTAGAAACTCAGTTCTGTGAAGGAAACGTTCCAATTTATAGAAAACTCAGTGACCATGCCAAGCTTTTATCCAAATTGGTTAACCAACGGAAACGAGAAAAAGACGATGGGCAAACGCCGCTGATATCTCCAGCCATGATTTGCCTTCGCAGAAAATCTGGCAAGAAATCTTGCACAAAATCCATACGCGGCTGAGATAGTTCACTGTTCATCCCAACTTATTTTATTTTAATTTCTTTTTCTTCCTAAATGGTAGACCACGGTTGGAAATAAAATGGGATATGTCCCAAAAGTTTTTGCCCAATTTAATGCTACTAGTTAATTAAATAAATTTAACTAGTCACTTATTATTTATTTACCAACGGGACTATAAATATTATTAATTGTATTATCCCTATTAATTAATAGGTAATATTAATTAATTTACTATATTCAAAATAATTGAATATTTAATACTTAATTATTCATAAATTTCTAGATATTAAATAACCTAGGGTAGTCCATTAATTTAATAATTATATTACTGAGACTCCCTTTAAATTAATTAAATATATATTCCCACACTATATTCAATTAATTTGAATATTTAATTAATTGGCACTTTATCAATTCTTTCAACATTAAAATCGTAGGGTTAGTTCACTAATTTAATTAAGCAATTAGTGACTCCCCTTAATTAATCCTAGCAGTTACGCGAAATCATATAATCACATAACCAATTAAATATACAAGATTTTAAATAATCATACGAAACTAACTCATTAAAAATTAAATTTATATTTAATTAATAATGGAGTTTAAAAATTCCCGGTCATTACAATTTCAAAGGGCAAATTCCAATTCGGTGGTTGTATCATTGGTGCTGAGGTTAACAGTTTTTTTTAACTTATCAAACACCTCCTTACACACATTATTAATCTGGAACTCCACATCCTTTTGTAGCAACTTACACAACGGTAACACTATCTTCGAGAAGTCCTTGATAAATCTGCGATAGAAACCTACATGTCCAAGAAAAGAACGAATCTCCTGTACATTTACGGGGTAAGGCAAAGCAGAAATAATATCTATCTTAACTTTATCAACTTCTAAACCTTTAGATGACACGACATGACCAAGTACTATGCCTTGTTCTACCATAAAATGACATTTTTTCCAATTAAGAACAAGATTAGTCTCTAAGCATCTATCTAACACACGAGTCAAATTATCCAAACATATATCTAAAGAATCACCATGAATTGTAAAATCATCCATAAAGATCACTATACAATTTTCAAAAAGATCAGAAAAGATACTCACCATGCATCTCTGAAAAGTACATGGTGCATTACAAAGTCCAAAAGATATTCGACGATATGCAAATGTACCGAACGGATATGTGAATGTGGTCTTTTCCTGGTCTTCGGGTGCAATCACAATTTAGTTATAACCTGAAAATCATCTAGAAAACAATAATAACCATGTCCAGCCAATCGTTCTAACATTTGATCAATGAAAGGAATAGGAAAGTAATATTTTCTTGTTACAACATTCAATTTTCTATAATCAATACACACTCTCCATCCTGTTTGCGTACGTGTGGGCACTAACTCATTATTGTCATTCTTGACAACTGTGATTCCGAATTTCTTTGGTACTACATGTACTGGACTCACCCACTGACTGCCTGAAATGGGGCAGATTATACATGCATTAAGCAATTTAAGCACATCTTTTTTTACTACTTCCATCATGGGTGGATTCAGTCTTCTTTGTGCTTCTCTAGTGGGCCTTGCTCCATCTTCTAACAAAATCCTATGCATGCACGTCGCAGGACTTATGCCTTTGATATATGTTATTATCTAACCAAAAACTGTGACATGGTCCCTTAGGACTCTTAGCAACTTATCCTCCTGCATTTTGGTTAGATTACTAGCAATAATCACATGTAATGTATCATTAGTCCCTAAATATACATATTTCAAGTGTGCATGTAATGGTTTCAATTCAAAAATTGGAGCTTGCACCACATATGGTAACAGTTTTTGATGAGAAACAAGGAATTGAATGGAATTGACTGCATACTTATCTGAGATTTTAGGTAGAGAATGTAGTGCAGCTATAACCTCCTTCAATTCCCGATTCTGCTCAATCTCTTCATTTTTATCCATCTCAAAATTGTTAGCGATGATAACCTCTAAGCTTTCCTTATGCATGTGTTCAAAAGATCCCTATACTAAAGAGTCAATAATGTCAAGAGTAACAACAGGATTAACATCACTAAGATACCTCATGGCCTCATATATGTTGAATTGTATCTTTTCACCATCAAATTCCATAGTTAAGGTTCCATTATGTACATCAATCATTATCCTTATTGTTTTTATAAATGGCCTCCCTAACAAGATATGCGAGGGATTTGGAGATTTGTCATCCTCCATATCCATAATGTAAAAATCTGCAGGAAAGATTAGTTCATTCACCTGCACCAAAACACCTTCAATTACCCCTTGAGAGTAAGTGTTAGTACGATCAACCAATTGAATAATAACGTCAGTTTGTTTTAAATGGCCTAGATTTAAAGAAGCAAATATAGATAATGGCATAACATTTATTGAAGCTCATAGAACTAGCATGGCTCTCTCAAATCTGGTATTACCTATTCTGCATGGGATTGTAAACATGTCGAGATCTTTATATTTAGGGGGTATTTTTCTTTGAAGTACTGCTGACACATTTTCACAAACAGTGACTCTTTCATCATCTTTCAATTTCTTTTTGTTAGTGCACAATTCTTTCAAAAAATTAGCATATCTGGGCACTTGTTTTATTGTATCCAAAAGAGGGATGTTTAACTCCACCTTCCCGAGGGTTTCCAGAATTTCCTTAACCTATTCATTTTTCTTTGAATTCTTGTGGTTCTTAGGTGGAAAAGGCAATGGCTTAGTCTTAACTGGAGTAGATGGGTTAAAGATTACCTTAATTGTCTTGGTCTCTTATTTGGCTTTCTCCTCCTCATAATCAACAACTGCTTTGGGTACTTCCAACTCTTTTTCACTCTTTAGTGTGATTGCACTAGTATTCTCCCTTGGGTTGACAACTGTTTGGGAGGGTAAATTTCCTGAATCTTGAGATTCCAATATTCCCGCTGTGGTAGCAAGCTGACCCATTTGGTTCCTCAGATCTTAAACAAAAGTTCTTGTTTCCTGCATGAATTGTTGTGTCTGAGTCATGAATTGTTGTGACTGACCCATAAATGCCTTGAACATATCTTCCATGGATTGTCCATTATTTGCAAGAGCTGCTTGTCTAGGTTAATACTGAGGTTGAGTTGGTTGAAAACCTTATTGCCTAGCTGGGAAAACTCCTTGTGTTGGTGGCCTATTCCCTCTGTAGCTTAAGTTTGGATGATCCCTCCAGCCTGGATTGTAGTTGTTTGAGTATGAATCATACTCCTTTTGAAGTTGTGCCTGATAGTTTCCCATAGCATTGGCTTGTTGTGAAGGCTCCTCATCTTACAATGTTGGGCATGCGTCTGTGTTGTGATTCGACTATAAACAGATCCCAAAAGCCTTTGCAACTAGCAAATTTCCTGTAGCTAATTGTTTAACCACATCAGTTAAGTCAGAAATCTGTTGCTCCAAATTACTTGTGCTTACCTCACTTACCCTTTTTGGTGCGTGATCATTCCTTGTCCCATACTGTTGTGAATTAGTTGTCATATTTGTAATTAGAGTCCTTGCAGCATCCAGTATCTTATCTACTAGTGTTCATCCACTTGCAGCGTCGATCATACTCTGATCCATTGGTGATAGTCCCTCATAAAAATACTGAATCAGGTGTTGCTCGTCTATTTGATGGGGAGGACAACTAGGACACAACTTTTTAAATCTCTCCCAATACTCATACAGTGTTTCTCCATTGAACTGTTGAATGTCGCATATCTCCTTCCTAATGTTGACAACTCTTGAAGCAGGAAAATACTTCTCCAAGAACAGCCTTTTCATATCATTCCATGACTATATTGACCCTGAAGGTAGATAGTACAACCAGTCCTTCGCTAAATCTCCCAACGAGAAGGGGAACGCCCTTAGCTTGATTTAATCTTCAGTTATTCCTTTGTAGTTTCATGGTGGAACAAACCACATAGAATTCCTTTAAGTGCTTATATGAATCTTCACCTGTAAGACCACGGAAAGTAAGCAAAAGGTGAATTAGTCCTGATTTTAATTCAAAAGCAACAGTTAAATTATGATATTTAATGCACAAAGGTTGTTGATTCAAATTAGGAGTGTCTAATTCTTTCAACGTCCTGTTGTTGTTTGGCACCGCCATCTTTTCTTCTTCTGAATCACTAGATGAGTGGTAAAGTAGCTCGAGTGCTATGTTGAGGCCTAGTGAGGGAACTTCGTCCGAATCTGCAGTGGTGTTTCGAGCTTAACGAGTCTCCTTCCTTAACCTGCGTGCAGTTTCCTCAATTTCTAGATCAAAATTCAACTCACTGGATTGAGAAGATAGTGTCATAAACTAAAATAAAAACGAAACAAAGAATAAAATAAAATAAAACAACAAATAAACAGAAACAATTATACTCTCCGGCAATGGCGCCAAAATTTGGGAGCTGTCGTTAACACTCTAAAATTAATACATTACTTCTACGCTGTTAACACAAGAACGAGTATAGTAATAAGCAAGGATCGATCCCACAGAGAGTGAATTGTCTTTTATTTATCCTAATGTTTAAGGGGGGTTTTGAATTGAATTTATTAACTAAAATGACAAAAAATATTTAATAAGAGTAATCAATGAATTAAAGACTTCAGTTCTTCAGTTCAGTATCACCTTTTTACAATCATTGGAGTAATCAAGTTATACAATAGTTATCCTTCAATGAAATTAATAACCCTAGATAACCGCAATCGTTAATTATCTGAAATTCTCCTTAATTATAAATCTAAAGAAACAACCGCTTCAGTAGATCCTAACTATCATACAACCTAGAACTATCAGTCTAGATTTAATATAACAACAAGAAGAAGAATTAAAGAATAAGGTTATTCCAAGCAACAATCACACAATCAGAGATTATTTAACTTGCTTTCTTACATTCTTAATAATACTCAAAAGTTATCCACAATCATGTATTATTAATTACTACTTATGATCAGATATAATATCGTTTGCTTAATACTATACTTTAATCTAGCAGATGAAATCAATCAGATTAATCTAACCGTCCATATCAAATCAATCAGATAGAATAACATACAATCAATTAAAACAGATTAATAAAATAAATCTCATGCAAGAAGGAATAAATAAAGTAAATTTGATCAAACCATTAATTATAAAGAAGGTTCAACATCCCTTCGAACTGAAATAAAGAGCTTAGCCTGACATGCCTTTAATCTCCAAAACTAGGGTTTGTAATTGAATGTAGAAGATGAAGAGGAGGTCGTCCTAAAATTTGGCTAATATTATCTATTTATACTACTCAGTCAAAACCCTAAGCCTCTAAGAATTAATATTCCAAGTTCCAGTCGTAATCCTCTGTAATTTCAAAGTTGGGAAATATTTGCCGCATGCCACGCGCCTCACGCGCCCACAGAAAGTCTCGAGCGCCGCGACCCAGCCTTTGAGCGTCGCGGCCCACGATCCAAGCGTCGTGGCCCTTCCTTTTGAGCGCTGCGGCCCACAATCTCTGTCCATTTTCTCTTTTTCTCCTTGCGCGCTCATTTTAATCCCTTTTTTCACTTTTTCTCTTTTTAGCTCCAAATCCTCTTGAAATCAATAAATACCTTAATAAATTCATATATGCATAAAACATGTAATAAAACTAAGTATAAAAGAATCAAAATTATCGAATATTATGCACTTATCATTATGTTATTACTAAGAAAGAATAAAAGGAAAAGACTAATTAATCCTTCATTTAGTACTATGACCAACTCAAAATTCTATATTGACATTTAATTTTTCTTTTTAATGTCATTATCTTTCGCACATATTAAGACAATACATTGTTCACACACAATATTATATGAGGATAATTATAAAATAAAACTTGCACAAAAGATTAAAATTAAACTAAAGAAATTATACAAGATTAATCGGTTATTTTGTCGAAACCTACTATTAAATCAGCATTAATTCTACATGGATAATTATTTTAGTAATTATAATATATATTACTAATTATACATGTTTATCATAATATGTGTGTGTCTATATAGTAAAAGGTATCTTAAATCGACTTAAGATAAGTTATCGTAAGTCAATTTCAATATAACTTCATTTGATCGTCAATTTAATAATCTGACCGTATGAATGTAATAAGTATGAAAAATATATGAGATTATATAAATTTTTGTTTGATTTGAGGTTATGCATCAACAACTTTATAAGAAATAAAAGTTACTAAAATCTAAATTGTCGAAATATATACTTATATACGTATTATTTAAACAATTATAAAAAAAATATTCCAATGCCTAATCAAACAAAATTTTATATAATCTCATATTTTTGTATATTCATTATATCCGTATGGTTAGATTATTAAATTGAGGATTAAATGATATTGTATTAGAATTGATCTAAAATAACTTATCTTAAGTTGATCTAAGATGTCTTCTACTCTCTCTCTCACTATATATATATATATATATATATATATATATATATATATATATATATATATCTGAAAGTGTAAATGGATATATCCTAAAGAGTATCTAACTAGTATCTCATAAGATTAATACGTTCAATTTTAGGATTTTTTGAATAAATCTAACCGTACAAATTTAAAAAACATATAAAAATATTTAAGCATATGAATTTTCATATGATTTGATGATATTTATGATCGACTTTAGGGGGCATTTGTTATAAGTTATCTAAAGTGATCATATTAAATACCCGATAATGTGAGTTGGTCATCTTTATAGATCATATTTGTTTCATGGTAATATTACATCCCAGTAATTAGATACCTGGTAAAGTGTCAAGATTCTTAGTAATCAGATAACTAAAAAATAGATGGTCATATGAGATTACCACTCAATGGTCATCTTAAACTTTTTATTTTGACAAAAATATCATTTATACTTAATAATTGTGACATAAATATCCTTATTAGTCACATAATTTATATTTTTTTGATTTTTTTATTTTATTGGTTTTTATTTTTTGTTTAGTTTAACTAAAATAACTTATTGTCATATAAAGTATGTGGTGTTGTTTGTTATTTATTATTTTAAGTTTAATCTATTATTAACGACATACTTGAAATTTTTGTATTTAATAATTGAATAAATCACCAATTTTTATTTTATAGATATATTAATTTTTTTATACGATTTATTAAGTAATATAGAATTAGTTAATTCGATAGTACTTTAATGATTGTAGATTATGTTTGACAATAATCAAATAGGTAAATCATTTAACTAAAATTAGTATAAAAATATTTTAATTAAATATTAATATTAAAAAAATATACCCAATAATCTTGAATTCATACCAGACACTCACAATTGTAATTATCGATAATCACATATCTTTTATTAAACAAAAATGATACAATATATGACCACTTTCTATTATCGTTGGTAATTAAATGCCCATTAATTTGTGTTTAGGTGGGTATCCATCAAGACCCGTAACTAGAGCTGCAAACGAACCGAACCGTTCGCGAACCGGTTCGGTTCGGTTCGAGTTCGACTAGAGCACCAAATCGAGTCGAGTTCGCACATGGTGTTCGGTTCGATTGCTCGATCGAACATGTTCGCGAACCATGTGGTTCGGTTCGCATGTGTTCGCGAACAGTTCGAGTTCGGTTCGACTCGGTAAGTTCGAGTTCAGTTTCGGTTCGATTAGCTTGTGTTCGGTTCAATGCGTTCGAGTTCGAGATTGGTTCGAGATGTTCGATTTCTTATGTTTAAAATTTAAATTGTTTCTAAAATTCTAAATATAAATAATTGGTTATTTCATGTTAAATTCTAATGTTTGTCTAATTGTCTTATCAATAATGGTTAAATTTGTAGTAATTTTTTTTTTACTTAAACATCTTTTTGTGTTTTTAATAATTGATTATAAGTAATAAAGTAAACATTTTTATTAAATAATAATGTGTACCTCTTCACCTCTATTTTAATTAAAATAATTTTAATACTTTTATAAAAATTTAACAATGATTGTTGGATTATTACAATTTACATCTCTAATAATTTAATAAAGTATAACCCATGTCATAAATCACATAAATAAAGTAATTAATCATGATACAATGACAATTTGATATTAATTAAAGAATAATACAATACAATACAGTTGCTTACATTTCTGATTTACATGACTTATTAAAATTGTCAAATCGAGATAGAGAATAGAAAATTCAAGTCATCAATATATCGAAACTTCACTAATATAGTAATAGTCATTGTACAATTACTTATAGTACCGTACTATTGTTTGCATGAAAATATGAAATTAAAATGAGTTATTAATTTAAATTATAATAAGAAATTTTTTATATAAAAAAACAAAACAAAGTCTTTAAATAGTTTTGCGTCTTTTATCTTAGAATCGTAGTTAATTTATATAGTTTTAAACAATATAATTATGAAAATTATAAACTTAATAGTTATTTATAAAGTAATTCTCAATATTTATTGTATTCAAAAATTAATTATCACATCACTTGATCTTATTACTTATATTTCAGAACGAATGAAATATTTGATACCAATACATATACATTTCAACTTTTCAAGGTTAACAATATTAGTCTATTAAATTAATCTAAATCAAGTTAATCAACTAAATTCACATTATTTTAATTCTTAGAATTTTATAATTTTATTATAAAAAATATTAAATAAGACTCTTTTCTAAATATTAAATAAGATTATTATAAAAAATATTTGATACTAATACATATACCTTGAAGAGTTGGCTTTTTGAATATTAATATTTAATTTTTAATATTTGTAATTGTAAATCAAGAATTTCTAAGTACTTGTTAACTTTTAAGTTATAAGTTCTAACTTCTAAGTAATCATTTTTGGGATACTTTTGATATTTATTTTTAACTGGCTTCAGTTCTCAGTTCAGTGCATACAATTAGTTATGATTAGTTGAAACTTGAAATAAATGTTCACGAACTCGATTGGTTCGATCATGCTCGCGAGCAACTCGATCATGCCAGCGAACTCGATCATGTTCGCGAACAGTTCGCGAACACCAATCGAACCGAACTCGTACACAGCTACTGGTTCGATAGAGTTACTCGAACCTGTTCGAGTTCGACTAAAAGTGTTCGAGTTCGTCAGAGTTCGGTTCGTTTACAGCTCTACCCGTAAACAAACTCCCCTTATGGTAATGAAAATTCAATTAATCTTAATCATCAAGGAATATATATTTTTTTCAATGTTATAATAATGGTGCTACACAATCTCAAATTAAATAAAAAAAATTAAGTTTACTCATATTATAAAAAAAATATAACTTATATATATATATATATATATATATTGTAGATAATATCTCCCACAAGCCCTTTTTTAAATTATTTAATTGTATTATATTGATAATTAAATATGTAAAATTCGAGGAGTATTTTTTTAAATCCGAATCCAAAAAATCCGGGTACGATTACAAAATGACCAGTCGTATCCCTACTGTATCAGCAATTCTTCTGCCTCTTCTTCCCATTTGTCTGTCTTCCTCTCTATCTTTACCTATCGCTTACGAACTACTTCAGATCTTGCTTTTCGCTCATTTTTAGGGTTCGTGCTTCAAAATTCCTTCTAATCTCCCTAAATTTCGCCATCAATTTCTTCAAAAATCATTCGGTTAACCTAATTCCCCGCCGTTTCAATTCAATTCACAAACAATGCCGCCTCTTCCGATCATATCAAACTTTCAATCGGAGGAACCAGCTTTGCCGTCGAATAATCTATGGGTCGGAAACTTATCCCGCGATGTAACCGACGCTGATTTGGCGGCGCTGTTCAACAAACATGGAGCGCTTGATATTGTGAAAAAGAATTTGTCGAGAAGCTATGCGTTTGTGTACTTCGAGTGCGTGGAGAATGCCAAGGCCGCTAGGGAAGCCCTACAAGGCACTGTTCTTCGTGGGAGTGCGCTTAAGATTGAGTTTGCTAAACCGGTTTGTTCTGCGCTTTTTTGTGATCGTTTAGGGTTTTCCTTTTGTTATTGGTCTTATTTTTTATATTTGGATTGTTTGTTATTCTTTATTGGATATTGATATGTATAAATATATTACCTTTTCGAAGGGGAAAACTGGGTGTACAAAATTGGATTTTCCCCAATTCCAGTTTCATTCTATTTTGTCTAATTCAATCCAGTCCGCCACATTGCTATAGGATCAAAGCACATATCTTGGATTATATTTTGGAACCTTAGTAGCATAACGCAAGGATTGGCTCCAATATTGCACAATATGGTCAAATCCTGACAAATTCAAATTTAAATACTTCAAAAATAGGTTATTTAATATTTTTCTGGAAATTGTGAGATTAATGAAGAACAAGTTGGTTTAAATTTAAAATATTTGGATTGGATTTTTGGGTGGGTTTGGGGTGCGATTCGATTTTTAGAATCTGATATATATTAACAACTCATACTTATTAAAAGGAAAGTAATATAAATTATATATACATTTTATTATAAGCGAACATCTTGATCATAAACAAGTCCCCTGCTATGAAATTTTGTAGTCTCCTTTTTGCATTTTTTTTTCTTTTTCCATCGAAACAGCACGTTCACAATGACCAAAACTGCACAAGTAATAGATGGATCATTTTTAGCTTGCTCATCAAAGAAATAGATTAGTTTTGCTCAATTCCCTTATTTATCTCCTGATCTCTAATATGAAGAATTTGTTGAAGAAAAACCAACCACAGTGGAATGCATGGGTACAATAAGAGACAAATTATAAGAGACAAATTGCCAACATTTGATCTGGGTACTTATGCAGAATGTGTAATCAATTTAATAATCGGATTCGTTCGGAAAACATGGATAACCTCAGTCCAGTTGAATGCAAACAGAAGATATAGAAATTTACGATAACAGTACGTTTACGTGTGAGAGATCTTGAGCTGTGAAATAATTCATTTGGAGGTGAAACTCACGTGCAAGTATTCTGCTACTGTGATTTTCAAGTTACTAAATATCAAGTAATATGCTTGGTAATCAGGATTAATTGTATTATATCCGAAGTAATGTTTTATCCAAGTAACACAAGTATATACAATATGTGGGATTGATCTTGATTGAAGTTGAAATTTCATACAGAACTACGTATAGATAGTCCCTCTAATGGTTGCACTTTTTGAATAAAAATACAATCTGAAGGTATAGATTGATACTTTATCTTTTAAGAAAATGGGAGATTTTGTATGAATAGAGAACAAATTATCAGTAAAAATACTACAAATTTATATGATGTCATTGCTTGCCTACTACTATAAATGAATATGATGTCACAATAAAACCTGATATTTGAAAAGGCCAAATAAATCCTAGAATTTATTATTTTGAAATAAATAGCAACAAAAGTTTGCCTGATATTGGCATTAAACCTCAAATTTGGATTCTTGTTGAGTCATCATCTCATTAGCAGAACATGAGCCAGGATATATAAAATTGCATCCTTCAAATTAGAGTTAGATCATGCCAATATAACTGCTGCGCAGAATGATAGATTAGGTTTTATGGGGCCTTCTTTGATGTAAAAGCATTTTTAAAAAAAAATTGTTGTTGCACTTCTATCCTTCAATTATATCCACCTTACGCCATAGACTTTTAAAGGGTAACATCCCAATATACCTACCTTATATGTTCTCATTATCTAGGTCATTTTTTTTAATTTAAAAATAATAATGTTGGACGTGGTTTCGAGCAATTCTGACTTTTTCTTTTTTTTTTTTGTTTCTTTTTAACTTTTTATTGAGTTATAGAATAGTTGATTAATGTGGCAAAAGCTTTTTGACCGGAAGGCCGTGAGCTAACTCTCGAGACTTTGGACTATCCGGACTCGAATCAGAGTTCATGCCACCCGCTCTGAACAAATAGGAGGAATACTTTTTTAATAAATGACTTGAGAGTCGTGAAATAGTGAAATGAAATAAGCTCACATTCATGTTTGACTTGGAATTGCAAGCCTTTGGTAGAATCAGTTGACTCGCTTTCAGACATTAGTGTTTTTTTTTCCAAATCTACTTGCATTTATTTTGAATGAGCTTATGCAAAATATAGGTAATTTGATTTTTTGTTTTTGTATTTCTTACCAAATTTGTTCGCAGGCTAAACAATGCAAAAGTTTGTGGGTTGGTGGGATCGGCCCATCTGTTACAAAAGAAGAGCTTGAGGAACAATTTCTCAGATTTGGTAAAATGCAGGAGTTCAAGTTCCTCAGGGATCGGAACACTGCATTTGTTGACTATTTAAGAATAGAAGATGCTACTGAAGCATTGAAAAATTTGAACGGGTTACGAATTGGTGGTGACCAGATACGTGTTGACTACCTCAGATCACATCCTACAAGAAGAGTAAGTTAATAAGGACTTGCTTTTATTCCATGTGATATAGTTGATGAAAGGTTTATTGTGATTACTTCTGCCGCAACTGATCTGGAAAACTCAAAAGTGTTTGTTGGCTTTTATGCATGATTTTTGTCACCCTAATGTGTTCAGGATCTTTTCCTGGCATGCTAGATGTCATAGAATTTATTGTAGAAACCTATGTTAGTGATTAAATTCTTTTTCAGGATCTTTTCTTGGCATGCTCCACTTTTTAATTCAAACCTAAAGGGACAAACAAATAAAAAAAAAATGTCTGATGTGAGGATGAATGAGCTTCTTTGCGTAGTCTCTCTCACTATATACTTTTTCAATTTAAAAATTGGAAATTGACCTCTGGCGGTCCATTATTTTGAATGTTGCCTGAGACCTATTCACTTCTTTTTGTCATATTTGAAGTTGAGCTTATGTAAGTATACTGTATTCTTATTGAACAGGAACAGTTGCCTGACTTCCATGATGCAAGGGAAGGGCAGTTTCTTAACAGAAGTATGGGGATTCCTGATTCACCTTGGATACCCCATGATTTTCTTAGAAATTACTCTGATCCTGCCCATTATGGGCCTAAAAGACCACAGGTAATCTCGAATCTCAAAAATTATTGTGTATGTTGCAGATCTTTTCATTATCCCCATGTCCAGTCAGCTGTAAATGTGAAAAGGAACAATGTCAATCACCTTGTTTCGTTACAATCTTATCCTCCTACTTAATGGCACCTAGAACTTTAGACCGGTGATCTCCATTTGTGTTGTTATGTCATTGTATATTTGACTTATCTATAAGATAAAGAATTCTAAAAAAAAGCAACATGGAACTTCGATGGTAATTTTTGTTCAGAATTTTTTTGTCTGCTATTTACTAACACACAAATTCCTTTTATATACACCTGCATTTGAGGCAATGATTTGTACCTTCTGTTCAAACGGCCTTGATGATATTCTAACCTTTTATTTTGTTTACAGCATTTTCAGTCCTCAGGAGATCCAAAAGCGGATGGACAACCAAGTAATGTTTTGTGTGTTTCTTACCCACCTTCCTCTCTTATGGATGAACAGATGCTGCATAATGCCATGATTTTATTTGGTGAGATAGAAAGAATTAGAAGTGATCCTGCGAGAAACTTCTTATTTGTTGAATTTAGGAGTGTTGAAGAAGCAAGACGTGCCAAAGAGGGATTGGAGGGCCGCCTCTTCAATGATCCAAGGATATTAATTACATACTCAAATAGTGAGCTTGAACCCAGCAACGATCAATCTGGATTTTACTCAGGAATAAAAGGGCCTAATATGTTTTTGAATAATATTCCATTCCGACCTGGACAAATGGACATATTTAGTCAAAATCATCTGGTCCCAAATAGTTTTCCTGGACATCCACTGCCTCGTGGTATTAGTGGACCTGATATGCTGAGGAAACCTTTAGGTCCTCAAGGTAGCTTTGAACCTCTACTACAAGGCCCAGAATTCAGTGATCTGGCCAAGCTTCATAAATTACAGGACTCTAATCCCAACATCCTGATGGGTGGTCCAAATCGGAAGAGGTTATCTCCTGCACCTGGGGTTCTTTCTTCCCCTTCACCAGCTATGAAGCCATCCAACAGACCTGTTTCTGGGTCATGGGACGTATTTGATGCAAGCCAATTGCAGAGAGAATCCAAGAGGTCAAGGACTGGTGGTATTTTGGCTACATTAGATCCTTCTTTGGAAAAAATGGATGTCAGGGGTTCAGGATTTGATCAATATCATGGGCATGGTCCGCAAGTTGATGGAGGTATCTCAGGTGCACCAACGAATGTTCGAGGCATGAATCGCTTTAGTCCAATAGATGCAAGAGCTGTAAGTGGAGGAACTGGTCAAGGCCATCCTGAGCTTGATTATATATGGCGTGGAGTTATTGCTAAGGGTGGAACACATGTTTGTCGTGCTCGTTGTGTTCTAGTTGAAAAAGAGTTTGGGTTTGAGATGTAAGTATCGTTTTTCATGTCGCCTTATATTATGATTGTTTGGAATACCTATGGCCCTTGAATTTTACCTACTATATAAGTCCTTATTTTTTCTTGAAACTTCTAAGATTAAAAGGGTAAAATAGGTAGATTGTTGGGATTGTCAAGATGTAGCTTCACTTGTAAAAAGAATAAATTAAAAAAAGTTAAATATGCAGCTGCACCTAAGCTATGTAATGGTTAATGAAGCTTTAGTCTCTGAACTATGTTATTTTTATGATTGATTTATAAGTAGGCCTAAATACCAGAAATGTTCTCGGTAATATATTATGGATGAGAATTATTTATGTAGTCCATGAACAACATTATTGTCTTTCAGGAAAGTTCAAAAGGTGATGCAGAAATTCAAAGTAGTTTCACTTTTATTTTACGGTCTTGAACTACATAGCATTACTTTGAGCATTAGAAAAATGACTATAGTTCATAAGCTATGTAAAGACCTGCTGGTTTTATAATCATAGTCCCTTTGCCTTATGTTTCATTTACACACACACACACACTAATAGAAAAGATGTCTCAATAAAAAGAAAAGAAAGAAAACATAAGAAAAGAAAAGAAAAATGTCTAGTGGGCTTCTTTCTTCTTTTCCTTTTAATCTTTCATTCTTCCTCCTGCTCGCATTCTTTCTCTCTCCTACTTCAAATTTTAAACTCCATTAACTCCTTTATTGTGAATCATCAATGGTTGATTCATATGTTGTTAAGTAGCTCGATATCTTCAAGACAAGAGGTGTTTATTATATGATTTGGTAGAGTTAAAATGATGAAAAATGTAGTCGAAGTTTTGTACTTCAATATACATCATTGTTATTTCTTGTTAAGTACAGAACTTTGTTTTTTCGGCCATTTTAATTATACCAAAACATATCAGCAACGCCACTTTTTTGAAGATTTCTTCGAGTTTTTTTTATAAAGATATATATAGACCAACAATTTTTGATTCATAATGAAGAAGTTGTGGAGTTTTGAAATCTGGAGAAAGAGAAAGAGGAAACAGGAGAGAAAAAGAGATACAGAAAGGAATATAATGAAAATGTCTGCTGGAAAGAGTCACGGATTTCTAGCGGACGTATTTCATTCTTTCGTATTGCATTCATCGAAGATCTTGTTGGAAGAATGGAGTCATATATGGATTGATTGAAAATAAGGTCATAGCCAATGCTATTGACTCTGTCCCCATAAATAAATAAATGCAGATATAAAGATATATATTTTATATATGAGCTCATCCCAATTGTTTGCATGGTTTAGTAATTATGACTTGGCTGAATGAGCTCTCAATTTAGTTATGATCTGGTAGATGTATGAGCTTTCCCGGTTCATTTCTCTGATGTTGGGATCTCTGATTATGCAGTCCTGAGGTCGTCAATTGCTCAGCCCGAACTGGATTGGATATGTTGACAAAACACCTTGGTGATGCTGCTGGGTTTAATATTATATACTTCTTGCCCGATAGTGTAGAGGATTTTTCTCCATACACTGAGTTTCTGCGGTACTTGGGTGCCAAAAATCGGGCTGGGGTTGCAAAATTTGATGATGGGACCACCTTGTTCTTGGTGCCTCCGTCTGATTTCCTTACAAAGGTTCTAAATATTGCTGGTCCTGAGCGTCTATACGGAGTGGTTCTGAAGTTCCCCCAACATGTCCCTGGAATCACATCTGAGCTTCCACAATTAGCTCAGCAGCATTACATTGATCGACCAAGGCTGCCTCCTCGAACTGAGAACATTGTAATGCCCCAGGATGAAAGAATTCTGCAAACTGATTATAATAGAAGTTTGCACAAGAACGCAGATCGTCCTTCAAATTCACTAGGCCCTTTAACCAGTAATTCCTTTTCTGAGCATGCCGTTCAGCCAATCAGTACTGCAGCAACATCCCAAGCTGGAATCACTTTAACACCTGAACTTATTGCCACTCTGGCATCTTTGTTACCCACCAAACTAAATTCATCTGGTGCTCAGACAGAGTCAGGATCTTCCAAGCTAAGGCCTATGTTACCTCCTGCTGCAACAGATGGAGCATACCCACAGGAATGGAATCATGAACAAAGTAAAGTGCCTGAGCAGAGTGGTCATCGACTAAACGAAGCTGTACACCAATATAATCCCCAGCACCAATTTCCATCACAGCTTAATTATTCTGTTGTCTCAAATATGCACGGTGATTCTGTCCAAGGAGTTACTGGAAACACCCAAATTCAAGATTCAACTTTCAACATGATACAGCATGGTGGTAATCCATTCAGGCGAACAACTAACTTTGCAGCCCCTTCTCAGAGTGAACACTTTGCAGTTTCCCCACAGGTCAACCAGCAGTATCAACTTGAAACCCCACAGGATACTCGGCATGGATATGACCAGGGAACTAATGCTTTTGGGTTATATACTGCATCACTCCTTCAGCCAACTACAATTTCTGCTACATTGTCTAACCAGTTACATGGTACTACAGTTTCACAGCGGCACAATGGTGTTCCTATGGCTGGTGAAAATATTGGTTTGGAGCCTCGAAATCAAGTTCAGCAACTTCACTCTTCTCATTCTGGAGCAGGTCAAGGAACATCGGAGGTGGAGATTGATAAGAAAGAGCGCTACCAGTCAACGCTACAATTTGCAGCAAACCTCCTTCTACAAATACAGCAGCAGCAGCAGCCTGGTGCTGAAGCAACCCAAGGATCTGGCAACCACTAACATGATCTTTTTCCTCTAGGTAATTCTCATCCACTTACTTACTTTACTTGGTTGATTGGTCATTATCAATAATCATAGTTATGCTTAAATGTGGTGGTTAATTAATTATCTGGAGGGCTTGATTTTAGTTTACTAAGCACTTGGAGCATGTTACATTATGTTGTTCTCTCTGACATGGTATTTTAATGTATATGTTAGGTAGGGGTGCTGGGAAGATTACTCTAGATGAGTATTAGATAGTTACCTCCCTTTTGAAAGTGTTTTTGAAGGTTATAAAATTTCAAAATGTTCTAATTTCTTGAGTTCCCATCTGTCCTTTTCTTATAGTAGAACTCAGATTAGAGCTCGGTTTCATACTTCTTTAACTATAAAACTACAAGTCTCGGGACCCTCTTCATAGATTTCTTGAGATACCTTCTTACGAAAGTTTTTGGTCTCGTTGAGGTGGTTAACAGGAAGAGTTAAGTTTTACTGTTCATTTAGATACTTGTGCAATCAGAAAATGTAGGCTAGAATACTAAAGCACTTAGTTTGATAATGCATCTGTTGAATTAGAAGATTAGTAGTCAGGATTAGAAGATTGGTAGACAGCCATAAACTGTAGTTGCAGAGTGTCCATAGGATGCCTGAGAATTGTCGACAGAGATTTACATGGTTGATGACACCCTTCTTTTGAATTGCATCTCTCGGACTAGGGGATTTCAGGTTGGACTTTTATGCCTGTGTTGAAGTTATTAATTCTTGGTAAGGTTTAAGTTCATCACTTGGAAGTGCGTCGTAGTTCATTCCTTCTGCAGCCTGTTAGCTAAACACTCCCTCGTTCCTATTAGTTAGACTTTCAAATCTATTGTACATTCATGTTGTTTGCTGCAACTTTGAAAGCTTGGGTTGAAGACGTTCACATTTTTGTACAAATAGCACTATGGTTAGGGTATGTGCTCTGGTTAGGTGCATACCCGATTTTCACTCCACACACATTGGTGTTCTGGATGGAGTCTGTTTCAGGGAAAAGATAGTAATTTGTTTGTGGTTCTCTGCTGTTTAATTCAGGCAATAAACATGTTGATGGGGTGATGGTTTTATGGAGAACATCTTTAAAGGATTTTTTGAATGTATCTGTACTCGGATCCACAAGAATGGCACTATAGAAGCTAGATTGTCTTGGTTGGTCTTTAGGTTGCGAGATTGCGTAAGCAGTTCTATCAGAGTTGTCTAAGATAAACTCTGCTAATGTATTTGGTGTTAGTTACGTGCATAGTGGTAATTTGTTACTATTTTGTTATAGCAGTCATGTGCTGAATTTACTAGGAATATAGAACATGCAAATATCATGAAAATAATTCGGTGTATAAATAATTAAAAGTATGAAAGGCTTAACAGTGTAGCTTCGTTAAAGGGCTTGTATAAATGACGCATGCAGAGGACGAGTATAAATCTTCCTTTACTCCATACCCCATGGCACCCTCCGTCCTTGACTTTTTAGGCTCTTACTATACATTGCTGGATATCAGGATTGTAGTGTTTAGTTGGGACGACTAAGAATTTTTAAGTGCCATTCAAATGGTCATATTGACGAAAATCTTTCTTGGTTACATATGAGATTAGGGTACCCCCAGCATTGCCAAATGATTATAGCTATGTTTGATGTGTAATAAAATTGCTTAGATGAAAATGTTTTGTGGATTAGATTTTTCTGAATTATGGACATCAATTGCGGAAATTTTCTGGAACCTGCATTGTTTTCTATAGTTCAGATATCAAGTTTTAATATTTCAGGAGTTCTTAGGTAGACTAAGTGCAGTAGTTCACCCTAAAGTTGCGTTTAATGCATGTTTATTTTTGTTTGGGTGATTATCCACTGTGTGCTGCCACTTAAACCATCTCTTTTCTTCTTTACATCTGTTTTATGCTTCCTGCCTGCTTGTATCGTCTTTTTAGCCTTAAAGTAGCTATATATGTTGCATTTCTTTGGCTTATTTGTTTGTCTGAGGCGATTTTCTGAATAACATGATTGTTGCTGAAACTATGTGAATAATTTGTAGTCCTCCATTTAAATGTATTTTTTCTGCATTACTTTTGCTATTATGCTTTTACAAAATTGCGTAGATTAGTCATTTAGCTTATTTTGTAGGATGTAGCTCATTCTTTTATGGAGTTTCATCTTTGTCAATTCACTTACTGTTATATTACCTAAATCTATGTGAGCCTTGATTAACCTTGTCAAGTTGTAAATATAATTTGTAATTCTTCTCCCTTTTTGTTTAATAAGAATTATTTTCTCCTAAATCCTAATCAAAAGAGTTTTTACTGATAAACACCCGAATTTACTTTTTAAATAGCTATCACTAGAAAATATCGTCTTTCAACATAAAAGGCTTGAATTATGTAAACAAACTGCAAACCATGCCTTCAGAAGAAAGAAAAAGTAAAATCGATCAATAAGATTTTTCAACATACGAGGCTTTAATTATGTTACAAGCTTCTAACCATGCCCTGAGAATAAAGTACAAATAGAATTAAATATCAAACAAAATTAACTGTTGGTAAAATTTTTGCATTCGATGGTCGTGTATTTCAGTCGATATAAATTAACTTTTCTTGTGAAAACGTTCAAAAATTAAGGATAGCAGTTTTTATATGAAAATAAGCTACATTGGATAAGTCATTTTTATTCCATATATATATATATATATATATATATATATATATATATATATATATATGCACATATATAATTTTGCAAATATGACAAATACCGTACTAGTTTCTTTTATCCTTACAAAATCTACATTTCTTCTTGCCATTTGTGGTTCATGCGACTTTAGTAACTAGTCATCCTTTGATCAAAAAATAGTAACTAGGCAACCTAGATCCTTGTTGATTAAATAAGTTCCTCGAACAAGTCAAGAGTTTTATTATTGAAATAAAAGCAAATTCCTACTGTAGTAACCAATTGAAACTAATTCATCTATTTTAATAAAATTAGAGGTACGTTTTTCTTTCTGGTCTATCTATTTCAGTAAAAGGATTACGATTTATGTTTTAGGATTATAAACTGACAAATGTTATAATGTACTGTTACTTTTTTAACCATTATTTTTAACGTCACGCCACCGATATTAAATTTTTATATAATCCCAAGAGTACATTTAAAAACATAAATTATTCTTTAAAATTCATTGCTTTACAAATGTATTTTTACTTTTGGAAAGGAGGGAGTGCATCCTAGGAAGCCCCAAGATAAAATTTTTTTACTCTCTCCATCCCTTCATATAAGATGTTTAAGACTTGGGCACAAGAATTAAGATAATGATTGTATAACATTAACTATAGTATTAATTGTCTATAATACCCTTAATCTTATCTTATCATAATTATTTCATATTCTCTCACATATTTTTCTATGAGGGGTAATTCTGGAAAACTTGTGATCAATTTTCTTAGATTATAACAAATGTTAAATATTTAGGGACAAATGAAAAACTTTAAAACGTTGTATATTAAAGGGGACGGAGGGAATAATAAGCTGTCACGTGTCCCAAAATAAGTTTTTTCTAGCACTCAGGCTTCCCTAATTTGTTGGGTGCATTTACAGAAAGAAAATTAGTCTTTTGAATCTATAAATAGTGTTTATGACTAGTTAATCTTGAAGGATAATTTTAGGTTATTAAAAAGCTTTTTGCCCGTGTAGTACAAGTGGATTTGGTGAAGATCCATCCACCCCATTGTTTCACTGTAATAAATTGTGTATTACTTGCCATTTCGTGGCTAATAAAAAGATGAGAATAAAAGTTTCAAATGATTAGTCCACCTGTTTCTTTTTAATTGATGTTGTAGGTGAAAATACATAAATTAAGAAACATAATTAAAGCCAAATAAAAAAGAAATAATTTTTTTTTTCTCTAAATTTACAAACGACAGATAAAAAGATATAATTTTTTTTCTTATAAATAAAAAAGAACGGAAGAAGTATTTGAATCCGGTTGAGATGTAAGTCAAAAGTACTAAAGGGATTGGGACAAAAAAAATTTGGAAAAAGATTTATATGTTAATTAATTATATGTCGTATGTGAATTGTGGTTAAAATGAAATTAAAAGAATAGAACAATAATGTATGATATAATGATAATATAAATTTGTCGTTATATAGTAACACTCATTTTATATGACATTGAATTGATCCAAAATGTCTATAAAGGGTGTGTTTCTTGATGAGTTAAATTTATTTATTTTTTATTACTATGAAGTCATTGAAATACATCACTAAATCATATGAAAAATATGTTTTCTTATTTTTGGATGTAATGTTTTTAAAAATCTTTAAAATGGACTTCTTATCCTTTATTGGTTAGTTAACTCATACACCCAGTTGAGTATTATACCTTTTTTACTATAGAGGCAACCTTCCTCAATAAGTGCCAACTATGTATTTTTATAATATTATTATCTTTGTCAAATTTATTTTGTCTATGTAAAATTATTTGCAAAATATAGAGTTCTTTTGTTTTTGATTTTTGTGGTGGTTGATAAATTTACTTTTCGAGTACAAAAGCTAACCTACCACTTTGTTTGTGGTTAATTAGGAAACACACACAAACCAAAATTACAACTAGTCATACCACAATGATTTTCTAATAATTAAAATTAATTAGTAATATTTTTTAATTAGGGTCTTTATTAATGTGTTAAAACTCCTAAGCATGATAGAGTACATTATCAAAAGTCTTAAACCCGACTTACATAACAAAAGTATATCTATTTGGGTCATATAACTCAAGACATCCCTAGCCCCTAGTCTTGATTATAACCTATATTGTTATCATAATGAATTTGAATAAAATAAGGAGGCATCAAAATTATAAAAATAGTTTTATCGAAAGAGTTTTGCTAAGTATTGCGACAATTTTGTGATGAACCATAATTGCAAAACATATTAATACATGAGATTAGATAGAATTATAAAAAGTGGTTTAACTATTACATATATCTCAAAAAGAGTTTTTAATAATAATTATTCACATAATGGGTAACTAAAAAATTGACATAAATATTCGTAATATATATCGATTGTTTTTTTTTTGCCGAAAAAAGTAAAATTCTCTTATGGTGTGTTTGTGATTTTTAATGAGAATAGGGAGAGGAGAGAAAAGAAGAGGGGAGAGTAGGGAAGAAAATTAGGACTAACTTACAA
The DNA here is from genome assembly GCA_034770075.1 of Aralia elata. Taxonomy (NCBI): domain Eukaryota; kingdom Viridiplantae; phylum Streptophyta; class Magnoliopsida; order Apiales; family Araliaceae; genus Aralia; species Aralia elata. The sequence continues at coordinate 19,230,653 of CM068384.1, forward strand.
ATTGCACCTTATAGTTAAATCCTAAGTTCGATTTTCACTCCAAACTTTAATTATAATTAAAAACACCTTAATCTGTATTGCCCTGGTGCAAGTTGTTTTGATTGTCAAAGTATAGGATGTTTTTAATTGAATTTTTTTTTTTGGGGGGGGGGGGGGGAGTGTGGAATTTATGATTTAGTCAAAAAAAAAATAAAATCAAGGACTATCTTCTCTCTTGAAATCTTCTTATATTTTTCTATTTTTTTAGAAGAAAGTTTTGGAGACAAAATCTGCGAAATTTTCTCTCTTTAAAATAAATTCAAGACAAATTTCTCTTCCTTTCTCTCCCAAAAAGGAAATATTCAAAGACACCCCATTTATTTCTCTCCCTTTCTCTCAATATAAAACTGATAGTATGATACTTGAATTACATCTATATATCTATTTATATATAAAGCCGTAGCATTGCTTGGTCTCTTTGACCATAATAAATTTTTTTCTAAAATTTAGTCCTTAAGTTTAAAAATTTTCATAATTTACCCTCAAAATTAAATAATATTTATATTATATTCTCTAATTAAATTTTAAAAATAATTACACATGAATATAAATTACACACGCAAGCTTGAAGCATAAATTACCAACAATTCAAATTAGTTGCGACTTGCAAGGCAGTCAAATAACTCCTGCAACAAATAAGTTGGGCCCACTAATAATAATTATAAAGGGTTTAAATTAAAGCATCTAAACCGTTGTGATCTGTGTCCGTAATTTCCTCTGTCAGAGTTCATGGAAGTCCTTTACGTCTAAAAAAGAACTGGCCCGCCATTTTAGTGAACTTTTAACTCAATTTCTTCCGTCACAGAGAATTAACGGCCTTGATTATTTTTATGTTAAATCTCCACTTATTGATCTAATCATGTTCTATACGATGTCGTAGGGATTAACCTTTTTAAACTAAATTCCAAATCATAGTGTTAAACTTAAACGCCAACTTTTAACTAAATTTTAATATTTTATAGAATTGTAAATTTTCTTTCAATTCTAATTGCAATTGTCGGAATTGAGTTGACATAATTTTTTTTTTTTAATTTAAACCTAATCATCATGTCACTTCAGTTCCTACCCGTCAATTTTGAGTATTTTATGTGTTACCTTTTTCCCTAGCAATTGTTGTTGAACCACCGACATTCGTTAATTTTTTTATTTTTTTTAAAAAATAGATAATATAGTGGTTAATTCTTTTTAAAAAGTACTATTCATTGATACTGTTAACTATTTTTTTTTATTATTTATGTTTAAAATATAGAGATTAAAATGAACTGAAATATAATACTCCCTTTATCTCTGAATAAGAGTTTTTATTACTATTTTAGGTAGTCTCAAGTTAAATGTCTATTTATCTTAAACAATTTATTTTTTACAATAAATTACATATAATACTCTTATTATTAATTGTCATATTTCTATTCTCTATGTATATTTATGAAGCATTGTTAGTCATGTGTAGAAAATTATGTAATTAAATGAGAATTTAAATATATATAATTTTATTATTTTATTATATTTTTTAACATACATAAAAAATCAATCAGAATTTTTATCCTGAAACGAAGGTAGAAATAAAAATTACATATAAGTGCTTAAATTTTTATATATTATGTTATGTTAATTATAATTGTTTATAGCCATACAATTTAGTTGGTTAAGGTTCTCGAGGACTTTTGTTGAATTGTTTATGTCGTTTGATTTGATTGAGGGATAAGTTTTGTATAATTGTCTCCATGGTTTTAAAACTCAAATCGGATCGCTGGTTTAACCGATTAAAATCGGAACTAGTTGACACTTCGATCTAATTCAAATTAAAAAATTATTTTTGATCAAAAATTAGTTGACTCGGTTGACTACCGGTCGGAACCGATAGTTCAACCAGGAAAACCGGATAATTAACCCGTTGACTCAATTTTTAATATTTTTTTGTATTAAATTTTGTTTAATATTAAAATTAACCACTCTTAATAAATATTGTAACTCAACTTTATTATATTTTAGTTCATAAAAAACGAGATTTTTTTAAATTTTATTACTTACTAATAATATATATTTTTATATATTAATGACGTTACTGAGTCAATAACGGTTCGACTACTGATTGGATTGGTGACTTATTCACTCGATATCTTTTTCAGTTTGATGACCGGTCTGGAACTGAAACCTTGAATGTCACTTCATTGAGAATTGTTGTTTTAATTGTGGTTCCTATGTACTTGAGTTTGATGGTTGAGTTAGGATGGCGACTGAGAATTGTTGTTTAATTGTGGTCCCTGTGCACTTGAGTTTGATGGTTGAGTTAGGATGGCAATGCTATGCGATGTGAGAGTGCGTCCTTATGGTCGTCCGAAGAGAAATTTAGTCTTGGTTGACACGTAATTTGACTCGAAGATATCTTTATCGTCCAATCAAAAAAAAAGTACAAAACAATCTATTTTTGGTAATTAAGAAGAAAAAAACAAGAAGTGAATTTTTGATGTGTTTAGTATATAATTATATTTTATAATTATATATTGCCATTTAATTTTTATTGTTTATAAAATAAATAATAAAATTATTCATCCTTAATAAAAGAAAATTGTGTGAGCCAAACCGTTACAATAAAATTGTTTTGTTTCAGAAAGTTAAGTTGGACGACTCAGTTGAGTCCTACTTATATCAATATTAAATGTCACATGTGTGGATACAATAAAAAATAAAAATAGATTCACGTGTTGTTATTCTATCTTACTATTTAGAATTTTTGTTAGTCGTAATTAAATTTTGTTACGAAATTTATCGGTAAATATATTATTTTCTGACCCAGTCTAAAGTAATAAGTAGTCAACCTAAAAAGGAGAAGTAATATTTAGCCAAAAAGAGAGAGAGCAGAAATTCGCATAATTGGTATTTGGCTTTCTTTATAAAATTAAATAATAATAATATATGGGTCATATCTTTATACTTTTCTATCTTATGTATTCACAATACGTTATATAATATCGATATGAATTTTTTGTCATTATAGTAACGTTCTTAAAAATATAGAATATTTATTTCCTTAATTTCTTTGGATTTTTATGGTTCTCCATTATATTGCCATTTCTGCTTTCGATAATTCTTTCAATATTTTGTTTTATCTCTTATGCTGATGACATTCTATTATTTAATTTTTTTTTATTTTTTTTTCAGTTTGGGCGTCATCTTATTTGTTCGCACTCAGCAGCTGGGAGATAGAAAATGGGTCGTTGATAAAGCATTTGGATTTAGCTTTTAAAGTCGATGAGGTAGAAGAAGAAGCCCATGGATATCATAAATACTTCACATAGGGGCAAAATAGTCTTTATTCCTTTTGTTTTTCTATCTTTTGTACTTTTTTTTTTTTTTTGGGTTTACTTACTTTAATACTTATATGTGGAAAACAATAATCCTTTTTTGTTGTTGTTGAAATTTTAGTGCTATTGTTTTGAACAACTTTTGAAATAGTTTTTTTTTCTCTACTCTCAAATATAAGATCATTATTTTGTAGGTTGTTATACTTTTATATTATAATTTTTTAAGCAGACGGTTCAAGAGAATATTCTTTTGAAATGTGTGTATATTCCCTTGAACTTAGTACAAATGCAAAAATTAAGGGAATATACACACAGTTTAAGAAAATATTCTCTTAAACCGTGTGCTTAGCATGTGCCCTTATGGCACATGTTAAGAAGACCCATAAATTAACATGAAAGAAGTATAATCTATTATGCTAACTAATCACCTTGTGTGCTTTAAATTTTTTATTATAAAAACATTTTTAAAAAAAAATTAATGACAAACTACGTTCAAAATGAAATAAAGAGAAGATAAAAATGGAACGTGATTTAATTATGTGAGAGAAATTAATAGAGATAAAATAGGAGTTGAGAGAGATTTAGTGGAGATAAAATAGGGAACTAAACTATATCGTGTGAAAATAGTTTTTTTTGAATAGACATGAAGGAGCGAGAGTAAACATATATTTTTAAGAGTAATGCTAGAGACACTAATTATTTTACAAACTGGTTGATGTGGCACTGTTGTATTGGTGATAGTTAAAAAAAAACACATGTCCACTACAACACTATTACCAATACAACAATGCCACATCAGCAAGTTTGTAAAATGTTTGTAAAATAATTTATGTCTCTAGCATTATTCTATTTTTAGGATAAAATCTTACACATGCCGGTAAATTAGTTTAACTTTGTTAAATTTAAACACAAATTGTGGAGTTTTTATTAGGAGGTCCAGGTCTTCCTAGGACCTTCCATTACATTTTCGACACGTGTAATGGTCATACATAATTAATACAAATTGGCCCCCACATGTTATGGGCTATTGGTTAAAAAAGAAATTATTGTACCCATGTTGAAAATGTATAGAAAGGTCCTTTTCTTAATTAGAAGACCTGGATCTCCTAATAAAAACTCCAAATTATGACCTAAAATCATCAAGTTGGGAGCTAAACAAAAGCCAGAAACTTTATAACAAGAGATATATTATTTTTTATAAAATTTATAATGATGTGAGAGAAATTTATATAAAAATATAATTTTATACAAAAATATCATAGTTTTATGTAAAAATATCATATACCATACAAGAGTTAACAAGCTTTTTTATAACCAAGGATGGTGAGATATTACCATAAATCCGTGGTGTTTTAAGATGGAAAATTGTGAATTTCAATCATCTTTAGCCTTCTTTATTTTTAAGCTAGAGCAATAATTATGATGACAAAACACATTTAAAATATTATTAAAATAAATATAAAAATATCGTTTGGTGTATGTTTACTTTAATAACATAATTATTATTCTGAAATAATTATTTTTTAAACGTTTGTATACCGGTAATTGTTATAGCACTTGTGCTGTATAATCATGACCACGTATGTCTCCGGTCTCCCACTAATAGAACCTTTTACAAAATACTCCTAAATAATCGTAACTTAATTCTGTACAACAGAACCAAATATCAACACATAAAACAACATATGAACAACATTTACATTAAAAATAAACTAAAAAATAATACTCCCCTATTTAAAGATATAAGAATTAATATTGATCTTTTAAAATTAATTTGAAATATTTTAAATTTTAAAATTAATATAATTCATTTAATTTTTAAAAATAATAAGTTTTTAAGTAAATAGTACTTTTAGATAGTTTTCTATTTTATGATTATATTTTTTATTAATATCAATTGTGAGTTTTAAAAATAATTTATAATATTTAAATAAATAAATGTACTGATAGAAATAAAATGTAATTCATATTTTGAATTTAAAAATATTTTAAATTAACTTCCAAAAAAATCAGTAACATATTGCAACGGAGGGAGTATATGTCTCTATCCATGTAGTTCTGAAAACTTTTAGAGAGAGAGAGAGAGAGAGAGAGAGAAAATGGGGCTGGACAGTTTGGGAGGATTAGCCATCCATATCATACTTTCTAAATTGGGTCCGAAAGAAACCGTAATTGTAGCCTGTGTAAGCCAACGGTTCCGCGTCTGGGCGTCAGATGATTCGCTTTGGTCCCAATTCTGTGCTGAAGAGCTTAATCTCTCATCCCCTGAAGACCCTCTTGGAAACCCTACTCCTTCTTTTCAGGTACCCACATATTTATAATTGATAATTTCAGTGTTTATGAATATATGATGGTTAATTTGATCATTTATTGTTTGTAGTAATATAAAATAGAGGAAAGTTGAATTTTTTGGAAGTAATTTGGTATTGGCATGTATAATTTTATTATTTGGTAATTGTGTTTAGATTTCTATGTGGGTGATTTCCAGTAAAGTTTAGTGATTGGTATGCTTAACCTAATTAGTTTAAAGACTATGTTTTGATTAGTTCTGGAATAGTTGATTATGGTTTTTAATATTTTATGTTAAGTGTTGAGGGATCGTGAAAGATTCTGGGATAATTCTACACTTAAAAACATATCTTGTGGGGTTCCAAACGCGAATAAGGAAAAATTAGGGGTGATGAAATGCAAAGGCGGCAAAGTAGACGAACTTGTAAAAGAGTAATATCCATTGCAAGAGTATCGGTCGTTTCCATAATTTCTTAGCAAGTACAGCTTCAAAAATAAACTGTATCATTATATCTAAGTTGCTAATATAAGATTTCTCATTTGCTTGTAAAAATTCCTGTAGTAGGGGCGGTAATGCAACTGAGTTTATTAGGCTCCACATTAAATTGCCGGCTAATCCCTGGCTATGCTTGCTGGAGGTTATAAGTTTGTAACTATATGGGCATGATTACACTTCCTTAGGGATTGCTTAAAAAATGTGATTAGTGATTCCGATTACTACTTTTGCTTATAATCAATTTTAAAAAAGTAGTTTGTGTTTGGTAAATAAAAAGTATTTAAAGTAATAAGAAGCGAAAAATGTTTGGTATAAAAAAATTTGTTAATCACTTAGTTCAAGTGTAAATTACTAAAAATGAATGTTTTGAAAAGTAAATATAGGTAATAAATGGAATTACTAAAATAAATAGGGATAGATTAGTAATATAATTGGTCAAAACCTGATTATTAGATTTGGCAAATAATCAGAAGCTCCTAAAAATTGTTTTAAAATCAGTTTACCAAATACTTTTTGCTTATAAGCGATTCCTTATCTGAAATTGTAATTGTGCTTATCTGAGGTTCCTTTTGAATGTCTCTTGATTGCTTATCTTTTTATGACTATTTTAATTTGATAAGATTGGTCTCGTTCTCCAGGCAGCTTATCAAGCATGGCGTGAAGCTTTTGGTATGTATCCATGGTCCCTAGTTATACGAGTTAAAAGATGTTGGGCCAGGCTTAAAAGCTGGTTGTCAGTAAATTTCCCAGAGGTGGTGACGACTCTGCGTAAGGGTGCAACTGAAGATGCAATAAAGGAATTAGAGAAGTCTTTGAAAGTCAAATTGCCTCTTCCCACAAGAGTTTTGTATCGGTTTTGTGATGGTCAAGAGATAGCATGTGAAGAATTCAGTGGAAGCTTGTTTGGAAGTCCATTGGGCCTCATTGGAGGGTACTCGTTTTATGACTACGTAGTGAATGTGTTCTTGTTGCCGTTAAAACAGGTGATAAGAGATACCAAGGATATCGTACGCCATCTTAGATTCAGCAACAGATCTAAGTATCTTGTTGTCGCAGCTTCTTCCACTCACAGTGAAAAGATTTTCTTTCTCGACTGCAACAGTGGTCAACTATATGTTGGTACAAAGAATCTTTTAGCTGATGGAGAAATGATTCCTTGTGTTCCAAATGCATTGATAAGTTCGGTGCATGATGGAAGAGGTAGTCAACAACAGGATGCCATGCTACTATGGCTGGAAGAACATGGTCGTCGCCTAGAAAGTGGTGTGATCAAATTAAATGAGGAAAAAAATGTCAGGAGTATCAATCTCTTCCCAGAGCAACCTTCCTTATGTTCCACTGCGATAACAAATGGTGTTCAGGTAACCAAGCCATATAAGATTGTCCTATCTCAAGCACCTGGTTATTTTTATATCTTCTGTATGTCCATGATTGGTTTAGGAAATCTTGTCCAACTCTCTCAAAAATTGTGTGCAGCTGACACAAAAACTGTATAAACAATTGCAAATCTAATATTGGTCGGTAATGAACACATAATATGCTTAGATCCTTTAACTTTGAGCTATTGTACTGCTCTTTCCATTACCAACAATATTTATCTTTGCTTGTTTACCACTACAAGTACTGCAGTTTTATTTAAAATCTAAAATACAATAACGCACTTCAGGTTCGTGCTTCTGCTGTGTTGGTACCGGAGTTCAGTAACCTCCAAGACGAGTCTGAGAAGTATTTCTTCACTTACTCAATCCGTATGTCACTTCTGCCCGAAGGATGTGTTGTCAATGGGATGTACTTCAGCTCTTGCCAACTGTATTGGAGACATTGGATAATCCGAGATAATGATAATGTTGTGTCTGATGTCAATGGAGAAGCTGTTATTGGGAAGGTATGCTTTACTTTTTATAGTTATTCTCTTCATTTCCGTTTATAAAAAATAATACGTGGTTTATGCTTGAAATAGGGAATGGGGCCCTGTTCTATCATAAGTCCATATTTCTGTAAGCCTGCAAAAATATTAGGATGCATCAGATTAATTTTGCATTAACATCTGACTAAACAATGCGAAAGGGGGTTACGAGGGCCGGTGGGGGGGGCAATAACCCAACTACTAATGCATGTGACTTTTGAGTACCCAAGAAAAAGCCATGAATGAAATAAGAGGGATTATGTTATGCACTCAAAAGTCTTACAAATTATTTAGAGTACCTGGGAAAACGTCTAAGAAAACTGAACAAATATAAGGCTCACTATACCTTGCATCTTCTTCTAACCGCTCCTCACCCTCTTTCAACCAAAATCCTCCATCCCCTTATTCTTAACAGCATAGTCTTCATCCAAAAGCTTCTTTCTTTGCCTTCTATGAAAGTCATTTACCTAAAAATTGGAACATCCCCTCGCCCCTAGCTCACAAAAAGAATAATAAATAGATCACTTCCAAGGACCATCAAGTGATATTTATATCATCCACTACTGTGTCAAATTCTCGCTCCTTCCCTCTAGTCCTTTCCACCAAATGTTTTCTTACTGCTTCTTGTTGATAACACTTGTGGGTTTAAGCATTGCCATGCATACAGTCTAGATATAAGCAGGTTAAAATTGAAGTAGAAACCAGAATGACCAGATACACACCCGCAGCTCCTTCAACCGAGCTTCTTATAATGAGAGAATGGGACCTAAATCAATTTCTGACAATATACCTCCAATGCAACTCTAAATTATTTGACAAAAGTGAAAAACATTTGGAAAGCATAATTAATAACTTTGAAGTCGCAAAACTACACTAGTTTCCCACTAAGCTGCATGTGGATCATATGGATAGAGTTAAAGATCTTGTGAATGTAACAAACAAATATTACTTCTAAGAGGCTGTTTGATAAAACTGGATGAAAAATTCTGAATGTACAAGAGAATCTGAATGAATTTAATGGAGTAGAAACTCTGAATACGAAATGAAATTACGTGTTTGATAATTGACTATCTAAAACATCTGAATACGCATATTTTTCTATTTTAACCTTCTGGGTTGTTATGAACAAATTTATTATGTAATTATAAATAAACAATGTTATCTGAGAAAAATTAAATATAAATTTTTGAACAATCATGGAGTATATTAGTAGTATAATTTTAGGAATAAAACACTAAAAAAATAATAACATTCTGTCAGTTCATAAAATCAAAACAAAAGACTACAACAACATTCATTAAATTAATTATTAACCAATTTGTTAAAGAAAAATTGAAAACAATTTATATATAACAAAATTTGTTTACAATAGTACAACAAGATGGATATTGAATGTAATTTTAATTGTCAATGAGGGTATGTAAGTAAAAATATCGTTCAACACTACTTTTATTGATTCAGTCACAATTTTTTGGATGAATCATTCAGACATATTCAGACGTATTCAGAGTTTAAAAATTATAAAACAAATGGTCTGAATGACTTATTCTAAGATGATAGAAATGTTATTTCTCTTTTCTTCTTTTTTCTTCCCGAAACATAAGTGTCATTTAGTGTTTTTCTTGATATGTCAAAACTCAAAAGATTCTCTAATTTCCTTGAGGTAATGTCATTCACTGGGATCTGGGACAAGGTTTGGTGTTAAGTTGCGATGAGTTGCATTAATATCATCGACTTGATAAATGTTTTCCACATGTTTCTTATTTCGTTCTTATTTACTTCGTGATACTTAAGACTTTAGTATTTCCTCATTCTTTCTTGGTCTATTTTCAGTTTCCGTTCCTACGTCCTGGCGAGAAAGAATTTATTTATCAGAGTTGCATCACTCTAAGTTCTTCTCAAGGCTCCATTGAAGGTTCTTTCACATTCGTCCCGGGAAGGTATGCCACAAGAACCCAATATCGCCCAAGTTTTTCTTCTCTAATCCAAATTTGAATGTCCTTGCTAATGATTTTCTCTAACCTTTCTATATCTGAATTTTTTTTTCCATGTGATTTTCCAACTTCCCCTGAGTACATGAGAAAAACTAGAGCCGCTTTCTTTATAAGTTTACAATTCAACGCGCTCTTGGGCTGACCCGGACAGCCTTACATGGGTCTTCAGGTTGCATTTTTATATATACAAACCCCAACTGGAATTTGTATATACTCGCACTCTCACCTAGATGATATAGGATCCATCTTTATGATTATTTTGATTGAATTGATTAGGAAATCATTAAACCTCAGAGGCTCAATTTTAGAGAGAAGTTATGGTCTATATCATGTGATACGATTGCCTAAATTTTGGGACTCTTTACTTCTTTTAGATTAGGAAGAATTGCTAGCTATTTGGTTACAAGAATCAGTAACAAAAGATGACTCAACCAAATATTGATGTCAATATCTATTAGAAAATAAATTGATCGTGGGTCATGGAAATTTGGTTTAACCTTAGTATATATGTTCAATTCAAACTTGACACAAAGTTTAGTAATTGGGATTTAGGAGGCTCCTATATATCTATCCTTTTCGTGCATACATTCATGATGTTGGCACCACCTAACAATTAATGTACAAAAATTTAAAGTATGGTAAATGTTGGTTGCATTTGCTGAGTTCTGGTCACACCAAGTTATTTTTCGTACCAGTAGCCTATACTAATGAGTTTTATAGTACTTGTGTCTGTTTGATTTGTGTTACTTGCAAGCTCGAAGAAATTATTGCCTGGGCAGTTTGCATAACCCTGACAGTGACCACGTTTCTCCCTCCACTTTCTATCTCTTGCTTCTCCTATGTGGCATGTAGGACATAGAGTTGCCTCAAACCAGCGGTTGTGGGTGAGACTCGAACGCCATGCTTTGAGCGAGGTGAACGAGCCACTTTACCACTGGACCCACTGACGGTTGCTCCCCCCACCACCAAACAAACAGCCCTACATACCCCAAATAAAAATAAAGAAGGCTCCAATATATGTGTAAGATTCTCTGAAAGTGTACTAAAGGCAAAAGCTGTAGTTCTGACAAATGTATCTTCTGCATATTGGTTTTCTAGATTGACAGATCCAAAGGGCAGCCAGTTTGAAGTTGAGGTGGCACGCTTTCCCCTCCAGTTTCCGGACTACATATTCTGATGAATTCATCCTGATAGCTGGTTTCTAGGATGTTTTCGTCATATGGACTCGTTTTCTGTATTATTTAAGTAGTGCAGGTTTAATTGAATCATAATTAAACCAGGCAAGCAGTGTCTGCGCTCTGTGGATCATTGGGGCTTCCCTTTCAAGATAGTCTTGATCAAGTTTCACACACAGGATTTGAATAAAATAATTTTGTGCAAAACCATGATTTTGATTATTTTCTTGAAAACTTTGGAGAATATATATTATACAGTATGTAATGATTGAAATTAGGCACATTCGAGGATTGGGTTCTTGCTTTTGTTGAAATGTAGTATTTCTTTCCTCAATTATTTGCAAGAAATAAGTTTTTCTTTTAAATTTAGCTTACTTCATCTGTCTCAAGAGTTTTAAAGTTTTAATAATTCTATTTATTTATTTTTATAAAATTTTACTTGAGTATTTATTTGTAAGTTTTGAAACTAACAAATTTACAATTGGTAATATTTTTTGATAATCCAAATATTGTATTAGCTAAAATTAAATGAGGTTATATTATTTTTTAATTTATATGGTTTTTTCAAAGATGATTTTAAAAAGCCAAAATGAAATGAGACTTTATGAAAAGAAAGGGAATACTATATAGTAGCAGGTTTTCTTTTCCTATTTATTGATTAGAGGATATTCATTATTGTGTTTTTTTATTTTTAAATAGTGATGTTTCTAAATGAATAAGATTTTCGGTCTGTATTTAGTCTGCTTTTGTCAAATAAAAAAGAGTAGTATATGATATATCCATAATTATACAACTAAAAGAGTAGACTCATATCATATCAAATACTCTTTCGATTTTAAAATTAGAGATAAATATTTAAAATAATATTTTTAAGAAAGACTTTAAAACATTTTTGTTTATCATAAAGCAACATGTTTCATTTTATGTTTTTTTTTAATCTGACACCAGACTAGCATAACAGCTAACTCAAAAATAGTAGTAAAAAAAGTCATGCATATTACCAAAAATCATTTTTGACCTTCCACGTGGAAAAACAAGCACTAATTAGTAGTGATACAGATTTTCCATTATAAAAAGACAAGGCAAAAAAACAGGAGCCAGCTAATATATTGTAGCCTGTAGGAGAAAATGTGTCTATAAGATTTGTCGAATGTTCTCAAAATTATTTTTTTATAAAAAATACTTATATTTTACTCCCTCCGTCCCAAATTAACTGCTTAATTTTGACTTTTTAAAATCATATTGACTATTTTTAAAACTAATTTTTGTACCATTTTTGCCAAAATATAGGTGAAGAGATTATAACCAAAAGAAAGTATATACAATTTACTACTAATACCAATTTTTATAATGTTAAAAAATATATTTATATATGCTTAATTATTAATTTTAAAAATAGTCAATTTGACTAAAAAAAAGTCAAAACTAAGCAGTTAATTTGGGACGGAGGGAGTATAATTTTACAAAAACTTAAGACTTAGATTTTTTTGATACAGAACCTTTAGGAAAATAAAAGTGAACATATAAAATTAGTTGAATATTTTAATAACTTCAAATCCCGGATTGCTAAAAAAATTATATCTTAAAATGCTAATCATAATTATTTTTCTCATTTTTCTTTTTATTTCTTATTTATTTTATATCATTTATAGGATAATTTTTATTCTTTTATTACCTTTATAGAGAAAAGAATATTAGTAAAACACATCAAACACATCACGCGCGGCGCGCGTTTGCCTGCAGACTAATACCATTGTTACCCCAAAAAACCTCATTCTAGCCATTTTTAGGACACACACACACACATATATATATTTATTTATTTACCGATTTGTGTGTATAATTTTCTCTTCGAAGCTTCACATTCTCTCTTCCCCATGTGATACGATTATAGGGTTCTCGTGAAAAAGCTGTTGATTCTCTTCCGCTTTCTCAATTCGCTTTTCGGGGAGATCTAATCTAAAGGCAAGGCGAAATCTGTAAGCCCTTTTCTTTTTTATTTGTTGCTATAATGTTTTCTTTTTCGAATGTTTATTTATAGAATTGTTAGGGTTTCTTTCTTCTCTATTGCCTCTGTTGTGTATTGATTATGTTTTATTTTTATGGTTTTATTTCAGGGCCAATTGATTTGGAACAAGCTTGCATTTGCATACGATATAATCCAGAATATCAATGGTAATTCATGGTCCATGTGAGCTAAGTTTGAAGCTTTTCTAGGATTTTTAGGGCTTAATTTGGACACCCATTTAGTAATTTAAAAGAAAAGATTGTCCTTTGTTATTCCCAGCTTTCAAAAACCCGAACTTAAGGTATTCTGTATTGGGGCTTTTGCTTTGGTTCTGAAGGTATAATTATATATTGGGTATTGGGGTTATTTTGTATTGTGTTTGGATCCTTTTGTAGTAGGAGGTTTTGGTAAATGGAGAAGGATAAATCTCCGAACATTGGTGGAGGTGTACTCCCTCCTTCAGGAAGGTATTCTAGTTTTCTGCCACCGGGTAATGCTTTCAATGTGAAATCAGAGCCATCCGGGTCAACTACATTGCCTCCATTGGGACCTGGGAGTAGTTTGGAATCTGGTCGATTTGGTCATGGGATGTCGTCGGATTCTGGTGGTTTTAGTCATGATATTAGCCAAATGCCTGATAACCCACCAAAACATTCGGGCCACCGACGTGCTCATTCAGAAATTCTTACTCTTCCAGATGACATTAGCTTTGATAGTGATCTTGGTGTTGTGGGTGGCTTGGATGGACCTTCATTTTCAGATGAGACTGAAGAAGATTTGTTTTCAATGTATCTTGACATGGATAAGATAAATTCTTCGTCTGCAACATCTACCTTGCAAATGGGTGAACAGTCTTTTGCATCAGGCCCATCATCTTCTCAAGCTCCAGTTTCAGGAGTAGCTACTTCTCCAACTGAGAATGTGGTCCATACCTCTAGCGAGAGGCCCAGAATTAGGCATCAGCATAGCCAGTCCATGGATGGGTCCACTACAATCAAGCCAGAGATGCTCATGTCGGGTGCAGAAGATGCATCTTCAATTGAAGCTAAGAAATCTATGTCTGCTGCTAAGCTTGCCGAGCTTGCTCTTGTTGACCCAAAGCGAGCTAAGAGGTAACATTTCAAATTGATGAATGTTTTATTTATTTATGTATTTACTCGCTTATCAAATGAGCTGATTAGTGCAATAACCAAATACTACTTGAATTCAACACAAATGAAAGGAAGATAAATCACGATGACGTCAGGGTTTAAATGAACCAAAGTATTGTAGATTCCTTTGGTCTTAGAGATTTAATAAGATGTTTCCTTTTGAATTTCTTGGTACATACTTTTAATCTTTTCTCATAACTTGTGATGCATAATTGACGCAATAATTTTGAGTTAAGGTAGTAAGTAATAACATGCTTGTATAGTGTTAATTATTTTTATCTGAAAGTTTATGATTATATTCTACATGCACAGTGCTCTATTTTTAGTTGTCCAAGCTGATACTACTTTCCCCTTGCAATACAGATCTATCCCTAAATAGCAAGTGGTTGGAAATTGTACCGCAATTGGCCTAAACTAATCCTTTGAATTGAATCTAACTATTGCTAAAACAGAAAGATGATGGATAAGGAGCAATGCCTAAAGTAGCTCAACACTTATCAGTCCAACTTCCTTTGTAAGGAATGTAGTTGATAATCATGCATTGTGGAAAGTGCAAGGAATTCCCTCATGTACAATATGGTTAAAGGATCCATGCACTTCTTTCCTCTCCCTCAAACGTAAATTAATGAACTATTTGATGTCTGTATGACTGTATCCAACATTAAAAATAATCTATTTGATGCTTCAGCTATTGATTGCTTCGGCAATTTTTATCATTGAGAAGCCTAAAGCAAAGACTTGGCCCTAAAAGCAATTGAGAAGTTCTTCGAAGGAAAGGCTTAGATTTTTTGTTGTTGATATTTTAAGGCTACTAAATTGCTTGGTCATATATATATATATATATTGGATAGTGATCCATAGCAAACGATTGCTATGGACACTATTCCAGTAAACATATCTTACACTGTTAATTCAGAGGTCCAACGGCTCAAAAAGGAATTTTTTTTTACTAACCGCTATTCTTAGTAGCGGCTAAAGAATTTGTTTGTTTGCTGGTCTCTACTCTTAGTAGAGACTAGGAGAAATGTCTTAAACACCCCCACCTTAGTTAGATTTAAATAGTTTCAATGTATAAATAATTTCTTAAGTAATAAGATTTAACATTGTCAACTATATATAATGTATTTATTTTTGTAAATAATTTTTTAAGTAATAAAATTTAAAATTGTCAATTATATTTAATGTATTTATTTGTATGAATAATATTTTAAGTAATAAAATTTAGCATTGTCAACTATATTTAATATATTTATTTTTAAGTAATATTTGTATAAATAATTTCTTATGTAATATAATTTAACATTGTCAATTATTGTGACAATTTGATTATTTAAAATTTAATCTCCATATTGTAATACAACTTGGAATTACCTTACAAATTAATACATTGAAACTATTTAAATCTAACTAAGGTGGGAGTGTTTAAAACATTTCTCCTGGTCTCTACTCTTAGTAGAGGCCAAAAAAAAAAAAAATTCTCTAACCGCTACTAGTGGCTAGTAAATTTTTTTTTCCTTTTTGGGCTGTTGGATCTCTGAATTAACGGTTTAAGATTTGTTTGCTGAAATAGTGTCTATAGCAACCGTTTGCTATAGATCACTACATATATATATATATATGTATGTATATATATATATATGTGTGTGTGTATGTCTGTGTTTTATGAGATCTGGAATTTTTAATTTTTGTAGTTCTAATCATATTGGGCGAAGTTTGTTATGGTGTATAATGTAGTTATAAACTATGTTAAACGGACTCGGATGAAGTGTCTAGTTGGACATGGTAGCTTGAAGTGTCTGACATCGGTACTCCTCAGTTTTGTCAATTTTTTAACACTAAAATCAAGTGTCTAGTACCCATACTCTTGTCCGAGTGTCGAGTATCGGACACGGGTATATTAGGGCAAAGTGAAGAGTCCGTATGACATAGGTTATAAACTCTTGAATGCAATATACGACGAGGTTTTGAAGATTAAGAGTAATTTTGATATGTTTTCCAAACACATTCTCTCTTTGGAATTCTTAGAAAATGGAAACAGAAGACAGATTCTAGAAAAACAACAGGCCCATAGTATTTCGATTTTGTGTTTCTTGCCAAATCCTTTTCTGTTAAATTCATATTTGAAGTGATTCTCTAATTATATTCTCAATAAACTTAAGCTGTTCTTTTCTGCAGCTGTTTCCGTATCTTCAATATAAAACTTGCATGTGTCATGGCTGAGTATCTGTAGCGTTTTAATCCAATATTGCATCTTTGCCGAATTCATGTTAGCACTGATTCCATAATCAACTTCTCAATATGGTTAAGCAGTTCTTATCTGCAACTATATCAATATAGATTAATGTTTCCTTCACTACCAGCCTACCTCTTTTGATATATGTGTGTGTATTGACTAACAATACGTACGTTTTTAAGTAGCCATAAAAATATAGTGTATGTATGGTCCTTCTTCTTCCATGTTATAATTAGAAGAGTTTAATGTTTTGATCACTACCAGTATGCACATGTTATATATGTGTGAACAATAGATTCATTTTAAGGTGCGAAAAAAATGTAGTGTATGTTTGTTCCTTAACGTTCCATGTTAGTACAAGTGTTAGGAGTAGTATGCTGTTTCTGATCAACTGACTACAGTAACTGGTAATGCATGGTTCAAATTTCAAAAGTAGGATGTCAAGTTCCTTGGCCAATGCAAATGGTTATTGAGTGCTTCATACTTGAGTTTGCATCTCGTTTATATTTCTTGAGGTGCTATACTTGAATAATGTCTCAAGAACCATCTCAGAAGAATCCAAAATATCTAAAAGGCATATTTTGAATGACAATACTAGGAATAGTGATTTGTCAATAGAGTTACTAATCAACTATAAAAGGAAATAAGAGGCTGCTGAAGTAGAGAAGTTATAAATGAGTGTCATTCTTGTATACGAGTTTCAGTTCAGGTTTCTTTCAAGGTTGACAAAATTGCTTCCTTTCTATCAAAACACTGTAACAAGCCTAAATATTCTTCTTCCGTTTTTCGTCACCCTGTGTATAGCTGGATATAATGAAATCAGATAAGGAGTTTTATTTCTCTAGTAATGGTTTCAGATGGAACCTTATTTCTGTTTTAACCTTAGGCTATGTTTGTTTGCAATTATATTACATGGGATTGGACTAGTTTAACTTATTTATACTAGTTAAGTACTTATAAGCACTTTTTTATCCTTCAATTAGTCCCAAGATGGCAATATTATGGATTATATTATTTTTTCTAGTATCATTTATGATGGAGTATATAATCCAAAGTAGGAAGGTGGGATTAAATAGTATCCCCTTTTGAGGTATCAAATGGCCTTAGACGTAAAAAAATTGTCCATATGATTTTAATCATAGAACTAATCAAGGATATAAAAGTGCTTATAAGTTCTCCCTCTGTCCTCAAAAGGATGAGCGAAGTACAGATTTCACACATATTAAGAAAAATAAAAGTAGAGGAAAGAGAGTAAATAAAGTTTCAAATTTATCCTTAGTGGCCCTTACAAGATTCATAAAGTGATGAGTACTTTTTTTTATACTAATGGACCCCACTAAATGACATAATTACCCTTCACTTTATGTACTTTATCTCATCTTTTTTGAGACAAAAATAATTGTACCTTTAGTCGTCCTTTTGAGGACGCGGGGAGTATTAACTAGTATAAATAGTCCAATTCCATGCAACATAACTAGAAACACACGTAGCATTGAAATTGGTTTTCATTCTAAAAAGCAATCTCCAGTTATCTTTAATACTTTTCTTGTGCTTATTCAACTTCGCCTCCTCCTTTGCATCGTCATTATCGGTATCATTATCTTTCATTATCTAAACTTGAGCATTTTTGTTAATGAAGTTCATCATTACTCCCAATGCTGTGTGTTTTCTTTTGAGGCAAAAACCACTTTTTGTTGACTGTATAGTTGTTGCAGCATCTAGTTAAAGATGTTGCATTTCGTTAGCTGTTACATGTGTAGCTTTCTTTTGCACTTTCACTCGCTCTTGTTCTTTCCTGGTTTAGTGTTCTGTAGGTAAGTGGAGGAATACCACTTTTCTTACTTTAATGTAGTTGGATTGACTGAAGTTTGACAACTAGGCACATAGGAAAAGTTAAAGAATCACTTCATTATGGGGGGAAAAGAATGTGTATCTCCTTTTTGGGGTTCTACTTTTTGCGAGTTTGAAGGTACTCCATCTCTAGTTTCATGAGAGCTTGGTACTTAGCATTTCTTTATCCTTCTAAGGAACTCACAATGAAGTTGTCTTGTTTTTGTATGTGAATGCTTACTCATTGAGAGAATTAGGTCTGATTGTAGGGCTCTTCTCAAGCTGGAGAATATTCTCTTCGCATAGAACAAAGCTCTGCTTGGTAGATACATCATACAGTATCTACAAGTTATCTCTTCTTGGTGGCTCATCTCCTTTTGAGTTTTGAGGCAGATTTATCCATTTTTCGTTAGGTCAGGCTAAGAATAGGTTTTCAGGCCTCCTTAGCCCCTGGTAGGTCATGTTGACCTGATGTGCGCATCTAGTAGAAGAATGGTTCAGCTTTTCTGTTATTCTAGGGCATAGTTTTTTTTTTATATTTTTTTTTGTTTTTTTTTGGGGTGATCCTCTCTAGTTATGTATTCCTTTATGTATGTCTCTCTCATGGCTATCAATCTTGGAAGTCTTTTTAAGTATCTTTTTCAGAGTTTCTGCAACTTGCATAATCTAACATGTATAAAATTTTGCTCTGCAATGAAATAGGATATGGGCAAACAGGCAGTCAGCTGCAAGATCAAAAGAAAGGAAGATGAGGTACATAGCTGAGCTTGAGAGGAAGGTCCAGACTCTGCAAACAGAAGCAACGTCCTTGTCTGCTCAATTAACCCTGTTGCAGGTAATGTCCTCATTTTATACTACTTTAAAGAAAACAGATCTACTGACTTGGTTATATTACCAAATAATTTAATCCTTCAGTTGAATTATTCATGTGGCTGCATTTGCTGCCTCTACTAATCTTCCATATTTTTGTTTATATTGAGTATTTGACTGGTATATAGACAAAGTCATTCACATGACAGAAATTTATTTATTTATTTATATTTTAATTCAGAGGGATACAAATGGACTGTCTGCTGAAAACAGTGAATTGAAACTGCGGTTGCAGACAACGGAACAGCAGGTTCATTTGCAAGACGGTAAGGGTCTGAGTGTTTTAATTGTTCATCTTTTGGAGTTTATGCTTTTATGAATACTCCCCTTTCTCCTAACAACTTACTTTTAGAGTACATAGACAGAGTTTATGCTTTTATCAATACTCCCTTTTCTCCAAACAACTTACTATTAGAGTACATAGACGATAGACTTTTATTTTCGATATTTATGTGGCTTCACTGTTATTCATTGGTAGCTTGGTAGAATCCATGTTAAAATAACATAATTTAGATGAGCAACGAGAATGGCATATGGAGCCGAAACTGTCACTCTTTTATCTATCCTGTATCACAAGAGCAAGGCGGTAGAAGAAATAGCACGTCCCAACTCCAAATCCATGGCATATCTACTTCTTTAGAATAAGAGGGTGGTGTGATGACCTTTGAATAGAATATGTTCTACAGTAATTTATTTATTTTAAATTACTAATTATGTGCTCTGCTTCTGTTTCTGCTTTGTAGCATTGAATGATGCACTGAAGGAAGAAATCCAGCATCTGAAACTACTAACTGGGCAAAACATCGCGAACGGGGGACCTATGATGAACTATCCTCCATACGGAACCAATCAGCAATTTTATTCCAACAACCCGTCTATGCACACAATGTTAACTGCACAGCAGTTTCAACAGCTCCAAATCCATAATCAGAAGCAACAGCATCAATTTCAGCAGCATCAACTGCATCAGTTCCAGCAGCAGCAGCAGCAGCAGGAACAGCATCTGTCTCATAGCGGTGACTTGAAAATGAAAGGTTCCATGTCATCTACCAGCCTGAGGGAAAGTTCTCCAGACATCAACCTGCATCAGTCGAAGGATTAAATAGACATTTAAGGCTTAGTAGTCGGAATTAATATTGGTTGCACTCTGCTTTTTGATAGATCAGCTTTATGTGATTTAGTTTAGATACATCCCATGTTACATCGTTTCCTAGGCAGTCAAAATTTGAAGTAACGATCTGTTTGTTAGCGGGTATATTTTTACATCCTTTTGTCATCTAGGAGGCTTTCTTTGCAATTATCTTTTGTTGTGTTTACCCTTTACATTTAAACGTAGCCAGGTTAGAATTACCCTTCTTGTTTTTGTGATTTTTATTAGATTAGCATTTATGCTACATTTGGATTGAAAGAATGGAACGAAGAGTGGAATGATTCATTCCATTCTAGTTGGAATGAGTTATTCTATATGCTCTTCCTCTCTAAAGGAACCAAACACAATTTTTTTCATTCCAATTCCAACCAAAAACAATTTTTTTCATTCCATAGGAATGAGTAATTCCATTCTCCCTCCTATTCTACCAATCCAAACGTAGGATTAGTCTTATATTTTTTTTGCGACACTTTTGGATGCTTAGGTACAAATTTCAGTCTCTGGTAAATCCAAACCTAGTATATATGGGTCTCCATAAATTATTTTATTGATCGTTAAAGCTTCTATTTTTCTCAGTAATATATATATATATATATATGAACAACAATCAATGAAGTGGTTATGAGAGTTTATATTACCTTCATTGCAAAATTTGGCGGTCAATGCAACAGTGTTGCAGAATGATCAAAACTAGAGAATTTGTCCGGTGGACTTGTAGATGGCATCTGCATGTTCTTTTCTTCAGAATTTGAAATACTGGATGTATTAGTTTTCTATTTCACCGAGGATGTTAATTATACATCTCATCAAATATTTCCAGTGGGATTATTAGATATAAGACCAATCTTATGACGAGTAGAGTAGATATAATGACATACAATTTGTAATCCCAACAAAAGTCTACCGTTCTTATCACAATATAAATCTTTTCCGTTATATTATTTTGAGATTAAGTTACTTAACTAGTCCCTACTACAAATTTTGTACTAGCCACATGACTTGGGCTTTTCAATTCCTTGCAACAAAATTACTCCAAAATAAGTAGGTGCTTTAATAGGACCCAACAAAATGGCTTGTATGCAGTTCAGTACTTCACACCATGATGAGCCTCTCAACTCCCAGAACAATATTCTCTCCGGTAAGGGCAGCGTTGAAAGGTTGAAGAACAACACAACAGAAACAAAAAAGGAGATGTAGCTCCATATTCCTCGAGGATAATCATGACTGCATTCTGCTTCATCTGAGCGCCGCATAGGTTTTTCCTGAACTCAGTCTGAATAGAAAATGCCGGTGGGAAGCCACATGGTCTTGAGGACCAATCAAAAGCTTTATTTGCATAGTGCATAAGGCAATGGCATGATCTACATTATTGAGTAGCCAGGCCCACCACCACCTTCTGGCACTGTCCACTCAATGTTCTGCTTCGGGTCTTTAATATCGCAAGCCTGAAAGTAAAAGGGAAACAAGAAATCGTAATTTAACTAGAAGGCAATACAATAACGTAATGCATTGCATAACATAACAGAGATTATTCAAGATAATCCTATCATATGTCAATCCTTTAAGCAAGATATCATCATTACTAAACAATATGGGTGCATTTTGAGGAATATCTGTTTCTAATCTTTGTAGAGATTAGAGAGATTGTATATATTACCTTGCAATGCAGGCAATTTTGAGCATTAATCTGCAGCTTCAGCTGACCCTCTTCATCTGGGACATACCTGTAGTGGAAACCAATATCAAAAAGAAAATGTCTAAGGTAATTCAAGAACAATCTAAAATGAGAAAGAGTCCCTGCCAAAAGGTATATTACTCGTATACACGTGCAGGACAGTATCGTGATTCTGGTCCAGCATATTTTGGTAAGTTTACTAGCATGGGAACCTTGGGGCCTCTCAAGCGAAGATGAGCAGGTTGGTCATGATCGTGATTTGTGTTGCTCCTACGAAGTAAATGAAAAGGCAAAAAAAAGTTAGTAAGAAATCTGGGGAAGAGTATGGACACGCGTAACGTCTAATGTTCCCTTTTTATAATGATAATAAAAATTTCAGTATTCCAAGATTTCTTTGACAAGATGCTCAGAAACAGGTCATATCTGATGGGGGCGGATGAGATAAGCAACGTCAAAACCTTATCTCAATTATTTCAATGAATTCAATCCTCTTCTTCAAATTTGTTTATCCAGATGAAAACTTTCTAGTAAGAAACATTCACTACCATATTGAGTGCTAAAGTTACTCCCCCCATCCCTTTTTAATTGTTGTTTTATAGATAAATTTTTATTCCTCTTTATCTGTACTTTATAGATTCCTAAGGAGATTTAATTATTAGTTTCCATATTACCCTCACACTTAATAAAGATTTGTTTCTATCTCTTCTTTTAAAGAATTTTACTCCAATGAGATAACCTTTATCTTCTTTTTCTTAATTTCTTTCTTATCCGTAAATCCCACATACAAGGGTAATACTGATATCTTGTACCTATTTTAATTAGCTAGTCAGAGAATTAATCAAATTCTTTAATCTCTGTGCCTATTCCTAAAACGACACTTAAAAAAGGAATGGAAAGAGTACAACAATACTATTGGCATTCATAATACTTAAAATCAATTAAAATCGCAAACCACAGCTAAGCCAAACACGGGTGCTGCTCGCTGCTATAGTTTCTGACCTTGCTTTTTTAGGATCTTATAATCCTACAAACACTTGCTAACTTATTCCAAGTTCCTCTAGAAGTTGTGGATATGATATCTTTATTTCTAGTGATAATTCATCCTCTTCATTTTGTTCTCTTACCATAGCTCAACATTTTCGTCTTCTCAAATTTCTCCCCATAAAAGAATAGAGTTCAAGAGATCATTATCACATATTAGTTGGTGAACTGAAAAATCCAAAGAATAAATTGCTAACCGGTAGAGGGAGGTAGGTACATCAAATGACACAACTCCATCTGGCTTTGGGTATTCGATTGGCGAGCATAGTTGTGCTTCCTGAAAATATAAGAGTGCATTGATTTATAAACTGATGCAAGGAGAAGAAAATCAGTTTCAAGCAAGCAAGAGGGCAAGAAGCTGCTTGTTTTGAATACATATAATCAGTGCTTCAAATATCCTTATAGACCATTGATGCATTCCAAGACACGACCATGGGTTGATTTTGTATTAGCCATGCAGCATTATAAGACGTAACTTATTTATCATTTAGGGGATGTTTGTTTAGAGCTGAATGGAGCTGAATGACTAAATGGTTGAATCGGTCAATGCGTTTGTTTTGGTCTGAATGCTTCAATCGGTCAGATGATTGAGCTGAATGGCTAAGTCAGATTTTTTTAGCTGAATGGCTGAATGCTCAGCTGAATGAAGTAAAAAAAAATTTTAAAAATTTTAAAAAAATATTAACTATTATATTAAGTAATATTAAATAAATTTACAACAATTTTGAATTTTTTCAGAGGGGTAAAATAATAAAATTCTATCATTCAGATGTTTCAGACATGTCAATTATCAAATAACTTTTTTCATTCAGATTCAAATTCAGCTCATTCAGATTCAGATTTAGATTCATTCAGTTTTTATCAAACACCCCCTTAGTAGTGATTAAGTTCGGTAGCGGTAGATAGTTTAAGTAAAACAAAAAATACTGTTGACATTTAGAGAGGGCTCCCGGAATCATGGAGCACATGTTGATATACATTTCACAAAAGTTTTATGAATTCCATAGATTGGCACTGAAACAATATATGGAAGATATAAGGCAAGTAACTTTCCTCAACCATCCTCATGACCTAGTTTTACCATTTACTAATTCTAAAAATTTCAAGAGGACCGCCATACACTAATACATGTCTAGTGGTAATCCATTCCTGAAGTTTCAGATATAGTCTAACATGGTAGTAGAGTGGCACCTTATGAACTACAACTTCACAATAACTAATCATATTTATAGAGAATGATCCCTAAACTCCACCCCCACCCCCCACCCCCTAAAAATAAATAAATAATAAAAACTACATAGTTTTAACTCCCACTATGGTCTCTTGACCAGTAATTTCTTACTTTTGTTGCTTCATGATCAGGTTTTCCATGCTTCAATGTCAATGGAGATCTCCCCTTGAATATGTAGCTGCCATACAGAAAATGAGAGTCAAAAGTTCTCTCTCGCAGAAAGCAATGTGAAGAAATCTCATGATATAGGGTTAAAGTTATATGCGTATTAAAAAAAGAGATCTTACTGTTCTACAGCACCCAAAGCCAAACCAGGAATAAGCCCATACTCGAACGCCTGCAAAATAGGCACCGGATGAAAGAAGAGATTATTGATCCGATCACCATAACAAATTTTATATTAAGTGGCATCCATTAGAGATTTTCAAAAGAACTAGAAATTCCAGACAGCTATAATTATATTAAACAATAACCTCAAAAATAGGAAAAAATAAGGAAAGTATTACAAATTTATGAGGCCGAAAATAGAACTCACTGGGCGATAGTTCCTTGCTATGTATAATTCCTCCCATATCCATGAATTCCTTAAACTGTCCCAGAATATTTCCATATTCAAGCCTTCATGGAGCACTCCAAATGCAGATTCTGCAGCTAGCATTCCTGTAATAAACCAACTAAGTTGTAGATGTACCCTTCATTTTCCTAATATTTAGTTATTTATGCACTGGGCAGTTTATAAACATTATAATAATCGAAGGACAATGCCTTCTCAAGTGTTGTCACTCAATCCATGCATATTGAAGTGTTCAAGATGCATCATCGAAAGTTAAAATTTATGATTTTTTATATGCTATCCAGAATAACAATGTACCTCATTTAATTGTTAAAACTTAACAATTGAAAATTAATGTAAAATTAAGTCGTTTAATTTTTTTTGTAATTCATTACAGTTAATTCATGTTAGCAGATGTTAGTAGATTAACATGCTATTAGGGGGAAAACATGTGTTAGTGTATTAAACATGTTTTCCATATATCCTTGTTTTATTCCTAGAAATTGGGCTATCATAATTCTATAAATGTAGCTACTTGTAATCTGAATAAATAAAAACTGAATGTACATATTCTTACATTCTAACATGGTATCAGAGCACTAATCCTTTATCTAAGATTCTTTTTTTTTCCTCCTTTCGCTGTCGTCGCTGTTGTTCCTAGTATCCATCTGAAAACTAGTTGAACAAGTACATATAGAGAAATTGAGATTATAATTGGGTTACCCATAGCCGGATGACCAACTCAGAGCTTTCAATTTTCCGACCCACTGCCGCACGCGCCGCCCACTCGCCGGACTGCCGACGCAACGCGCCGGCACATGAGCCTTTTATTGATATTTTTTCGTTTTTTACTTTCCTACTTTTTGTTTGTTGCTTGGAAAAAAAAGAATAGAATTTTTGTTCGATAATTTCGGGAATTGTATATTCGATATTCAATGATGAATAAATTCTAATTAATAATTATAGTCTATTAAAGTATCTAAATAATATATAGCGGGTAGCGGGAATCAAACCCGCATCGTTAGCTTGGAAGGTTAGGGGTTATAGTCGACGTCGATTCAGCATTTTTAACGTCTCTAATTCAAAACCGTACATGAAACTTTGGTTTCATTGACTTTTTCCGGCGCGGCTTCTTCCACAGTGGTCACCTCTCTCTCCTCTTCCCAGCTACAGTGGTCTTATAGAGAGAAATTCAGGTTTGCTTGTGTTTGGCTTACTGTTGGTTCGATTGGCCTAACTGTTGGTTTCTCTTCCTTTTTCACTTTACTGTTAGCTCCTTAAAGGATTTCCTTTACTGCTATTTCAAGTGGGCTCATATAAGGTGAATTCTAAAAGAATAAAATTAGCTGCACTAATTTGTTGTTTTTTGAGAATGTAAATTATCCTTGTTAATATTTCCTTGGATAATTCTTGTTGCCTTCCTCAACAATCAGTGTCAAGTTAGAGATATTGAAACCTTGCGATTTTAGCTGGCGGAAAAAACTTAGCTAAAAATTTTTGTGCAACATCACACCATGTAGAAATAGAACCTGCTGGTAGCAAATGTAACCAACTTTTTGCCTTACTACGAAGTGTGAAAGGGAAAAGACGCAATCTAATTGCATCCTCAAAAACTCCCTCATAGTAATTCGCGGGCAGAGTATGATTCATAGGTAAGAACTCACTGATAATAGCCCCTAGCATTCGCCGCGCGCACGCGCCGCACGCGAGCGAAAAATTAACCATGCGTCGCGGCTCACAAGCCACGCCGCATATATATATATATATATGCGTGTGTGTATGTGCCAGCCATGCAAAACACCAAAAAACAAAACACCTTTAGTTTTCCTTTCCTGCATAGAAATGCATTTTCTATCATCTGCACATGCAAAAGCTTAATTGTCTCCCACTTCACTTGGTTACTTCTTTATGATTAAATAGAAAAGGCAAAAGCATTTTCTCTCTTCCATAACCTTCCCCCAACTTGCATGCTCTGCACATTTTTTCTTCCTTAATCACATGGGTGAGCTACCCATTTTCTTTTGTTTTCCACCATGGATGTACTATATATATATATATATATATCAAAGCTTGTCCTCCACCAAATTGTCTCCTGCATAATTCAAGTCAAGCTAAGGAATATTGCCTTTTTCTCCTTTCCAAGCCACTCTTTCCGTGAGTGGAGTATTAAGGAAACTAAAGGACAAAAGTTCTTTCTCTCTCCCCCATGAATTGCTGCTAAAAACAGTCTCCATGTTTTTCTCATGGGTGAGGACCACCCAACAATCTCCCCTTCCCAACCCATGAGAAGAAGTGTTCACCATTACCCCGTCACTTGAAGTCATTCCTGTGTCAAATCCAACTCTTGGAAAAAAACCACAACATTCCGTTGTCAACTCAGTAGTAGACAAAACAACCCACTTCTGCAATTTGGACTGCCATAACACAGCTCCCCCTTGCAAAAGTAAACAAATACCCCGAAGTAGACTTCTTCTATTCGGAACCTTCCATGTCTGCTTCTGTATAACCTTCCAAGACTGAATTTGCACGCTAAACCACAGCTCCTCACTTGGAGCTAATCCCAACGAAACCTTGACTCAACACAAGCTTCTTGAAATTTTTAACTTTTTTTATGTCCGACTTTATCTTATCGGCATGGCTCGTCTCGATGGTTCTCATGTAAGGCAATCTCCACCTTTCACTTGAATATCATCACAAGTATCATTTTAGAGTAGTCATTAGTGAGCACACCTTCTTTGAGTCCTTCAAGAGTTCTGCTCGACTCTAATACTACTCCACCACGCCCGAGGCAAACGTTAGAGTATAACCTTGCTCCTTGTAAACACTTCACCCTGAGCAGCTTTCCTAGAGCCATCCTGAGCCCACTCCACCCGACTCAAAACATACTTCACTGCGTGGTGCCAAACGCATGAGTGATCTCCTCGTGCTCCACTTGACTCAACTCTATTTGCTCCACCGCGCGTACTGGTTAACACGCTACCTGCGAATGCTCCACTCTGGAGTGACGGGGTCATGGTGAACACTTCCTCTCATGGGTTCAGAGAGGGAGATTGTTGGGTGGTCCTCACCCAAGAGCAAAACATGGAGACTATTTTTAGCAACAATGCATGGGGGAGAGAGAAAGGACTTTTGTCCTTTAGTTTCCTTAATACTCCACTCATGGAAAGAGTGGCTTGGAAAGGAGAAAAAGGTAATATTCCTTAACTTGGCTTGAATTGTGCAAGAGACACAATTTGGTGGACTAGCTTTGATATATATATATATATATATATATATATATATATATATATAAATAAAACATCCATGGTGAGGAACAAAAGAAATGGGTAGCTCACCCATGTGATTAAGGAAGAAAAAGTGTGCAGAGCCTGCAAGTTGGCGGAAGGTTATGGAAGAAAGAGAAAAGACTTTTGCCTTTTCTATTTAATCATAAAGAAGCAGCCAAGTGAAGTGGGAGACAATTAAGCTTTTGCATGTGCAGATGATAGAAAATGCATGTTCTATGCAGGAAAGGAAAACTAAACGTGTTTAGTTTTTTGGTGTTTTGCATGGCTGGCACATGCACACACACACACATATATAGATATATATAATATGTGCAGAAGAAAGGAAAATGTGCAAGTTTTTTGTTTTCTTTGAGCCAGTGGCCTCGGGGAAAACAAAAGGCAATATTACTTAGCTTAACATAAATTGTGCAGAAGACACAATTTGGTAGAAAGAAAAAGGACTTATGTCCTTTTGTGTTAGTGGGAAGAGATGGGTGGAAACATGAAGAAGTTTTCTGCCTATATATGTTATCTCCAATATTGCTAACAAGGTATGGAATAAGCAGATTCCATCGGTGTGCATTCCTCCATCCGAGAGGAGGGAGATGAGAAAGAGAGAACTTATCAGAGAGAAAATCCAAGAGAACCAAAAGAGGAAAAATTGAGGAAAAGATTAAACAACTGGGTGTGTTGTTTGGGTTCCATTACATAGTTATTGTGGTGAGGTAATTTGAGTGTGTACTCAAATTAGGATACATAGTTATTGTGGTGAGGTAATTTGAGTGTGTACTCAAATTAGGAAATCTTTGTAATCTCTCAGTTTATTCTAGTGGATTTTTTAGAGTATGTCCCGTGGTTTTTACCTCTTAGTTATAGAGGGTTTTCATCAATGGCATCGTCGTTTGGGTCATCCTTCCTTTTCAGTATTGGAGTTTTTATTGCCATCTTTAGTTAAGCAATGTAACAAAACTCAATTTTTGTGTGAACCATGTGAATTCGGTAAACACAAACATTCGACTTATTCTAATTAACAGTCGTCATTCTGAGCCCTTTGCTATTATTCATACTGATGTATGGGGACCCTCTCGGGTTGATTCCCGTTCTAGTTTTAGATGATTTGTTAGTTTTATTGATTGTCATTCTCGTATCACTTGGATTTACTTTTTGCGTTCCAAAAATAAAGTTTTTGATTGTTTTCAAGACTTTCATAAAATGATTCAAACCCAATTTAACGCTAAAATCAAAATTCTCCCTAGTAAGAATGGTCGTGAATATTGTAATAATCATGTTTTTAAATCTGACCTCTCTTGGCATGGCATCATTCTTCAAACCTCCTGTGTCACAACTCCAAAACAAAATAGAGTGGCGGAAAGGAAAAATCGACACTTACTAGAGGTCACCCGCACTCTTATGTTCACAATGACAACCCCTAAATTTCTATGGGCAAATGCGGTTCTGACTGTTGCATTCCTTATCAACCGCCTTCCTTCTAGAATCCTTGGAAACAAAAGTCTTATCTCCTTTCTCCAGCACATAACCAATCCTTTTCCTTCACCTCGAGTTTTTGGTTGTGTGTGCTATGTTCATAATAAATCTCCCACTCGGGGAAAATTAGATCCTAAAGCTCTTCGGTGTGTTTTCATGGGTTATTCTCTAACCTAAAAAGGTTATAAATCATCCTCCTTCTAACAAAGTATTTGTCACTCGGGATGCAACTTTTTGAGAATTGGAACCTTTTTATTCTTCAACACCTTCTCCTCAGCGGGAGGATGTTATTGATGAGAAGAAGCTTCCTTCTAAGGCTGGTATTACAAGTACTATTATACCAACTTCTCCTGTTCCTGTTGTTGTTTCTGATAATTCTACACAGGGGGAGTTACAGTTACAAGAGTCATGTGCTAGACAATGAGCCTGGGCCTGAGCTGAGGACCTATGTTCGAAAAGGCAAAAATAAGGTCACTATTTCTGCACCACTACACCAACCTTGCTCCGAACCTAGTCTTGATAATGTTAATGGTGAGAATCCTAATCCTACTTGTTCTTCTGATGATACTGATATTCCTATTGCTTTTAGAAAAGGGGTTAGATCTTGTCTTCTATATCTATTCCTCAGGGATGGAGAGAAGCAATTAGCAACGAGAACTGGAAACATGATATGATAAAAGAGATGAAGGCCCTGAAAAAGAATGATACTTGGGAACTAGTTACTCTTCTTTATGAAAAAAACCAGTTGGTTGTAGATGGGACAGTTGAGAGACTCAAAGTCAGGCTAGTTGCAAAAGGGTATACTCAAACCCATGAGATTGATTACCAGGAGACATTTGCTCCTGTGGCGAAGATGAACTCTGTTCGTACCATAATCTCATGTGCAGCGAACTTCGGCTGGGATATTCAACAATTGAATGTGAAAAATACATTCCTTCATGATGACTTGGAAGAAGTATACATGGAAATACCCTCTGGTTTTGCTTCATCTGTCACCAAGGGTAAGGTTTGTAAACTGCGAAAGGCTTTCTATGGTATGAAGCAATCTCTTAGAGCCTGGTTCGGTAAATTCCACAAAGCAATGGTAAGATTTGGGTACAAGCAGAGTCGAGTTGATCACACTCTATTTGTCAAACAGATAAATGGTAAGACTGTCATTCTTATTGTTTATGTTGATGACATTGTGGTGACAGGGGATAATAGAGAAGAGATAGTTAATCTCAAAGCAAGACTGACCAAAGAATTTGAGATCAAAGATCTTGGTCCTTTGAAATATTTCCTTGGTATTGAAGTTGCAAGATCTTCCAGTAGGATTTTTCTATCTCAAAAGAAGTATGGACTTGATCTTTTAACAAAAACTGGCATGCTGGGATGTAAGCCTGTTGATTCTCCTATTGAAGTTAATCATCATTTAGTAGACGGTTGATAGAGAAAGATATCAACGTTTGGTGGGACGATTGATATACCTTTCTCATACTAAACCTGATATATCTTATGATGTGGGAATAGTGAGTCAGTATACACATGATCCTCGACATTGCCATATGAAAACTGTTTACAGAATTCTGAGGTATCTCAAGTCTGCTCCTGGAAAAGGTTTATTGTTTGCACCAAATGGTCATATGAGAGTCGAAGCTTTTTCCGACTCAGATTAGGCTGGCTCTATAGAGGACCGTCGATCTACATCAGGTTACTGTTCATTTGTTGGAGGTAATCTTGTTACTTGGCGAAGTAAGAAACAGCCTGTGGTGGCAAGATCTAGTGTTGAGACTGAATATCGAGCTATCGCCTTGGATATATGTGAACTAATGTGGCTTCGAATTTTGCTAGAAGATTTGGGTGTTACAACTAAAGGGCATATGCAGTTATTTTGTGATAACAAGGCAACCATTAGTATTGCAAACGACCCAGTTCAACACGATAGAACGAAACACATTGAGATTGACAGGCACTTCATCAAAGAAAATTAATCAATGGTCTTATTTGCTTACCTTTTGTAAAAACAGAACATCAGCTAGCTGATATTCTGACTAAGGGTCTTAGTGGTAAAATGTTTCATCCATTGTGTTTCAAGTTGGTATGCGAGATATCTATACATCAACTTGAGGGGGAGTGTTAGCAGATGTTAATAGATTAACATGCTATTAGGGGGGAAACATGCGTTAGTGTATTAAACATGTTTTCCATGTATACATGTTTTCCATGTATCCTTGTTTTATTCCTAGAAATTGGGATATCCTAATTCTATAAATGTGGCTACTTGTAATCTGAATAAATAAAAACTAAATGTACATATTCTTACATTCTAACAATTCACATATGCGCAAGCACACACATGAAATTATGCTT
The DNA here is from genome assembly GCA_034770075.1 of Aralia elata. Taxonomy (NCBI): domain Eukaryota; kingdom Viridiplantae; phylum Streptophyta; class Magnoliopsida; order Apiales; family Araliaceae; genus Aralia; species Aralia elata. Next base: position 19,262,699 of record CM068384.1, read on the forward strand.
ACCGTTCTCAGGGTTCAATTATACTTTGGAAAAGTATAAAATTATAACAGCCAAGATGAATAGCACGAAAAATTATAAATCATAATGATCTACTGAAGGCACCAAATTTTAATCCATGAAAATATGCTTAATGCTGACTTGGTGACAGATCTCAAATCTCACAGGACAAGGGGTAGCTTATATACACAAACTGGGTTGAATAACCATATCTGAGAAAGAAGCTTTAGCTAGTGAAGAGTTAATGTGGTTTCTTCATGCATGCAAGCAATTCGAGGGAACACAATAAAGAGAAAAATGAAAGCGCTAGAGTCCGTAAGATTTATTTATTTATTTTGGGTAAGTTCCAATATGACATGCTAATGATGCATGAGTCATTGGCAGAAGTACATCTTCTTACATTGTTTTTGGGCCAGCGTATGATGAAAGGACCTTAACGATAGTAAAGCAACACAGTTATAAGTTGTACGGGAAACTTCTTTGGCAGCGTCTTTGCACTGATTTTTAATAATAGGAACATTTAATTCTAAAAAACTCATTCAGTCACAAATTAAGCGACACATTTTTTGTGGTGTGTTCGCATGGATTTTAGAATGTACCTAGAACACATTTATATATAATATCAGTGGCATATTTTAATTGCAATCGAAAAAGTAATATATATGTGTATATATATAATGAAACTATATCATGTGTGTGTATATATACATGTTTTCGGCATGGTTTAATAATCTAACCAAACACTGTTAGAATTTGAGCTTAAATGAAGTTTTAAACATGGGTTTTTAAACTAGAATTTAAGTGGGTTCCATTAATCATTTGAGATGATCCACATATAAATGTGTTCTACTCCATGAGTAGATTAAAATCAAGTATTAGGAAGCTCAAATTTATGGGATAATGAATGAGAAATTTACTCCCAAAGATCACCCTTGAATATGATAATAAATGCTTGTGAGAAACATGATTCTCACATCGATTGAGAACTAAACATTAAATGGGTATATATACAATTAGATTACTCTTGGGTTTGGGCCCCAAGGGGCACCCCACTTTTGTAGAGGGGAGATGACCTAACTAAGGCTTGGTTTGGGTTCACCACACACGCGCACGCTGCCCCGCCCGGACCGGGCTCAGGATCGTGGGTCTGGGTCATTGTATATATCTTTTTTGAGCAAAAGTTTCCTTAATTTTTGTTTTGTTTAGTTCCAATTTTATTTATAACCAGTAGGAACAAGGAACAGACACAAGCGCCACAGCGACGCAACGCTGAGTCTCTTTAAGTCTGTCGCCACAACGCTATCATCCAGCGCCGCAGCGCTAAGTCTCTGTAAGTCTGGCATCGCAACGTTATCATCTAGCACCGCAGCGCTAAGTCTCTATAAGCCTTGCGCCACAACGTTATCATCCAGTGCCGCAGCGCTGCTTCTGCCCATGCACACACACCTGTTCGTTCAGATTAAAAACCATGCATTTTCGGATTCAAGTGTTGTGTCCAATCATGAAGGGTCACTAATCCTCCTATAAATATCATATGAATTCAGTCATTCGAGTCATTCAATTTTGCATCATTAATTCAGTCATATTCAGGATTCATTTAAGAGAGTTCAGAGCATTCATTGGTTCGTTGTATGTACTATTTGTAGTGCTGCTATAGTACACGTTGTCATTGTATCATGAGAGATAAACGCTACTAACTCTAAGCACCAAAGGAGGGCGTAATTGTTTTAAGGACATAGTACCAAGTACTAGCCTTGACAAACAACAATCCTTTTCTACATTTTCTGTTTTATGTTAATCTGCCTAAATTTGAATTCTGATTTACATCAGATATATATATATATATACGAAAAACTTCTCCAGCGAACCGGAAAAAACAAACCAAAAACGAATCGGTCATAGCGACCGTTTTGTCCGTCGTTATAGCCAGTGACAACGGTTTTTTTACCTATTGTGACAGACCAAATCGTCGCTATAGCCGGTGTGTCGCTTATCTAACCCATAGAACCGTCGTTAGTCCATCCCTATAGCCGGTTCGTTCGCGAACCGATTCGCTTTAGAAGGGGACTGTGTGTGTGTGTGTGTGTGTGTGTATATATATATATATACATTTTTCCTAACAAACACACCCCCAAAATTGAGTCTTCTCAAAATGGGAAGGAGGGAGTATATGTTATGATCTATCCTCTAAAATTATATATTATTGAACCACACTCTTTGCATCATAATACGAATAATTGAAGATACCTTCATCTAGATATGTGCTTTCCAACACTTGTCCAAAAAGAAAAAAAGGTGCTTTCCAAGTACTTGGATACTCAATTATTAATATTAGGCACAACCACAAAAAGTCTGGTCCACACCTGATTTCATGGCGGTATGAGATCCTTTTATTTTTGGTACATTTAGGAAGCCAGCTGAGCATCCAATAATTGCTCCTCCAGGGAAAACTGGGTATGGAATAGACTGAAATTCAACGAGTATCATATTTTTAATTGTATGAGACATAACAAGTAACAATCAATCAGCTATAGCATAAACAAGGTTTGTGCATCCTACAATCAAATTGATGAAAGAAGTATGTCTCTATATCTAGAGTCTCACTAAGAGAAGTATGTCTCTATATCTAGAGTCTCACTAAGTCGCTAAATGGAATTGAAATATTTGGATGGATGTGCGAATAATACATTAATACTGGCACTTAAAATTTGAGAACATGGCTTCTTAAAATCAAATATGTATTTACCATAAGATCCATTTCACTGTATAGCATGATGCAGGAATGTGAAATGAATTTGAAGGCAGCTTTCAAGTTTTCCTAATGAATACATTAGTAGAGAAAGAGAGTATCTGATTCACCTGAAAACCGCCTTCATTCAAAGTGCGAGCACCATATTGGAGAACAGATCCGCTTTCAAGAAGAGTTCTGATGGCAGGATGGCATTTAAGTTTCTATAAGAAAAGGAAATGATTGAATGATAAGCACAACTAAAAGAGAGAGTTCTGACTGAGCTGCAACATAGTCATCAAATTTGTACTTAAATCCAAAGATCCTTGACTTATATTCATTAAACAATATACAAGATCATAGGTCCATCATGGACATATGATTTACAATGTAAAAGCAGATTTGATTGCATAGAAAGTCAAAAAAACAAATGCGAATGAATACTGCTGTTAGGTTACCTGGAATTCTTCATAAGGATTCAAGAAAGGATTGTGATAATCCAAAGCAACCACAAGTCCGATAGAAACCTATATACCGAATGAAACATCACTTACATTAGCACCAAAGTCAGATGTTTGAAAATAAATTACATGCCAGTAACTTAAGAGTGAAAAAAGGAAATGTTACTTCGGTACAGATAATATAGTTAGCACAGTTACTTTAGCCAATAAATACACTGATTGTGAAATTATGTTGTTTGTTTAGGTTAGGTGAACGACTGAACGTACAGATATGGAAGTTGATAAACCGTTGCTATAATTTTGGTTGAATGCTAATACTTGGGTGCAATTTCCCCTCTTGATTCTTGGGATGCACCATACTTCTATCTTTTCTCTCACTCCCTCTACGCCCTCTCCCACTCCCCCAATATGATTAAAAACCAAATCTTTCAATTAACCTCTTCTTCAATCTTCCCTTTTTTCCTTGAGCCTTTGGTCAACTGCATCACCATGGGGCTTCATTAGCATCTATGATTAGACACTTGCAGCTTCATCAGCATTCCAGCTCCTAAAGTTGTACTGATGTTTCTGGAGGTTCTTGGAGGAATCATTATGGGAGTTGAAAATGGTTGACACAACATAGCACTATTATTGTGCTTTGATTTTTACTATTAATTTCAAAAAGTTTTATTATGTGGTTGTTGGTTTGTTCGGAGTTGAAATTTGTAGAGGATTTCAATGTTCAAGTGAGTAAGCTTCCATTATCTGGTTCCAATTAGCCAATGGCCGTTGTTAGTTTTCTCACTTCTCTATTCCCATTTCACCTAATCAATAGTCAACTAACATATAGTAAAATTAGAAAAGTGATAACAAGAAACAATTTCTTGTTCTGAGAACAATGGGTTTAGTACAGGACTCTAGAACACAATTAAAAGACCCTCTATTGCTCTATGTACACAAGAGACACTTACGTATTTAGACCACAAACAAATGGAACTTCAAATTTAGTAAGTTTGTCAAAAAATGGATGCCATGATTCACTGTGCAAAACAACAAAACAATACACAATCAAAAAGAATTTACCAAGAAAACAACTATTAACAAATAGGTAAATTCCCCTCCAAGGGCAGGGTGAAAGGAAAACTAAGGAATTATTGTACCCCCATAAGCCAGCGCCAAGCTACTTGTAAGAAAATATCAACTCATTTGAACACCTTCATCGGTATAAATGTATAAATTGCAGAAACAGTACCTGTCTATCTTTCATATGGTACAAAAAAGATCCCCCATAGGTCTTGTGATCCAAGGGCCAACCCACTGTATGAAGCACAGCACCAGGTTTATGCTTGCTCTCATCAATCTCCCATACCTGAGCAGGAAAATAAGTTCAGGAATTAGGCAGAAGCAAGAAGAAATTTTCTGCAAGAATTTTAGCAGTTTAAAGCAAAAAAAACTCTTCCCTTTCATGCACCAAATTGATGCTCTCATACTGCTTCATCCACAGACTTATTAATCACAGCCAAGAAGAATTAATAAATGCGGAAAACCTTAGAGAAACAAAAATTGCAGATAGAAATTCATATATATAAAGGTACAAATACTGGGGATAAATGTCAAAAATCATCATGCCTTCCCATTATTAAACACATGGAAGTAAAACTAATAATATTCATTCAGGGTGACGAACAAATATTTCCATCTTAGTCAACCAGAGACTTAAAAGTTTGTAATGTAAAAGAAATGGAAAACAAAATCCCAAGAAAGTATGGAGCAATCAAACCTCAAAGTTTTCCAAAAAATATAACACCAACAGTGAAGGCAAATTTCACTAATCTTCTTCATATAAAGACGGTAAGACTTTTGCAACACAAATAACTTATCTGCCAGGTGAACTGCAGATTTGGAAGGAGACAAAAAAATGTTATGGGCATGCAAATTATGCTTATTACCTCTTTGATTCCTAGAGCATAAGTTTGATGTTGCCCCTGCCCCTTGTCTCTCAAGTTGTACTTGCTCATTATTTTCTGTATGTAACAGAGAGACATCCTAATCACTTAATTAGCCCAATATAGAGATCAACAAGAAAAATATAGTACTTCATATTGGTATTTAATTTGTAAGGGACAACTTTGCTACTTAGAGAGAGAGAGAGAGAATTTTGCAAACCTCCGATAATGACCCTCGACATCCTTCAGCAAGAAGATTTACACGCCCTGCAATCCAACCTCCCCATAATTAATATAATGAAGTCTCAATCTATTAACAACAAAAACATAAACATCCAGCCATTGTCAACAGAATCTTCGTATAAAACCCAGGCTTATACAAATTTATGCTTCTTAATACCCATGAAGCCCTGCCTTCTCTTTTGTAGTAGGACATATTTGGATGGTGTATTGACCCATTCAAAGCATGATTCTGGACTATTGATGCTAGAACCACATTAATACATGCATAGCATGCAATATGGTGATGGATCATTTCGTCCACCACCTCCTCATCCAAGTGTGAGGGAAATAAAATAACCACAAATGGCTGAGTCAGGGTGAACCAGCATAAAAAAGTAAGTGACAGAAATAAAATAACCACAAATGACTGAGTCAGGGTGAACCAGCATAAAAAAGTAAGTGCAACAGCCGCCAACTTGAAAATGAATCTAACTCCTATGTATCATCCAAGTAATTGGTACAAAACAACTTAGCAGCAATAGCATGAGTGGTCCAACAAAAGGGGGGAAGCATCAGTGTGTGCAGGCCCCACCTTACAAGATCTTTATGGTGACAGAACAAGAACAAGAATGACACAAGTTAGAGAACCCCGCCTTTCAATTCAACACCTCGCTGAAAATTATCTTTCTTGGAGCCATCCTTGCCAATTCCCATATCATTAGTTGCAATGCCAATAACCTTGTCGTTTGCATCATATAGAATCTAAAAATTATGTAACCTGTTAATGCACAATATACATGTACGCATGGAAAACATGCCAGATGAAGGAATAAATACCTCACTAGCAGCAAACCCAGGGTAAATTTCAACTCCTAATTCTTCAGCCTTTACCCCCAACCATCGCACTAGCTGACTCAAACTGCATTACAATGGTAGTGATGATGGAATTAAAAATTATTGAGACCTTATGAAGGCAAAGGAAAAACATCTAAAACTAATATCCAACAAATGAGTAATAGTATCAAGGTTGTAGAGACAAAAAAGTAGTCAAACATTTTCAATTAGCAGAGTTATTCAATAGAAGACTATCCACACAAATACAGGAGAAGGAACATCAACGAGTACATAAGAAAATCATCCTGCTAGAAAATATAAGTGCAAAGACCTGCTCACAGCGATAAAAGTTTGAAAAGACATCCTAGGTAGCATGAGTGACATCAATAACTTGATCATATGAGTTAAGCATCTCTAGGGGTACAAAAATTTATACTCCATACTCCCTGTATTCCATATTTTTTGTGCACCCTTCCATTTTAGGAAGTCCCAAAACTCATGTTCACCACACTTTGAAATGACATTTCTAGTTTTCTTTACTATCCAAGTAACAAAAGTCAATTACATCACAAACAAAAAGAAGCAACTTGTAAGAGGGGTAATCTTAACACATAATATTAAGATGATTTATGATGTTTTCTTGAACTGCGTGTCTCCTCTTGGAATGGTCAATTTGGGATGGACAGACTACTGTTTTAAGGAGAAAGAAATGAAGAAAAAAAATGATGAATGTTGCTCTAATACAGGCCCCAGAAAGAGAAGTCTAAGCAAGAGTTTTCTGGAAACTATTATGAATATTAGGCCACAGTTTCCCAGCAACACGGTGCAGCAATTTTATAGTACAAAGAAAGTAGAATAAAATAATACAAAAACATAACAGGAGATTTGAAACGATTCACCAATTATTGTGCCAAGTCAAATAGTTTTCAGATTGCATTACACTCTTCGAAAATAGTGCTTCACGATGAAGAGAGCACATTATATGATTACCTTATAACATAGTTTCCTTTGTTATCAAAGGGACTTGGAAGAAAAAATGCACGATTCTTGGTGAGTAACCAAAACTCATCAGAAGAAACAGGGACATCAATTGGTGCCTGCAAATATGTTAACAAAACTCATTATTCCAGAACTATCTAGATGAGGCTATTATCAGTATAAAAGACATTTCCATGTCCAGATTCAAGGTCATATCTGAGCATTTGGTGTAAATTGTAAATTTGTAACCCAAAATCAGGAACATATATAGCACATCGATAGTGAATATTTGCAATAGCTCAGTGTATAGAATAATTTTCTACGCCTTCATATGCTAATGCAGAAAGGACTCGAACGACAGATGCTAGAATCTATCAAGTGTCCATCCAAAAAATTGAATTCTTTTGAAATAAAACTAAAATTCCCAATGTTATCTTCTTTGTTCAGGCGACAAACAGAAAACCTAGTATTTCCCTGGCAAAAACTTTTGGGCACACATTACTTCAGAAGTCAAAAATCATAATTTATTTGAGAACTCATGGCGTATAGTGTGCACTTTTTATGGATTAACATTGGGGGGGGGGGAGAGAGAGAGAGAGAGCTTAAAATATGAAAGTTGTGTCTTGCTTCCCCTAAAAGAGAATATAACAATCAACTTTCCCATACATTAAAAAGTCTCTAGCCCATTTGATCTTAAGTTACTATCAGTGGCCTTTGATGAAACCAAAAACTATGTGCATCTGAAGGTGCTCTGCCTAAATAGTCCAATTCTTAGGTAGTATGAACAGTTAAAAACCTTATTAACAGAAAACAAACAACTCTGTATCACATAGCACTCTTGCAATTATCATAACCCATATTTATAGGAAAGGGCGTGAATTTTTAGTTGAGAATATAAAAATACTTGATAAACCCATATTTAAGAGATCTAACACGAACATTCCAAAGAGACCTACAAGATCTTCAAATCCTCCTTTGCAGCTTAGTTGCGTAGATTTTACTAGAGGACAACTTTTCCATGATTCCATCTACTTGCTCGAAAAAGAAGATCCTCATTCACCCAAGCCATCAGGCTATATTTGGAAACATACATCTCAAAGCATACTTATTTAGGACATAGGAGTAATGTAGAAGGAAACGAAACAATAAGAAAAAGTACCTCATCCTCTTTCCATTGTGGGAGAAGTTCATTCAGTGCTCGTGGCTCAAAAACATTCCCTGATAGAATATGAGCACCTATCGAATGAAGATACAAATTTGTAATAAGCAGATGTTCTCAGTAACATCTGTATGGTTTACTCTCTAGGTTACAGAACCTATAATAACTAAAACATTTAAAAGCTAACTCCTTGTACAGAAATTAAAACACCTTTTAATTTTTGCAAAGTAAAATTTATACTAAAAGGAAAGACAATTACAACGAGTAGGGGCATTCCCCATAACAAATAACTTAAACATCACATGGACAAGTCCAATGATGTGGCTGCTATAACAAAAGGAACAACACCAATCAGAATATACTAATATGAACATACACTTCCTGATTCCAGAATGAACAAAGAAAAAAGATCTATATGTTGGGAGGCCTTGTGGAAGAGAGTGGAACTATGTAGTCTGCATTTGACCGATGTAGGATTTTTTTAGCAGGCAATTCTGAGTGCTCAGGGTCTTTACAAGGGTTAAAAATAAAATGGGTTTCCACTACTACTACAGAATGACTACCATGAAAAGAAGAAGAGTCTGTTCAAATATAGCAATACGTCCCCGTATTACCATAATTGTTTCAAGACACAAATTTTAATTCATCAGTTCCCTCTTGTTAGTAGTATAAATTATATCAAAATCAGCATTTCTATCTAAGTAGTCACATAATCAAGCAAACTAGTTTTGTGAAATTCTCTAGCTCTAATTACCACCTTCTACCAAAAGCATGCCGTTTTTCATTTGTCACACGCTTGCCAATCATCTAAATTAGCTAGTAATCTGTTCTATAATTTAAATTAAAGCTTTAATCTTTTCAATTCACTAGTAGACTCCATTCTGTAATCAAATAATTGGAACCTTTTTCATTTTGTTCTCTCGTATAAAGTCAGTCATCCATCTTGATATTTTCTACACAAAGATAACTAATTTGGGGATTAATCTCGAAGTACAACAAATATATCAATTCAAAAGTATTTAGTAAAGGAGCAAGGACACATACCAACTTCAGCACCTTTCTCAACAACACACACTGACAAATCAACATCCTTTTCTCTGCACAACTGCTTCAACCTTATAGCCGCCGATAATCCAGCAGGTCCACCTCCAACAATAACAACATCATAATCCATAGACTCTCGATCTGATTCACTACTATAACTCCTCAATCCACCCACCAAACTCCGAATCCTCTCAACCCCATATCCATACCGATTAAAAGCTCCAAACTTTATCAAATTTGAAGAACACCCAGATGAGAAAAACCGATTGCAACACAAATTAGAACCCAAAATTCTGTGAAAGGCCGGATACCCATTTGCAGTTATGGAATTTGAGCAATTTGGAGGAGACCCAAGTGGATTAAATGGGACTGAAGTGATTGAAGGAGTGATTTGATGATTATAAGAGGGGGAATCTGTTGAATACAAGACATTTGCAGAAGAGTAAGAAGGTCTTGAGGAAGAAGAGTAATGGTTTTTTTGGCATTTGGAGGATTGAGATATTAGTCTCAGCATGATAGATACTCCAGTTTTGACAGACACTTGAATCAGTGAGGGAATCGAGTCTTCATTTTATACAGCCTCCGTCTCACATTTCTCACGAGCTGTATTTGTTTATTTCACGAAAAATAAAAATTATTTTTTATTAATTAATTATTTAATTATTCGATTGTATTAGATTTTGTTATTTAATATTTCCTAGTCCCCATTCCATTTTAATTGAGGATTTAGAAAACTGGATATAAACTAAAAAATACAATTAATATTTTGTTGAATTGATTAAATTGGATATTAAAAAAAATATTTTCTACCTAACATATATTGAAAAGATGAAAGAAAAACAAATTAATACTAATACTTAATATTTAAGGATAATATAAAAAAATAAGTCATGAATAAATATTTTTAATTGGTATGTATTACATGGATTTTAATATTTTTGTATAATTATTTGTTTATAATTTATGAATATAAAATTATATAAAAATTACTAAATTTTATCAATAATCTCAGAGTTCCTACAAAAAATAGGGATACTCGAAAGAGTAGAATCTCAGCCTGAGCCAATTTTAATCGTCAGAAGGATTCCATTATATAGCTATGAAAGCATTAAATAAATTAAATTAATTCTAGTTAAATAGAGGACTCTTAGGAAGACGTAGTCTGCGACTTTAGCCTTAAGTTAGATTGGGCTGTAATTTTTGTATTGGCTAAACCAAGGCGTTAAATAGTGTCAACATGCATGGAGTAGTCGTATTGTTGCTAGTAGGTGACTATGTGAACGCAATTGAAAATTGTGAAAATTTATACATTTATGTATTGATAAGACCATTCACTATTTCTTGAAAGTATATCTCTTCTCCGGATAAATCATATAATCAAGAGAAACCATAAACCATAATAGAAATCATAGGACTCACATTTTTTTTCTTTTTTTTACACTGCTTTCTGTGCATAATTTATGCATATATCATATATGCACATAATATAACTATTCTAGTGTAAAACCTAAATTGTTTATAAATAATTAGGATTAAGGTAAGTGGCAGACCTAGTAAGTATTAAATCTCTAAAAAGTGAAAACACTTATTCACTAAGAATATTTGTGTCATTTTATCATAGATAATGTTACGAGTTTAAAAATAAATAAATTAATGTGTCTGAAATGATATGACACTGAATAATATAAAAGGTGTTAGGGAAGATATATATTTAATAATATATATTTGCAACTTGGGAAATAAATAAAATTGAGAATATATATATATATATATATATATTATATATATAAACTTATCTTAATTATACCAAACTTGGAATGCAAAAAATCAGTATGTCAAGGCTAGTACTCGGTACTATGTCCTTAAGACAATTATGCTCTCCGTACGGTGCTTAGAGTTGATAGCACTTGTCTCCAGGATACAATGACAACGTATACTATAACAGCACTACAAATAGTATACTCAGCGAACCAAAATAAATGCTCTGACTCTCTCTTTGAAATAACTATGAACTGTTTATAACAGAGACTAGGATGCTTAGAATGCTTAATGCTTCGAAGAATGAATGAATTGAGATGGCTGGCCCTCCTACTCTATTTATAGGAAGGATTCGTGACCCATCTGATGGGTCACAACCCATTGAAAGGATATGAGATGCATCTGTTCGGCCATGGCAGAAGAGGGATGTCTGTTCGGAGAAGAAAAGGTGCGTCCGTTCGGGCCTAAAACGACGTAGTTTTAGCCTTTGTCAGAAAGGTTGCGTCTGTTCAGGCAAAAACGACGTAGTTTTTATTACGTTCGTTTTGTCAGATAGCGCACGCAGTATTGACGCGTCTGTTCGTCCCAAAACGACACAGTTTTGATAATAAATAATACTTATCAAAACGACACAGTTTTGATAATAGAACTAAAATAAAATAAACAAAATTCAAATAAATCGGCCCGGCCGACCGGTCGGTCGGCGGCGGCGGCGCGCGCGTGTGGGTTCAAACCAAGTCTTGGCTAGGTCCTCTCCCTTCCACAAAAGTGGGGTGCCCCTTGGGGCCCAAACCCAAGAGCAACTTTCTTGTATATAAACCAATTAATATTTTAGTTCTTAACCGATGTGGGAAGGAACCACAAGTATTTATTATCATTTCCAAGGGTGATCTTTAGGAGTTAATTTCTCATTCATTACTCTATGGATTTGAGCTTCCAAATACTTAATTTAATCTACTCATAGAGTAGAACACATTGATATATGGATTTCATTAATTATTTAATGAAATCCATAATTACTTTTGGCTCAAAAATCCTAACAATCCCCCACATGAATGAAATTGACTGTCAGCCTTATGCAAATGTTATGCAGACTCTGAGAGAGAGACAGATTTGGAAATCATCTGTATAGAGAGAGGTAGTTTTTGGCTTTGAACCTTCCCTTGTGAAAAGACTATCGGATTTACTGGTTGTCCAGTGAACATAATGTCTTGAACTGTCTAACCGTTTGTGTAAATCGAGACAATAGAAATTCACACAGAATCTTTCCAGACATTATTTGGTTCTCATGATTTTGTTCATTTTGGCCCTGAACAATCCCGGATTTATGAGTGCTCTAGAGAAGTTTAGCCTTTTATCATTCTCATAGAATTGGCCCAGTTCACACTCACATAGGTGATTCTTAATAAGAGTATCCTGCCATACTCCACTTGTTTATCAAGATATAAGAATCATTAAAAGCATAGCTTATCCTGAAATCGCTGCAGGTATCACTATCTCGTATCATAGGAATGGATAAAAGAAATTAATTTCTTCACAGTGATTTGGTTGAATCGTTCACAACTTAGTTGTCCATTTGAACCTAGATCTTGGGATCTCCAGTCAACTAGGTTGGGTTTCCATCACGACGATCCTTTATTTATAGGCTTTAAACCCATTCTCCTCGATGTTATTTTTACTTGCTCTCTAGTCAAACCTTTAGTTAACGGATCCGCTAGATTTTCTTTTGACTTTATGTACTCAATAGACATAATGTCATTAGAGAGCAATTGTTTTATGGTATTGTGTCTACGACGAATATGTCTAGACTTATCATTATACATATGACTCTGTGCCCTTCCAATTGCTGATTGACTATCACAATGGATACAAATCGGAGGCACATGTTTAGGCCACATAGGAATATCTTCTAGAAAATGACGAAGCCACTCAGCTTCTTCTCCAGCCTTATCTAATGCAATAAACTCAGATTTCATCGTTGATCGAGCAATGCATGTTTGTTTAGAAGATTTCCATGATACCGCTCCTCCACCTAGTGTAAACACAAAACCACTTGTGGATTTAGAGTCTTTTGTATCCGATATCCAGTTCGCATCATAGTATCCTTCAAGTACTGCTGGATATCTTGAATAATGTAATTCAAAATTTTGAGTATATTTTAAATATCTTAAAACTCTTATGATCGCTGTCCAGTGATATTTTCCTGGATTACTTGTAAATCTACTTAATTTATTAACAGCCTGTGCTATGTCAGGACGTGTACAATTCATTAAGTACATAAGGCTTCCAATTATTTGTGCATACTCAGGTTGTGATATGCTCTCTCCTTTATTTTTAGACAAGTGTAGATTTATATCTACCGGTGTTCCCACAGGATTGTAATCATATTAATTGAATTTCCCGAGTATTTTCTCAATATAATGTGATTGAGATAACACTAATCTATCCGATGTTTTAGAAATTTTAATTCCTAATATTACATCTGCAACACCCATGTCTTTCATATGGATTAGACTAAAGTACTAATTAATTATTTAATGAAATTCATAATTACTTTTGGCTCAAAAATCCTAACAAAAGGTCCTTCATGAGATAATCAGCCACAAAACATATATTCAATCATATTATAATGTCGCATTATTTGAAATAATATGTAAGACGATAAATTTAAAATCCTAACATTATTGTCATTTTACTAAAATATTTTTAGAACTTAGCACATCCTTTTTTCTCTTTAGATAAAGCATGTATAATTTTGTTAAAAGTCAAAAACTAGAAGTTGAGAAAGGAAGATTGTGAGTGAAGAGTATAAGAACTAACATAATTCCTCCACTTTTAGTATTTTTGTAATTAATTCACTGAAAAAATTAAATCGACCTGATGAATTACTCCCTCCTTTCCACTATATATAACGTTCAACACATAATCATACATATTAAGAAATTTTATTAATACTAATGTTATTTAATTAATGTTGGTTTGATATTTCATTAGACTAAAGTACTAATTAATTTCTCCTTTCTCTCTCGGTTACTCCATCTCATTGGGATTTTTTAGAGACAAAATAGGAAAAAGATTAGATTTTCCCCTAAATATCTAAATATATGTAAAGCGTCTTATATTATAAAAAAAATCTTTTGAAACGTCATATATAATGAATAGGAGGGAGTAATAAAAAACGGTTTTTTTTTAAAGCAACTATCAAAAAACCTTGGAAACAAGTATTGCTGTAAAATTCCATGTTATACATGAATATATGATGGCATTTTATTTTTCCAACCTGTCCAATCTGAATTTAAGTTAAATAATGTGGATATTAAATAGTTTAATATTGAAACAAATTATCCAAAAGAATTGTTGAAGTGTGTCCAAAAGATATTTTTTTTTTATAAAAAAAAGTCACAATAAAAATACGACTCCAATTCCGAAAGATTCTCTGTAACAAATTAGAGGCTTTTGCCAAGTACGATACATGTAACTACCTGAGTTTTTTTCTTTATTTATTTCTTTTTTCAGATCCTAATTGTAGTATATATACCAGAACTTCAGAGGTACCTATTCCATTCAAAATAAAATTTGTTACAAACTTTAATAATCTAAACAAAAAACAATAAAATTATCACGAAACAACTATCGAAAACATGTCGTATCAATTTCAACATATTTGCAATCACCGTCACCATACACGCAAATTATTTTCTAGAGAATCAGAGCCACCTGAGCCTGTTGAATGTACTCTATTAGATCTTAGGAATTTTACCACTAGTGAACTTTTCTATCATTCCATGTACTGAGGAGTACCTTAAGACTTGACAGGAAAACTTTTGAAGTGTACAACACAGTCCATATTTCTATAGATATATGCAATTCTTTGAAATGGCGTGGCGGGGTAGTATCTGGATGTCTCTTTTTTATAAAAAAAAATATGTAATAAATGCAATAAGTATGGTTAGCAATGTACATCAAATTTAAACCAATATAGCACATACATTATTTTCCTAAATGCTATCTAAATTGTGCCTAAAAAGGACCTCATATGGATTAATTCATAATTTTGTCATTCAATGAATAGGTGAGAAGTAAATGGTTATAAGGTACACCAATACTGAGGTTAGTGAACTAAAAAACCACATATTGCCTGCATGAAAATATCATATGGGTTAATCTATAATTTTGTTTGTTATACAATGAAATCCTGCATATTTCATCACTAAATGTTTAAGCATTACACTAATACAAAACAAATTAAGAACACGAAATTCATGACAAAACCAACTCTCAACCTCAAATTTGCCACAAGCAATGCATGCTTTCTCCATACTATAACTTGATGAGCTCTTAATTGCAACAAGCCTAACTCTGCTCCCTCTTTCAATTTCTCTCTCTTTTTCGACACACAAATAGGCAGGCGCGCGCACGCACTTTTAGGCATGGAGAAGAGGAAGTACTTACTGAAAGATGAAGTTCTAATTCAACATCCAGTTCTTGTTTGTCTATTTCTAGTTATAGGATTTGTTGTAATGGATCCATTTGATATGAGTCCTGTTGGAGGCCATGACTTTAGGCCTGTGAAAAATGACATTGCGCCGTATAATCAAGTCATGGAGAACTGGCCTAAAGACAACCAGAGTCGATTAGGGCGAGGGAATTTAGAGTTTGTGGATGAAGTTTTTGGGCCTGAGTCATTGGAGTTTGATGCTCAAGGACATGGCCCTTACACGGGGTTAGCTGATGGCCGCGTTGTAAGGTGGATGGGGCAAGATGGAGGCTGGGAAACATTTGCATTTGTGTCAAGAAACTGGTAAGCACTAAGTTTTCCTACATATCATTTGGTACCATATAAGCTAGTCTATGACCTTGCAGCATAGCAATATGAATCACATTCCATTCTTGACTAAAATGAGTCATTTCATACCCGTCCTTAAGGAATAAAATTCACAAATTTGGCAATAATGAGAATGGTTCATTTCATTCAAACGGAATAACCAAACACACTTTTTCTCATTTCACATGAACGAGTCATTCCATTCCCACCTCTATTTCTGCAATCCAAACGTAGCATCAAAGTATTTAAAGAATCAAAATATGGCACTTTCTTTAATCTCTTCTTATGATTAGTATTTACTATATGTGATGAAAATGGTTACTTAAATTTTCAAGGTCTGAGAGGCTCTGTGCTAAAGGTATCGACTCAACGACACACAAGCAATGGAAAGTTGAGCCACAGTGTGGGCGCCCTCTAGGTCTGCGGTTTGATAGAAAGAATGGAGACTTGTACATAGCAGATGCTTATTACGGCCTAATGGTCGTTGGCCCTGAAGGAGGACTTGCTACTCCCTTGACAACTGACATGGCAGGGAAGTCTATTCTCTTTGCAAATGACCTTGACATCCATCATAATGGTTCCATCTTCTTCACAGATACTAGCAAGAGATACAACAGAGTGTAAGTCTAAATAATCTTCCTATTAACCTTTTGGCACAACTTATCCAAGCACTAGCAAATAGTAAAAATGCTTAAAGTTGTCCCAAATTTGTTGGTTCTGTTGTGACTTACTCAACTCAACACAACTACGCCTTTATCCTGAACTAGTTGGGGTTTATTTTAAAGTAGTTGGAGTAGGCTGCAACTGAATCTCGTGACAACGAAAAAATAATCATATGGGATTTATTATTGATGTAAGTTATGACTTATTCTTTATAAATGTAATTGGGAATTTTTTAATTGTAGGAACCATTTCTTTATAATGTTGGAAGGAGAAGCCACAGGCAGGCTTCTTAGATATGATCCACCTACAAGAACAACCCATGTTGTGTTGGATGGCTTGGCTTTTCCAAATGGAGTACAATTATCCAAAGACCAATCCTTTCTCCTCTTCACTGAAACTACCAATTGCAGGTATAAATTTAAAACTTTTTCTTTCAAAGAATTGTTATTTTCATAAGTAAATATTAAAATTTTCACAAGTTATCTTATATAAGTGTGGGATCCACTTACTTTATTGATCACATAAGAATTTGTGAAAATATTATTTTTACTTGCGAAAATATCAATTCACTTTTTTATCTTCTTATCTTTCTCTTAAAGAATCGATATTTTTACAAAGCCTTATTCACATGAACGTGATCCGACCCATTTACTATTAATACGAGTGAAAGTCTTGCGAAAACATCAAATTCCCTTATAGAAATATCAATTGCCTTCCGCTAGTCACTACCTCAGAGACTACTATATTTTGCAGGCTTATGAAGTATTGGCTAGAGGGTCCAAAAACTGGCGCAACTGAGCTCGTGGCAGACCTACCGGGGTTTCCAGACAACGTAAGACTAAACGAGAAAGGCGAATTCTGGGTGGCAATAGATTGTTGTCGAACAAGAGCACAAGAAGTTCTTACTAATAATCCATGGATGAGGAGCATTTATTTTCGGCTACCGGTTCAAATGCGCTTCTTGGCTAGATTGATGGGAATGAGGATGTACACCGTAGTGTCTCGGTTCAATGAGAAGGGGGAATTATTGGATGTTCTTGAAGATAAGAAGGGAGTTGTAATGAAGTTAGCTAGTGAAGTTAGGGAGGTAAAAGGGAAGCTTTGGATTGGGACTGTGGCTCATAACCACATTGCTACTATTACTTACCCTTGATTGATAGGTTTTTTTTTTTTTTTTTTAAAAAGGTGTGCAAGATTCTTGTAATTTTCATTATGTTTTACATTTGGTTTGCTGATTGATAAATGTTTCTGTTATAGCTTTTATATGAACTAGTCTTGATTACTTGTCTGCATGTCTGAAAATTTTCAAAAAGAGCATCTGCATATGAGTTCAAAAATAGAGTTTAAATTTGATATACTGACGTCAGCATATAAACGGAGCAGTGTTAGAATCATGACACATCAATAAAGATAATTTTGCCGACATAAATACTTTAATAATAGTGCATCAAATTTAATTCTCTAAAGTATGTGCAATGTCCTAATAGTCTTTTCATTTTTTTACGAATTGTTAGAAATTAAAAAGATAATAGATGGGTTGTAAATATTTTTTGAAAGATTTAATAGGTATGGCTTAGGTTCCCATTCGTTAACTTTGGACGAAAATAGAAATGGCTACCGAGTGAAATGGGCTAAAAATGGAATATATAGGCGGTCATATGATCATTCTACTTCTTATGCTGGTTCATCTATTTCATTCTACTAGAAATAGAATTAATGACCATTCATTTAGGCCTTTGGTTTATTTGAATTGCTTTAGGAATTGAAATTATAAATTTTAATTATTTTGGAACAAAAAATAAATATTCATGCTTGATATTCTTTGCGAGAGGCATGTATGCTCAGATGTATAATTGATGTGGAGAACTTGAAAATCTTAATCAACACATCCATAGATAATACTAATTGTTGAAATAATTTTATCTACTAATAATTACCGAATTGACGTATTACTGAAGATTTTTAATGTAAAAAATTATCTGCAAGAATTAATTTTTTTTTTTTTGCTAATTTATCTGCAAGAATTAATTGCGAATACTATTCGTAACAATTTCTTACAAATAGTTTTATAAAATTTTAAATTTAAACTCTTCGCTTGTAGATTAAACAGTGGGAAATCAATTGACTTTAAATAGAACTAACGATAGCCCTAAATCATCCATACATATATATATATATATATATAAAACGAATCCATATTTATTGTCAACGGTCATATCCCATGTATTACGTATATTACGTTACGTGTAATTTTTTTATTTTTTTTATAATTAAGTTTATAAATGAATAATGATTAATAGAGAGTTCGGACACTAAACATCAACTTAGGACACCAATTCTGAATTTTTAGTGCCAACCCCACGAAATGACAACTTTGCCATTTAGAAACATCAAATCTAGCTGCACATTTTCTATTTAAACCCCATGCAGATCATTTATATCACGTCCTCCTCACACAGCTAAACTCTCTTTCTCTCTCCTCTCTTTTCAAAAATGGAGACAATTAGAAAGCTCTCTTTTAAAATAAGAAGGCAAAAACCGGAGATTATTGTTCCGGCAAAGCCCACGCCAACTGACCGGAAACCGTTATCGGACCTCGATGACCGAGAAGGTCTCCGGTGCAAGATCCCCATTGTCATGATTTATCGTAACAATCCTTCCATGGCAAGCAAGGACCCAGTGAAGGTGATTAGAGAAGCACTGGCTCAGGCTCTTGTTTACTTTTATCCTTTTGCCGGTAGGCTCAGGGAAGGTCCGAACCGGAAACTCACCGTGGACTGCACCGGTGAGGGTATCGTCTTCGTGGAGGCTGATGCCGATGTTAGGCTTGACCAGCTTGGGGATCCACTTCACCCTCCTTTCCCTAATGAGCATGAGCTCTTATATAATGTCTATGCTTCTCAAGGGATACTTAACTCCCCTTTGATGAGTGTTCAGGTATGTTATATTTGTTTTGGATTCAGATCTGGTGTCTCATTCTCTGTCTTATCTTCTAGTGTTATTCTTATTGATTTATAGAGTTAAATATGAATAAGTAAATAAATTATATTTTTTATTGATTAATTTACAAAGTTAATTGGGAATAAATAAATAAATTACAACTGATAGTGATACATAACATTTGACGAGAGATGAAATGATAGATGAAACAATAAATTTGGACTGATTTATTTCACATTTAGAGTACTTGTACTCTCTCATTTCAATATTAGAGTTATATTTTTGAAATGACGACTTTAAAAATAATTTTATGTTCTCAAATATAACATTTAGTGATTAGAGATGTAGTGTTAGAAATGATCATCTTAAAATTGTATTAACAAAATAATTTAAAATATCATATCATTTTATAATTATAAATTAAGATGTATGTTTTTTATAATGGATTAAAAAATTATTATCTATAATTTTGAAACAGATAGACAGACAGCTAAAATCAATAATGTTTTGGTGATAAACGATTTAATACAATAAGAGAATACAAAATGATATGTATGGTAATGATTGATTATAATCATTGGATCCACATATGTATGATGTAACGTCAACTAATTATAATTCAACACACCATTTTGTATTTGCTTTTTTGTAGTCATCTTTTATCGTCGTAACATTACTCATCTGAAATTGTAGAAAAACCCTACCCTACTTTTAATATGTGAAACGCATATAAATTGCATTTGGTAATAAATTTAATTTACGGTCTCTCTGTATATTTTTCCCAAAGTCAGTTTGTGGGAGTCATTGTGCGCGCACCAAGTACGATTTATTTATGATAATTGTAAAACATTTTTTATCAGCAAAATTATTTCATTATAAATATTAACACCTAAAAATAAATAAATAATTGGCAAAACCTATTAGTTTTCTAAACCTATTATTTCATATTTTTGGGTGAGGGTTGTTTTTAAGACATTTCTTGAAAACGGAAAAACTAAAGGGTTGTCCAAACACATCTTTTGAAAATATATAGAATAGGGGAAAACAAATTTGAAAAGACTATCCAAATATGAAACTTGTTCTTAACCTCTCAGTGCCGTAACATGATTACTTGTTGGATTAGCCTAACTAGCCTTGGAGAAAAGGAAAAACCCTCGTGCATATTTGCAGAAACAATATCAATCCTCAGTCAAAGTCAAGAATTACGATTGTTTATATTGTGTTCAACTTACTATCTATTCGATCTATAGAAATTAATTGTATTACGTGTATCAGAAGGTCATCAAAACTAATGAATACAATTTTATATATTTATATAAATACAACTCGTTTTTATAAACAACTTTGATGGAATCTAGATCAGTCAAGAGTTTCAATTCCATGATGTTTGTCCCCGTCACTTAAGTTTAAGCAATGACTTGTACCTATGCTTAATTAATTTATAGGTGACCCGTCTATCATGTGGGAGCTTCATCTGTGCCTTCTGGTACACCCACACTATGAGCGACGAAGCCGGAATAGTGCAATTCATGGTAGCAGTGGGCGAGATGGCACGCGGAGCGACTTCGCCATCGCTACTCCCGGTGTGGAAAAGGGAGCTCCTCAGTGTTAGAAATCCGCCACAAATCACTTACAAACACCGCGAGTTCATTGAATTGCCTAATGTTTACACATCTTCGGTCAAAATTCCTAAAGAAACAATGGTCTATCGTTCCTTCTATTTTGACTTCACAAAAGTCTATGCCCTTCGCAATCTTGTCCCTTCCGGCCTAGCCAAATGTTCCACATTTGATCTGCTAGCTGCCTGTGTTTGGCGTTGTAGAACCATAGCACTTAAATTACACCCTAACCAAAAGGTTCGTATCGCGTTTACTGTCAATGCACGGTCAAGATTTAATCCTCCTTTACCAAAAGGTTACTACGGCAATTTATGTGTACTTCCTGGGGCGATATCAACCGTCCAAAATTTGTGCGACAAGCCGTTGGCATACGCATTGGAGTTGGTGATGAAGGCTAAGGCGGGCGTGACGGAGGAGTATGTACGGTCATTTATCGACCTTACGGTGACGAAAGGGCGAGCACCGATCGAGGAAAATTGGACCTACATTGTGGTTAACTTGACTCGACTCGGATTTTGGGAGCCGGATTTTGGGTGGGGAAAGCCGGTTTATGGTGGGATGGGACGTGCGGAGGTTGATCCTACTACTCCGGGGGCAGGGAATTTTTTCTTAAGGGTTAGGGACAAAGATGGTGATTTGGAAGGAATTGTTGCGCCCATTTGCTTGCCTACTCATGCCATGAAAAGGTTTGAGATTGAACTTGATAAGTTGTTAATGTATCAACATGCATCACATCTACCATATACACATATTCAGAGCTCCCTTTAAGGGGTTTTAATAAGTAATAATAATAAATAAATAAATAAATAAGTATTTTTATGTATACTAATAATGCACCAACAGTTATGTACTATCAGATAGAAGATACTACGTGGATCCAATTAAGAAACTTTATCATTAACTTGAGTAATAGTAGGCTCAATATACTCATTTGCCTCTATTGGTGCACAACTATTAAGTGCACGATTACTACATATAATATTATTATTTTTTTAAAATTTGGGGAGTTTCTTTACGGACGGAAACCTTAAAAGAGTCTAAATGATTCCTCTGATTTTATTTTATGTGCAAGTTGTGGATTTATCTAACAACCATCTTTAATGATCAATAAAACTTTGTTAATTTCTGCTCCCTTGTATTTTTAGTACTTCTTTTAATACCAACAAAAGTACATGTTAAATGAAAAATGAAAAATCATGATAAACAAACATGAAACCTAACAAAATATAAAAAATGAATAACTATGTATTTTAATATTTTTGTCGAATGAACATAAGGCAACTAAAATGTTTTAGTAACAAAATTTTATGAGGTAATGTACTCAACAGGATACAGGGCAGGAAAAAAACAATTAGGACTGCAAACACACCAACAAGAACTACTCTCAGCTTGACTTCCTAACTGGAATCATGATTGTATTAAAGATGTCAAAGAATACTACTCAAACTTCTCAGGACCTCATGATCCAGCTCACCAGAAATAATACTTATTCAACATACAAAAAATTGGAGAAAAATTGCGTGGCTAGTAAACTTACATATCATAAATTTGTAACAACCTATTGAGGCGAAGACGCTGCACAGTATAATGATTTATCCGATGATCCGTTAACCTCTTTGAAGTTCCAAGAACAATGAACTCAGCTTTGTAGTGAAAATCACATTGTAAAATGGATGAGCCCCCACGTATATTAGTTCTGGTGTACAAAAAAATGGTCGAATCTTAACTTGGAGCTAGACTATATCAGCATCAGCAGCTGGTAGTGCACTCATTCGCAATGTCCTGCCATTTCCTGCAGCAAGAAACCGCACTAATGTTACATTTGGATTGAAGAAATAAAATTGGTGAATGAATAGAATAGAGAAGGGAATAGAATGGAGAGTGGAATGATTCATTCCATTCCTGACTGGAATGAGTCATTTCATGTCCTCCCTTAAGGAATAAAATTCACAAATTTGACAGAAATGGAAATGGTTCATTCTATTCCAACAGAACAACCAAAAATAATTTTTTTTTCATTTCATAAGAACGAGTCATTCCATCCCACCTTCATTTCTGCGATCCAAACATAACATTAAGGGCAGGGAAGGATCCATAACAGATTCAATCTTAAGAAAGTTGAAATCAAATGTACGCAACACTGCTTCAAGCTGTAGACAAACACGAGAACAATCCACCCCAACATAGAAACTGCCCAATAATTATTCATCCCATGGATCAAACCCCAAGCAACAGAATACCCAACAACAATTCCCGAAAAATGTCCAAGAAAAACAAGCTTGCGGAACAGCAGTCAAGCTCCAAAAATACTCTAGCTTGAATCTATTGATCACAATGTGATACGCTAGCTCTCAAAACTAACAATTCCGATAGCACTACCAATACAAGTGTGTAATGCAGATAAAACTTCATTCCTAAACCCTTGTGCTCTAATTGCTCTACAACTCCAAGGCTCCAAAGGGCGCTCATATTAAACGCAAGATGAAGAATGCTAATATGGGAAAATGGAGAAGTTATTATCCTCCAATAGTGCCCTTCAATGGCTTTTTCATAACTCAAACTCACATGTGCATACCCAATATTTTTCTTCTGAATATAGAGAACCAAATTGCACTACATATCCCTATAATACAAGTTGTAGCAGGTTTTTCCCATATCTCATATAAAAGTGATTTTCCCATTTCAACACAAATACACTCTATTTACAATGCTTCAAACTAGTATATTTGAACTGATTACTAAAACATGAAAAACAATGACAACTGCACAAGTTCAAATTCAATTTTTATCACAAAAATAATGCTCTACTCTTGTACCAAACACCACTTAGGCACTTAGCTAAAAACACAAACCCTTTTCAAGATCTTATCAGTACCTATAAATTAAGATAATTGTTGGAACTTATGGTTCATAACTAAAAAGTTCTCGAAAAAGGTCAAGTGCAGAGCGGAGCGGAGCGGAACGGAGTGAGGGAAGCAGTACGGTGTTATAAGGGCATTATGGGTATTCAGACTATAATGTGGATTAGGGCTAGATAAATACTCTTTATCGTATAATCCTATGTAACACACGGAAACATATCAATCAATAAAAAAATAGTCGTCGCTCCCGTGGACGTACCCAAGTTTTGGGGAACCACGTAAATTTCTGTGTTGATTCTTTACTGTCGTGTGTGTGTGTGTGATTCAAAGTCCTGCAAATTGGTATCAAAGGTTGGATTGAACACGCGAAGAACGATGGCTTCAAGTTCGTCAGTTACAAAGTTCGATGTGATGAAGTTCGACGGGACTGGGAATTTCGAACTATAGCAACAGAGGGTAAAAGATATGTTGGTGCAGCAGGGATTGGTGAAGGCATTCAAAAAGAAACCAGCGACCATGTCGGGTGATGACTGGGAAAACTCCAGATGAAGGCGGTGAGTACAATTCGTTTGTGTTTTGCAAACGAAGTTATGTATCACGTGATTGGTGATGAATCGTCGTCTGGTATCTGGACTAAGTTGGAATCCAGGTATATGTCAAAGTCATTGACAAATAAGTTGTTTCTGAAGCAAAAGTTGTTTGGGTTAAAGATGACCGAGGGTTCGGATCTTGTTCAACACATTCATACGTTCAATCAGATAATTAGCGATCTGCAAAGGATTGAGGTGAATCTCGTAGAAGAAGATCGGGCGTTGATGTTGTTGTGCTCTTTACCGAGTTCCATGGAGAATCTTGTTACAACCCTTCTATGGGGGATAGAGACTCTGAAATTGGAGGAAGTCACTTCTGCTCTACTAATGTTTAACCAGCAAAGGCAACAGACCGAGGGTGTTTTGGGTGAAGGGCTGGTGGTAAAAGGTGGAGAGCAACGTGGCAGAAAATCGGAAAGAGGAAAATCAAGGATGCACGGGATGCACGGGAAATCGAAGTCAAGGGGCAAGACTCCTAAGCCAAAGGGATTGAAGTGTTTCAGCTGTCACGAGACAAGGCACTTCAAGAAAGACTGTCCATACAAGAATAAAGATGAGAGAACATGGAAGAAAACAGAATCAACAAAAATTACAAACGTTGTGGAAGAATCATCAGAGGATAGTGATATGTTGTCAGTTTCAACAAACACAGACGTGGCAGACTCATGGATTTTGGATTCAGCATGTTCGTTCCATATGTCACCTAACAGAGAATGGTTCGACACATATAAGTCTGTGAATTGTGGTATAGTTTTAATGGGTAATAATGCTTCGTGCAACATCATTGGAATAGGCACAGTGAAGGTGAAGATGTTTGATGGTGTTGTGAGAACTCTGGCTGAGGTAAGGCATATTTCAGGTTTGAGGAAGAATCTAATTTCACTAGGAACTCTGGACTCTAATGGTTGTGAGTACAAAACAGGTGGTGGAGCCATGAGAGTGACAAAGGGTGCGCTAGTGATCATGAAAGGTTCTAAGGTTAGTGGGAATATCTATCGGTTGATAGTGATATAAGCATGAGGGGGTCAGAATTTTATGACATTTGTTCGACACGACCAACTCGATACAAACCAAAACATCATGCAATGGCGGAAACGAATTCTAGCTATATCATATGGCGTTCATCATGGAGAAGGATTCAACTAGCTTGGATCCATAATGGTTCGAGTATAGCAGTTTTGGGAATGGGTTCCAAGTGCGTGTGCAGCATAAACACCTTGCAAACAGATGTATCGGATCAGAAAATCAAAAGGAATCAGTTTGCTTGGAACAGGATGGCTCGCCCCGGCGAGGATTTCCCAGCCAAGTTTCTCGCCCCGGCGAGCTCTCGCCCCGGCGAGGATTTTCAAGCCAAATCTCTCGCCCCGGCGAGAAGCTCGCCCCGGCGAGAATTTTCAATGCATTTTTCTCGCCCCGGCGAGAACCCCCTGGAAGCAGTTTGTCATTTTTTGACTTTCTTGATTTTCGAACCTTCTTTCACCCAAAACATGATATCAGTATTTAGGATCAATTACATGTGTTCTGATTGCAACATTTCCAAATTTGTGTGCTTGTATTTCAAAAAGTGTGTGCTTCTAGAAGCTTCTAGTTTGTTTCTAAAACTAGTATAAATAGGTGCTATTGTAGACTTGAATCATCAATTAATATTCAGATTATCATCATTATTGTGAGATTATTCTCTTCTTGTGGTTCTTGAGAATTCCTAAGTATTCCTTAGTTTTCTTTGAGATTCATATTCGACTTATCATACAACCAATCATAGTTGTGTGTGGCGTCTTCTACCGCATCAATCGTCGATTGTACCAAGATTACCGCTTCCACATAAGCGAGGGGTCAAGGTGTCGTTGGTGTCCATCCTACGCAAACTTCATTTGCAAGCAATTGTACCAAGATTACCGTCTACGTATAGGCGAGGGGTTAAGGTGTTGCAAGCTACCCATCCTATCAACTTGTTAGAAACGATCCGGGCGACGACCACCTCACGCAAGCGTGCCGTGGAGTCTATCATTTGGTATCAAAGCTAAGTTTCCTATCAAGTTACTTATCTTTACTTTTATTGTTGAATTATAGTCAAAAAAAAAAAAAAAAAAAAAACTGCATAAAAAAAATATATATATATATATATATATATATATATTGCAGAAAATTGTTAGTGTTGATTGCTATCATTGGGATTGTTAACTGCAAGAATCATATTTGACGATTGGAAGTCTTGTGGAGAGTCGTACTTTCTATATTGTATTCTTGATAAGTTATTATTGGATTGTAATTAGAGAATTGAGGTAATATTTGTGAGAATTCAAAAAGAACCTATTAGTGAGAACTACGAGCGGGAAAAGGCAAGAGTAGTGAGATTACTAAAGGGTAAAAGCCATAAGTGTGATACACGAGCGTTTCATATTTGTATTACATTGTTTGAGCGAAACACGTGAGGGAGTGGGTGAGGAAATTTTCTTTATGTACTAACCTTGTTTTGCAGCAATCATGTATGGATATAAATGTGAAAATAATTATTGGCAAAAAGGATCTTTTCAAGGTAGAGCGAATCCCGAAGCTTATCTAAGTTGGGAGAAAGGAAAGGAGCAAGAGTTTAGCTTTCATGAATACTCCGAGCAAAAGAAGTTCAAACTTGCAGTCCTAGATTTGTCCGGTGATGCACGTACATGGTGGGCTCAATTTGAACGTGATAGGAGAAAATATGGAGAACCTCCGATCGATACATGGAAAGAGTTGAAACCCGTGATGAGAAGGCGGTATGCTCCAGTACAACCTAGCAAGAGGAATGAATATGTATCTCCAAGGCATAAAGAGCAACCTTCAAGGCGAGCCACTTGGGAAGATGAAAAGAGGGTTCAAAGGCATGAGGAGTCGCATCGGAAACAACCACGCGAAACTCCTAGAGCATATGTGAAACCAATATCATTCGAGGACATCATGAGAACATATAATGAGTTAAAGAATGATCATTTGAAACAACAAGTCACTCTTAAGGCACAAAAAGAGCAGGATCAGCCGAAGGAGGAAGACGATGGAATCGAGTATGCAGTCCAAGGAAAATTGTTAGGTTCCAATGAACATGATGAAGTTCATGAAAATTTAATGATTGTACAAAAGGATTGTAATCGAAAGAGAGAAAAAGAAAAGAATGAAAAGAATGAGAGAGA
The DNA here is from genome assembly GCA_034770075.1 of Aralia elata. Lineage (NCBI taxonomy): Eukaryota > Viridiplantae > Streptophyta > Magnoliopsida > Apiales > Araliaceae > Aralia > Aralia elata. The sequence continues at coordinate 19,290,467 of CM068384.1, forward strand.
AAATACTCGAGAGAAAAACAAACGAGAGAATGAGCAAAAAGAAAAAGAGAGAAAAATAAGTAGCTATGAAAAAGAGAGTGGAATTGAAAGAGAGTTGTATTTTGAAAAGCCAATGACTGTACATTCGTACAAGATGACACTTTTGGATACTAACCAAAATAACTCTGTTTTGTCTAGTTCTGTTGTTTCTCTTATACAGGTGAAGGATTATATACCTAACGCTATCATTCCATATCCGTCAGCTATTGGTGTTCTTGAGGAGACGAAGGAGTCACCGAGACAAGTTGGTGAGTTGATAGAGGAAGGTATAGTGGATGAGGTCATGAGTACAAGTGCTATTGATGAGATCATAATACCTAAGTGGGATGAGGCGTCGAGCATGTTTGTCGATTTTACATTGGTAAACAAGTATCGTTGTTATTTTCTTTACTTGGATAATATGTTTGATAACTTGCATCGTGCTTATATTTTATCTACATTGGATGATGATTGTGTGATACCTAATCAAATTAGCAAGATAGGTTGTGAAAAAGGGAAAATTGTGTTAACATGTAACTTGTATAGATGGATAGTTATTTCTGTTAGATTAACTGATGCATCTAGTGTTTTCATGAATTATCTAAAACATGTTTTGCATGCTTCCATTGGTAAATTTGTGATTAACTATTTTGAAGATAGAATTAATTTTGTCATAAATTATGGAGGATATTTGAACTTTGTTGAGTTAGTTTATGATCATGATATTTCTCCTCGTTTTCAAAACTCTAGTTTGCATAAAATTAGTTCTAAGCTTTCTTATCCATATGCCGAGTTAGGTTTTTATGCTAGTCAATCTTTGTTTGATTTTGTCATTAGAACAAATCATCATTGCATGAGCTACTAATCATTTGGTATTATTTCACCAAAGCAAACTTCATTGTGTGAAAAACTATCATTTGATGATATTCCTAGTTGTTTCGACATTTGTGGAGATTCCTTAGCATTTAGTGAGTTTGGATGTGACAATCATGTATATGCTAGTGAGTTTCCATCTTGTAAAATTGAAAGTGAACTTTCGATGCCATTGACATCATTGTGTGATCTTGAGTTTGCTATTGTCAATGGAAAGGGACAGATTGTTGGTGTTTTGAGGATTCGAGATGGGATCTTACGCTCCGAAGATAAAATCATGGTTTGTTGGGTAGATCCATTCGAACATTATATTGAGAGTCTACAGGGAAGTAATTTGAATTTTGAATTAGTGGACTATACATATGCATTTGAGTTTCTTGAGTTTTCCTTGATTATACAAAGGATTCATATTGATTGGTGTTATTTTGTGTTTAACCCAGGAATTCAAGATTGCTTACTTGAACAACGTGATGAGTTTCAACAATTCATATTTGATCCAGGATCGTTAAAAATGATGTATTTACAAAAACACGAGATCCTCAAATTGATTTTTGACCCAGGGATTCATAAATGTAAATTGATGGAATGTGAATTGTACTATGTGCCGATACTAGATCCAGGAGGAGACTATCAATTGGTATCATTTGTGTCTAATCCAGGAATTCGCGTGTATTTGCACATACGATGTGCAAGCTTACAAAGATGGGTATTTGACCCAGGTGAATTGAAATGGGTATTAGTGCGAATCACCATCACGACGAAGCATTTTCATCTAGGAATGCGTAAATGGGAATATATGCTTCAAAGGAAGATCTATACGATGATATTTGACTCAAAAAGGGACAAAACTTTTCAGATTTTTATTTGCATTTATCTTATAACATATGCATGTGTTTTCATAAGTTACAATTCAGTTGTTAACTTAGTATGTTTTGATGTAGAGTCCGATGTGTGGAACAATCCTTTTCGAGAGAGGGAAATGCTAGATTTGAGGACAAATCCTTGTGAAGAGGAGGGGGATGATATAAGCATGAGGGGGTCAGAATTTTATGACATTTGTTCGACACGACCAACTCGATACAAACCAAAACATCATGCAATGGCGGAAACGAATTCTAGCTATATCATATGGCGTTCATCATGGAGAAGGATTCAACTAGCTTGGATCCATAATGGTTCGAGTATAGCAGTTTTGGGAATGGGTTCCAAGTGCGTGTGCAGCATAAACACCTTGCAAACAGATGTATCGGATCAGAAAATCAAAAGGAATCAGTTTGCTTGGAACAGGATGGCTCGCCCCGGCGAGGATTTCCCAGCCAAGTTTCTCGCCCCGGCGAGCTCTCGCCCCGGCCCCGGCGAGGATTTTCAAGCCAAATCTCTCGCCCCGGCGAGAAGCTCGCCCCGGCGAGAATTTTTCAATGCATTTTTCTCGCCCCGGCGAGAACCCCCTGGAAGCAGTTTGTCATTTTTTGACTTTCTTGATTTTCGAACCTTCTTTCACCCAAAACATGATATCAGTCTTTAGGATCAATTACATGTGTTCTGATTGCAACATTTCCAAATTTGTGTGCTTGTATTTAAAAAGTGGTGTGTGCTTCTAGAAGCTTCTAGTTTGTTTCTAAAACTAGTATAAATAGGTGCTATTGTAGACTTGAATCATCAATTAATATTCAGATTATCATCATTATTGTGAGATTGTTCTCTTCTTGTGGTTCTTGAGAATTCCTAAGTATTCCTTAGTTTTCTTTGAGATTCATATTCGACTTATCATACAACCAATCATAGTTGTGTGTGGCGTCTTCTACCGCATCAATCGTCGATTGTACCAAGATTACCGCTTCAACATAAGCGAGGGGTCAAGGTGTCGTTGGTGTCCATCCTACGCAAACTTCATTTGCAAGCAATTGTACCAAGATTACCGTCTACATATAGGCGAGGGGTTAAGGTGTTGCAAGCTACCCATCCTATCAACTTGTTAGAAACGATCCGGGCGACGATCACCTCACGCAAGCGTGCCGTGGAGTCTATCAGATAGGGAGTACAGTTGTAGGTGGAGCTGCTGCTACTACAACTGATGATATTGATGATACTTCGTTGTGGCATATGGGAGAACGTGAGATGCTGGAATTACATAGAAGAAATCTATTGAAAGGGGTGAAATCGTGCAAGCTTGAATTCTGCAAGTTCTGTGTTTTAGGAAAACAATGTAAGGTGCATTTTAAGCGTGCGGTGAACAAAACAAAGGGAATACTTGACTATGTGCATTCTGATGTTTGAGGGCCAGTGAGGGTAACTTCAAAAGCGGGATCACTGTATTTCGTAACATTTATCGATGAGTTTTCAAGAAAGGTTTAGGTGTACTTCATGCGACATAAGTTTGAGGTTTTTAAGAAATTCAGGGTGTGGAAAGTTGAAGTGGAAAACCAAACAGGGAGACGAATTAAGTGCCTTAGATCAGATAATGGGACAGAGTACAGGTATGAGTCATTTGTGAAGTTTTGTGAGGAGCATGTGATTCAACGACACTGGACTGTTAGAAAGACACCACAGCAGAATGGGGTGGCAGAGAGAATGAACAGAACTATAGCAGAGGGGGCACGGTGCATTAGGTTGAATGCAGGGCTTTCGAAAGATTTCTGGGCAGAAGTAGTGAGCATGGCAGTTTTATATTATAAACAGGTCGCCGAGTACTGCTCTGGATAGTAAGGTAGCACAAGAGGTATGGACATGTAAAGATGAAGATTATTCAGGTATGAGAATATTTGGTTGTCCAGCCTATGTTCATATTCCCGGTGATGAGAGGTCAAAGCTTGATGCAAAGTCCAAACAGTGTATCTTTCTTGGGTATAAAAAAGGATTAAAAGGGTACAAGCTTTGGGATCCGAAATCGAAGAAAGTAGTGATTAGTAGGGATGTGGTTTTTGATGAAGCTTCCATGGTTAAGGCACATCAGGAAGTTCAGAAAACAGAGGTTGGGGGAGATACCAGCAACCAGCAGCAGGACGTACAGATTGAGTTGGAAAGTTGTGACACTGGCAATCCACCGCTAGTGGAACAGGATAATCAGCAGCAGTATGAGGAAAACATAGCCGCAAGGAGACCCAGACGCACTATCAAACCACTAGAGAAGTACATGTTTGATGATATAGTTGCATATGCTCTATCTACCACTAGTGGGGATCCGTCTACTTTTCAGGAGACCATTGTTAGTCCTGAAAGGGACAGATAGATGAAGGTCATGGTGGAGGAGATGGAGTCATTGAAGAAAAACAATACTTGTGAATTGACAGAATTGCCTGAAGGACAGAAACCAGTGGGGTGCAAGTGGGTATACAAGAAGAAAGAAGCTGTATCAGAAAAGGAAAGAGAAAGGTTCAAGGCTCGATTAGTTGCAAAGAGATATTCACAGAGGAAGGAAATTGACTATGATAAGGCATTTTCTGCGGTAGTGAGATATATTTTAATCAGGATTATATTAGCATTGGTGGCTAGCTATGATCTAGAGTTGGAGCAGTTTGATGTGAAGACGGCTTTTCTCCATGGTGATTTGGAAGAAGTTATATTCATGGAGCAGCCTGAGGGGTTCAAGCAGCCGGAGACTGAGCACATGGCTTGCAGGTTGAGGAAATCACTGTATGGGCTGAAACAGTCTCCAAGACAATGGTACAAGAAGTTTGAAACAGTCTCCAAGATAATGGCAAATATATGGCAAATCCAGGCAGAGAGCACTGGAAAGCAGTTAAGTGGGTATTCAGATACTTGCAGGGTACTGCAAATTATGAGATTATGTTTGTGAAGCCACATGATCAGATTTCAGTTGTGGGGTATTGTTGCCTATTTTCTTACTAGCACTTAACATGCAAGTATACGCGTTCGTTTATAGTATTTAGCAAGCAAGGATATCGTTCCCACGAGGAAATAAATTAATATCTATCAATTACCAAATTCAACTTAATTAATCCTATTTAAACTACGAATCTTGGTTTTAAGTTGAGAATTAAAAATGACAAAATTGACTAATAAATAATGTTCACAAGAATAAGTTGCAGATTTAATGAGTTAAGATTACAACTTCCCTTGGTATTTCATTTAAATCAATTCATTGTCTATTTAATTTAGATAATTAACATGAATCATTAACCCATAACTCTTTTCAGAATTCATACACTTCTTCCGAATGATACGTAAACAAATCATCATAAATCTAGCAATTAAGCAATAGAATTATAAAGAACACCCTAATCAACTAACTCACTATATTCCTATGTGAATCAAATTAATTAGGGTTTCTAAGCACAAATTCTTCAAATGGTTACAAATGACACGCAAGTATATTCTTATCCTACATGTTAATCATATTAACACTATTCAGATTATAAGAACAGATGTTATCATATCCAGATCTAAGTCTATATTCTATTTTCCAATTTTATATAGATTATCCTAATAATTGTTGGCCAAACAATTATTCAACAAGCACAGGATATAATAATTGATTCAATGAAAACTAATTTATATTAAATAAGAAGCATCAATTTAAAATTCATACCAAGTTCCGTTGCAATCTTAATTAAAAATTAGTTTATAGCAATAAAAGAGATCATCATCCAAATCATAAGTTTATACATCTCAAATAATTACAAGAATAAAAAATTTAGAGAAGAAAATAGAAGAAACCGTATGGTTGCTCTTAATCTTCTTCTTGATCTCCATCCCTTGCAATCTTTCTTTGTGTTTTCTTTTTCTGTCTCTGCAATTTCTTCTTTGTTACGTTCTGAAGTCTTCTCCCTTGTATATCAGTCAAAACCCTCGTTCCTATTTCTGATTGGCTTCCATTTCCTTCCTAACACAACCAAATTTGGACAACTTCTGAGCATGGGCGTACATACCCCCATTTTGTGAAGGATTTGGGCGTACGTACGCCGAGTCTAGCCACTGTAATTACAAAAATGCCATTTTTCTGATTTTAAATGATTTTTTAATTCTTCTCTTTCCCAAAATGACATAAGCATCCCTCCTGATCCATCCTGTAATAAATAAACATAAAAACAAGTAAATTGATCTTAAAAACACTTAAAGACAACAATAATTAAGATTTAACAATATCTAATTCGTAGGTATGAAACCCACTCATCAGGTATGTAGATGCGGATTATGCTGGAAGGTTGGATGATTTGAGATCTACAACAGGGTATGTGTTTACACTAGCAGGTGGACCGATGTGTTGAAGATCTATGGTACAATCTCTAGTAGTTCTATCTACTACTGAGTCTGAGTATATGGCATTGGCTGAGGCTGGGAAGGAAGCATTGTGGTTGAAGGGTTTTATGAATGAGTTGGGCATAGATCAAGGAGGAGTGCAACTGTATTGTGATAGTCAGAGTGCCATATATTTGGCAAAGCATCAGGTGTATCATGCAAGGACCAAGCATATCAGCACAAGGTTTCACAAAGTGAGAGAGTTGATTGCTATTGGTGATGTGATATTGGAAAAGGTGCACACTTCAGAGAATGCAACTGACATGTTGACAAAAATTGTGACCGCGGACAAGTTTAGGCATTGCTTGGACTTGGTTAATGTCTCTACATGCTAGAGAGGTGTATCCCCGGCCCCCCAAAACCAGTTAGAACAAGTGGCTTATCTTTTGAATAGACGAGGTTATTCGCCAAGGTGGAGGTTGTTGGAACTTATGGCTTATAACTAAGAAGTTCTCGAAAAAGGCCAAGTGCGGAGCGACCAAATGGAGCTTCGCGACGCACTGGTCTATCGGGTTTGGAGCAAAGGTTTTGAGGGGTTGTGGGGGGGGCGTAACCCCCCGTGGTATGATACAATGTTATAAGGGCATTAGGGGTATTCAGACTATAATATGGATTAGGGCTAGATAAATACTCTTTATTGTATAATCCTATGTAACACATAGGTGGGCATAGTTGAACATAGCATTTGCCGGAAAAGACGGGAGGAGCAATGGATCCCCTACTTTCACCTGCATAAAAAAAACTTCATGATGTTGAGGGAGTCAATTAATAAAAAAATAGTTGTCACTCCCGTGGACATACTCAAGTTTTGGGGAACCACGTAAATCTCTGTGTTGATTCTTTATTGTCGTGTGCGTGTGTGTAATTCAAAGTCCTACAATAATGAATATCAATAACTTAGTTAAAAACCCTTACTAAAATTCCTCATCACGAACAAAACATCAAACTGGGAATTGGGTTTTTGAACCGGATGACTTTCAATATATTGCTGAAGATTCCAACTTGCCACAATGAAACCCAAAAATCAAAACCTGTTCAACCATGACTTATAAGTTGGTTTGATCAACTTATAAGTCATTTTTTACTGTTAAGTATTTTGCACTTACTTAATTTTTAACTTATAAATTATTTTTGAGAAATAATAATTTTTTTATTTTAAAAAAAATAATTTATAAGTTATTTTAAATAAGTAAGTGAGACCAAATATAATAATTAATCTACTTTTCATCTTACATGATACATCAAATCTTGGCTACTTGCATTGTTGCTTATGATTTTCGTTGCTTATGATTTTCGTGGTCGGGACTGCCCAGTAGTGGAAATAGATAAGTGGAGTTACTTAAATACCCTTAGGTGGTGTTTCTAAGTAATTAAGATCTTAATGGTTAGTATATTTTAATAAATTAGATCATCTAAGTGAAATAACATTTGAACTTAAAAAGTTGTTTGATAACTAAAAAATGTAAAACATCTAAATGATATTATTTTACTATTTTAACCCTCTGAGTTGTTTAAAAATTTTATTTGATAATTTTAAATATGCAGTCTAATAAAAAAACGAGTGAATAATATTGCTCATGAATATGTTTATATAAAAATATTTATATACTCTAGTGAATAAATATTATACAAATCATCTAAAAAAAATAGCAACAATGTATAATATGATGACTATTACATTAAATATAAAAAAATATGTCAAGTTTAATAGAACAATAACATAATGAAATAGTTCAAGAGAAGAATTATATTTCTTCTGTTTCAAAATATAAGATCATTATTGACTTCATAAAGTTAATTTAAATATTTTCAAACTCATAATTGACATGAATTTCTTTGATTTTAGTTTATACAATGATGAATATTAAAAAATATCAAAAAAGTAATACTCGTTGTAAGATTTATTGTTTCATAATTTTTAATCATCTCAATTTTAAATTTAAAAATATTTTAAATTGATTTTTCAAAAATCAATAATGATCTTAAAATTTGGAATGGAGGGAGTACAATATTTATTAAGGCTATTTTTGTCCATATATTTAAATTTTTCATTAAGAAACGGCTCTTAATGATTTGAATTTATATTTTTCCCTTATCGATTAAGAAACGATAAGATGCAAACAAAATTTTACCAAACAATTTTACCCTCTTACCGAATCAGATGTGGAGTTGTTAAGAGATATTAAAAGATAAACAAACATCACCTTAGCCTTTGTATACCAGTACAACTGTACAAGTTGTCAGTAATTCTCTCTCACTTCAAACATATGAGAAATTTTGATTTTTTAAAATTAAAATGAATATATTTAATTTGACTAGTACAAATGTATAATTATGAATACTACAAATTATTTCAAAAAAAGTACTAATAAAAGAAACTAGCACATTGTGGCACACACATTGCTGTTTAAATTATTGGAGTAAAATAAGAATTTTATAAAATTTAGAAGATTGAATAGAAAAATAAAAAAACAAATAAAATATAAAAAGGACAAAATAGTAATATTCTAAAGTTGTAGGGACAAAAGAGAAAAAAAATTAAAAAAGACAAAATAATAATATAACTAAAGTTACAGGGGAAAAAGAGAAAAAAAACGTGACACAAAATTGTCAAACCATTCATGGAGGCTTTATAAATACTAGCTTTCTTACTCATGCAAAACACATGCATTAATTAATTTTTTTAAATTGATATAAATCTAGGAGTATTTCTTTATACAATGATGAATTTCATAAGTTTTTTATTCACAAAATTTGCAAGGTTAAAATAATTTCATTTTTTAATACAAAAATTGTAATACACTCAACTTGTATCAAAAAAATTACAAACCTCATAATTGAAATATTGTAAGCATACAATTTAACTCCACCATGGTTGTATCAAAATATAGAGTTATACTCCTATTTACATCCTATTAATTTATTACTAATAGTTCTCCTTTTTCTTTTTAAACTGAACACCAAAGGTATAAAAATATGACTTATTTTTATTAATGTTTTGAATTTAGTATTTTGAATACCTACATGAATATGAATATATATATATATATATATATATATATATATATATATACACACACACACTAATTAGTACATGGATGCATGAATCTTCCAGAAGGAATACATAGTCAGAACATCCATGAAAGATAATCTTTATAGCTTGCGACTTTTTATTTTTGACAAGTATGTAGCTCGTGAACTTGTTAGAGACTAATAAATGTAGAAGAAAGCTTGTTTCTGAATTTTAGAACCCATTTGCATTATAACATGAAATTCTTCATTAATTTTTGACGTTATAATGTGCGGGGAATAGGTTACATAAAGTTTGTACTTTATACTTGTCAACCTTCAACTCATATGAAGCAAAAATGGGTGCTAAATATACAAATAAGTATTAAATGCAACATTAAATGCATAAATTAGTACTAAAACTTGTATCAAAAGAGGCAGGTATCAAAGTTAAGTGTGATTTTATATATTTTAGCAGATACTCCTTCCGTCCCCAAAAGAATGAACAAATTACAATTTGAACACATATTAAAAAAATAAAAATAGAAGAAAATGAGTAAACAAATTCTAAATTTATCCTTAATAACCTCACATGATTATATAAAATAATAAGTATTTTTATTTTTTTACACTAATGGACTTCAATAAATAATTTTATTATCCTTTATTTTATGTACTTTATCTCATTTTTTAGAGAACAAAAAAATTTATACTTCTGATTATCTTTTTGGTAGCGAAAGGAGTTAATGAAAGCATAAAGGTCCTAGCGATGATATGGTAGCTCTTAAAACTTGAGCTCCACAAATTCTTAAGGATCGTATTTATATTCACTCTCACGATCCGCCTATGATTAATCGAGACTTAAAGTGTGATAAAACTTTTGTAAATTGTAGTCATAAATAAAAAAAGTTAAAATTGCTGATATTGGGTTCGTATGGACTTTTGTAGCATGGTATTGTACACGTTTATCGGTGCACACAAGTACTTATTTTTGACATATATGGAGGAATGGTAAGTTATGAAAATATTAATGGGATAATAAAAATAATTAATATCTCCATCAAATATTCTATAACGAGTCCAAACTCTAAGAACTCTTTTGTAATGCACCGCACAATTTTATTTCATTTCAAAATATAAGATCATTATTAATTTATAAAAATTAAAATAAAATATTTTTAAACTCAAAATTAACATGATTTTTTTACTTTTAGTCAATATAATAATAAATATTATAAACTATTTAAAAAATATTACTTATTGTAAAATTTATTGTTTCATAATTTTTAATAAATTATTTTAATTTTAAATTTAAAATATCTTATTTTGACTTTCATAAATTAATAATAATTTTATAATTTAGAATTTGGTGTAGTCTCTAAAAATAACGTTTGGACAGAGTTAGAAGGCTTGTAAGCCAATCGATAAAAGATATCTATCGGCCATTCTATTTATCTTATTCGAGTCTGCTTTTTGAAATAGGTAAGCATAATAAGACTATAGGTGAGCTAGACCCTTAAATATATATATATATATATATATATATATATATATAATGTCTGAAAGTAACGTTAGTGCCATTCATTATATGTATATAAATATGTATATGTATATCGGGGTGGGAAGTGTAATGTAAGGGAAAAGAATAGCATTTTAGTAATTTTTTAAAACAAAGGATTTCTTTTCCACTAGACCGTTAGAGGGAGAATATATAGGAAACTTACTTAACTAGGGGTACTAAAGTGTAAATTTACTATTTTTTATTGCAAATTTGCAGTTATATCTGGACCGTGCAAATTAGCTTTGATGGAATATACTCCTAGTAACATTTGTCGGCGTGAAACAGGCGATCAAAGCTCTAAAGGAGGGAGTGACTGACAGACAGATAACAAGCTAAAATGAGCCCTAAATTTTGAGATCTTTTCTCTCTCTTAACGAATTCTGAAGCTGAAATTTGAAGTAAGTAGCTCACATTTCATTTCAGATATATAAATATTTTTTGAAATTCGTTCAATTTCGTCATATTTGTGCTAAAATGTAGCTGTATTACTAGTAGCTCATCTGGATTGCTGAATTCATGCGTTCTTATGGTAGATTTTTGTCTTCGACTTGCAAAGTGCTTTAATTTTGCTGTTAAAGTTATCTAGTGAACGAATCTGTACTGTATTAAGCTTGAAATCGGTTTTAATCTATTGTATTTACTGGATTTCTGTTTATTGATTGTGATTGATTGATTTTTCTGTAAATTGAGCTGTAATAATGTTGTGTTCTACCGCAGGGAGCTGAAAGATTGGGTCTTTATCAAGATAACTGTATGTCCACCAGAAGGGATTTAGAGTTCTGGTGTGTCAGATGATTTACAGGAATTTTATTATGCTGCGACAATGGGCGTTTTTCATGCGAAATTCCAACGGCCACTGTTGTTGTACATTCTACTCCTTTACACTCTAGTGAGAAATACAGGAGCTCTCAGTCCTGACGGTATGATTATATTTTGGTGTTTGAGATTTCTTTTAACTTATTAGGGTGTAAAGTTGAATAAAAGAAAATCCATTTCTAAATGAGATCCGTTTTGGTGCTAATGAATATTATCTCAATCTGGTCAGATGCTTGTAATTTTACTAAATTTATGTTTTTCAAAAGTAAAATATCATATGACGGTTGCAATCATCTGACTGGGTTGGCTTGCCTTCTGACAGTACTTGCATCCTATGGTTAAAGTTAAAAGGTGGCCATGCTCAATTTCAAGATATTACAGCTCAAAATGTACTTATAAGTATTCTATTGTAGTGTTGCTGTAAAACTTTACTTTATGATAATGTAGGTCAAGCACTTGTTAACTTTAGGACGAATATTGTAAGTTCCGACGGTGTCCTTCTGCAGTGGAGACCTGAGGATCCTGACCCATGTGGGTGGAAAGGAGTAACATGCGATCCCAAATCCAAAAGAGTTACATCCTTGTGAGTTCTCAAATTAACCTCAAAAATGTGATCCTTCCTGATGATACTGTACTGATTGCTTGTACTTTATATGTTGTAAACTAAATTTGAAAAATATTTTCTTCGAAACTTAGGTTGGCATTACTGACATAGTTTTTAAATCTGATCTTTATAAGAACAATATTTTTTATTGTAAAGATTATGCACGGGATCCATGTGCACAAGAAGTATAAGAAAGGACTGGAAATCAACAAACTAGTTCCTGCCCAACCCAAAGAAATGCGAAAAATCACAATCAATCAGCCAACGCATGAACAAAATAACTATATTAACTCCATACTCCATAGTGTGAACTCCGACTAAAAAATACACCATCTGTGAAGAAGCAGGGTTTTCCTCAAGGGTGGAGACCTACCTAATGACGAGTTGGTGACAAGTAGCTTAAAAGTACCTCAGTCATTGAGGAGGTTACCATATAACTATTGTATCAATTGACACCTACGCATTGAAAACTATTATAACGAACTATAAAGCCAGTTTAATATATAATAATCAGATTATTTTCTTTCTCTCTCATATTCTGCAATCTGCATTGACAAGGATAACTAAAGGCAAATATAAAAAAGACATCTTTCAATAAAACAGTTGGGTATAACTTGCTAAAAATTTAGTATCAGGAATACAGGATGTGGTGCCAAATCCACTATTTCATAGTTAAGCATGCAAACAATTTGGGAATGACTCAATGATACATAATTTGATCTAAAAAGTTCTTAAAATCATTAGGACTTAGTCCAGTTACTAAACTGTTGAACTTGAGCTGATGCATTAAATTGATCCTAAAAGAATTAATTGACCAGTAACTTCCTAAAGGTTTTAAATAAATACATATTCGCCTTAATAGAAGTAATGATGGTTAGATAAAATACAACACTGATCCGTTTTTTTTGATGAACTTGGGTAACCTGTATAGAATGTTTGAAACCATGTTGAATACTAAAATTTTGTCTTTTTGTTGGTTTACTATGTTTTTATTTTCCTTCTGTGTATTCTAATTCTTCTGGTTTACATTATGCATGTACAATACATATTAGGTTTTTCCTGCCCAGTTTTATATTTTTAATTTAGTAGTAAAATTTAGAAATTTGTTATATTTTGCATATATGTGGAAATTCTAGAGAGGAATGCCTTTTATATGCACATTCAGTCATGTTATATATGCAAGTTTGAAGTTCCACTACTAATGGAGATTTTGTCTATCATTAGGAGTCTCTCTAATCACAAATTGAGTGGACCAATATCTTCAGACATTGGGAAGCTAGAGAACTTGCAGTTTCTGTATGTATCTGAAGAAGATTGCTTTTTTATCTTTTATTTATTCCTTCGTGGGGCGAGGGTGAGGAGGGAAGAGAATGGGACTGGGTGGGGTTAATGCATGTTTACATGGACAGAAGGGTAGCCGCTGGTATTGATGCTATCTCTATTATATAATGTTTTGTAGAGCTCTTTATGGCAACAACTTATATGGGAATATTCCTCCAGAGTTGGGGTACTGTACGAAATTGCAATCATTGTAAGTACAATATAGTTCTCCAGATAAGAAATTTTTATGCCTGTTTTCATTCATAGTTTGTCTTGGCAAAGTGCTTGTGGTGTCAAACTTACATTGTAACTGGATTCAGCAAATGAAAAGAATTATGCTTTTTGACAACAAATAATTGATCTAGCAATATGAAAATCTAATTATCTAGGTAGTCTATAGAAGATCTGCATCTTGGCTTAATACTCTTTGTTTTTCAACAAGTGTGATGTAATTATTGTAACCTTTTAAGAGGGACATGGGCTGTTTTGTGTTTTATCAGGATGAATTATTCATTTGGAAGACATACTTTGCATGTCTACATTTATACTTTGTCAAATTGGATGTCAGTTAGCCTGATCATTTAGTTTTCTATTTGAGTACATGAGGTAACTATGCTAGTGATAAAGGAAAGAGGAAGAAATAAAAGAAGAATGAAAATAGTACATTTTATAGTGATGAAGGAATTTTAAAACATGGATATTAGTCTTTTCGTTGGTGGGTTTGAGATTTGGTTGATTTGATGTTACGAAGAGATCCGCTTAATCGATGTTTTTAAATTCATTATACTGTTGATAAGCATCCACCATATTTGAGTCCAGGGTAATGAAGTTTGATTTTGAGGTTTAAAGAATGTTATCTGTTTGTCTCATTCACACATATACAATTATAAGCATTAGCTTTAAGGTTAAAAGCAGGTGGGCATGATTACGGCGATTCTCAATTTTTAACACCATTCTATTGGGATAAGTTGAGATTTATCAGCAAGACATTATTAATATCTCTTCTTTTGCAGATATTTGCAGGGTAACTACTTAAGTGGAGTACTTCCCTATGAATTGGGAAACCTCACAGAGCTTCTGAATCTGTAAGCTTTTTCAAATTGTGCTGGCTAAATTCTTTATTTTTTATAAGTTGCAGGCTGGATTTTTTTCATTAATATCAATAGGGTGACACATATCTATTATAGGAGGTTCTATAGAAACTTTTTTTCTCATTTCTGATTTGATAAGCTAAATATTTGATCTCTTTAGACTTTCATGCATGTTTTTGATAAGGATCTATTGGCGGTTGTTCTTAATGCCGTAGGAAAAGTGTGCCATGGGTATTCTCTTCTTTGGTGTAATTATACCATTAATTGCTCTTTCATGCATAGTTGTCACGGGCCTAGGCGACGACTAGGCTTCCCGGAGTTGGAGAAGGGCAAGGCAACGCCTTGGACGTCGAGCCGCCAAGGCTCACGCATTGGTAGCAGGCCCAAATTAAGTGATTAAGTTATTTTTTACCATGACTCATTATAACTCATTGACTTTTCCAATTACACAAGTAATTCAACCCACGACCCTAGCCTAACCCATGACCCTATCTTTTGAATGAGAGTAATGCTCGTGAGGGAGACGGAAATAACTTCATAGTTGATGATTTTGCTTGAGCTATGACTAGAGACAGTAGAGAGTGGAGACTTTTTCATAGTGTTAGTTATTATGTTTTGGGTTTTAGTGTATATAAATTTTATCGTGTAATATACTTTTGAAGTAAAATAAATAATGTATAAAGTGTACATTGTTAACGACTTGTTGCCATACGGATGCCATGGCAGGCGTCTTATCGCTTAGGCGTCCTGACGGTCAACTATTGTCGCGTCCCGCCTTGGCGACATGACAACTATGCTTTCATGTTGTAAAGAAAAAAATCTAATATTCCTACCTAATTGGTGAACTCTGTTTATTTGAAGAAAGATCCACATTCTCTCTTGCATTTTTTGATGTATAAAAATCTCCCCGTGACACCCTTGGAATTTTAAAATAACAAAAATAGATTGAAAAACTTTAAGAAAATATCTCAAAAAAGGAAGAGAAAAACAAAAAGTAGGGCCCTAGTTTTACACTCCCTTCGTTCTATGAATCTTTGTTGATTTTTTTTTCTTCCTATTTCGTCCTGAAGAGTAACCAGCACCAATTTAGTTAAGGTATCATATTCTAATAAATTTCTTTCCCTGATGAGATATGGCCCTTGTGCCAAACCTTAGTGTTGCATGCCAAGTTTTTTTTGGTTTTCTCTTGTACGCGTTTTTTTTTTTTTTTGGGGGGGGGGGGTTAAAGGAGGCTTTTGTTTGGTTAAATTAATTTTACTAAAGAAGATGTCCTTCTCTTGGATAACGTTCTGGACCACAACCTCACCATCTGTATGATGAGGTTGTTACTTGTTAGGCTTATACCTTCTTAATGGGACATTATTTGGTTATGTAACTTTATGTGTTTGAGGTCTATTTTTGCGATGTTCGCCAGGGCCTATGTGGGGCCTAGAGGGCCTTGCACCATGGTCTAATGCTCTAGTTTGTTGGTTTACATGTCCTGAACTTGGAGAAGTTACTAGACTTTGAAAACCAGGTGGAAAGTCGTTACTTACCCTAAGAGGAGAACATTCTTCATTCCCGACATCTTCAATGGTGATCACTCCAGTATTTGGTGTGTTTCTACTAGACGCCTTCACAATATAAATCTCCTTTATTTCCTGTAGCAACAATAGTAAAACATTTGTATTGGCTTCATCACTATTGGAAGTCTTTTATCGTCTTCCATCATATCTTGGAAAGCCTTGTTATTACTGGCTTCCATTTGAGTTTTCATAAGAGCCATCATTTATGTAAAGTAACAGAACTGCATTGATCATTAGTTATGCATGGTGAACGTTAGGCTCCTCGTCAGGTGCCTGGTATTCTTCTCCATGTATTCTCGTAAATGCCGTCGCAACAATCTGGACATCTACTCACTGGTCCCATTGAGCATGCCAAATCAGCATGGAGGGATAAAAATCACAAATTTTTATTACTAAATTCTGTGTACTTTATTATGATCATTGTTGTTAAATTATAATTCGTATTGTGTATCGAAATCCCTAAATCGTGAATCATATATATCGTACGATATAGAAAGACATCCAAAAACACAATAATTATATATATAAACATACAACGAACTCATTATGTTAACTTAAGTGTAATGTTACCTTATAAACAAACTTTAAATATTATAATTCTAGTTTGAAAAGTTTAAACTAAAGCTTAATTAATAATCAATATTAATGAGGGAGTTAGTGATGAGAGGAAAGATCATTTGGTTGAGTGGAAAACAGTGTCTTTCTAAGTAGGAGCAGGAGCAGGAGGGGGGTTTGGGGCTGGGTAATTTAGTCCTTAAGAATGTTGCTCTAGTCGGTAAATAGCTTTGGAGATTTTCTTTGGAACCTCATTTCCTTTGGCATAAAGTTATTAGGAGCAAGTTCTGTATGCATTTGAATGGGTGGGATACAAGGCCTGGCGTTTATGTTACTCATGCAAGTCTTTGAAAATTCATCTCCCGAAGCTATACTACTTTTATTTGTCGGAATGGTCATCGAATTCGATTTTGGGAGGATTCTTGGTTGGGAGATAATCACTTTTCTCTTGTTTTTAGTCTGCCGTATCGTATTTCTTTATTGCATGATACTCCCATTTCTAATTTCGTAAAGCGTGAAGGGAATTTCTTTTCTTGGGATTTTCATTTCTTTAGAAAACTCACTGATTTATCTTGCTTGATTATGTTCATTTATCCTCCTCTGATAAGCGCATTTGGACTTTAGATCTATCTGGTTCTTTTTTTTGTAAGAGTTATTTCTCTTTTTTGACTCGGTCTATTGTTCCTAATCCATTTCCATTGGCTTCATATATTTGGAAAGCTAAGGTCCCTTCTAAAGTCAAGGCTTTTGTGTGGTCTTTGGTTTTACAAAGATTGAATACTAATGATCTCTATCAAAATCGCATGCCTTACAAAGTTTTATCTCTGGGCATTTGTTTTATATGCAGGCAGAGTAATGAGACTCATGCTCATTTATTTTTGCATTGTCCCGTTGCTTGGGGCTTGTGGAGCTCTCTCTTTGGAGTGTTAGGAGGAGTGGGCATGTCTTGTCTCAGTCAAAGATACGTTGATAGTTCATTTTCGAGGATTTGGAAACAAGTGGGATGCCAAAATTTTATAGAAATGTGCTTCTTTTTTTTCCCTTCATTTTATGGGAAATTTAGAATGAGCGTAATGCTAGACTGTTTAGAGGAAGTTGTTCTTCTTTTAAGCTATTGAATACTTGAATGATAGGATTATTTTCCTTCCTTCTCTTTGGGCTTCTTCTATGGGGACCTTTAGAGGTATCTCTATGACTGATTTGTGTAGAGATTGGAGGGCTGCACTTTTTTAAGTGTTCTTTTTTATTTTTGTTTTTTAGTCCGTTGAGGGTGGACTTGTTATTCCCCCTTTTATTGCATCATTTCTTTGTATTAATAAAATTTCTTCTTTTATAAAAAAATCAATAATCAATATTGTTTAAGTAATATTTATTAAGGAAAAAGAGAAAACAATTGCCTATTTAACTTTTAAGTATAAACTTAATACGAAATTAAGCCCCAAAATTGGAAAGTGTGGAGTAAAAGACAATTCTAACACTATAGCCCTGTTTGTCTCAGTTTTTCCGTTCTTATCTTTTGATTCTAAGAAGCTGCTTTTGATTCTGATTCTTTAAAAGTTGTTAACTAGTGTTTGTTAAATTGATTATGCTTCTCCAAAAGTTGGAAAAGAGTGTTTGGCAAATAAGTTGATAAGCTAATAAGCTTATAAATCTTCTCCAAAAGTTGTGAAAGAGTGTTTGGCAAATAAGTTGATAAGCTAATAAGCTTATAAATCTTCTATTATATATTTAATTGTTTATAAACATATGTTAAAGTATAATTATTTATTAATATATATTAAAATATAATATATATCAATAAAGTAATATAAGTATATATACATTTACAAGTAATATATAATTATTAATTAATATATAACTATTTAAATATTACAATATTATATAATATATAACTATTTATTGTAGTGTATATTTTAATGTATATAAAAATATGATATAATAATAATATGATATAAATATTATTAAATTAATATGAATATTTATATTTAATATATATATATACACATATATATACTTATATACATAATATATATGATATAATAATATATTTATAATGAGTATATCATATACATTTAATAATATATAACATATATATAATATTATATTATATACAATATATATTTATAATATAACAATATATTCCTTATTACTAATATATATATATATATATATATATATATATATATATATATGAGTGAAGGGCATTCTCATGGTATTGTAATATTAAAGACATAGTTTTATAATTTTGCAATTGAAATTAAGGATATTTTGGTAAAAAGAAAATTTTATTTATTAAGAGTTGAGAAGTACCTCAAGAGGTAATTCTAGCTTTTAGCTTTTTTACGCATTAAGGTACTTGTACTCAGCTTCTAGCTTTTGAACTCAAAAACTACAACAAACACCACTCATGTAACTTTTCAGAAGTTAGAAGCTATTAAGAAAAAGCTGAAACAAACTGGGCTTTTAAGTATGAGACATGAAAAAAAAGAAAGTGAAAACAAAGTCTTTTGGAAATCCTAGAAAACATTTTAAAAATTATTGTATAGATCAAGTGAACAAACCGGGCTTTTAAGTATGAGACATGAAAAAAAAGAAAGTGAAAACAAAGTCTTTTGGAAATCCTAGAAAACATTTTAAAAATTATTGTATAGATCAAGTGAACACACATCTTCTAATGAGAAACAAGGCTTTAATGTGTTATTTTGACTCTTATAAGGTTCACCTCTAACTTAAAAATGTATCGTATCATAAGATACGACTCATTTTAATTTGCTAGCGATTTTGTATTGAATTGCTCCTCTATCGTATCGTAGTATGATTCGTATCGAGTATCGTAAGATTCTGATAACTATTTATGATCATAGTTTCTTGCCCATGTCTAAAACAGACGATATGATCCCTTGATTCTAAAAATGGCCAATGTAACCATAAAAAGTCTATTAGGACAACTAAAATGGGATAGAGTGAGTATCCATGTGTTTGGCTCAAAAGTCTGTCACATGTGAGGGGGCGTCTTGAGATACAGTGTCTCGCATTGAGCATTTAAGCCATTAGACTTCCTATACAATCCTAGGAGGCTACTCCACTATTGCCGATTGATTTTGAGTTGGTTGCTTTAACAATATTACAAAATTTTATTTGTCATAGTATTGCACTATTAATTTAGTCAGAACTCCTAATTTTGTAGGGATATCTCAAGCAATTCCCTCAGTGGAAGCATTCCTCCATCACTTGAGAAGTTGGACAAGCTCCAAGAATTGTAAGTATCCTAATTTTTTCAAGTTACGTGGTCTTCAGAGTTCAGTAATTCTTGTTGATGCTAACTTGTTTCCTCGTCTTATATGATATATGAAGCAATGTATCAACTAATTTTTTGGTTGGACCAATACCATCGGATGACATTCTTGACAAGTTCACAAGAGACTCGTAAGTACCAAATTCTGAATTCCTTTTTATAATACGTATAAGATATTAACAAGCTATAATGAATTCCTTTTGGATGCCTTACCTTACAGTTTTGTTGGAAATCGTGGTTTATGTGGGAAGCAAATCAATGTGACATGTAAAGACGATGCCGGAGGTCCATCAAACTCACATTCTGATTCAGGTAAATTTTCATATTATTATTTTCCCTGTACGGCCTTCTGATTAAAGTGTTTAGTCAATTCTATATCCTTTGTGAGGATCTGGACCTACATGGTGTTTCTGAAAATGGTGAAGAAAAGTGACCTGGTGTGTATAAACAAATGTTACCACACAAGTCATAATAAATGTAGTATAATATCAGCTTCTTATCTTAGTACCCCTTTGGGTTAAATAGACTACTCATTTTTCCAGAAGTACCTGTGTCCACAGGACACGACAGTGTCAGAGACTTCTTGGGACCCTGCGTCCATGCAATATAGTGACACTATCTCTTTTTGTTCTTTTAATATTTTTAATAAGCTACATGTCCCTTCAAAGTTCCCTATTTCCATGGAATTTCCAAGTTCTTCTAGCCACTTTAGTTTGTTAAATGTTAATATTCTTTTCTTTCCGCAGACAACTATGTATATTTGAATGATCATTCCATAACGTAACCTGGACGGGCAACATTTGTTGGGTACCCCCCCACCCCTTTAGTAGCAACCATACCAGTGGCTGTGGGTGCATATCGGCTTTTCTATTCTTATTAACTCTACTCTTTGCCTTTCATCTTAAACTAGTTTGGGCAGCGGAAAATGATCCAACATAACCATATGCAGGAAAGAAAAAGGGCAAGGAGAAAAATATACATATAAAAGAGATAAAAATAACAAAACGTAAAATAATAAATATCTCCATTAAGAATGCGGGAGGAAAAAACAATTGCTTTTTTGGTGTTAACACAATTTTGAAGCCTTATTATTTTTCCCTTTTTACCCTTTTCTTTTTATCTTTTTCATCAGCTGTTCTCCCTATCTTCTCTCCCATTAATGATCCAACATAACCATATGCAGGAAAGAAAAAGTGCAAGGAGAAAAATATACGTATAAAAGAGAAAAAAATAACAAAACGTAAAATAATAAATATATCCATTAATAATGCGGCAGTAAAAAACAACTGCTTTTTTGGTGTTAACACCATTTTGAAGCCTTTTTATTTTTTTCTTTTAATCTTTTTCATTAGCTGTTCTCCCTATCTTCTCTCCCATTATCTCTACTTTCTATTTTCTGTCCTAAATTCTCTGTATCTCCCCATCCTCAAATAAAGCTAACAACACAATTATTAATAATATATGATTTTTTTTTTTTGACAAAAAATTACAACAGATTATAATTTGAACTATTTTGTTACACAGTGTGTACGTGGATAACTAGTAAGAATAAAAATAGATGGAGATAAAGAAATAAAAACACAGCCATGTATAGAACATTCATACATACATATATATATAAAAAGCTAAATCAAAAAGGAAAATATGGCAAATAGACGAGGGAATACCTCCGACATTGGAGTTGCACTCTTGACTTATCTCCTATCGAGGCCATGATGTTCTCATTTATATTCTGCTAATTCAAGTATCTTTTTACTAACTTTCGCAATGTAATTTTCGGCCTACCTCTCCTTTCTTTTCTCTCTTTCTTTCTTTCTTTCTTTCTTTTTTTTTTTTTTAAAATCTTCTACATGATGCAAAACACCTCTTATGACATGCATTTATAGGCTGATGTTGAATATGACCAAACCATTTCAGCCTGTGTTTGCTTATCTTCTCCTTAATTGTGTTACCCCAATCTTATTTCTAATATCAGCATTTATGAGCTCTTTTCTATACTTGTTAAACGTGAATATAACAAATAGCAAATTTTCAAAGAGTGTATTTGGATTGGCTGTCAGTTTGGATTTGAAAATTTGGTGAAAGGACGAAAATGCAGTGTATTTGGATTAGTTGAGCTATACAATCAATTGCCTAGGAATTGAAACACTTTAATTTGGCTAAAAGTGTTTGTTAGCCTTGGTCATATTAAGGCCAATAACTAGTAGTCCAACACAATTGCACTTAATAAATCCAATGGGTCTAATATTGACGGTTAGGAAATCGTATTTCTTGGATGCTGGGGAGATCCATAGATCTGGATATCTATATCAGCAGAGTAAATGTATCACCTCCCCCAGAATCTTTGTCATATTGCAAATTTACAAGTTTACATATGGAGGCTTGAGCTGGCATTGCTTGTTTGTCTGTTTTTATTTGTTTATCTTTTAATCGAGAATATAATAATTATATTCCTCTAAGAAAATGTAATAAGGGAATATCAAATTTATTAACCAGTACAGTAGTAAGCCATGACACAGTTTTATAATTTGTATTCCTAAGCTGCTTCTTTGATGTTATTGTCATATTTCAGTAACTTAAATGGGAACGTGTTTTAGTACTATAATATCATATATATAAGTATCTAACAAACAGAATCCATTGTATGAGAAAAATATGTAAATATTATCGTCTCTCTATTTTTATTGGTTCTTATGCGAGCACGCGTTTTATCGTGTTCTTGACTTTGAGATATAGTATGACACCTTCCTGTATTTGCTACATACAAGTTGTAGCGGAAAATGTTAATTCTCATTAGCAAATCTGTACTTTTTGTAAATATTTTGTTTGCCACCGGTTAAATATGAACAAGCTCCTACACTTTCTTTATTCTTTATTTTAATTTATAGATTTTGTGTTTATTTTTTGTTTCATTTTTCCGTCCTTTTCCTCTTTTCCATCTAAATGCAGCTCAAAACCAAAACGGAAAGAAAAAAAATTCTGGGCGGCTACTTATTAGCGCATTTGCTACCGTTGGTGCACTACTTCTGGTGGCACTTATGTGTTTCTGGGGCTGCTTTCTTTACAAGAAATTTGGTAAAACAGATGGCAAAACTCTAGCAATGGACGTCAGTGGAGGTGCTTCTCTAGTAACTCTGAAAAATTTGTTATTTGTAAATATTTTCAAGTTAGTTGTCCTTTACGTCTCTGTACTTGTGAGCTTCTTGATTTCATCCATATCTCCTCTCACTCCCCCTTTTTGTTATCACTTCAGGTGCATCAATTGTGATGTTTCATGGAGACTTGCCATATACTTCAAAAGATATCATAAAGAAATTGGAAAATTTGAACGAGGAGCATATTATTGGTATTGGAGGCTTTGGAACCGTATACAAGCTTGCAATGGATGACGGTGATGTATTTGCCTTGAAAAGGATTCTGAAATTGAATGAAGGTTTTGATCGGTTTTTTGAGAGGGAGCTAGAAATTCTTGGAAGCATTAAGCATCGGTACCTAGTGAATCTGCGAGGATATTGCAATTCTCCAACATCGAAACTTTTGATATATGATTTCTTACCGGGTGGCAGTCTAGATGAAGCTCTCCATGGTAATAGTATCCCCTCCTCTGGGTCCACGTGCTATGTTTTATATAAGTTGGTACTTTTGGATACATGCTTGTGTGCATTATAACCAAAGCATTTTGCATGCTCCTGATTCTGACATCCTAGATGGAGCTTACAGGGATAGACATTCATATACTCTGTTCATCCAGTTTTCTCTGTTTCATTTTTGGATGTCCCAAATACAGTGACCCTCTTGAACATATTTATGTATAGTGTGGCATTTTGACTATTTCACCCTAATGTTTGAATTTCAATTTACTAAAATTATATTAAGGGTATAATGGGAAGCAGATATGAGGTCGATGTCTTCTCTTTTTACCACTGAGAACACATTGCATTTCTTGATGAGGGGGATGGTGAAACTTGAACCTTTAGCCATAGGTTTGGTTCCCTAGCCACTCATGCAAACCCATGTCTCGATATAAATTATATGTCAACAACTCTTTCTCTAAAATAATGTGCCAAGTGAACAAGGTCAACTAAATGAAATGGAGGGAGTAAATCCTTATTTTGGATACATGGTTATAGACCTCTGGAAACTGATTCAACCTCTATTTTTGAGTTATTCGTCTTTCTAAGCATTGTATATGTTTTCATATAATAATAGGTTAAATATAGTATGATCTACGGAGGGATTGGTGGTTTGTCCTTTACTCCATGTGGATGTATTTTTCCACTCATCTGTTGTTCTCTGTTTCTCTCTCTTCTTTCCAACAAAATTTATCCTTTCTATCTAAAACAAAAAAGAAATATGTAATGTCATCTTTCTAGTAAGGCAAAAACTCATCGTTAAAACTTGTGAATGAATTGCCTATTTAGGTCTGTATGTAACTTACATGTCATCTTGATGAGAAAAAGATGATGTTTGGGAGCTTAGAGGGCCGATCTTTTCTCCTCATCAAATGGAGATTATTTTTATATTATAAGGTTGAGCTGATTTTCTTAGATTTTCCATCTCTATAAGAAAAAGACTGTCTGGAAGTTTAAAGGGTCTTGTCAACTAAATCCTAATCAAATGGAGATTATTTTATGCTATGCAAGTTTGTGCGATTATATTAGATTTGATTGCCATGTTTGCTACAGAAGATATGTCATCATTTGACATCAAAATGGTGTACAGTACAGTTTACTTAGAATCTCAGATTACCTCACATAGTAGAAATATGAAAAGAATATAGAAAAATATTTAAGCAGACTTGAGCTAAAACCTTGTAGAATACTTGGCGAATTTTGATTCTCAGATACAAGTTTCTACTTTAAAGTAGTATTTCCTCTTCGTTATTTTGGAGTTTAGACTAATTCCTTGTCCAAGTTACTGCATCCATTCAGTCTTATTTATATGTGGCAAACAGTGATGTTTTCTGATGTCTTATACAGTAAGATCTGAGCAACTTGACTGGGATGCCCGGCTAAATATTATCATGGGAGCGGCAAAAGGGCTTGCATATTTGCATCATGATTGTTCCCCTCGAATTATTCATCGTGATATAAAGTCAAGCAACATATTGCTTGATGGGAATTTGGAGGCTCGAGTATCTGACTTTGGACTAGCAAAATTGTTGGAGGACGAGGAATCTCACATTACAACCATTGTTGCTGGAACTTTTGGTTATTTGGCTCCAGGTGTGAATGTAAATTACAAGTTGCATCCTATTCTTGGATTTGTCAAATCGTTGGGTCAAGCACATAACTCTTGATAGGTGGTTTACACCTGCTGTTGACCCCAAAGTCGGGATGGAGTCATGAAAAATGTCTTCTAAATTTATTGCAAAGTTCCTCTATACATTCAAAATGGTCAACGTAGTCTAGCAACATAATTTCCAATTAACCGTATCACCTAATGTAATGACAATCCACTCTTCCCCGAGGGGTGCGTGTGCATTTTTACATGTTTCTTAGTATATTCCCTTGCTATTTGATTTAAAAATTGTAGTTACTCTTTTGAAGTACTTCTGTGAGAGAAGTCTCCCTCAAGACTCAAGAGTGTTAGTTTTCTAAATCACTACCTAGAATAGTTGTTCTCTCTCAATCTTCATCATATAACATGTGTACCGAAAGATTGAGAATGTGGCAGTCTGAATTAGCTGTCTCTTAGTAGATTTACAGTTTTGGAAACATTCTGAAGGTTTAATTCCTTTCCTTTCACATTTGCAGAGTATATGCAGAGTGGTAGAGCAACAGAAAAGACTGATGTTTATAGTTTTGGGGTTCTTGTACTTGAAGTTCTGAGTGGAAAGAGGCCCACTGATGCATCATTCATTGAGAAGGGCCTCAACATCGTCGGATGGGTATGTTTCTTTCCTTTGACCTGTTTTCAGTTGTAGATCTTCTGTTCTTTTAAAATCCTTTCTGCTGAAAAATCAAATTTACTTTCAATTCAAGTTATCATGAACCGGACTAGCTTTTTGCATGGTGGCTTGTATACTGTTCCCATAGACGCCAAAAAAATGTCTCATGCCCCTGCGGCATGTTTTTGAATTATATCGGTTTTTGAATACCACTTTTGGTAATTGGACAATCTTTCATTTTTGCTGCATAATTTTTTCTATCTGATTTTTTTTTTCATTCCAGAAGTTAGGCTTCGTTTTACATCGGTTGTAGGACATCAAGTATTAGATACCTTGTTCACCAAATCCCACCCACTCCAACATTTAAAAATAACTGACAACCTGAAGATAGAACCATCTCTAAACCACCTTTCCAACTTGTACAATATTCTTAAAACTTCAATCCTAATTTTACAAGATATAATTGGTAATTATAAGTTTATCAGCAATCAAATTTGTAAAGAGAGAAATAAAACTAAATACTCCAGAGATCAGCGATAAGGACCTAAACCAGTTCAAGAGGAAGATGAATAAACCCATTATGCACGAGTCTAAAGTCTTTATGTTACTTATGACTTAAGAGCATATGTTGGGCTTATTAAGAAGAAATTTCAGGGATTGGACAAATCTCAAATTATTATTCCCACATTTCTTAAAAGAAGTTTAAGAAGATATCGACCAAAAATAAATAATTTAAGAAGATGGAAAAGCAACCCATTATTCGGAAATCGGAACCCTCAAATCACGGAAGTGTGTGAATTGAAATTTTGGGAGGTTTGAGGGAAGCTGATTCTTCAAGAAAAAAGGAATGGATCATCACACCGAGTGTTGAGAATTGCCACACAAGGAATAGATCATGAGAACAGTCTCAATGAGGAAGATGTAGGTGCAGTAGAGGTTGATGGTTGAGGAGGGAGATGAAGACAGGAAGCATCCAGATGCATAGGAAAGATAAAGGTGGAGCAGAGGGAGAAGTTAGAATGGCATAGGAGAAAATTGAAAAGGACAAAATAGTCACTTGATATTAGAAGTAATAAAGAGCTTCTGCTCTATCAAATTGCATTATTGCCCCCCTTAATTAATGGCTATCGAACATACTACTAAGATGCATTGATTCTAGATGCAAGGTTCAAAGGTTTTGTTTCTAGTTTTGAATGAAATAGTTTTCTCGAAATGTTGTGCTGGTCAGATAAAAGTGAAGACATTCAGCACTACTCTTTAGGACACTTGTATAGCTGCAGTTAATTATCTGATTGTAAATACCTTGAAACTTGAGTTTCTAATTGTCTGTCATTGGACCCATATGCATTCAATTAATGTGTCATAATCTTAACTATGCAACTGTAGTTGATCCATCAATGAAACCAATGACACTTTTCCCCCCTTCTTTCAGTTGAATTTTCTGGTCACTGAGAGTAGGCAACGGGAGATTGTTGATCAACACTGTGAAGGCGTGCAGGCAGAAAGCCTTGATGCTCTGATTTCGGTTGCCATCCAGTGCGTTTCTTCAAACCCAGAGGATCGGCCCACTATGCACAGGGTGGTTCAAGTACTTGAATCAGAGGTTATGACCCCATGTCCAAGTGACTTCTATGATTCCAGTTCTGATTGAAATCCCTCAGGAGACATTGAAGATGAAGTCATGTTTTAATATTATGCAATTGCCGCCTCTTGCTCGATAGTGTAGAAGAGACTCAAAGCTGGAATGGGGCACAGAATCTGCAAACTCAAGTTCCGTTTTTATTTATTCATTCTTTATGCAGATTTGTAACCGTTAGAACTTAGTAGATCCCTCATTTGTCTGTGCCCATTCTAGTATCAGAGCAATCAGTTTGCAATTGATCGAGACTTGGGGTCCCTTTTCTTGCTTCTGGTGCCCTCATTTTGCATGGTTCTGAGCAGGCTTTTGTTTTGCCGCGTGAATCAAATTTTCGCTCATGGTATGGGAAATACTCTTGGCTCTTTCTCATTCTCCTTTGTTTTCCCTTTTTTCTTTCCCTCGGCATCATCTTCTTCTCATTTTTCACCGAAAATAAAGTGTATATGACTTAACCTTTGGCAAAGGGTCCTTGTGTTTGTGCCATTTATGTAAAATATGATTCCATCACATTATCGCACTCAAATATGTAATTGTACCACCATTGACATGCAATTTACACTATTTTTTCATGTAAATATCTTGGCATTGACAATTTCTAGCCAATTCATCTGATATTTTTAGCTGTGTATATTGCTTTTTTTCCTGTTCTGTTCTAACGAGAGATCAAAGTGCAGCGCCGTGTACTGACCCAAAAAGTCGAACTTTCCAGTTTCCACATGGAGGTACCATGCGAGGGAGGACCTTCATCAAAGTAGTCAATTTAAGATATGAGCTACACCTGGTTTGTTAAGGCCACAACTGCTAAAGAATATTCTTAGTTCATCATTTTCTTCCTCTTAATGATTTGAAAACCGGACAGTTTGTTGAACCGGTTGGACCGGGAACCGGTCATACGTCCACAGATATAGACATATATCTTCCGGTCTGGAGGTGTCTAGTCAAACCAGTTCGATCAAAAAGTAGATTGAACGGCTTGATCATCGAGACATATCGTACCGTTGGTTCAATTGGTAGAACAAATTGACCAAGTGAAATTGCTTTTTAAATTATATTTTAAAAACCAATTTTTTTTTAATTTATTAAGACTAATTACTTTTATTATATTGGACCATAACTTTATTATATTTTAATTTATCAAAAAAGAGATTTTTAACATTTTATTAACTAGTAAAATATATTTATGTATTTAAAATGTCATTAGCTCGATAACGGTTTGACAATTGGTCGATTATTATCCAATAATTTTGTCGGTCCGAAAACAACGTTTTTAAAATAGATGATGTTCATTACATACAATTATAAATTGCGGAGGTTAAATACTAGTATCCCTATGTCTGTAGTTGATTACTTAGTAGGGAACAACAAACGTTCAATTAAGTATTCTTCTCACTACGTAATGTGACATTGTATTCTTAGCTACTGCTACTGTTTTTGCTTTTTAGAATCATTTCCTAAAAATAGTCATAATATTTGTTCGGGTCGGAATGGAATAATGTACTTCGGATTTGAACAACTGAATTCCACTGCCAATAATTATGAGGATGATATTGAGATTGGAAACTATGGAGTGCATTTATCATTTTTTTTAAACATATATCAAAAACGGGTTGAAGTTTGTATTATTTTTAGAATAATACTATGTGATGCATTAACTGTACACAAAAAGTTATATATAAAGAGTAGGACTCATGTATTGTTTACTAATGAAAATGTGTAAAACATCTAATCGTAGGTCACCCTTCCTATTTTCTCTCATTTTTAATGAGCTTTGCTATGCGTACAAACCCACGCACAAACCCATGCACAAACCAATGTAAAAAATGGTGGGTCCCACCATTTTTTACATTGGTTTGTGCATGGGTTTGTGCATTTGGTTTGTACGTATAGCATAAGTGTTTTTTAATACCGTTTGTGCACAATTTTTGTGTATAATTTGTGTCCCTAACATTACTCATATTTTAAGGTAGACTTCTGATATTACTAAGAAAAAAAATAATGTTGTCAGAGTAAATATACGTTAGTGACGTTTTTATAATTGTCATAGCAACACCACTTAACATACACTTATTGTTTTGACAATATTATTTTTAGCCTGACAACACTAACTTTATTTTAAGTATATTAATATGAACTAGCTTGAATTTGTCTATATTAACCAAAGGAAAGTACACCTATGCTTGTTAAAACATCAGTTCACTGTTCACAGTTTGGTTGTCCAAATCGTGACATGCCAAACCTGAAACCCCTACGCGGTTTCTACCAGAGCTTCATGCCTATAATTTCATCATTTTTGTGTGTTTGTGTACAAGAATTTTGGGCCAGAAAACAACAACTCTTTTTTCAATTTGTCACAACAGGACAGACATTATACAAGGATAGGTATCCACAACCAACTGATAGATTATGTCTAACCACTTGCTTTGAATGATTGCAACTTTGTGACCCTTGAGTTTTGCAGACCATCCAGATTGATATTAAATAAATTAGTCCATTTCAAAATTAGATATAAATTTTCATCGTTGTTTGTTCATTCTAAAATTAAAGATATATTTTTTATTTTAAATTATAAAGGAGCAGTAAGTAACGCGTTATTATTTCTTTGTTAGTTGATTTAGTACTATCATGACCTAATAATTTTTTTTTTTAAAATCATAAATTTATAAATGTATTTTTAATTTTGAAAATAAGAGGATTTGTTTTTCTCTTGGGTAAAGCATACAGGTCATCAAAAATGGTATAATGTCTCCTTGAAGTATTGTTGTCCGCTAATACTTGTAAAGTAGATTTACAGCCACATTTTATTTGACCCCACAAAAGCTGTGATTTTTCAACCATAATATTGCATTTGATATGCAAAATCTAAACCCTTATCTTCACTGCCTCAACTTTCTTTGATTCTCCTCCAATCACTTTGCTTTCTCTAGTTTCACTTATTCTTGATTTTCTTTTTTGTGAAGCTGGTTCTGGGTTTTTCCCATTTATTCTTCTTTCATCATTTCTCATAATCTTTCTTCACTTTCTTTATCAAATTAAAGGAATATCTGTGGGTTTGTGACATCTCCTAGTTTCTATCAAAGGTTTGGATTCTTAGAAGATATTTTAGAAAAAAGTTTTATAGTGAAGAAAAGATTTATTCGTTTTTTGTTAAATCCTTGTGGGTATCCCCTGAATCTTGAAAAAATTCTCTATCTGTTCAATTTTTCCTCAGAAAAAAAAGAAGAAAATTTACCCAAGAAGGGGAGGAATCAATAAAAAGGGAGATGAAAATTCAGTGTGATGTATGTGAGAAAGCTCCAGCAACTGTGATTTGCTGTGCAGATGAGGCAGCATTGTGTGCTAAATGTGATACTGAAGTTCATGCAGCAAATAAGCTTGCAAGCAAGCACCAGAGGCTGCTTCTTCAATCTCTTTCCAACAAGCTCCCTAGTTGTGATATATGCCAGGTAATAAACTCTTCTTCCCTCTGTATTTTTTCAAATAATTTTTTATTTCATATTTGAGCTATTTCTCTCTGAAGTGTGAGTGGTGAGTGCATTATTGTTTGGATTTAGAATTTCCAGATACTCTTGTTGACCATGACTTAGCATACTGCGTATTGATAGTTACGTACCCAAATATAGTTCTCTTAGATATTGATACGTACACAAAGTATTTTTCATTAATGACTTATAGTTGCACAAATTTCAATATTCAAACATAGTATTAGATGCTCAAGCATCATACTTAAACTAAATTATTTATCGAACAATCAACTTGTTAATGCAAACAAATTTGAAGGAAATAATGAAACAATAAGAAATTAAGAAGGTACACCATAATGAAGACTTATGTGAGCTTTACGCATCCTTTTCAATGCGAGAGTGATTGGATTACTACTTTTGATGCAAACAAAGTAGAACGAAGTAATAAGACTCTAAACAACCTCTTTGTTTGTAAATTTGAAAGAAATAATTAACCAATAAGTAGGTATACTTTAATTAAGTCTTGTGTGAGTTATACGCATCGTTTTGAATACAAGAGTGATATGATTGCTCCTTTTGATGCTAAACAAAGTAGAACGAAGTACTAAGACTTTAAATCACCTCTTTCTTTGCAAACTTGAAAGAAATAAAGAAACAATAAGAAAGTATTGAAGACTTGTGTGAGTTGTACGCATAGGATTGATTGATTGATCCTATCGATGCTAAATAAAGTAGAACGAAGTAATATGACTCTAAATCGCCTGTTTGTTGCAAATTTCTATAAAACTTATTTTTATTACATTTATATTCTAATAGAATTTTTGACTATAAAAACTCCTATAAAGCTATATCCTAACATACCATGTACCCGTTCCAGTTCTATAAACCGAAGCGAATCGCGTTTCAGGTTACATCGGGTGAATTTAGCTACTTCAAAGTGTTACCAGTACATTAATGCTTTGCAGAACAAAATGAAACTTGACAAGAAACTGAATTTAAATTGAAGAGTGAAGACACTAAAAAAGGAAACTTTGGCTCTCAATGTGTATTAAGAAAATTACAAGTCATTGTGCTATGCACGAATAGAAAAATAAAAATTTTAGTGTATCATTCTAATGGATCAAAACCAGTTGCAATGAATTCTGATGCCTTTTTCTAGGTTCTTACTCTGGTTGTTTCTCATAGTATCTCCATTTTCATTTTCATTTAGGAGAAACCCGCTTTCATATTCTGTGTAGAAGACAGAGCTATGTTCTGTCAAGATTGTGATGAACCAATCCATTCGGCTGGTAGCCTAGCTGCAAACCACCAGCGATTTCTAGCCACCGGAATCCGAGTTGCTCTAAGTTCAAAATCCTCCAAGAAGAGTGAGAAATCCCATCAGGAGCCACCGCCATCCAGTAAGAATACACAACAAATATCGATGAAAACACCCACACAGGAAGCTTCTGGTTTCACCTCACCATCATGGGCTGTTGATGACTTGCTACACTTCTCAGATTTTGATTCCTCTGACAAGGTAAAAATACAATTAACGAATTAAATCTTGATTCCTTTCATTTATTAGATTTTCTCATGCATGTCAATTGTACCATTTTTTAAGGAAACCAAAAAGAATGGAGCTTGGTGATCTAGAAAAAAAATCAAGTCCTGTAATATTTATGGTTAAAAGGTGATAAGCAACTAAGCTAGAACTTATAAATGCTAATGCTACATGTCACTTTTGTTTTCTTTTTTGTGATTCCTATAAATATTTGGAAAGTTTTTGTGCAAGAGAGGAAAAAAGGAGCGAAAAAACCATTCCTTTCAGTTTTTAGTTCCTAGTTTTTGTTCCTTGCAAGTCTATGTAGCAATCAGATTGTTAATGTCATTGCCCAATTTGTGCAGAAAGAACAACTTGGATTTGGAGAGCATGATTGGTTCTCAGACATTGGTCTTTTTGGTGAACAAGTTTCTCAGGAGACCGCGGCAGCAGCTGAAGTTCCCCAGCTTCCAGTATGTCAGTCGAGCAATACCACCTCATACAGACCAACCAAGTACTACATGCCTTACAAGAAGCCTAGACTCGAAATCCCAGATGACGACGATGAGCATTTCACAGTGCCTGATCTTGGTTGAACCTCGACATCTCAAAACTCTGGTACAAGTACATCTTAGGATGTCATGGACTATACATCCTTGCATAGACTGACATATCTGTGTATATATTTATATATGCATGCATATAGTGAGCTAAACATGATACGTTGCATCTATATAAAGTTTAGCATAAGGGTTTATTATTCTGTTCTAAAGTAATATTTTTGCTCTACTCTTTCGAGTGCATCAATTTGTTCAATTAATAAAAATATGATATTGGAAACCCTTGTCTTGAATGGCACCTGACCGTGCTCTTTAAATTTGTTATTTGAGAACCCTAGTCTTGTCTTGAATTTGTTCCTCGTTTGGTGTGTCTTCATGCTTGAAGGGTCCCTAGTAAGTGCATCATTTGCACTTATGAAATGTTTGAGGGATTTAAACCTAATATCAATTTCTGTTGGCATTACATTTTTTCCTCCTTGGGCTAAAAGGGTTATCTAGACAAGTTTATATAAATACAAAATGTGTTCCGAAATTAAGAAGATTGTGGATGAAAATTGGTTGAAAAGCTGCAAAATAGAGATGAGGTTATCTAACTCATAGGCACCTTCCACATTTCCAAACTAATTTCAAGAATCCATTTTGCATGCCTCTACAAAGTCATTTTCCTAACATCTTCTCGAGTTCAAAATGCACATATAAAAGAGCTTCTAACCAGTTAGTACTAGAACCACAGTTTGCTTATCTTCCCTTAAATCCAATGGCCAAATCCATACCATCCATATTCTCTCTCTTTTTAAACACAATCACTTCAATCATACTATTTACTCTGTTTCTAAGTTCTGCTCATTCAAAAACTCTAGAATCAGAAGTTGATGTTCTTCGAGCCATCACACTTGCAATTGATCCCATCTCAATCACCCGCTTTTCCTTCCTCCATACTTGGAATTTCGACTTAGATCCATGCGAGAGCACAGGGGGAAACTTTCTTGGAATTGTATGCACTATTCCTCAAGACAATTCAAGCAGCCAAATAACAGCCATTGATCTTGAAGGAGATCGATACGAGGGGTTTCTCACACCAGCAATAGGGAACCTAACAGAGCTCACCATACTTAACCTGAGAAAGAATCAGTTCCGAGGGCCAATTCCACCAACCATTTCCAGGTTAACTAAGCTCACTAGCCTTCTCATATCAGGTAATTTCTTCAGTGGCAGCATCCCTCCTAGAATCAATAGGCTCAAAAAGCTCGAAAACATAGATTTGTCACAAAACATGCTTTCAGGCTCAATCCCTGCCTCGATTTCTGGATTTCGAAGCTTGACCCATTTGGCTTTATCAAACAATGAATTCATAGGTAGTATCCCTGACCTAAATGGATTATGGCAGCTACACACATTAGACCTTAGCAAGAACCAGCTTTACGGAAACTTTCCCCTTCTTCCTCAAAACTTAAGAACATTACTCCTAGGCCATAACTTGCTTTCTGGGCACATTTCATCTATAAAACGCCTCGAAAATCTCGAATCACTAGACCTTAGTGACAACAGATTTTCAGGCACTATAGATGAAGAAATCCTCACATTACCCATGTTGAGATCCATTAATGTTTCTTCGAATCGCTTCACATCAATGGAAGTGATGAAATTCTCTGACAGTGAATCACAGCTTCAAGTACTTGACATGCATGGGAACCAATTGCATGGCCATTTGCCTGTGAACTTGTTTACATACAATAACTTGACATCAGTGAATCTTGGGCATAACTTGTTTTCGGGTCGAATTCCATTGGTATATGGGGAAAGGCTGGGAAATAATTGGAGAAACTTGTTCTTGGATTATAACTTTCTGGAGGGAGATTTGCCCGCAGAGTTTAGTAGTGCGGTGAATTTCAGGGGTAGCCTTGCACATAACTGCCTTAACTGTCCCCGGAGTGTAGAGGCCTGTCGTGGTGGGCAAAGGCCAGCTTCAGAATGCGTTGAGCAGATCTAATGGTGGTGGTAGTGATTTTGTTCTTTTGTTTGGCTTTACTATAAACTTTAGTTGCTTAATGTTTTACATAGTTTTAGTATGGGGTAGCAAGATGTTTTCCAGGAACCTGAATGTAAAAATTGGTTCTCTAATGAATAAAAATAAGAAATTGGTGAACTAAAAGCATGATTTTTTTTTAACGATAAGAAAATAATTGTATTACAAACACATTATAAAGGAAGCGAACCAATAGCTGAAAACATTAATACAACAGAATCAGAGTACTTCCAAGTTCCCAACTTTGTGAGAATTTGAAGTAGCTGGTTCGTTTGATGAATTAAGAGTTTTAAAAATGGACGGAAAAGAAAAGACGAGGAAGAAAAATACAAGTTATCTATCTAATTCTTGTCACTTTTCTTGTCTACAGATTTGGATAGAAA
Organism: Aralia elata; assembly: GCA_034770075.1. Classification (NCBI taxonomy): domain Eukaryota; kingdom Viridiplantae; phylum Streptophyta; class Magnoliopsida; order Apiales; family Araliaceae; genus Aralia; species Aralia elata. The sequence continues at coordinate 19,325,914 of CM068384.1, forward strand.
ATTAAATAAAATAAGCATATCACTTATAATCCCTATTATACTCTCTAATTACAAATACAACAAAATCAATAAAATAAATATAGGAGTCTAAATATATAATTAATCATGGAATAGAAGAATTAGAGCATCCTCAACAAACAAAAAGTACTAGTACTAACAGCATCTTGAAGATGATGGCTTCATGTTACCGACAAATGGTGTAACCTTTTGCATTGAATTATTAACAACTTTAAACACACTTTCATCATTGCAAGCATAGAATAATAAAAAAAAACAAAGATAAATATTTGAAACCCCACTTTGTTTATTTGGATCCCATGCAAAAATTCCTATTGAAATCTAAAAAAACTTAAACCAGTGAAAAAGTGAAAAGGATCCAAAAAGGTCTGTCTATTAGACATTAAGAAGTGCTTGGACATCGGATTCTGTAGGCAGAGCAGGGATTGCTCCTTTCTTGGTGGTTGTTATGGCTCCACAAGCACATGCATATCTAACTACTTCCTTCAACTTTGCTTCATCCTGCAATTTAACCATCCGCCAAACATAAGATATTGCGTAAAATATATATATATATATATATATATATATATTGTAATAATAGAAAGGAAGACATAATAATGAAGAAACTGATATTTCTGCGTAAAGAAGAAAAAAATTAAAAATCCACATGAGTCTTTTTCACATAGATGTGGGATCCGCTCACTATTTTCACATTAGTGATGAAATATTAATAATAATTTTAGTAGGAGTAGTTACCTCGATAATGGATTGGTCCTTGACCATCTTACATAGGAGGGCACCGATGAAAGAGTCTCCGGCACCAGTTGTATCAACTGTATTGACGTGGAACGCAGGGACGTATCCTTGGAAATTCTGGCATTGCCAAAACAGGGTACAACCATTAGGAGGAATATAGGTTCAAATTTCCAAAGACAAGAAGAGCTTAATACCCCAAAACTCCTAGCTTTTTGTAAGTAGTTTCATACTCACCTAATTATAAAAAATTGAATTGTTGGGGGCTGGTATACACATTAACCTACTAATGTTTCTTTAATAATTAAAAACTTAAAAACCTTCTTCTAAAATGCTCACCCTCCTAACTCCTGCTAGTATGATAAACTAGAAGCTGTAATTTTCACAAAGAAATGTACTCTCTTTTTTCCACAGGGTTTCTTCGGACAAGATTGTGAAGCTACTTGTGAAAGAGAACCTCATAGAATAATAATACTCCCTCCTTTCAAAATTAGAGCTACATTTTTATAATGGATATTTAAGGAAAAAAATTATTTTTCCAAATAGGTTAACTAAAAACGTATGGCATATTAGGAATTTTATGTCCAATTTAAAATATGAAATTAGAAATGAAAATAGGAGTATGTTTTTGTGGAAATAATAATAATCCCTTGATTAATGAGATCTGGGATTACCACATGCATGATGCATCACTATTACTACTTGTAGAAGCACAAGTAAAAAAAAAAAGTCTCAATTATATATGTTTCTTGAGGTCCATATATATATATATATATATATATATATATATATATATATATATATAGCCCATGGATCATCATATTTCCAACTCTCCAAAGTGGGTTATTGGAACCCTATAATATGCCAACTCTCAAATAGGGTTGTTGGGACCCTATAATATGATTTAGCAAGGTATATATATACATACAAATAGTAGAAACAATAAGAAACATAGCATATGTCCATTTGAAATGAATGATACTGTCCTTTTTCCCTGCCTTATAGGAATTCTAAAAAATCAAAACATGTCATATTGGTCTATATAGTTGAGATTACAGTGTGCCACTATTAAAAGAACTTGAAAATAAAACCAAGCTAATTGAGAATATAAGTTGAGTGCCTTTTAGTTTGCATAAATAATTCATCTATTAAGAGAAGAATAATAATACCTTAGTGTAATAATTACAGCCTTTGTCTCCAAGGGTGACCAGAAGAAGCTTCAAGTTAGGGTGCCACAGGGACAAGGCGGACTCGTCGCTAACTTCCTTACCAGTGAGGAATTCCAGCTCATTGTCGGCGACCTTGATGACATCAGCCTTCTCCCAAATGCTCATGATCTTCTCACGTGCCTCCTCAGCCGAGGGCCACAGTGGTAGCCGGAGGTTGGGATCGTATGAGAGCAGGGCACCGGCTTCTTTTGCCACCTCCATCGCCTTCAGATGTGCTGATCTGCATGGCTCTACAATCAAACTAATTGATCCGTAATGGAAAACTTTGGCCTGCAATTAATCAACAATATATATATAGACCAAATTCATCAATAGATAAATAAATTAGAGTATCTTTTGATGATTTTTATACAAAATAAAAAAGAAACAGCCTTAGATAGAATATACTTTGAAAGAAAAAAGTCTCATTTATACATTACAATATAGACCTTAATATTTTAATTTTTACAATATCATAATTTATTTCAATTTTTTTTTTTGTTGTAAAATTGTCCCCTTTGAGTAAGTAGTGTGCATATTAGCTTATATATTAAAATATATTCACTCCAAATTGAGGGATCCTCAGCACTCAGACTATTTTGCCCCCTTAAATCCACATAATTGACTAAAATTGATAAGAAGTGATATATAGTATTATAAAAAATTGAAACTACGACATTATAAAGGCATTTATCAATTTAGTCGACAATTTTACCATTTGTCCTACAAGACAAATGTAATATGTCAAAAAAATATTACAATTGTATATTGAAACACATTAGCATCTATATTACAATTCAGATCAGGATAATTGTAATATGGAAAAAATACTGAATAAATTAACAAAAATATATGTCAATTTTAATTACTTTGAATTATCGAATCAATATATTTGTATAGGAGGACTGGTAAATAAATGGCGCTCGGAAGCAAGAACGTAAAGTTTATATAGAGAGATTTGATGAGCACGTACAGATTTAATAAGTTCCAGATTCAACTCATCGGGAGTCAACAACATATCAGCGCTGGGATTCCTGTAAAACATAAACTCACGTTCCCCGTCGTCGCGTAACGTCACGAACGCCAAGGCAGTGCGGGCGCCCTTATCAAAGTTAATCCCGTCACCAGATACGCCGTTCTCCTTGAGGATTCCCGCGAGCATGTACCCGAACTCGTCCTCCCCGAGCTTCCCGATGAATGCCGCGCTCCCGCCGAGCCTCGCGATGGCTATCGCCACGTTCGCCGGAGCGCCTCCGGGTGCCTTGATGAACCCCGGCGCATCCGCCAGCGCCACGCCGGAGACCGTCGGGACGAAGTCGATCAGCATCTCACCGAAGCTCACGATCAAATCACCGGCAGGGGAAGCTGCATTACTACCCATGATGATGCTATTAGTTTTAGAGAGAGAGAGAGAAAATATATACGTATATAGTAAATCTATAGATAGAGAGAGAAAGCTAATAGACAGTGAGAGAATTAGGGGGTGTTGGAAGGGGTTTATATAGGTAAAGTTAGGAGAGAGAAAGTAGGATTAGGAACAAATCCCAATAAATTATCTAAAACTAAGCCAATTATCTTTTCCTTTATCCATTCCTAATAGGCTAATACACTCTTGTTCTAAAAGGAGTTCATATCTCAAGGGGAAACGTTTCTTTCCTAGTGCGAAATGCAGTAGGAAATTGTAATACTTATAGGCCGTGTTTGGCGCATGGGAATTTGGACTTGGGAATGGGCATCTCATTCATATCAATGTTTGGAATCATTTTATCAAATTTATCTATTTGGAATGTTTCTCCTGAGAGTACATGATACCTATTTAATGTGGGAATTCAAAACCCACCATAACGTATGATAATATTCTCATGAGTCATACCCATTGCTAAAAGGAATTTCTTAACATGTGTCCTTAAGGCACATGCTAAACACACAATTTAAGAGTATATTCTTTTGAACTGTGTGTATATTCCTTTGCTTTCTGCATTTGCACTAAATTTAAGAGAATATGCACACAGTTCAAGAAAATATACTCTTGAACTGTGTGCTTAGCATGTGCCCTTAGGGCACATGTTAAGAAGACCCAAATACTCTATTTGTTCCATATTATTTGATCATTATTGACTTTTTAAAATTAACTTAAAAGTTTTTAAACTCAAAATTAATATAGATTCTTTTAATTTTAATTAATACAATAATGAATATTGTAAACTATATAAAAAGTATTACTCATTATAAGTTTATCGATCATTTTATAATTTTTAATTAGTTATCTCAATTTTAAACTAAAAATATCTTAAATTGACTTTCAAAAATTAACAAAAACAAAAGAAGTATTTATTATGTATTTTAGCAAGGGTCCTCTTAACATGTTAACACATTAATTAACATCTTAAGAAGTATTTATTATGAATTAGGGGGTGTTGAATGGGTTTAATATAAAAATAAAAATAAGTTAACACATTAAAACTAAAACTCAAAAATTCATATTTTTATAATTAATTTCTACTAAAAAATGAAAATATTTCTTTAGAGGGACTTAATTATTCCAATTGAATCCAATAAAAGGAAAGAACAATATTTCTTTGGAGGGACTTAATTTTTTAAGGACTTGAATTATTGTTCTTGTTTTATTGGATTCACATGAAATAATTAAATACTTACAAAATTAAAGATTGTATTTTTTTTTTGAATTTTTAGTTTCATTTTTTAGGGAGAAACTAATTATAAAAATATGTATTTTTGAATTCTAGTTTTGATGTGTTAATTTATTTTTATTTTTATATTTGATATTAATTGCTAAATTTTGTATATAAAGATTGAATGAAATTAATTATAAATTTTTTTATTTTAAATTATGCTATTGTTAAAAAGGAATAAAAGGAAAAAAACTAAAAACAACTCAAAAATTTTATGTTGGCATTTTATTTTTCTTTTTAATGTCATGTCATTACCTTTCACACCTACAAAAGATAAAATTATTCACATACAAAATTGTACAAGGACAATTTTGAAATAAAAATTATATAAGGACTAAATGAAACTGTAACATTCGAGATAATTCAATCTATATAAATAAAGTTTATAAATATATATTTAAATTTTTATGAGATAATTTGTATTAAAAAAAAATTAAGATGCTATCAATAAAAATGGGTACAAAAATTGTTCAGTACATGAGATTTAGGAAGGAAGCAATCATGAAATGGAGATAAAAATCAAGTTGGCAATATTCCTCTCTATTTATTTAATTATCAAGCTAGTACTATATATATATATATATATATATATATATATATATATATATATATATATATATAGACTCACTGCCTAAGTACTCAAGCTAGTAATATATATATATATAGTTGTAAGTCTAGATATATAGATATAACTAACTTTATGAATACTTAGGCAGTGAGTCTATATATATATATATATATATATATATATATATATATATATATATATATATATATATATATATATATATATATATATATATAAGTCGTATATAAATACCCATTATGTTCGTTAAAGGAACAAGAACAAGGCTAGAAATGTGAGTACAAAAAGAGAGAGGGAGAGAAGAAAAAAAAAGGGTCACAATCATACATTCGGAGAGTAAGGAGAAAGTGAGGAAAATAGGAAATAATAAACAAAAAAAACAGGCAAGTTTCCTAACTTACACAAACTTTGTATATTGTGCAAGTTCTCTCATTTTAAGCAAGTTCCTAACTTGTGCAAATTTATTATTGTAACGCCCCCGAAACCAGAGTCTTACCTTGAACCCGATTCCGGTGCGTCACAACACTACCCATACAACATAGGCTTACTACATTAATGCAATTACAATAATATTACAACATATCCTCATCTAATCCCAGGCACGAAGACATTAAATAATACATTTATGATCAAGGTTAAATGAATACCATGATCATTTACAAAATCTCCTATGTGAACGCAAGGTTCAGATTCTAACTTTATTCAATCCCTAAATATTCGAAAAGATATTCAACAATTATGTATTCGCTATAAAAATGTCCTTTATACATCATCGCACATATATCTCGCCCATAATTCGGGTTAGTATCTTTCCAACAAATAACTCGTTCAATATTATTATCCATCAACCATTTATTTAATCCAATAAATAGTACTCTAGCGATATTTCTCGAAACCGCCAAATTAGCTTATACGAACACTTTCATACATACCAATCATCGCCTACACATAATCTAGGTCATAATATAACCTTTAAACGCTTAACACATAATATTATTAATAAAAGTCTATTTTATTCAATAATATCCATAAGCTCGAATTACCAAGCTACCCACGGCTCGCGATCGTTACAATTATTAACTAGTAACTCATTCATTCTGAATCTATGTATATATTTTACATTTATATATATACATATTAAGCTCACCAAATAGATAACATAAATATATATATAACACATATATATTCAAACTCGAATCATAATAAAAATTATTCTATATTAAATTCTTATTATAATTATTCTCCAAAATTCGGATTGTCACATCATTCACTCCTTATAAGAATTTCGTCCTCGGAATCACAAATATCAAACCTCTCTTACTCGGTTTGCGTAAACCTTCTTTCAAAATTTTGTCGTTGAATTATTTCAACGCATTACAATATCATAGGTTTTACATCGCCTATTTAATCCACTTCCTTAACAGATTTTTGTAGGTTTTATTCTATAACATTTATCAACTCAATCATACTCTGAGTATTATCCTATGTTTAACCCATCAAAACTAAGTTTTCAATCTAACCTTCACACTATCCTCTTTCAAGGATTCACTTAAAATTGTCGCATTCTACGACTACTTTTCCCTGGGAAAATTACCCTTCCCACAATCAGTTTCCCGAATAATAGGAACCTTCAACAATTGTTTAATAATTGTGAAGTAACTTGAACAAATAGGAAATAAAATATTCCTTAAAATTTTTTTATATTATGCTGAGGGGCCATAAAGACCATGAACATAGAGGTTAAATGGTGTTACTACTCATACCGATTTCAATTAAGAAAAAGGTAATCTACCTCTGCTAGGGGCCATAAAGACCATGAACATAGAGGTTAAAGGGTGTTACTACCCATACCGATTTCAATTAAGAAAAAGGTAATCTACATCCGTACGCCATGTGATCAGCCTTTTGTACTCTAACGTTGTGCACAACATTCTAGTCAAACGACTATATGCGTTTGTTTGACCACCATAGGGTCAGTCGGGATTTTTTCGACATCAAATACCCCAATAATAGGGTTGTTCACCTCAGCTTACTACAAAATTCCTTACCAAAATAATTTGGTTTGGCATAAATTCTCAAATAATACTTGAATCTCATAAACACATTGCAACATTCGTCTAGCCGAATCAAATAGCTTAAACTTTTATTCACAATTCGGACATCAATCGAATTATTTTAGCCAACTCAATTGGCATACTTTTTCATACTTTAAAGGAAAAAAATCATTTTATGACGTCATGATACCGCACTGTTTCTACAGTCTGTTGAGGATTCCGTCATTTTGTGACTTTGTCATACTACATCATACCATAGTGAGTTGACGATTCTATGATCACATCCAACACTAGGTTAATCTGCATTGATGACTCCATCATTTGTCATTCTACACCAGGTTTCATGATGCATTGACGACATAAAATATATTTTGATATTTTTAAATCATCTTTGTCTAGCCGAAATTATTAGCATAGACATATGAATAATGGTACTTTTTAAAAATCCTTAGTTCAGAAATCTGGCCCCATACATTTTTCAAAGACACAAAAGTGCAAATATCAGCACGAAGTCAATAAATTTCGAAATCTAGCATAGTTAGAAGATTTGGAATATCCATGTCTACTCATCAACTTCAATTTCTCTTCAATGCATCATTACTTAATAATTCTATCTATTTCTAACATCACCAATGCTCATCATTTTGAGAATTCACATTCTCGCTCCACAACTTTCCTATAACCCAATATAGTTCATTAACTTACCACACATTATGAGTTCAGGAACTTGCCATAATAATATGAGTTTAGGAACTTATCCTAGCAATACGTAGTCCAAGAACAAATCAAGGACTGTCCATACGCTGAGGGGCTCAAAACATACCATATGATTATGAGTCACAAACTTACCATAAGTATGAGTTTCAAGAACTCGCACCTAATCTTAAACTATCAAATATAGATATGAGAAAAGAATCACCTTCTCGTCATACGTATAGCGATAGCGCGATACCAGGTTCCAACGATTATCAATATAGGAAGCTAAGTGATTGTCGAACCCATCACAATCCCCTGCATATACAAGGAATCGATCAACTCGACCACTAATCAAATAGGAAACTAATCGGTTGTTACACCAAACACAAATTCCCCGCCCATACAAGAAATTGTTCAACTCAACCACTATACCGATATAGGAAGCTAAGTGGTTCTCAAACCAAACACGAATTCCCCGCCCATACAGGAAATTATACAACTCAGCCACTAACATGAGTCCTCAATTGAAATCACCCCCTAGCTTACTCGTTGCTCAACAAGAATTTAATTCGTGTGTCATCATCCATAACTCTTTCCGAGTTTTACTCGTACTATCTCATAGTACCATCTATCTATAGCATTGAGTTAAAATTTTTAATCATTCAATTGATCATCTATCATTCTATGACTTAATCCAATCACATCGTGATCTTACTCTACAATCGTTTTACATTACGATCTTCCTTATCCTACGATCGTTTCATCCTACGATCTTCTATACTCTTCTCTCTAATCATAATATATGATTTTATTGCATTTTTGTCTTATAGACCTCGTCTATTTACCAACACTTGTCATCTCTATTACTGGAGTCAGGTAACTCCTAATTCTCATCTTTTATAACGCATCAAGATTCTTCTTTGAATCATCTCATATATATCTCAACTCTTACTATGAATTTTTCTAAATTCGTTTACTATCAATTAAACTCTACTTGAGTTTTATCTCTTCACTATCTTCATCATTATCATCTTCCTTCACTACGGTTATAGCCTAAGGTACTCTTACCTAGAGTTTATAACCTATAAGCTCTGATACCAACTGTAACGCCTCCGAAATCGGGGTAGCAACTGTAACGCCCCCGAAACCGGGGTCTTACCTTGAACCCGATTCCGGCGCGTCATGGTACTACCCATACAACATAGGCTTACTACATTAATGCAATTACAATAATATTACAACATATCCTCATCTAATCCCAGGCACGAAGACATTAAATAATACACTTATGATCAAGGTTAAATGAATACCATGATCATTTACAAAATCTCCTATGTGAACGCAAGGTTCAGATTCTAACTTTATTCAATCCCTAAATATTCGAAAAGATATTCAACAATTATGTATTCGCTATAAAAATGTCCTTTATACATCATCGCACATATATCTCGCCCATAATTCGGGTTAGTATCTTTCCAACAAATAACTCGTTCAATATTATTATCCATCAACCATTTATTTAATCCAATAAATAGTACTCTAGCGATATTTCTCGAAACCGCCAAATTAGCTTATACGAACACTTTCATACATACCAATCATCGCCTACACATAATCTAGGTCATAATATAACCTTTAAACGCTTAACACATAATATTATTAATAAAAGTCTATTTTATTCAATAATATCCATAAGCTCGAATTACCAAGCTACCCACGGCTCGCGATCGTTATAATTATTAACTAGTAACTCATTCATTCTGAATCTATGTATATATTTTACATTTATATATATACATATTAAGCTCACCAAATAGATAACATAAATATATATATAACACATATATATTCAAACTCGAATCATAATAAGAATTATTCTATATTAAATTCTTATTATAATTATTCTCGAAAATCCGGATTGTCACAATTATTCTGTGCAAGTTTCTGAATTATTGTAAGCTTTCCTAACTTGTACAAGTTTATTCTTCTGTACAAGTTTCTTAAGCATCTATTTGATTTCGATAAAAGTTTCCTGAATTTTGAATATTTCGTTCAAGTTAATTGTTAACTTGCGATATTAAATTTCAGAATATATTTACAAAAATTGTTGAACTCTAAATTATTTTAAATATTCCTGATTTATTTGTAGACAAAGTCATTATTTCGGCTTACTCTAAAAGTAAGAAATTATATCATCTATCCTCCAAACCAATTGTTTTGGGCGAAATCTTAGACTGAGTTGAACAACCCTATTTTATAAAGGGGATATTATTGTCAAAAAATTCGACTTATGGAGATAGTGTTGTGCATAACATAGGGTACGATATGTTGATCCCCTAAAGTGCCTGTAGAGATGGAGAGTCAGCAATTTATATAATTGTGGGACATTTATGTTCTTGGTCCTTATGACCACTCAATTCAGAAAAGAAAATTTATATGATGCTCGTCAATTTAAATTTGTTCATTATTGTATTAATCATTATTTCTCATTTATTATTCTGATTTAATTTGCATTCAATTATTTAATTTCTTTATCGTTCAGTTCTTGATATATTATATACTTGCTAAGCAAATTAGTTGCTTACTCTTTCGTCAAATTTTCATATTTTCAGCTAAGTCTGAGGAACCTGAAGGATCGGGTGTAAAAGATAAAGGGAAGGGTAAAACCAACAAAGAAGAATAAATAATTAATTTTGTATTGTTTAATTAAATAATTAACAAGGTAGTATTGTAGAACTATTGTATTAGTTCATATTGTGTAAGAAAGATCTGAGTTGTATTATTTGTACTTGATGTAAATCAGTGAATGTGTAATAATATATAATAAACTTTGAATAAGTGGATAGTGACCACCATACCTGTAGTAGCAAGTACTCAAGTATGAGAGCGTCACAGAAACTAAAGGAAGAGTGCAAGGACTAAAGGAGTTGTTTTGCCCAATCTTATATATTAATAATGTCTTTCGCAATTGTAACTTTACAAATAAAATAAATTTGGTAATAAATAGGAGGTGGGTATCATTTATTGTTTTTTGTATTAAGAATTATAAATATTACAAAAAATATAAGTAAATTTTTGAAAGTAGAGATACGTTTTAACTTTTAAAATAAATTTATAAAATTTAAAATTTTAATTTAATGTGAAAATTTTTAAGTTTTTAAAGAATCGAGGTAATTAATAATATTTTAATATAAAAAATATATTTATCGAACTTTGAAGTGGAATGCAAGCAATGAAAAATAAAGTGTCCGTGTTTTATCATCGTCATGTACTAGTGTTTAAAAAATAATAACTCAACATTGCATTACAGAAAGGTGCACAATTACATTAAAAGATAAAATACATATATAATTATTTATTCATAAAACACAATATATGCCTTTGTTTTAAAAAATGAGAGTAAATTTTATTTTAGAAATTTACGAATATTAAAGATATATTTAGAAAAAAATGGAGTATTTGCTTTATACACATACAAGTTTACGTGTCTCTTAATATAAGGTAGTTTTAATTGGTAATACAGTAAAATATTAATATAACTATTAATAATTTTTTAAAATAATAGGACACATAAATTTATGTGTTTAGAATACATACTTTCTTACTCTCTCTCTCTCTATATATATACACACACATATATACACACACATTAGTTTAGTTTAGTAATCACAGTGTGATAACAAAATTATGATATATTTTAAAATTTACAAATCATGTATTTGAAACTTTCCAATAGAAAGAAGTTAGTATCATATAGAAACTAAATTGGATAAAAAGTCTACATTCAAGTGATATAATCATATTCAACCACCACGGCTACCTCCTTTTACCTCCCACTAGCACTCTTACGTCTCAGGCATACACGCGTTGTGTGTAATTTGTACTTTGTTATTAATTTTAAAATTTTAAAATTTTGAGAATTAAATAGTTAAATACTTAAATTTAAAAATTAAATAAGAAACTAAATAAAATTGAAGTTATAAGAATAAAATGAGAATTATATAAAAGTTGAAGGGTATTTTAGGAAGCCAAAAAGGCTTCAAAATTTGTTAACACAAACTCTTTCTTCGACTTTATATATTAGATTAGGATAATGCTAAAAATCTCAAATTTTTAATTACATAACATTGAATATTTTAATTATACTTTATGACATAGTCAATTACATAAAATATACCCGATTAATATAATAATGATATAATATTTAAAATATTTTTTGAAACAAAAAATTTAAGACCTCTAGCATTAACGTCATTACCCATTGATTATATCCAATTCCAAACCTGCAAATCATCAATTAAACATTTACAAAAAAATTCCAAATTCCAAACCTGCAATCATCAATAAACATTTATAAATATTAATGTTTACACGACAGTTCAGCAATATTTATTAACAATAAAAGACAATATATATTATCTTAAACTCTCTATAAACTCAATTTTTTGATTATCAATTCCATTAGATAGTTTTTTTTTTTTGGAATGTAATTCCATTAGATAGTTTATTTAGTTTTAATGTAGTAATATATAATGATGTACACAATATCCTTAAATTAGTCATTTCATTCTATATTAATATCTAATTTATTATAAATTTAATTTAATTTATCATAACTACAAAATTATGACGATAATTTTGAAGACGTATGTCACTTCAAACTATTATTTTGAACAATAAGTATTCTTTTGAATAAAATAAATTGACAAATGAGATATTTTTTTGGTAGAGTATTTTGTTAACATAGAAGAAGTTTGATCCAAATGAGAATCGGGTAAGTCCGAAAATAATAAAACAACTAATTCCGTCCTACATTAGGTGAAATAAACCATTAAAAAAAAGGTCTGAGAAGCAAACTACTCTCTCCGTTTCATATTATAAGATCAGTATTGATTTTTTAAAAATTAATTTAAGATATTTTTAAATTTAAAATTGACATAAATTTAATTAGTTTATGTTAATATAATTATTAATATCATAAACTACCTAAAAAGTAATACTATTTATAAGATTTTATAGTTTTATAAATTTAAATAAATTATTTCAATTTTAAATTTAAAAATATTTAAAATTGACTTTTAAAATGTTAATATTGGTCATATAATTTGGAATAGAGGGAGTATTTTTTTTTAATTTTTAATTTTATTTTTTCTGTTCAAAGAAACAAACTGGTTTAATTGGCCTACAAATTAAGCAAACTTTTTTTATTTTTTTATTTTTTTATTTGTTTTATTTTTAATTCTCACGTCCCGATTTTCAGCAACCATGACGCCTGCATAGTTCAAGGCCTTTTTATAAAATCTGATTCTCCTCGTAAATACAGTTGATCCAGGAAAGAATCCATGGCTTCATTGTATTTGGTCTGTTTATACTCTGTCTTTGTATCAAATTTTACATCCATACAATTCACAAAAAAAAAAAAAAACTCACTTGTGGCATAGTGTTCTTGACCCTAAAGGCTATGACGAATATGTTTGGAATTACTTAAAAAATGTGATTAGTAATTCTGATTATTACTTCGGTTTATAATCAGTTTTAAAAAAGTAATTTTATTTGATAAAGAAAAAAACACTTAAATTAGTAAATGTAAAAAATGTTTGGTATACAAATATTTGCTAATCACATATTTCAAGTATAAATTATTAAAAAGGAATGTTTTATAAAGTAAAAATGAGTAATCGATGGAATTATTAAAATAAATAAGGATAAATTAGTAATATACTTGGTTAAACCTGATTATTAGATTTGACAAATAATCAGAAACTCTAAATCGGAGCTTCTGATTATTTCTATAAAAAGTGATTATAAACAGTTTTAAAATCAAATTACTAAACACTTTTTGCTTCGTAAAACTGATTATAATCATCTTTAATTGCTTGTAAGCGTTCCTAACATCTTTGAAGACATTTATCAAGAAACACAATACCTTCGGCCCTCCACATAAATTAGTCCGGTACACGTATATGCACGTATATAAAAATTAACACTGATTTTGTTTTCAAATGAACTATTATTTCATTTCTTATGGTCCCGCTATAAGACGCGGTCTTTAAGACTAACATGTAAAGCAAAAAATTTTAGCAACAACGCGGCAATACAAATTCAACAAACAGGGAAAGTAACAAACGCGGCAATAATGCTATCCTACTTTTGTCATGTCTCGCAAACTTTACAACGTAGGGGGTGAAAAATTAAAATGCATATATTTTACCTATTAAAAGTGCTGCATTTCCTTTGAATTCGTGCAAAATTATAGGAATCCGGCTGTATATTATTAATACATGAGATTTTCTAGAATTATAAAATTAGTTCATTATATCAAATATATTTTAAAAATATTACCAATTATAGTAATTTATATAACTTGCGATGAAAAAAAAATTTGACATGTAAATTCGCAATTTATATCATTTTCTAATTTTTAGAGAATAGTAAAAGAATGATAGAACAAATTGGTAGAGTAGTCAATGAGTCAATGTTTTATTCGATTACCAATTCCAAGTCGAATAAATCTTATCAGGATTTTGTTTACTTACATATTAAGATTGGAATATAATTATTTTTACTCTCTCCTCTCTTTTAATTTTCTTAATTTCTCTGAAATTTATAATTTAAACATTTTTTTAAGGACGGACGAAGTACTATAATTAAAAAGTGGACAAAATAACATATATTTAAGAGTCCCGCTATATATACATGGATAACTAATTCAAACAGGGCCGTTCTTGAGCACAGGCGAGAGGATCGACCGTCCTAAACTCCCGATCAAGGGGCCCAAATTTTTATATATATGTATATATGTATATATATGTGTGTGTGTGTGAAATTAAAAATATAAATATATAATGATATAGGTATACAAAACTGAAAAATATGTTTTTACAATTGCAAACATTTGAAGATGTTTTTGGATTCTTATATAATCCAAAAATATTAAGAATACTAGATGATATCAGATTAAAAGAACGTTGTATTAATCTTGAAAAGGCTTTGAAATATGACAATTTTTTTGATGTTGATTCAAAAGATTTGTTTTCATAATTGCAAATGTTACAAGTGACTTACCAAGAGGAATAGAGTCAGCCATTGAAATTCTGAAGTTTGTAAAAGTTTGTAAATTCTGGACTTACACTTTTTGAATTATTATTTTTCACCCTGGACCACCAAAATCTCATAAACGGCCATGAATTCAAACAAACATGAGTTCAATAATTATAACAAATAACTACTAATCCATCATTTTTGTATCCTTCTTTTATATTCAATTTTTTTGCATCAAAGTATTATTGAACAAACAAACACCAACAACAAGAAAAGGACATATTTTGGGTAGGCAAAAACTTCTTACGTCAACCACGACAAGTATGAGTAATTCAGCAAAGGACAATGATATAAAGAGAAGGTTGAAAAGTATTTCTGTGAGAAAAATGGGAAAATATTTAGAATACAAATTTCTACTCAAATTATCTTTGTAATTACACGGGATTGTTGATGAAATTACGTAAACAAATATTCAACTAATTATCTTTTTTATCAAACAGTCTAAAAGATTAAAATATATTAAAATTGTAATATGTCATAAAAGATGAAAAAATTATAGTAAGGAGAAAGACATAATTTTTTCAAATAAAATAAAATAAAATAACAAATAATCAGAAAGAAGGTCAATCTCAATAACAATTCGTGAACACCATAAATATTTTTCATAAAGTGTAATATTCAAATAATAATAATAATAGAATATGTATATTTAAGTAATTTTTCAACATGAATTACGGAAATAATGCCATCCTCCATGAAAAATCTATCTTCACGAAAAAAAAAATAATCTCCAAAACGTAGAAAGTAAAATCTTACAAGAGATTTTTTTTTTTTTTTTATAATGAAATTTTTTTATTTATATATTCAAAAATTACATGATTATATTTAGCCAAACAATCTTGGCTACATGAAACATTTCATCTCACACCACCAAACCTTATCTATCCAAAAACAAAGCTCACCACTCAATCTGGCAAAGACAAAACTTACCTAACACACCTCATAAGGAAGTAATACGGCAGAAAAAAAAAATTGCTAGCAAGCCTACAAGAGATATAATGAAACCCTTTCAAAAAAGGAGCAAGAAATTAATATCTAGGTCTCACAAAAAGGGAAAATAAGTTCCACAAGAAATTAGAACAAATTATTACTAGGTAATAAAGAGGGAAAAAAAGAGAGATTTAAAAGAAGGTCACTCTAAAAATAAAATACTCCCTCCGTCCCAAATTAATTGCTTTTCTAGGACTTTTTTAAGTCAAATTGACTATTTTTAAAATTAATAATTAAACATATATAAATATATTTCTAAAATTATAAAAATTGAAATTAGTAATAAATTGTATATACTTTCTTTTGGTTATAATATCTTCACATATATGTTAGCAAAAATAATAAAAAGATTAGTTTTAAAAATAGTCAATTTGACTTTAAAAAATCCTAAAAATGTAATTAATTTGGGACGGAGGGAATACTAGATAAAAAAAAGAGACGAAATAATAAGATGAGAATTCTACCATAATATTCAACTAAATTAAATGTACCTAGGAGAAATTACATGTCTACTTAATTTCATTGAAAGTTGCGTTAGTTGGACCTTAAAACAAATTTACATAATACCTTTTGCAAAGTTTTTCAAAGTGAGAAATTACATGGAAGTTGCGTTAGTTTTTCATGGAATTTAATTGAAGTGCAAAGTTTTTCAAAGTGAGAGAGACATTTCAACCACTCCATTAAATATTTTTTACCAAGAAATGTTGACCGACTTGACACTTTGATTCACACCAGCTCCACTTCTATTAAACCATTTGATAACCATCATAAATTCTACACACACAACCTAGATCATCCTCCCATTTCATCCTTTCCTTTTTTATCTTCAAACCCTACTTTAATGGCCGGTACAAGCAAACAAACTGATTCTTCTTGCTTTCCATCTTCATCCTCATTTAAATTATGGGACGTTTTTTTGAGTTTTGGAGGTAAAGATACACGAAGAAGCTTTATTGGTAATTTATATTCTGCTTTAGATCAGGCAGGAATACAAACCTTCAAAGATGAACCTGGACTAGAAAGGGGAGAAAAAATCGCACCACAATTGATAAAAGCAATTCATGATTCGAAGATGAGTATCGTTGTTTTCTCAAAAAATTATGCTTCTTCAAAATGGTGTCTTAATGAGCTTGCAGAGATCCTCGAATGCGAGAGAACAAGGGGACAAATCGTACTTCCTGTATTCTACGATGTTGATCCATTAAATGTACGTCACCAAACTGAGAGTTATGCAGAAGCTTTTCAAAAACATAAAATACGTTACGCAGAAAAGGTAGAGACATGGAGAACTGCACTTATCGCAGCTGCAAATATATCAGGATATGATCTGAAAAATGATGCAAATGGGTAACTTCTATATTTCCTTTTTTTTCTCCATATCTAAATTTAGTTATTTGATGAATAAAGGGAATGATTGTATTGTTGTGAGGGAGCTAAGAACCAATAACCTACACCGTCGAGTGATTAGAAGCAACAAAACAACTACAAACTAACATCAAACCTTAGTTCCACATTATCAAAAAAAAAACCCTTAGTTCCTCGCATGAAAGCATAAATTGTTATAAACCTCAACTACACAAATGTTAAGAAACTTCCAATATTATATTTAATTTGTAAAATAATCTTTATAACGTGTGGTCATAAATACTCCAATGCTATGAATCAGAAAAAATTTAGTTAGTAGAGCCATCGATACATATTAAATGACAAAGTTAATATGATTGTGGATAAATTGGGCATTTAACTTTATAAAAGTTATTCAAAAAGAAAGTGTTGTAATTTTTATAGAACTTTCTAAAAAAAGAGTTGTAATAATTATGGGACAGGGAGAGTATTCCTTAATAAACTAAGCTAGGTGATCAAATAATTATGTTACAATAATTATGGGACGGGGAGTGTTGTAATAATTATGTTATGATTACTAGTCATTTGACATGCACACACTCTAATTGTAAAAAAAAAATATTACAAAAAATTAAAGGAGAAGAGTTTGTGAGAGTGTGAGAGTCATGAGAGCAAAAATAGGGATAAGAGATAAAAAAAAATAGAAGGATAAAAAATGAATAATACAATATGTACAAACTATAAACAAACAATTATGCACAAAGAATAAAATTAATGTATTAGCAATAATACTATGGTGACTAAAGAATAATACAAAATAACGATACAAAATGATGTGTGGTTGTGGTTGGTTACTATTATCGGAACCACCCATATATAGTGGATGATCTACGAATTAAACTTTGACACATCATTTTGTAAGAGTTCTTTTTAAATATAGCACTACTCATGTATTAGATACCAACGAAAATATATAAAATATCATCCCTCCGTATTTTCTCTCTTTTTTACTCCAAAACAAACGGATTCGTTTCTTTTCTTTTCTTCTCTGTCACAATTCCTTTTCTCCTTCACCATTTCTTTTCTTCTCAAACTCACTAGTTATAAATATCGTAAGATATCTCATATATGCATATAACATTCATGGTAGACATGAATAAAGAAAGGTGAATTGATTAGGAAAGAGAATACATGTACATCACAATACAAGTCCACGATATGTCTTAGGATTATGAAAAAGATCTGTCATAGATCCAATTATTAATTGCTTATTGATTTGCACTGCAATGTAATCATTTTGTTTTCAAAAAATTTACGATACCCAGAAATTTGATGCCCAAACCACTCGGAAGTGCATTAGATAATTGTACAGTATAACTATCTAATGCACTTTTGCCCAGTTTGGGCATCAAATTCCAGGACAATGTATCATGGAAACTATATATATTGCAATTTTATATATTAATTTTTTAGACGAGGATAACGTATTATTGTCAATCTTGTTAAAAGTATATGTCATATTTATGGTGAGAGACTTATAATTCTATCCAACATTATGTATTTGTACATGCATAATTATAATTCGGTTGCAGTACGTACGTAGTAAAACTCATATATCAGTGCTCTTTAATTTGTGTTTAACTTTCCAAATTAAAATTGGTGTAAAATTGGCAGGCATGAAGCAGATCTCATCCAAAAAATTGTCAATGATGTTCTAATGAAATTATGCCCCAAATACTTGAATGTTACTGACCATCAAGTTGGCATCGATTCTCGTGTCAAGGAAATATGTCAAAAACTAAGCATTGGGTCGAATGATGTTCGTTTCATTGGGATATATGGGATGGCCGGAATCGGCAAAACTACAATTGTCAAAGCTATCTATAATAAAATTTACATGGAATTTGAAGGTAGTTGCTTTCTTGAAAATGTTAGAGAAGCTTTCGAGGAATCCCGTGGTCTACATTATTTACTAGAGCAACTTATTTTTCAACTTCTGAAAATAAAGGATTTTAAGGTTATCGGTGTTGATGCAGGAATAAGTTTTGTGAAACAAAGACTTCGTTCGAAAAAAGTCCTCATAGTTCTTGATGATTTAGACGAAATAAAACAACTGGAATCATTAGCAGGAAATTGGAATTGGTTTGGTCCAGGAAGTAGAATCATCGTCACGACAAGAGATTCGCATCTGCTAGTTGAATTTCAAGTAGATTTGAGGCACGAGGTGAAGGAATTGGACTACGACGAGTCTTTGGAGCTCTTCAGATGGCATGCCTTTAGAGATACAACCCCCTTCGAAAAAAATTTGATGGAGCTTTTAGAAAATATTGTAAGATACGTTGGAGGGCTTCCATTAGCTCTTGAAGTTTTGGGTTCAAGTTTGTTCGAGAGAACCATGGTAGAGTGGGAAAGTGTCTATAGGAAAATGAAAGAAATTCCCCACAAGCATATTCAAAAAAAACTTAGAATAAGCTACGATGCACTTGATGATGATAAAATGCAGGACATCTTCCTTGATATTTCATGCTTTTTCATTGGAATGGACAAAGAGGATGCTATCAAGATTCTAAATGCTTGTGGTTTGTACCCAGAAATTGGAATTAGCATTTTAAGGGAAAGATGTTTACTAACAATTGACTGTGAAAACAAGCTGAGGATGCATAATCTGATTCGGGATATGGGACGAGAAATTGTTCGTGAAGAATCCGTTAAGAATCCAAGAATGCGTAGTCGATTGTGGTTTCATGAAGATGCATATGATGTTCTCAAAAAATTCAAGGTACAAGATTAACACTCTCTTTTGACTATTCCAAAAAATCTACTGCTCAAAAAATTAGTTTCATATAGTTTATCTTGCACACACTCTCTTGTAAATATTATGGAAGTTATGTATTTTGGCAAAAGGAAAAAAATTATTTATTGAATTATAGATCCTCATCTTATCTAATGATTTGGATAAAGGTTTTAAAAAAACACACAAAATCTCCATCATGCATTCCCCAGCCTGCCAATGACCTTATGCTAACTTGATATATATTCACCCGTTCACCCTTACTTCTGATATGGAGCTACAAAATCCATCTTCCCCATTTGAAAAGTTAATCTCAATTCTCCGATAAGCTCCTAAGCTTTTTTGACTTCATTATGATTATAATTGATGGTATTTTCTCCTTTTATTAGGGACATGAAAACATTGAAGGTATCAGGCTAGTCATGCCCATGCAAGAGGAAGTAGATGTAAGTACCAGAGCATTTCATAGCTTACCAAACTTGCGATTGCTTCATATTAGCAATGTGAATCTCACTGGAAGCTTTGAAAATTTATTTGAAGAATTAAGGTGGTTTTGTTGGAATTATAGCTCTTTGGATTGTTTACCTTCAAGTTTTCAAGCACCAAAACTAGTTTTCCTTGACATGCAACACAGCAAAGTCAAGATACTGTGGGAAGGCACCAAGGTATGTATTAGTGGCAACTCCATCTTTCTCATCAAATATGTATAGTACATAGTTTCTTTGGTTCAATAGTTTATGAAAAATATGTAGATATAATCTAATTCCATATTTTTTTATTCTCTTAAACAGCAATTACAGAGCTTGAAAATCCTAAATGCTAGTGATTCTCATTTCCTCAAAACCACCCCTGATTTCAAAGGATTAGAAAGCCTTGAGAAATTAATACTTCAAAGGTGTTTAAGTTTGTCGCGGATTCACCCGTCGATTGGGCTTTTGCATAAGTTGGTTCACTTGGATTTGAGTGAATGCAACAGTTTGAATCAATTGCCTGAGCAATTGGGGAACATGGCATGCTTAAGGGAGCTTGATGCAAGTTGTTCAAGTATTGAACAATTACCAGATTCCATCGGACATCTAGGTCAGTTGGAGATGTTATATTTGAGGAGATGCAAAAGTCTGAATCAATTGCCTGAGCAATTGGGGGACATGGGGTGCTTAAGGGAGCTTGATGTAAGTTCGTCAAGTATTGAACAATTACCAGATTCCATCGGACATCTAGGTAAGTTGGAGGAGTTGGTTTTGGATTTTTGTAAGAACCTTAGAAACCTTCCAAGTAGCATTTGCGATCTAACTTCACTAAAGTATCTTAATCTAGATATCTGCTTTAACCTTGAAAACTTGATCTCTCAAGGTTCATCTAACGAATTTAATAGCCTACCAGAACTTCCTCCTAATCTTTGTCAGTTAGTCAATTTAAAACAATTGGAATTGACCAACTGCTCGAGTCTTCAATCACTACCAGAACTTCCTTCCAATCTAGAAGAGCTATTGGTAGTTGGTTGTAGATCACTGGATAAATTACCAAATCTGTCAAGGATGAATAACTTGAAAAGGCTTGATGTTAGGGGGTGCAATAGTCTTCATTCACTACCAGAACTTCCTCCCAATCTAGAAAAGCTAATTGCACGTGGTTTTACATCACTCGATAAATTACCAAATCTGTCAAGGATGAATAACTTGAAAATGCTTGATGTTACCGATTGCGGTAGTCTTCAATTCCTCCCTGAACTTCCTCTTAGTTTAGAAACTTTAGAGATGAATAACTGCACTAGTCTTCGATCACTACCAGAACTTCCTCTTAGTTTAGGAACTTTAGCCCTGAAAAACTGCACTAGTCTTCGATCACTCCCGGAGCTTCCTACTGATTTGGGCTTAAAACTAGACTTCACCGATTGCACCAGTCTCGAATCACTCCCGGAGCTTCCTCTTGATCTACACTATCTGTACTTGATCAATTGCTCTAGTCTCAAATCACTTCCGGAGCTTCCTCTTGATCTACGTGGTCTGTACTTGAAAAATTGCTCTAGTCTCAAATCACTCCCAGAGCTTCCTACTAATTTAATCAATTTAGAGTTGAGTAATTGCAACAGGCTTTTATCACTGCCAAAACTTCCTTGCAAGTTAAAGTACCTAGACTTGAGTGACTGCAGCAGCCTTGAATCACTCCAAGAACTTCCTTGTCATCTCTATTCTCTAAATGCAAGCGGTTGCAAGTCACTACAAAAATTGCCAGATCTATCAAATTTAACGAACCTGCGCACATTAATTCTCACAGAATGTAGCAATGTGATATCAAATTTCATATGGAGTTTCCTGCGAGTAAGGGTTTTCTTTTTTATTTCTTTTTTCTTTTTTTTGTAGTTGTCTTCTTTTTCTTAAATTGTTCTCTGTGTAACAGGATTGCTCTGGACTTGATGGTTGTGATGTAGCGAGCAGGGTGATTCAAGATAGGCTCCATCAGATGCCGGGGGATGTTAGAAGGAATTTCTTTAGGATGGCTTTCGGTCGTGTTTGGAGTGAAACTTCATTAGTCAAGTGTAGCTGTCATCATCACTAATGAAACAGATGGTACTCAATTATCTGGGCTCTGTAGAGGCCACTGGAGTTCATTCATGGGTGAGATATATAGGAAAACCAATCTCAATGAAAAGTGGAGATAGAATTGAGGTCTCTTTCGGTTTTGACTGTGAAGATGCGACTGTGGAGACTGGAGATGTGTGGGGTTTATTTTGACTGCAAGAGAGCCAAAATATAACATTCAGCGTATGTATGGTTGCCTTTCAAACATGGCATGTTAAAGTTCTATAGTTATTCTACTACTATTTTCTCTTCTTCTTTTTTTCTTCTTGGATAACAAAATAAAACATTTTTATTTTATTTCTTAGATCATATTGAAGTTTTCATGCTTGATTATAGATTTTAATTATTACTGTTAGTCTGTCAGAGACTTATTGAATTCTTTATGTTTAACGTTTTTTAGTTGTTTCTCAAGCCAACACACGTCTAATTATAAAAACGTAAATTTCTGTAAGCTTCAGTATATTTATATATAAAGGCTACTTGGAAACACATTATATGAAGTATGAACACACTTGGCACGCTAATTAATTCAAATTGCCTTTTATCACTGAAAATTAGTATTTCTATAATAGTAAGAGTTTCTTTAAAAACCCGAACGTGTATATTACCTTCTTATCGAGCACAATCTCCCTGACTCCTTTTGTTATTGCTTAGTTTACTTTTTAAAAGAACATTATATATTGTTGTTTGTATTACTTGGTTGGTCAAAGTTCTTGAGAACTTATTTCTTATTGACGATTATAAAATAATTTCAATAAATGAAGACGAAAATGTCTTGTACTTTATACTTTTATGTAATTTTAGTGAGAATTTGGATATTAATGATTATATATATAGTCATTTTTTTTATATAGCCAATTCATTTATCATTTTAAAAAAAAAAATTGTTTATAATTTTTACATACCGCTCACCTTGATTTTTTTTTTTTTTGGCTTTTCAGGAATATTTCAAAAAAGTGTTAAGAGGATCTAGGCTGAAGAGGGAGATTCGAGTGCTTAGACCTTAGGTGTCTAGGTGTCTAGACAGTTTTTTAATAAGGTATCAGGCAAGTGCTCTACGAAACGTGTAAATTTTATTTTATTATATTTTTATTAATGAAAGTGAAGGTATAAAATTTAAAACATACAAAATGTGGTATTACGAGTAATAGTATGAAGAAACTTTGGAGTGATTACTTTAGGATAATTAACAAAATAACCTAATAACAAATGCCGAGTATTAGTATATTTCTCGAGAAAACCCAAAAGCTTCAATATAGGATAAAGAAGTGATCAAAGTGGCCTAGGCACAGCTGTGAAGTGGACTTTAGTCGCTTATACGGGCGCCTAAAATGCTTTGTAGAACATGACCAATTAAAGACATGTTATTCTTATTGACACTATTTATACTTAAAAGGGATCAATATAGAATTTTACTTAACTCTCTTGAATTAGAGATGTCAACATTTGATTTACTTCTACTTGCAGGTGCAAGAAAAACTTCTAGACTCGCCAAACTGTTTATGCATGAGATGTTATAGTACAACTTTTAAGGTTTTCTAGTCGCTACTCTGCCAACATGAAGGTAAGAGCATTGTTGTATTTCTTCTCCTTGATGAATTTGGTTATATGTGTATGTATGTAGACGATGCATTGACCGGTTTCCCCCCAACTGATTCAGAGCAACAGAACCTCTACGCAAATTGGATTCAACTTTCAAGTTTTAAAGTTCTTTCCATAAAATCTTGATTATATGAATCCCTACTGTAAGTTTGATACACTGATGTTGATTCCAACTGTCCAACATTAAACTCAAATTTTCTTGCAAGGTAGAAGACTTATCTTATGTTTCTTCATCATAAGAATCCAACCCATCGCTGGATATGCCATCATCTTCATCGCTTTCTGATAAATCTTCACCTGCAGAATCATCAGTATCCATCCCTGAAATTTCTGGGGCAAATCTACCACGAGTTGAATCAAGATGCCCTTTTTCTACATTTCAACTTTCAATGGCTTTATAGGGCCTTTTTTTACTTGAACTGTCTGGGATTGTGATGGGAATCCAATTACTTGGATCACCATAAAGTGCAATGTGTCTGTAATATAATTGTAGTTCCTTGTCGGTAATTTCAATGAAGCGTCTCACGATTTCTAGTGATTGCTCATACTAGTGCCTGGATATAGATAACATTGATTAGTTGAGACAAAAAGATACAAGAAGTGAACAAGAAATATCTATAAATAACGGAAGTTATTTTTCCTTTATTCTCTGTGTAAATATTGTTGTTAAGAAAGATCCGTGAAGATGGACAATTTCGGTACATAAATATTACTCCCTCCATTTCACATAAAGGTCCCATTTGCCAACTTTTTGGTTTCACAAAAAGAGTCCACTTTTTAGTGTTAATAGTATAAATGACAATATCCTTAAATTTGTCATGGTAATTTTATTATCACACCACACTATTTAATAAAACTCATTTTTTAAGAGTATACAAAGGAATAATTATAATAATATATCATTAACAAATTTTTTAAATGAAACTTTTTGTAGAATGGAGAGAGTATTTCCTTTAAAATTAGCCTCAATAAAGATGAATGGTAATAGTAAGAAGAAAGCAAGACCAGAAAGGTCCTTGACCACTAAAACTTTTGATATAGGTAGAGTAGCTAACTATAGCTAAAAGGTAGAAGAAACCTGGCCTAGTCTTGGGATCAAATGCAAAACTCTAAGGACATTAACAAGTGAAGAATTTCAAGTGGAAACTAGGAAAAGGAGAGATCGAATTATGACAGCAGTTGAAGTAGTTTTTACTTTTCCCAAATAAGTGTTAATAATGAAAAGAGAATTGATATTTTTACGAATAAAATTGATAGTTCCACAAGTTCCATCTCACATGAATAATATATGGATTCCACACTCATGTGAGAGAGACATTGTGGACATATCAATTTCCTAATGAAAACTATATTGCGAGGAATACAGTTAGTGAAAACACTCACATGAAGTTAAGAGTACCGAATAGAATCTGGAAACCATCTACTGTCTTTCTCTTGCATAGAAAAGTTCCAAACCCCCCTCCCCATTCCTTCCATATTTGGTACCAGAACCGTTCCGTCTTTTTGAGTGATATGAAGTTAAGAGTACCGAATTTTTAACAAGCATAAAGGGACTGCTCTGGTGCGTCTTTTGACTAAAGTTGTAGGCTCTGGCAGAAATGCAAAAGAATAGAAAATATATCACCACACATAGGGTAATGGAAATAATATAACGGACCTCTTTTGTTTGTCTTAAGTTAAAAAAAATAATAAACTAAAGGGCCCAAAAGTTTAGGAAGTTCATACTGTTCAAGTCTTTCAAGCAGTAAGCCCTCGTTAATTTTTGCTTGAATTGCAAAAATTAAAAGGTTGAAACATTCAGCATAGGTATGGTTGCCTTTCAAACATGGCATGTTAAAGTTTTATAGTTATTATGTGTTCTACTACTGTTTTCTCTTCTTATTTTTTTTTTTTGCCTTGGATAACAAAATATAGCATGTTTATTTTATTTCTTAGGTCATCTTCAAGTTTTCTTGCTTGATTATAGATTTTAATTATTACTTGTTAGTCTGTCATGGACTTGAATTCTTTATAAGATTTTCTAGTTGTTTCTCAAGCTAACACATGTCTAATTACAAAAACGTAAATTTTTGTAAGCTTTCGTGTATATATATAAAGGCTACTTGGAAGCACATTATATGAAGTATGAACACACTTGGCATGCATGCTAATTAATTCAAATTGCCTTTTATCACCGGAAATTAGTATTTTTATAATAGTAAGAATTTCTTTAAAATCTCGAATCTGCATCTACTTATAAGGTTGCAACTCTTTTAATGACCCGAATATGTTATAGATCTATCAATCCATATGTGCATGTTTATGTTCTACCCTTCCAAGTGTATTATCTTCTTGTAGCATGATGATTTTTGGCACGTCAATTAATGAAGGAAGCTCTTAAATGATTTTGTTTCCACCAATACAAGGACAAAATTGATTACAATTGAAGAATCAAAGTCTCAAGGTAAATATACTAATTTTTGTTTAAATTTTTTTTATATGTATGTGTTGTGTTTACCTGAACACAATGAAATGTTTTTATATCTTCTTTATTTATACGTCATGTTTACTTCATAGAGCATAATCTAACTGACTCATTTTTTTTATTTCTTAGTTTAATTTTTACAATTTCTTTTTAAGGTGATCGTAGTAGAACTTTGCCTTTTAAGAGTATTTGGTAACAACACATTGTGCTTTTATCTATAGAGATATTGTTGGCATTAGGTACTATAGTATACTTTGATTTTTGTAGGTGGAACATCCTTAAACTAAATTTGCATAGTGCATAGTTTTGTTCATTGTATTACGTAATCATTCGCATGTCATAGATTTTGCGGTGTATGTACCTATTTGTCTATATTGGAAAAACTTGTTATTCCCCCCAAAAAAAACTCATTCGGCAATAAAAGAGTTTTTTTATTGATTCAAGTATGAAACAACAAAATACTCTCAAATTTGCCTTCATAATTTTATTATGATGCCACCACAGCTACCAAACAACATAATATTTTTAAGAGATTGTTTGCAAATGGGAATATATCTCATCCTCATCATCTTCATAATATGCTTTTCTTGGCAAAGCATGTGATAGCTCATACCCTTCTCTTGCAGTGTCCCACTCTGGATTTTTGGCACAGCATGCATTCTTCTTCGAAATGTGTTGATGACGTCATGTACATCACCTATATCTCGCAGAGCCCTTTCTTTTATATTGTTGTTTGTATCACTTGGTTGGTCAAGGTCCTTGAGAACTTATTGAGGACTTTTCTATAGTTATTTAATTGTAAATTTTATTGAAGGTTATAAAACGTCATGAACTTTAGGGTCAATCCATCTCCTCCTAGTAAATATAGTTGGATCTAGGAAAGAATCCATGCCTTCATTGCATTTGGACCGTTTATATTCGATCTCTTATCAAATTTTACATCTTTAAAAGCCCATTTCAAAAAAATGTCAATTGTGGCATAGTGTTCTTGACCTTAAAGTCCATGGAGTTTATTAGAGTATATTTGGGATTACTTAAAAAATGTGATTAGTGATTTTGATTTTTACTTCTACTTATATTTAGTTTTAAAAAAAGTAGTTTGTATTTGATAAAGAAAAAACACTTCAATTAGTAAATGTAAAAAGTGTTTGGTATAAAAATATTTGTTAATCACATATTTCAAGTGTAAATTACTGAAAAAAAATGTTTTAAAAATAAAAATGAGTAATCGATGGAATTATTAAAATAAATAGGGATATATTAGTAATATACTTGGTCAAACCTGATTATTAGATTTGACAAATAATCAGAAATTGTTTCTATAAAAAGTCATTATAAACAGTCTTAAAATTAAGTTACCAAATACTTTTTGCTTCTTAAAACTGATTATAATCATGTTTGACTGCTTATAAACGACCCCAAACACTCTCTAAAATATTTATGAAAGAAGCGCAATATATATCTTGAGCTCTCGATATAAATTAGTCCTGGATACATATTTCATTTGTTATGCACATATATAAAAATTAACATTGATTTTGTTTTCAAACGAACTATTATTTGATTTCTTAAGCTTTATTTTTTGTGGAGATTAGAAGAATTGGTCCATAAAATGATTTTACAAAACACTGACTAAGCCTCTTTAAGGCTTATTCGCAGTCTTTTCAATGATTTTAATTTGAGAACTTTTCAATGATTTTAATTTGATACTTTCTCTAGAATATTAAAATTTTGATTTTTATGATTAATGGTGTATGATGATATGTTTGAGATTTTCCTCCCCTTTTATGATTAGGATGTTTAATTAATATGTATGGTTTAAACTTTAAATTGTGATTGGTGATGAGTAATTATTCAATTTTTTCTTTATTTTTTGTAAATAATTTGAATGAATTTTATATTAAGTGACTGATAAACGAATTTGGATATCTGGATATTCGACTAATCTGATTCTTTGAATAAAATAAACATAAACTGTTATTATCTGTATTCGCATATATTATTGCGAATACTGGATACAAATAGCTTTTTTAAAATTCGTTGAATACCGAATTCAAATGCGGATAGCAAATTGATTTTTCGGATACGGATATATCCGTATTTATATATATTCGTTTACGGCCCTAATTCGAGCTACATTCTTATAAGGGACTTTAAAGATAAAGTTTATTTTTCCAAATATAACCCCTTCGTTAACTAGAAACGTATTAGTAGTGTAACTCAATCAACAAGAATGAAAGTAATGGTATATTAGGATTTTTATGTCCAGTTTAAAATATGAAATTAGAAATGAAAATATATAGGAGTATGTTTTTGTGAAAATAATTAATAATACTCCCTTGATTAATGAGATCTGGGATTACGACATGCATGATGCATCACTATTACTACTTTTAGAAGCTCAATTATATATGTTTCTTGAGGTCCACATATATAGCCCATGGATCATCATATTTCCAACTCTCCAAAGTGGGTTATTGGGACCCTATAATATGATTTAGCAAGGTATATATACATACAAATGACTAACTTGTTGGTCACTAACTTGTTGGTTTTCTGAAGGTGAACCAGCTCCTGGACCGTTCACTCTAGAATGGGAACCAAGGGAAAGAGGCCTAATAGTTAAACGTCCAGGGGTGATTTATTGTACTAGTGGATTGTGTTGGTGGGTGCTCACCATGATAAAAAGCAGCAAAACATGGAATGCTTTGGTGGAGCAAAACATGGCTTAGTGGATGGAGCAAAAAAAAAAAGTTTTTCTTCTTTATCTATAAATACCATCGGATAGTTAGAAGAATTAAGACACACATCTGAGAGCAACCATCAGATAGGTAGAGAGAAAATATCCGAGAGAAAAAGAAAAAGAGAGAAAAAAGCTTATGCAAAAGCTTTAGAAAAACAGAGAGAAAATAAGATCAAACAAATAGTTATTTTGTTTGGATTTTCATTACATAGTTATTGTGGTGAGGTAATTTGAGTGTGTACTCAAATTAGGATATCTTTGTATTCTCTCAGTTTATTCTAGTGGATTTTTCGGAGATCGTCCCGTGATTTTTACCTCTTAGTTATAGAGGGTTTTCCACGTAAAATCTTGGTGTCTTGTACTTGGTTATCTCTTGTCAGTATTTCCTGCAGTGGTTATTATTTTTGGTAAAACTGCAAATTTAATCTGTTTGGTATGTACTGATATTTTTGGCCATTTAATTTATCAAAGGCAACAGTATTTGAGTGGTAATTTTTCCCAACAATTGGTATCAGAGCTAAGGTTATTTTGCTCAGTTGTTTTTGATAAATTCTATGGAGGAATCAAGTGGAGCCATGATTAAATTGACCTCTTCAAATTTTTCGATCTGGAAGTCCAGAATGGAGGATATCCTTTACTGTAAGGATTTATATGAACCGTTGGAGCTCGAGGGAAAGAAGCCCGCAGATAAATCTGAGGCTGATTGGAAAAAGATGAACAGGAAGACTATTGGTCACATCCGGCAATGGATTGATCAAAGTGTGTTCCACCATGTTTCGCAGAAGACGGATGCTTATGCTCTATGGACAACACTAAAGTCCATGTACGAAAAGAAGAATGCACAAAATAAAACTTTTGTGATTCGAAAAATTGTGAACTTGAAGTACAAAGACGGGAGCAGTGTGTCGGAGCATATGAGTGAGTTTCAAGGTTTGGTGAACCAGTTGTCTACCATGGAGTTGAATCTTGATAATGAGATTCAGGCTCTTTTGCTTCTCAGTTCATTGCCGAACAACTAGGAAACTTTGGTGGTGTCTCTAAGCAATTCAGCTCCAGCAGGAAAAATGACCATGCAGTCGGTCAAAGACAGTCTTTATAATGAGGAGACTAGGCGAAAGGAGCAAGGCTTTAATTTCGAGACACAGGCTCTTGTTGCAGAGAACAGGGGCAGAAACAATTTCAGGGGATCTCACCAAAGAGATAAAAGTCGTAGCAAAAGCAAAAATCACCGGAGCAAGTCAAAGACCAGACAAGGCGATACGTATAGATGCTTCTATTGTAATAAGGAAGGTCATTACAAAAGAAATTGCAAGAGCTGGTTAGACAAGCAGAAAAATGGTGAGCAAGGAAAGGTTGAGGGGAAGAACACTGCAGCCACAGTCACCGAAGATGTTGTGATTCTTTCATTTGGGGAAGAAGAATGCTTGCATGTTGATGATCAGAAAGTTGATTGGGTGGTGGATACTGGTGCTTCGTATCATGCTACACCTAAGAGGGAGTTCTTCACAACTTATAAAGCTAGAGACTTTGGGTATGTGATAATGGGGAATACTGATCAGTCCAAGATTATTGGAATTGGAGATGTTTGCATTCAGACAGGTGTTGGTTGCACTATTACCTTGAGGGATGTTAGACACGTTCCTGATTTGCGTCTCAACTTAATTTCTGGCATGGCCTTGGACAGAGAAGGCTATGAGAATCACTTTGGCAGTGGAAAGTGGAAGCTTACCAAAGGCTCTATGGTGATTGCAAGAGGTGCTGCTTGTTGCTCGTTGTACAAGACTCATGTGAAGGTGTGTTCTAGTGAGTTGAATGCAGCTGAGGATGAATCTTTGCCAAACTTGTGGCATAAGAGGCTTGGCCACATGAGTGAGAAAGGGTTGCAGTTATTAGCAAAAAGGTCACTCATTTCTTTTGCTAAAGGTACTGTTTTAAGCCCCTGTGATTATTGTTTATTTGGGAAACAACATAGAGTTTCTTTTAGTAGTTCAGCTAAAAGAAAATCAGAGTTCCTAGAGAGAGTATATTCTGATGTATGTGGACCCATTGAGGTTGAATCTTTGGGTGGAAATAGGTATTTTGTTACCTTTATTGATGATGCTTCACGAAAGGTGTGGGTATATTTGTTGAGAACAAAAGACTAGGTATTCCAGCATTTTCAGAGTTTTCATGCTATGGTTGAAAGGGAGACTGAAAAATTATTGAAGTGCCTTCGCAGCGACAACGGAGGGGAATACACATCAAATGAGTTTGCTGATTATTGCAATAAAAATGGCATTCGGCATGAGCAGACTGT
This sequence comes from Aralia elata, assembly GCA_034770075.1. Lineage (NCBI taxonomy): Eukaryota > Viridiplantae > Streptophyta > Magnoliopsida > Apiales > Araliaceae > Aralia > Aralia elata. Next base: position 19,357,817 of record CM068384.1, read on the forward strand.
TCCTGGTACCCCACAGCATAATGGTGTGGCTGAGAGAATGAACCGCACTATTGTTGAGAGAGTTCGATGCTTGTTGAGAATGACTAAGCTGCCTAAGTCATTTTGGAGTGAAGCTGTTCGTACGGCTTGCTATTTGATTAATAGATCTCCATCAACGCCTTTGAATTTCCAGATTCCAGAGGAGATTTGGAGTAGAAAGGATTTGTCATATTCTTACTTGAGAATATTTAGGTGCAAGGCTTTTGCACATATCCCCAAGGAACAAAGATCGAAGCTTGATGACAAATCTACTCCATGTGTTTTTGTTGGTTATGGAGATGCAGAGTTTGGATACCGGTTATGGGATCCAGTGCAGTGGAAATTATTCAGAAGCAGAGATGTGGTGTTTCATGAGCACCAGAATTATGAGGATTTTGATAATGTTGCACAGCCCAAAGATAATAGAGTTCCAGACCTCAGCAGAGTTCCTTCTCCATTACAGAATGCCACAGTTGGAGAAGGAGGGCAGAATGAAGATTTGACTGATACAGATTTTCATGATGGTGATGGGTCAGATGCAGAGAGTGTTGATCAGGGGGAGCAACCTGACATTGAAAAACCTCAGCTAAGAAGATCCACGAGAGAACGTGTGCCATCAATTAGATATCCTTCATCTGAATATCTTTTAGTTGCTGAGGAAGGGGAGCCAGAGAATTTTCAAGAAGTTAAGACTCATAAGGAGAAGAGCAATTGGCTGAGAGCTATGCAGGAAGAGATAGATTCTTTGCACAAGAATCACACTTATGAGTTAACTACACTTCCAAATGGCAGGAAAGCATTGGAGAACAAATGGGTGTTCAAGCTGAAAAAGGATGGTGAAAAACTAGTGAAGTACAAGGCTCGGTTGGTCGTCAAAGGTTTTGCTCAAAAGCAAGGTATTGACTTCGATGAGATTTTTTCTCCAGTTATGAAGATGACTTCTATTCGAGTGGTGTTGGGATTAGTAGCTAGTATGGATCTTGAGCTTGAGCAACTAGATGTGAATACTGCATTCCTTCATGGTGATTTGAAGGAGGAAATCTACATGGAGCAGCCAGAGGGATTTGAAGTTAAAGGGAAAGAGCACTTGGTTTGCAGGTTGAAGAAAAGTTTGTACGACCTGAAACAAGCTCCAGGACAGTGGTACATGAAATTTGATTCATTTATGGTGAATAAAGGTTATAGTAGAACAGTTACAGATCACTGTGTATATGTAAAATAGTTCCCAGATGGTAACTTCGTTATTTTGTTGCTATATGTAGATGATATGTTGATAGTGGGGCAAGATGCTAACATGATTCACAGGCTCAAGGATGAGTTGTTCAAGTCCTTTGATATGAAGGACTTAGGCCCGACAAAGCAGATTTTGGGCATGAAGATTGTTCGTGACAGGAAAACCAAGAGGTTATGGTTGTCACAAGGGAAGTATGTTGAACGGGTGCTTGCAAGGTTCAACATGGGTGATGCTAAGCCAGTTAGCACACCACTGGCTAATCATATTAAGTTGACAAAGAGTATGTGTCCCTCTACTAAGGAAGGGAGAGATGCTACGGCAGCAGTTCCTTACTCCTCTGCTGTAGGGAGTCTTATGTATGCAATGGTTTGTACAAGGCCAGATATTGCTCATGCAGTTGGTGTTGTGAGCAGGTATTTTCAAATCCTGGTAGAGAACATTGGGAAGCAGTTAAGTGGATTCTTAGATACTTGAAAGCTACTTCCAGTTTGTGTTTGGGTTTTGGTAGTTCGAGTCCAGTTTTGGAGGGTTTTACAGATGCAGACATGGCAGGCTCTGAAGAGAAGAAGTCTACTTCGGGGTATTTGTTTACTTTTGCAGGAGGAGCTGTATCATGACAGTCCAAGTTGCAGAAGTGTGTTGCTTTGTCTACAACTGAGTCGGAATACATTGCCGCTACAGAAGCAGGCAAGGAGATGTTATGGTTGAAACGGTTTCTCCAAGAGCTGGGTTTACACAAGATGAGTATGTGGTTTATTGTGATAGTCAAAGTGCAATTGACTTGACCAAGAATGTCACATATCATAATCGTACCAAGCACATTGACGTTCGTTATCACTGGCTTCGAGAAGTGATGGAAAATGAATTTATGAAAGTCAAGAAAGTTCATATCGATGAGAACCCTTCAGACATGTTAACAAAAGTTGTCACTCGTGACAAGTTGGAATTTTGTAAGGAGTTGGTCGGGATGGACTCCAAGTGACGGGGTCAAAGAAAATATCCTCTCATGGGTTCGGAGGGGGAGATTGTTGGTGGGTCCTCACCGTGATAAAAAGCAGCAAAACATGGAATGCTTTGGTGGAGCAAAACATGGCTTAGTGGATGGAGCAAAAAAAAAAGTTTTTCTTCTTTATCTATAAATACCATCGGATAGTTAGAAGAATTAAGACACACATCTGAGAGCAACCATCAGATAGGTAGAGAGAAAATATCCGAGAGAAAAATAAAAAGAGAGAAAAAAGCTTCTGCAAAAGCTTTAGAAAAACAGAGAGAAAGTAAGATCAAACAAATAGTTATTTTGTTTGGGTTTTCATTACATAGTTATTGTGGTGAGGTAATTTGAGTGTGTACTCAAATTAGGATATCTTTGTATTCTCTCAGTTTATTCTAGTGGATTTTTCGGAGATCGTCCCGTGGTTTTTACCTCTTAGTTATAGAGGGTTTTCCACGTAAAATCTTGGTGTCTTGTGCTTGGTTATCTCTTGTCAGTATTTCCTGCAGTGGTTATTATTTTTGGTGAAACTGCAAATTTAATCTGTTTGGTATGTACTGATATTTTTGGTCATTTAATTTATCAAAGACAACAGTATTTGGGTGGTGATTTTTCCCAACAGATTGTTGAAGAACAAAGAGTTTGAAAATATGGATGATCCATCCAATCTCAGATATAGTTCAGAAATTTTAGTAATGAGGATGAGGGATCGGAGAATTCTATCAGGTTGGCGTTTAGATGAAATAGGAAATATATATGATCGTTGTAAGATTGTTCAAACAAAAAGTACTAGTACTAACAGCAATACAACATCTTGAAGACGATGGCTTCATGTTACCGACAAATGGTGTAACCTTTTGTATTGAATTATTAACAACTTTAAACACACTTTCATCATTGCAAGCATATAATAAAATAAAATAAAAAAAACAAAGATAAATATTTGAAACCCCGCTTTGTTTATTTGGATCCCATGCCAAAATTCCTATTGAAATCTGAAAAAAACTTAAACCAGTGAAAAAGAGAAAAGGATCCAAAAATGTCTTTGTAAATTAGACATTAAGAAGTGCTTGGACATCGGATTCTGTAAGCAGAGCAGGGATTGCTCCTTTCTTGGCGGTTGTTATGGCTCCATAAGCACATGCATATCTAACTACTTCCTTCAACTTTGCATCGTCCTGCAATTTAACCATCCGCCAAATTATTGCGTAAAAAAAATTGTAATAATAGAAAGAAAGACATAATGATGAAGGAAACTGATATTTCAACGTAATATCAACGTAAAGAAGAAATATTTTTTTTCAGCGTGAGTCTTTTTCACATGGATGTAAGACTCACTCATTATTCATAAGATGAATAACGTATAAATTAATTACTCTCTCTGTTCTCAAAAAGAAAATTGCAAGGAGTTAGAATAATATCAAAAGTGAGGGTATAAGGAGGAAATAAATAGTTTATTTCTCCGTTGAGAGCTTGTATTTTCTATATTATTATAGTGAATTTCTGGGATCTTTCCCTGTGATTTTTTCTCAATTAGGTTTCCACGTAAAATTCGAGTATTATTATTTTATTTACATATGTAGTTATTTTATTTCATATTAACGAGCACTAAAACAATTATAAATTTTCCACTGTTAAACGTCTTTTCGGCTCGTTATTTGGTGATTTGACGGGCGGTCAGAATTTGACGTTAACATTGGCGCTAGAAGGAGGGCCTTTAGTGCTTGATAATTTTCAATCACTCAGTACTTTTTGATCAGAAATAATGGTGTCCAACGTGGCAAAGACAGCGTCGGCACGAGACAAATTAACAGCCAGCCTTTCTCAACCTAGAGGCTCGGTTAAGGATAGGCTGGGGTCTTCTAAGAGCATCTCAGACAGGCTAGGCTCCCAAAGCCAGTCGGTGGGCCCAACCGATCCTCGAACAATAATTACGAGAAGAAAATTATTCTTGACCACATGAAGAACAGCTGAAGACCAGAACTCTAGGCCAGATCACGGTCGGGATAAAAGGGAGACGATCCTAGCCAGAACGATGCAGCAGAAAAAAGACGCAATGGAGGCCCTACGTCTTTGGCAGATAGTGTGACGCCCCCAAAATAGGTCCACACAACCCATTTTGAGTCGCCAATAACATTCTACAAAATACAAATACAAATACGAATTTTCCCATTTACAACTAATATTTGTCGTGCAAAATACGACCACACACATACTGTGACTTCCATACAAATATCGTATCGTATGGTACCACAGTATCCAAACCCAAATTATTACAATGCCGTAAAAAGACGGCAACACATGTTTAAAGTCTTCAGTACAGTTATTATTAAATTATGCCATCACTTGATGAGGACAACCACTAACTTGAACCATCACTCCACTCCCCGGCTAGTCCCAGATACATTTTCCTTTCCTGAGAATGGGACAAAACTGAAAAGGGTGAGCTTAAATAGCCCAGTAAGAAATATCATGACTAAGATAATGAAGAATAAAAATTATCTTTAGTCTTCAACAATAATAAATCAGAGATTTAAAGATATAATAATTGTTCAACAACAACAATTGCAGCGGAACAAACAATCCATTAGAAGAGTCAAGTAGATTATAATATCTACCATCTTCTATAAATTAAAGGATCACCACCAATATTTTATCCCTGTAACACCAATCAACAATTCCTGTTTATGAACATCCAAATCAACAGTTTATATTCAACAGCCTCTCTTTGCACTACGTGCCAAAGATATTTATTTGTAACATCACCGGTCATGATCATGCCAAACGCCAGTTCATCTTTGCACTACGGGCCAAAGAGAACTTTCACCATACGCCTTTGTTTGTAACACCAAAAGTCATGATAATACCAATACACAGTTTGGTCAAAATCATGTCACGCCAGTTCATCTTTGCACTACGGCCAAAGAGAACTATCACCACAATTTAAGTATGGAAATGAGGATGATGACAATGATACAGTGAGATCAAGGATAAGAAAAGCTTATAATTTAATCAGTATCAAAGATTGACCAAATTGCCAACATGATAACCAAATTGTGGAGTCAAATTCAAGAATGATATTCAAGAAATTATTTCATGCTTCAACTATAACGTATAGAAAGATTCAAGTGAAAAGATATTAGATGAAGCACAAACTATTAAGGATATTGTACTAATTTTCAGGGATTTTCTCCATTTAAAAATAAGGTTTTGGAAACAAACCAGGATTTCTTATCATAAATGGAGAAATGTGAAAGAAAAAGATATCCCTTAAAGAGTACAAAAGAAATGATAAATTATATGAGTATAACAGAATATATGAAACTGCAAATGGATTTTCACCCGTCATGCGATAATTCGCGTAGACAGATTATTTTCACAACAGATTAATAAGTAACGAATACAAAGAGTTATTCACCAGGCATGCGTCAATCCGCACGGACAGGTTATACCCATAGATTAATAAGGAATGAATACAGAAGGGTATTCACCAGGTACGACACTCGTACTTACAGGTTATTCCCATAGAATAATAATGAATGAATACAAAAGGATATTCACCAGGCATGCGTCATACCGCACGGCCAGGTTATCCCCACAAATTAATACAGAATGAATAACAACCTTTATGAGTATAATATCACTTACGAACATGAAAGCAAATGATATTATATATGAGTATGAAAGAAATGATATTCCCTACCTTCGTTAATTGGATGTTACTTTCTATGAAGTTTACTAACTTCGGATAATACTAGTATTCTCACAAATACTCACAATAGCCTAGCACACTAAGAGAACTTCAGAAATTTAGAGAGAGAGGAAGTATAAGCAATGAAGGTGTGAAAATTTCTTAAGCAAACTCTCCCTATTTATAGGAAAATCAAGGTGAGGGCATTTTGGTCTTTTCCCCATATTCTTTTAATATCATCCATCCATTTTTTCTTCCATTAATATCATCCATCCATTTTTCTTCCATTAATATCATCCATCCATTTATTCAAAAAGATTAATCCATTATCAAAAGATAATTCCATTATCAAAAGATAATTCCATTATCAAAAGATAAAAAAATAACTCCATTATCACAATAAATCCATTTTTCTGTATTATTGTGTTAAATGTATTAATATCACAGATAGCATATATACTCGCAATACTGACAACCAGATTATTCCCAGGAAAGAGGGGGCCTTCCATAAAAATGGCGCGCAATTAAATAACCCCTTTCCTTGACAGAATTTCTAGACATTGTCGATAATGCTAAAATATCCTATCAAATGATATAAGTTACAGTGTCGTGACAAATAGTAAAATATATTATGCAGATGCTAATTAACAATTATTGAATCAAGATACTATGCAATTGCTACTTTATCAATTATTGAATCAATAATATAAAACACTGTGCAACATCGTGAGCTACTGTGGAATACCGTGTGCTACTGTGGAGTAACGCGTTTTACTGTTCTTTTTATCACCGGGTATTTTAACAGTTATCGGTTAAAGTTTTGCCGCCAATTTCTATCACTTTCTATATCCGACAGTTAACCCGTTGTGGGGCCCACTATCATTGACAATATTGCCATTTCGGCGCCGTCGTACGGTATCGAATATAATATTCCCTGACAGAAAGAATATTTCCCGACAAAAGGAATATTTCCCGACATACTATTTATTAGATAATTTGCATATAACACCTTTAACTATCATTTATAACAATTAAGCACTTCACTATTTAGAAAAATAATCATAAAGAAAATAATAAATTTTTATTTCATAAATTCGGGGTCTTACAGATAGAGCTGGATAAGCAGATGACGTCACTGTTAGACGGAGAAGAGGTTTTCTCTAGTCACCATCGGCGTCGAGAAGGATCGTTGGGGACCCGATCCAGGACACACCGTCCGGACGATTCTTGACATGACAGGAGCAGGTTAAAAAGTCGCTCTCCGATTCGCAGCAGGCACCAAAGTCGTTCGCAGGACCAGAGCAGGCCCAGGAACCGTTCCCCGCTCCACAACAGGCACCAAAGCCCCTCGCAGGATTTGAGCAGGCCAAGAAGCTGTTCCCCGATCCGCAGGAGGCATAGAAGCCGCTCGTAGGACAAAAGCAGGCCGAAGAGCCACACACTAGATCGGGGCAGGCGTCAGAGCCGCTCTAGGTATAATTCTTTAGAAGGAGGGAGTTCGGGGCACAGAAGGAGGTTGAATTCCCTGGATAATACAAGGGACATACTCGAGTCGGCTCCCCGGGGGGACGGGACCGATGTCCTTACAAGAAGACTGGAAGAAGTGGAGCAGAGGTTGACAGCATCCGATCAGACAAAGGGAACTACTGAACAATGCCAATCACCTTTTACTCCGGAAATAAAATGAGTAAAGGCCGACAATTCAAAGAAGGTGCCCCCGTTGGAGACCTATGATAGCACTGGAGATCCATATGACCACATGCATGCTTATAATCAAATCATGGACTACTACGACCATCCTGATGCTGCCAAGTGCCACATATTTGTCACCACGTTGAAGCATGGGGCTTGGGAATGGATGGCGTCTCTTGCTCCGAACTTTATTAGTTCATAGGAACAGTTATGTGATAAATTCCATGCAAGGTTTGGAAGTAACAAGCGGAGGGGAAAGTTGACGACGTCTCTGATACAGGTCAAATAGCGGGCAGATGAGAGCCTCGGTCAGTACGTGAAGAGGTTCAGGGAAGTAGTCGGTACTGTGACCGACCTGAACGTGTAGCAGGCCATGGGATTCTTTAATACAGGGTTGAACATTACAAAGTCTAAGAAGCTGATAAAAGATCTTATCCTTAATCCCCTAGGCGATTTATTGGAGACTTATAGTCGGGCAGATGGGTTTATTACCCTTGAAGAAGCTATCAGGAGCTTAAAGCCTCAGGAACAATCGGAGGGGAAGTTAAAAGACCAGGACCGGAATAACACTCCCAGGTCAGACAACCAGCCGATGCAAATTTTTAATGGAGGAGGTTCGGGAGGAGGAAGACCTCCCTTTCCGAACAAGAATGTGAATAAAATCTACACTCCTCTGAACATAGATCGGGCAAAGATATTGGAGGAGATCAGGAACAAGCCGTACTTTGAACCCTACCCGACGAACACAAAGTCTTATAGGGGAAATTACAACCGTTATTGCAACTATCACCAGACTTTCGGACATTCTATAGAAGACTGTCATAATCTGAAAGATTTGATAGAGAAGAAAGTCCAAAGTGGGGACTTGGTACAGTACGTAGCGGGTCAACAGGGAACCGAATTGGGAAGGCAGGAAGCTTCGGTGCCTGAACAACCAGGAAACCAACAGATGAATCAGAACCCGCTGCTTAGAAGGGTGGTAGATGTCATATCTGGTGGGTCACATAGGAAGGTAACAAGAAAGAAGAGTCACCCTAGATGCGGTACTTTCGGTTACCGAGCAACCTACTAAGAGGGAATGAGCTTACCCTGGCATAGTTATCTCTTTCTGAAACGGGGACTACCCGTCTGAACCAGTCAAACCATATGAGGGTGCCTTGGTGATAACGGCTCAGGTCGGACCAATTGATATGAAGAGGATAATGATCGATAATGGGTCTTCGGTCGACATTTTGTACACCCAAGCATATCAGAGGTTAGACTTGGAAGGGCAGAAACTGGAAGTAGGCCAGAAGGGTCCTTTGTATGGGTTTAGCAACGACCCGGTACATGTATCGGGAACAATTGAGTTACCAGTCGTCTTCGGGACGGCTCCTCGACAAGTCGAAGTGCTGGTTAAGTTCTTTGTGGTGCAGGTGGATTCAGCCTATAACGCCATCATCGGTCGGCCAACACTAACCTCTCTTTAAGCGGTGACATCAGTTATGCACTTCAAGATTAAGTTCCCAACACCGAATGGGGTTGGAGAAGTCAGATGGGACTAGGATCTCGCCCGACAGTGCTACAGGAATACCTTGATCTCATCAGGTGTTGGGGTCAGCAAAGAGAGACAAACTATGGCAATTGAGGTGTAGCCATTCACCGAATTGAAGGAAGTACAGAACCTCTTGCCTGCCGAGGAGATAGAGGACGTTGAGTTAATACCAGGGAAGAAGGAAAAGGTTATAAAGATCGGTTCAAGATTGAAAGAGCCCTTTAGGACGAACTTAGTAGAATTACTACGGGTCTACACAGACATCTTTGCATGGGAGCCCAGTGATATGTCAGGGATTGATGAATCTGTTGCAGTGCACAAACTGTGTGTGGACCCGATAAAAAAGCCCGTTCGGCAAAAAAGGAGAATTTTTGCCCCGGAAAAACAAAAAATTATTGATGAAGAAATAACAAAGTTATTAGCGACGGGCTTTAATTTTGAGATTGACTATCTGTAGTGGTTGGCGAATGTGGTGCTTGTCCATAAACAAAACGGGAAATGGAGGGTATGCATCGATTACACAGATTTGAACAAGGCGTGCCCGAAGGATTTTTATCCCCTGCCACATATTGATCAGTTAATAGATGCAACTTTAGGGTTTGCGATGTTTAGCTTTATGAACGCCTTTTCAAGATATCATCAGATCTCTATATGCAAGAAGGATATCCCGAAAATGTCTTTCATCACCCATAGGGCAATTTATGCATATAAGAAGATGACATTCGGGTTTCTTAATGCTGGGGCCACGTATCAACGGATGATGAACTACATCTTCAGAAAGCCATTGGGGAGGAATATGGAAGTCTACGTAGATGATATGATCGTCAAAAGCTCTTCTATTCGAGGCCACTTGGATGATCTTGAAGATTGTTTTCGAACCGTTAGAGAAAATAATATCCGCTTGAACCCTACCAAATGTACCTTCAACCTCGGGTCAGGAAAGTTTTTGGGATATATGGTAAGTAAGAGAGGAATTAAAGCAAATCCCAAAAAAATCAAAGCTATCATGGACATGAAGTCTCTGAAGACATTCAAAGATGTACAGAGGCTAACGGGTCAGATCGCAACACTTCGGAGGTTCATGTCAAAATCGGCAGAAAGGTGCCTTCCTTTTTACGACACTCTAAAAGGACTAAAGAATAAGAAGACTTTTCAGTGGAACTTAGAGTGTGAGGATGCATTCCAAGGGATCAAAAGGTACTTATCCTCTACGTTGTTACTGATATAGCCGATCCTTCAGAACCTTTATTCTTGTATTTGGCAGCCAGCTCATTAGCGATCGGGGCGGTTTTAATTCGAGAAATAGGGGAAAATAGTTCCCCGTCTACTATGTTAGTCATGCACTTCGGGATGCAGAAACAAGATATCTGAACTTGGAGAAATTTGCCTATGCGTTGATCATTGCCAGCAGAAAACTTCGGCATTATTTCTAGGGTCGGCTGGTGGTGGTATATATGGACCAGCCTCTGAAAAATGTGTTACAGAAGCCAGACATCTCAGGTCGGCTCGCTGCGTGGGCCATGGAACTGACTCAGTTTGTATTAGAGTTTCATCCTCGAACGGTGATAAAGGGTCAGGCTTTGGGTGACTTCGTGGTAAAATGTTCTTTTTTTTGAACCCGACTCCGTCGATTAGGCAGAAGCGGTGGTTAGGCCGATCTCGGAAGTTCAGCATGTTCAGACTTCATAGACGTTGTATGTGGATGGGTCATCGACTTGGGATGCTAGAGGTGCAGGAGTGATTTTGACAAGCCCAGAGGGGTTTATGGTTCAGCAGGCCATCGACATCGGATTTAGGGCGACCAATAATGAGACTGAGTATGAGGCAATTTTGGCTAGGTTACGGTTAGCAAGGAGTTTAGAGGTGCAGAGGCTAATCATCTTCAGCGACTCTCAACTGGTAGTCGAACAAATATTAGGGGAGTATGAGGCCCGGGAGGCGAGGATGACCAAATACCTGGCCAAAGTCAAGGACCGACTCCACTATTTTAGTTCATATGCCTTTCAAGGGGTTGATCGGTCCAATAATACCATTGCCGATGCTTTGTCCAAGTTAGGTGCGTCAGATACATGTTCTTTTAATGGGTCAGTGTATTTGGAGGTTCTGGAATTTTCAAGTATTCAGAGGTCGGAGGTGTTAGTGGTGGAACGCTCGGACTGTTGGATGACGCCATATATAAGCTACCTTGTCGATGGCGAATTACCTTCAGATCGGATACTAGCGAAAAAGATAAAGTATACGAGCTCAAACTTTGTATTGATCGATGGTGATTTGTATAGACGTGCATATTCTTCGCCTTTGCTAAAGTGTTTGATCTCGTCTGAAGCAGAGTACGTACTTCAAGAAGTTCACGAAAGGATCTGCGGTGATCACATGGGAGCGAAGACTTTGGCATATAAGGTGCTTCGACAGGGTTACTACTGGCCTGCTATCTTTAAGAAAACTAAGGAATATGTTCAGAAGTGTCATAAATGTCAGTTAAACAGTCATATTCCTCATCAGCCGCCTGAAGAACTGTTTTCGGTCTTGTCTCCAATCCCTTTCGCAGTGTGGGAAATTGATATCTTGGGACCGTTACCGAAGGCAAAGGGGCAGGTCAACTTTGTAGTAGTGGCCATCGATTACATGACTAAATGGGTAGAGGTAAAATCCCTTCGAAAAATCACGGAGCAAAAATGTCTTAAGTTTCTCAAGGAGTTCGTGGTCTTTCGCTTTGGGATCCCTGTGGTGGTCATATCAGACAATGGTAGACAGTTTGTGGGTTCGAGGTTTGAAGAATTCCTGAGGGATTTGGGCATCCAGCATCGGAAGACTTCGGTTTCCCATCCTCAGTCCAATGGTCAAGTAAAAGTCACTAACTGAACTCTACTCAGCGGAATTAAAAGGAGATTGGATGAAGCTAAGGGAAGATAGCCTGAAAAGTTACTTAGTGTTCTATGGGCGTATCGGGCCACTCATTGGACAATGACAGGCGATTCGCCGTTCCGATTAGCCTACGGGACTAACGCTTTTATCACAGTTGAGATTGGTCTCTTTCGCGACGGGTCAGTCAGTATAAAGAACTGTATAATGATAACGGTCTTCACCTCAATCTTGATTTATTACAGGAAGTTCGAGATTCGGCCTTGGTAAGGCTAGCAGTCTACTAGAGGAGAACGACCAGACATTATAATAAGGGTGTCAAGTTGATCAGGAGATTTGAAGTTGGAGTTCTAGTCCTCCGAAAGGTGGAAGCTTTGCCCCCCCAGAACCTAGGAAAGCTAATGCCCAACTGGGAGGGACCATATGAAGTTGTGGAAGTGCTGAAGCCAGGTACATACCGGCTTCGGACAATGGATGAAACGTAAGTTAAAAATACTTGGCATGTTGGAAGGCTTCGGAAGTACTACCAATAAGATCAATGGTTGGGAATGTCGGGAGGATCAAATACCTACTAATATTTATACGAAAAAATACGACACCTCTTGTTTTGCTCACATAGTTTCCTCTGTTATATGAATTGTTTTGTTAAGTTCTATCTATATCTTCGGTTGTGATAAAGTTGGATATCTAAGGCCGGTGGTGATAAGGTTGTCTATTTATCTCTCTACAATGGTAAGTTTGTCTTCGACAATCACAGATACTTTGTCGGTACAAATTTATATACTCTCTTATTTAAGTTCCTTACAGTAAGAGAGTGAGGGGCAATGTTAACATGTGATTCCAGTGATGGGGAATGATAAATGCTTGTAATTATATTTGTCAAAAGAAGCACGTTTGCGGCAACATTAGTCCAAATGAGCAAGCTACTGATCTCATTTGTCAAATATGGACGGACGTTTCATGTCTCCTCTCATGCCTATAAAAGGAACTCACTTGCTGTGGATTCAGACACATCATCTCTCAGTATTCTAAATAGCAAATAGAAAATAGCAAAGAGTTAGAGTAATATCAAAAGTGAGGGTATAAGGAGGAAATAAATAGTTTATTTCTCTGTTGAGAGCTTGTATTTTCTATATTATTATAGTGAATTTCTAGGATCTTTCCCCGTGATTTTTTTTTTCAATTGGGTTTTCACGTAAAATTCGGGTATTATTATTTTATTTACATATGTAGTTATTTTATTTCATATTAACGAGCACTAAAACAATTATAAATCCTTCACTGTTAAATGTTTTTTCGGCTGGTTATTTGGTGATTTGATGGGCGGTCAGAATTTGGTGTTAACATATATATATATATATATATATATATATATATATATATATATATTTATATATAAACCAAATCCATCAATAGATAAATAAATTAGAGTATCTTTTGATGATTTTTATACAAAATAAAAAGAAACAACCTTAGATAGAATATACTTTGAAAGAAAAAAGTATCATTTATACAAAGTTAAAATTGCAAAAAACTATCCCCTCATCCTGAATTATAATATAGACCTTAATATTTTAATTTTTGCAATAGTTTATTTCAATTTTTTTTTATTTTTTTTGGTAAAAAAAAAATTGTCCCCTTCAATTAGAATAAGTCAATAGTGTGCATATTAGCTTATATATTAAAATATATTCTCCCAAATAGAGGGATCGTCAGCACACTATACAAACAGACTACTTTGCCCCTTAAATCCAGATAGTTAACTAAAATTGATAATAAGTGATATATAGTATTGTAAAAAAATTGAAACCACGACATTATAGTGTATGAGGGTTATTGACTAAAATTGATAATAAGTGATATATAGTATTGTAAAAAAATTGAAACCATGACATTAGAGTGGAAGAGGGTTTGTCCTACAAGACAATTGTAATATGTCAAAAAAATATTACAATTGTATATTGAAACACATTGTCATCTATATTACAATGTTCAGTATTTTGTCGAATAAGATAATTGTAATATGGAAAAAAATACTGAATAAATTAACAAAAATTTATGTCAATTTTTATTACTTTGAATTATCCATATTGCACAACACGAATCAATATATTTATATTTTTGTAAATAAATTGCGTAAAGTTTATATAGGGAGATTTGATTTGATGAGCACTTACAGATTTAATAAGTTCCTGATGGATAATTAGGAAGAGAATATATTTAGGGAGGAAGTGAAATATAACTTTGGAGAACATAAGAACACTTTGATTTCACTTGCTTCAAATGATCCAAGTACATGACAATTTATAGGACTCATAGGATACTTCTAGAGCTACCATAATAATTATTATATGACCAAATTCATGTACATGAACCTAAACATTACATGTTCCAAGACAAATACATTCATGCATCATGTACATTACATATTCATGTACTTAATTAATTCATGAATATTCTAGAATTAATTTGGTTTTGTTTTCTAACAAGGCCTCCCGTAAACCAAATTTATTCTTCACTCCGAGCTTAACGATTTGCCTCTTGGATACTTCTCCAATAATAGGCTTTGTAGAAATATCAGCTAGCTGCTCCTCAGATTTATAATACTTGATATTAATAATTTTATCATTCACAAGTTCCCTTAAGAAATGATATCGAATGCGAATATGCTTTGTCTTTCCAGGAAGAACTGAATTTTTGGTAACTAAAAATTTTTGAAGTGTTATCACAAAACAAAGTTGGGTCAGTTTCTTGTTTTTGCTTGAGATACTTCAAAATTCCTTCTAACCAGACTAGATGGCATCCAACATGTGCGGCCGATATATATTCAGCTTCAGTTGTTGAAAGAGCGACAATTGATTGTTTCTTTGAACTCCAAGAAATAGCTCCACTTCCAATATTGAAAATATAGCCTGAAGTACTTTTTCTATCATCAATGCTACCTCCAAAATCACTATCTATGAATAGATATATAGTTATTACATTTACATGAGTTGTGAGAAACAAACTGTAAGATAAAAAGAAAATAGAAAAGAATTATTTAAGTACACAAATTTTATTGCATACATTAAATAAAGTGTATTTAAATAATTTGTGAAGTTAAATTATTCAAATATAAAGAGATGGTATATTAACTATATTAGTTAATAGATTTCCATTTGGATGAAAAAGAGAATAATTAACTCAGATATACCAAATTAGTGTATATGTTAAAATAATTTATGTCATTAAATTATTTTAATATGGTAAAATGATTTCATTAAATAAATTGTTTTTATGATAATCATTTTATGGAAAGAGGATATGGGAAATATAGCATTATAATATTTAATGTAAGATTATATATATGTGCAATATATAATATGTATCAAGTAATATGTATTATATATTATACGTTATATAATATATAATATAAGCCTAAGTGAGTAACCTGCAAGAATAAAAAAGCTATCAGTTAGATAAAAATAAGCTAAGCTAAGTCGGTTAAGAGAAAGGGAAACAAGTCGGTAGGAAGCAGAGAACTCAGCAAATTCGTGGGGAGCAAGAAAATTCCTTGGGAGCCAAGAGTGTGGATCCTATAAGAGAGAACCCAGCAACCCAACTTCTTCTTCTTCTTGCTTTCTGTTGCCGCCGAAACTCCTCTCTCATTTCCCCTGCTCCTGCCGAAATCCTGCTGTCCAAAACAGACCCCAAAAAAAATCCGAGCCCCTCTCCAAATAAATTCCGAAATTTCTTAGTTCAAGCTTAGAATCAAAACTAAAGGAAGCTAATTGGGAGTGATTGCAAGCTAGCAAGAGGTATAACACCTTCAAATATTATGTTTTTAACTGATTTAGCAAAATTAGTTAGTTAATTGGTTTATGAAGATTTTACTATGAAATTAGTTCATGGATGGAGTTGGGTTCTAATTTCGTAATTGGGTTACCATAAATGGTTGTTCTAATTGTTAGAGGTAATCAAATTATTGCATATTGATTATGTATGAAAATTAGAAAGTGTAATTTTGTAAAATAAGAAAATTAGAGAAAACAGTTAGTTGGTTTTTGCTTGGACATTGACTGTGAAATGTTGTGGGTTGTTGAAATTAGAGCCAAGGAGATTAGGTTTGGTTGTGCGGAGTTATAAGGAAGAAAATTACGGAATACCCGCAACCAAAACGCTAAAAATCGAACGATAACGAAATCGCACGCGTTATGTGCGTTAAATGGCCATAAAGAACAAAATCGGATATAAACTTGGAATTTAATGAAGTCGATACCTTAGACGAGTCTTATTATGCTAATTAAGGCTCAGTTAGGAAGCGAATCGGGTTGGAACGCGTCGAGGCGAGTTTTGACCTCTAAACGCGAAGATTGAAAATTAGTGTCTGCGGCCTTTTTCGGCACACTGTCAAGGCAGCTTAGAAAATCCAAATTATTGAAGTTATATTTTTTAAAAATACTTTGATATTCCAAGTATAACATATCCAAATTTTGGATCAATCCGATTAGGAGCAGCGCGTGAGAAATTCGCGAAGTAGGCCGCTGGAAGAAGAGCAAACTGCCAACAGTAGGCAGCGCCTGCTGTGCTGGCCATGCTGCTGGTGCAACTTTGACGCGTCGTTTTGCTCGACTTCCGTGGTTTCTTTTCACAGTTAGAAATTTTTTAAAAATACTATGACATAAGAACTCCAACAAACCGAAAGTTCGCAGCGATCCGAGTAATGGATTGAGAATTAAAAATGGGTGAACGAGCATGTTTTGACATTCGTCGTTTCGAATCGCGTTCGGGCGAGATTTTAAGCAATTTTAAGTCTAATAAAGTCCCAAGAGACAAGTTTTGACGTTACGAGATAATTTATGCCACAAATTTTCCCTCCGGGCATAAATAATGCAATAAAAATATAGTTTAAGTATGAATTTTCATATTTAAGCAAAACTAAGTTGAAACGGGTATGTAGAATGGTTTTATGAGCAAAGCAAAGAATATGTAACTTATCAAAGTTGTAACAATCAAAAAGATGATGAAATGAAGGTTTTCGGAGTTCAAAGCGGAAGTTTTGAACTAAGATTTACATAATGATGTATATATATACTTACTATATATACGAAGCAAATGTGAGTTATTCGCGAAATGAAATGCAAAGCGAATTTGCTAGCGGAATAAAAATATATTTATTCATGAGGCAATGGTCCGAGTTGACTTATGAACGGGCAAAAAGATATAAAGATTATATAAATCAAAGAAAAAATATAGTAAACTGAGTTTTACTATAAAAGCTATATAATAACTGTTTAAATCCTGAATTCGCGAATAAAGGCAAAAGATATTCCAAAAAGAGAATATAAATGATTTAAGCTTCAAGGTATAAAATATTTACCCATTAAAAGTGTGAGAGACCTTTATTATGCATAAAGAGGTTAAAATGAATAAAGTTTCTAAAGAAACTAATATTGATTCTATAATAAGAATAAATGACTATAGTTATATTACTAACAATCATGATTAGTATGTATGCATGCATGTTTTGTGACTTAATTAGTTACCTATATGTGTGTGCATGTAAACACAATTGTGTAGGATTTGTGGAGTGATGCTATATTAAATTTTAACGATAAATCTCCAAGGGAGGCAAATATCTGAACTTTACTCTCTTATTGAGCAAGTATTTTATCCTTGCTTACTTTAAGCAAGTGATTTAGAATTGTCTTTGTATATCTAAAGTAATAAGACTTTTTATTCCAATCAGCTTTGGAAAATGATAATACCATGTTTACTTGATAAAATTCAGCATACATGTACAGATTGAAAGTTGTCTAAGCCACTTGTTCCGGCTAGACCCAAGATTTAGTTATTTCAATTCTTTTACACTAACTCTTAAAATATTATTGAATAATAGAGCTGTCCATCCATTTTGTTTGGGTTTGGACTCCAGGCTGAGTAAGAACATCCCTAACTTGGGAGATTTTATATTGCGCCAAAAGGCGGTGACGATGAACGCAAATGTCGTTTCCGTAGATAGTATTGATCAATACAGGGCATAAAAGGCTGATCACCTACCGTGCCCGTAAGACCAGACGGTTTGCAGATGAATTTCTGTTCAAACCTTATCAGAAACTTAAAAATAAAAGTTCATGGTCTTGTGACCACTCAGCATCAGAAGTCAGTATGTCGTTTCAGAAATGCAAATGAGTCATGTTGTTATTCAGAATTGTTCAGTTGTTTTACAGTAATTATTCTACTGTCAAAGCATATTCCAGAGAAAACATTTATTCCTTGCATACGTTATTTATCAACTATTATTACTTGTTGAGCAATTGAATGTTCATTCTTGCTTTGAATATAAATCTTTTCAGCTAGACATGATCAAGTAGAAGGATCTGGAAAGGACAAAGGCAAGGGCAAGTTAAATGAATAGTCAGAGATAACTATTTGTAATAGATAGACTTTTATTATACAACTACAATATTTATCATGTAATGTATCAGTTAAAGGTCTTCGTACCTGGGATAGATAGCTCTGGTGTAATAACTTTAGTTATTTAATAGTTTTATATGTTTGAATGATTGTATCGTGGAGCACCAAATACGGGTTTCAAGTACTCGAATTTGGAGGGTGTCACAGCTTCCCAATGTTCTGAGTGAGGCTTCTCCATGAACCTGCTAATCATACTAACAACAAACATTAAATCTGGTCTTGTAGCAGTTAAATACATCAAATTTCCAACCAAACTCTTGTAAATAGTTGGATCCACAAGTTTTCCTTCACCTGTCTTGCTTAACTTAAGCCCAGTAATACATAGAGTTGAAACAGAATTAGCATTCTCCATCTTGAATTTTCTTAAAATTTTTCTAGTATATCTCCCTTGAGAAATAAAAATTCCCTTACTGGATTGGCTAACTTCAATGCCCAAAAAAATGATGCAACTCTCCCAAATCAGTCATGTCAAACTCTTGTTTCATTGATTTCTTGAAATCATTAAGAATCGTCATATCATTGCTTGTAAACATGAGATCATCAACATAGAGACTTACCACCGTAAATTTTCATTGTGAAGAATCAAATTTGGTGTATAAAGTATGCTCTTGAGGACATTTTGAAAGTCATTCTTCTCAAAGTACGAATTAATGAGGCTATACCAAACCCTTGGTGACTGCCTCAAACCATATAAAGCATTCTTTAACTTGTAAACTTTATCTTCTTCCTCTTTCTTCACGAAGCCGGGTGGCTGGTCCACATAAATCTCTTCCTCAAGAAACCCATTTAGAAATGCCGATTTGACATCTATTTGGAACAACTTCCAATTGTCTTGAGTTTATCAAGTCTTAAAACAGGTGCAAATACCATAGTAAAATCTTCTCCTTCCTTTTGTGCATATCCCTTTGCAACAAGCCTCGTTTTGTATTTATTGACGGAACCATCTAAATTTAACTTTGTCTTGAAAACCCATTTAACTCCAATGGGTCTTTTGTTTAGTGGTAAACTGACGAGCTCCCAAGTGTCATTTCTTTCAATAGCCATAATTTCTTCTTTTGTTGTATCTTCATGAGAGATTGGATCTTCTCCTACATAGAAAGTAAAGAAAATAGCTCCTGCATCTACCGGCTCTGATACCAATTTGATGGATAATTAGGAAGAGAATAATATTTAGGGAGGAAGTGAAATATAACTTTGGAGAACATAAAAACACTTTGATTTCACTTCCTTCAAATGATCCAAGTACATGACAATTTATAGGACTCATAGGATACTTCTAGAGCTACCATAATAATTACTATATGACCAAATTCATGTACATGAACCTAATCATTACATGTTCCAAGACAAATACATTCATGTATCATGTACATTACATATTCATGTACCTAATTAATTCATGAACATTCTAAAATTAATTTGGTTTAGTTTTCTAACAGTTCCAGATTCAACTCATCGGAGCCAGCAAAATATCAACTTTGGGATTCCTATAAAACATACTCACGTTCCCCGTCGTCGCGTAACGTCACGAACGCCAAGGCAGTGTGGGTTCTCTTATCAAAGTTAATCCCGTCACCAGATACGCCATTCTCCTTGAGGATTCCGGCGAGCATGTACCCGAACTCGTCCTCCCCGAGCTTCCCGATGAACGCCGCCCTCCCGCCGAGCCTCGCAATGGCTATCGCCACGTTTGCCGGAGCGTCTCCGGGTGCCTTTAGGAACCCCGGCGCCTCCGCCAGTGCCACACCGGAGACCGTCAGGACGAAGTCGATCAACATCTCACCGAAGCTTACGATCAAATCATTGACATTACTACCCATGATGATGCTATTAGCTTTAGAGAGAGAAAAAATATATACGTATATGTAGTAAATCTATAGATATAGAGAGAGAAAGAGAGCTAATAGACAGTGAGAGAATTAGGGGGTGTTGAAGGGGTTTATATAGGTAAAGTTAGGAGAGAGAAAGTAGGATTAGGAACAAATCCCAATAAATTATCTAAAACCACGCCAACTATCTTTTCCTTTATCCATTCCTAATGTACACTCTTGTTCTAAAAGGAGTTCATATCTCAGCTAGTGCAAAATACAGTAGGAACTTTGAACTTTGGAATGTGTATCTCATTCATATCCATGTGGGAATTTGAAACCCACCAGAACGAATGGTAATATTCTCACAAGTCATATCCATTACTCACGAATGTGTTAAAATACATTATAAATATTATTTTCGTTCCAAATATTATTATCACGGTTGGTTTTTGAAAATTAATTTGAAATATTTTTAAACTTAAAATTGAGATAACTCATTAAAAATTATAAAATAAGAAAACTTAAAATGAGTAATACTTTTTAGATAATTTATAATATTCATTATTGTATTGATTAAAATTAAAAGAATCTATGTCAATTTTGAGTTTAAAAATCTTTTAAGTTGACTTTAAAAAGTCAACAATGATCAAATAATATAAAACGGATGTGGTATTTTTATCTCAAAAAATTTTATTCACCGTCTCTCTAAAAATTAATTTTTTTCTCTCTAAAAATTTGTATTAACTTTCAATTATCAGATTGTCATTCACGGCCAAACATTTTCTAGTGCCAAACATGACCATAGAATTAGAATATTGCAATTTTATATATCAAATTTTTTTGTTGTCAATTACATAAATAAGTGTGAGTGACGACTCTTTTAGATGGATGATAGACACATTTTTTATACATTTTATTATTCCCATATTTATTATTTTATATGTTTATTTTATTTAATTAATGCATTTTATTTTATTTTGTAGGATTTATCTTATTTATCTTGGTGAACAAGTAAAAGATAATTGTTGCAGCTTTTAAGGATGGAAAAGGACTCTTGGGAGATTACTATGTAGAGATTGAAGTTCAGAAGGAAAGAGGAGAATAAAAAGGAAACAAAAGTGACCAAGTTCAATGAATCTAAATTAGGGCACAAATTTATTTTCCCTATAAATAGGTATCTTGTTTTAGAGAGAAGATCATCACTTGTTATTTTCTTTTCCTTAGTTTTTCGCTGGTGTAGAAGGGAGAGAGTTATTTAGCAATTGAGAGCTTTGTTTTTCCTCTTATTCCGATCATGTGTGGTACTAGTGTCAGGGAGTATTTGTAACTTTCTTTTATTTTAATAGAAATTCTCTTTTTAATTATTGTTCTTATTTCATGCAATTATGATTAGTAGTTTTAATTTTGAATTTGTTGGTTTTAATTTTCATGGCTAGCTAAACTTCTAATATCTAGGATGATGATGAAACTAGGTATTTCATAATAATTAATCTCTTTCCGTTCCGGAATTAGTGCCTAATTATTTTCACCTTCATATTTTCCTTCGCATTAATTGCATATGATTCTTATATTGATTGCGAGGTTTTGATAAGTTATTGTTAATCTGTGAATTTTTCATAACTTATGCTTGCCCATATTAATTATATGAATCATTATTTTTAAAGGGAAGGGAAAATAATTTGGGAATTAATTTGGAAAGTAAGAAATTATTATTTATGTTAGTACTTAGTGGATTCGGATTCCTAGGTAGCTTTTCTCGTTACTAGTTTTCATTAATTTTTAATTTGCATTATTTAGTTAATTAATCATCTCCGTCATATTTATTTCTAATTCGCCTAAAATAGATATTAAGGATACATTAAAATTAATCTAGTCTCTGTGGGTTCGACCTGTACTTGCCAGTTCTTCAATTTGACACTGTGCACTTGCAGTTACATATTTTTATCACATCAATGGATACAGAATATGGTGGATCATCTTTATAATTTTATCCAATCTTATAGGCAAAACAATCATTTTAGTCATTGTACTATTTTTTTAATTTCATTTTAATCCTTATATAATTTTTATTTTATAATTGTCCTCGTACAATTTTGTTTATGAACAATATTATCTTTAGTAAGTGTGAGAGGTAATAACATGACATTAAAAAAGAAAACCTAAATGCCAACATAGAATATTTGAGCCATTTTTAGTTTTTTTTTCCTTTTACTGAAAAGTTAGTCTTTTCTAAAGGCTTTCTCCGCGGGAGATGAGATCCTTCTTACCAATAGCATAATTCTAAATAAAAACTTCATAATTAATTTTATCCAATCTAATTTTCATGTACAAAATTTAGTAATTAATTTTAAATATAAAAAGAAAAATAATTAACACATTAAAATTCAAAAATTCATATTTTTATAATTAATTTCTACTAAAAAAATTAAAACAGAATTCAAACAAGCATATTTTAAAAAATAATTCTACACAAAAAAATTAAACTAAAATTCAAATAAGGAAAAAAAAAATTAATTCCAATCTTTAACTTTGTAAGGACTTAATTATTTCAAGTGAATCCAATAATAAAAAAAAGAACAATATTTTGCTTGAACTATTAAGTCCCTCTAAAGAAATCATTGTTCTTTTTATAATTAATTTTTACATGAAAAAAGTAACTGCACTTCAAAAAAAAATCCAATCTTTAATTATTTGTTAAGGACTTAATTATTCCAATTGAATCCAATAAAAGAAAAGAACAATATTTCTTTAGAGGGACTTAATTTTTTAAGTACTTAATATTAAAAATTATTAATTGTTCTTGGTTTAGTGTATTCACTTGAAATAATTAAATACATACAAAATTAAAGATTGTATTTATTTATTTTTTTGAATTTTAGTTTCATTTTTCTGGGAGAAACTAATTATAAAAATATGTATTTTTGAATTCTAGTTTTGATGTGTTAATTTTTTTTATTGGATATTAATTACTAAAATTTTGTGCATAAAGATTGAATTGAATGAAATTAATTATAATTTTTTTATTTTAAATTATGCTATTGTTAAAAAGTAATAAAAGAAAAAAACTAAAAACAATTCAAAAATTCTATGTTGGAATTTTATTTTTTTCTTTTTAATGTCATGTCATTACCTTTTACACCTACGAAAGACAAAATTATTCGCATACAAGATTGATGAAATAAAAATTGTATACGGACTAAATGAAGCTAAAGGAAGAGTACAAGGACTAGAGGAGTTGTTTTGCCTAATCTTATATATTAATAATAATTTTTGCAATTGTAACTGGACAAAAAAAATTGGTAATAAATAGCAGGTGAGTATCATTTATTATTTTTTGTATTAAGAATTATAAATATTGCAAAAATTATTAGTAAATTTTTGAAACTAGTGATACATTTTAACTTTTAAAATAAATTTATAAAATTTAAAATTTTAATTTAATGTGAACTTATTTAAGTTTTTAAAGAATCAAGGTAATTAATAATATTTTAATATAAAAAATATATTTATCGAACTTTGAAGTGGAATGCAAGCAATGAAAAATAAAGTGTTCGTGTTTTATCATCGTCATGTACTAGTGTTTAAAAAATAATAACTCAACATTGCATTACAGAAAGGTACACAATTATATTAAAATATAAAATACATATATAATTATTTATCCATAAAACATAACATAACCAATCACATAAAATGTATTCGATCAATATAATAATATAATGATGACATAATATTTGAGATATTTTTTAAGACAAAAACTTTAAGACATGTAGCATTACCTATTAGGATATATCCAATTCCAAACCTGCAAATCATCAATTAAACATTTACAAAAAAATCCCAAATTCCAAACCTGCAATCATCAATAAACATTTACAAATATTAATGTTTACACGACAGTTCAGCAATATTTATTAACAATAAAAGACAATATATATTATCTTAAACTCTCTATAAACTAAATTTTTTATTATCAATTCCATTAGATAGTTTTTTTTGGGAATGTAATTCCATTAGATAGTTTATTTAGTTTTGATGTTAATATAATGATGTACACAATATCCTTAAATTAGTCATTTTATTCTATATTAATATCTAATTTATTATAAATTTAATTTATCATAATAACAAAATGAAACAATTACATATTATAGTACATTTTTGAAAATAATTACAAAAATCATACATTCATAAAATAATTACAAAAGTATTACACTTTTTCATTTTTATTTACAACATTCTCTTTCTCTCTCTATGCACTTTCTCTCTCTCCCTTCCACTTGCCTCCCCCTCCCTCCTCCCTGTCCATCCTACCTGCCTCCCTCCACCCTCCTCCTTCCCCCGCCTCCTTCCCCTCTCCCGCCTGCCTCATGCCTCCCACCTCCCTCCTCCGCCTCCCTCCTCCGCCTCCCGCCTACCTCTGTCTCCCTCCTCCATCCCACCTGCGGCCCTCCTCCCTCCTCGTTGCCTATCCCGCCTGCCTCCCTTCTCCCTCCTCCTTCCCCCGCCTCCCTCCCCTTTCCCGCCTGGCTCATACCTTCCCCCCTCTCTCCTCCGCCTCCCTCCTCCCTCCCGCCTGCATGAGGTAGCCACTGAGAAAATAAGTCATATTCCTTTCTCTATCCGTTGTAACCAAACACTAGTATGGAGGTAACTAATTTCTGAAAGTGTAGTAACTAGTTTTGGTTTCCTTTGTATTACGGTTGGTTACCTCTGTATTAAGGTTTGGTTACCTTTGTATTAAAGTTTGGTTACCTTTATATTAAAAGTTGGTTACCTCTATTTTAAGATTGGATACCTTTTATATTAAGTTTTGGTTACCATTGTATTAAGGTTTAGTTACTTTTTGTATTAAAAGTTGGTTACCTCTGTATTAATATTTGGTTACCTCTGTATTAAGGTTTGGTTACCTTTATATTAAGGGTTGGTTACCTTAGTATTAAGGTTTGGTTACCTTTGTATTAAAGGTTGGGTACCTTGTTATTAAGGTTGGATACCTTTTGTATTAATTTTTGGTTATCTTTGTATTAAAAGTTGGTTACCTTGGTATTAAAGTTTAGTTACCTTTGTATTAAAGGTTGGTTACCTTTGTTTTAAGGTTGGATACCTTTTGTATTAAGTTTTGGTTACCTTTGTATTAAGGGTTGGTTACCTCTGTATTAAGGTTTGGCTACCTTTATATTTAAGGTTGGTTACCTATGTATTAAGGTTGGTTACCGTTGTATTAAGGGTTGGTTACCCCCTCCTCCTCCTCAACTTATTTTCCATCACGACGACACAGCCGCCGTCGTCTACCATTTCCCACCCCTCCCTAAAGCCACCAGTGAACTCCCCATCGGCTTCATCGACGCTACCACGAACGCCATTCTTGACACCACCACGAATGCGAAGACTCCATTAACGCCACCATGAGCTTATCGGCGATGGTGTAGAAGGGATCGACGGAGCAAATGGAGGAGAGAGAAAGCGGGAGGGGCAGGGAGGAGAGAGGAGGGAGGGGGAGTCAGGCGAGAGGGGCAGGAAAGAGGAATGAGGGAGGGGGAGGGAGGCGGTGGAGGGAGGAGGGAGGAGGGAGGGGGAAGGCAGGCTGGATGAGGGAGGCATGGGGATGCAGGCGGGGGAGGGAGGAGGGTGGGGGAAGGCAGGCGGGAGGGAGGAGGGAGGCGGTGGTGGTCAAAAATGATGAAGACAGAGAAAACTTAATGTGTTGTGTTATTTTTGTAATTATATATTTTGTGGATGTTTTATTTTTGTAAATACTTTAGAATTGTTGTATATTAGTATTAAGGACCCTAACAAAATTATGATGATAATTTTAAAGACATATGTCATTTTAAATTATTATTTTGAACAATAAGTATTCTTTTGAAATAAAATAAATTGACAAATGAGATATTTTTTGGTAGAGAGTATTTAGTTAAATTTAGAGACGGTCCCGTAGAATAAGTTTAATCCGAATGAGAATTGGGTGAGTCCATAAATAATAAAACAACTAATTCCGTCATACATTAGGTGAAATAAACCATTCAAAAAAAATAAAAGGTTCGAGAAATAAACTACTCTCTCTGTTCCAAATCTATTAAATATACTAAAACGCAGTTCAAATTATCGTATTATGACATCTGTCAAGCTCACAATTCAACACCTGTCCTGCCTCATTAATGCTCTCCATTACTAATTTAATTATTATCTCCTACAATCACTTCTTTATTATCCTTTTTAATTTGAAATCCCTTAAATCACTACTTTATTATCCTTTTTAATTTGAAATCCCTTAAATCACTACAAATATAAACTATTCTGGTAATGTCTACTCTTCTGTTATTATCCTTTTTAATTTAATTATTATCTCTTAAAATCACTACTTTATATTCCTAAATTAATGTATTGAATTTATAATCCCTTAAATCACAACAAATCTGTACTGTTTTGATAATGACAATTTTTCTAATATTATCTTTTGTAATTTAATTAATATATCCTAAAATCACTACTTTTTAAATCCCAAATTAATTTTTTGAATTTATAAACCCCTAAATCACTACAAATCTGAACTGTTTAGATAATGTCAACTGTTTTAATATTATCTTTTGTAATTTAATTATTATCTCTTAAAATCACTACTTCATGATATTATCGTTACCGGGCTATTACACTCTGTTATTTAACCTAATTTTCTCCCTATAAATACCAACTATTACACAACAACTCATCTCTTACTTATTATCTTCTGCTAAACATTTATCTTATATTTTACCTATCACATTATTTCGATGATTACTAGATACGATTTTATTGATGACATCAGCCCAGTCAAGGAGACGTGGAAGATTAAAGTTAGGATAACTCGACTCTGGAATATGCCAAACTTTAACAAAGCAGACAACATAAACAGTATCGAGATGGTATTGTTGGATGAAAAGGTACATATATATATATATATATACACACACACACACACACACGCAACTCCTAATTATAAAATCTTAAAATTACAGTATCTTAAATTACAACATCTTACCATATGCCTATTATACTTTTATAGGACGACAAAATACAAGCGAGTATCAAGAGGTCACTTTTTACTAAATTCCAAATAACAGTCAAGGAACAAAAAGTCCTTCTAATTACCAATTTCGTTGTCAGTTAGAACGGTGGTTCTTTCAGAGCTACTCAACATCTATACAAGATTAATTTTCTGTACTCCACCTCACTGAAAGAGTTAGATGAGACTCCCATTCATACATATGGATTTTAATTCACTCTATACGATCAAATACTATCAACTGCGGTTGATGATTCATACTTAGTTGGTATGTTTAACAATAATTAACCCTTTAAGCTTTTACATAATTGTGTTTTTTTTACCTACATAATTGTGTTGTGTATAACGATGTGTTATTGGACAACTAACTGCGATGGGGAGTGTAGAAGTCAGCACAAAAATAGTAAATAGAACAAGAGAGTTAATATTGAACTAACTGATGATAGGTAACTTTTTAAACAATATGAATAGTTCTTTTATTAATAACTATTATCATCTAAATTAATCTTACATTGTATTTTTGTTACAGTCATAACGTATTGAGATGCACATTGTGGGATGACTTTGCAAACCAGATTTGTTCCTTTACTGAAACAGAAAAATAATATAACATTATAATTGTTTTACAGTTTGCAAAAATCAAGTTCTGGAAAGGTACTATTACTGTTATTTCGATGAAAAATACCTCTCCAAACATATGATTATTAACTATGCAACATCTGCCATTAACTAGGTACACCAATGTTGTCCAACTCAATGTTCAGTTCGAGACTTCTTATCAATGCAGATATCCCTGCGGTTGTTTCTTTTAAAAATAGGTATATTGCGTACTTCTTTCTTATTAAATTCTATTATTACTACAAGTTAATTTGCCCTTTAAACTACCTTCACTGTTGTCTAACAACATTTGTGCTGCATCAAATAATAAAACTACAATAAATCATTTATCCAGCCAGAGCACATTATCTATTACATATTAATTCCTCCAAATCTGTGATAGGAATATATATATATATATATATAAATATATATATATATATATATATATATATATATTGCAGACAAATCACACACACACATACAAACATTATATAATTAATGTCCTGGTGCTTAGTGATCAGATTAATTCTATACTTGGATATTTATTTGCTAACAAAGCTTTTACCCAACTATATGTAATGTATGCTATCAAATTTTGATCATCGCATAGCAATCTATCATCTTCTTATTATACTTTAATTTATTAATTGCACATACACATTTATTATTAACAAAATGAATAATCCCGCCGCAACGCGCGGGTTTGACTCTAGTTATAAGACTAGTATTGACTTTTTCAATTTAAAATATTTTTAAATTCAAAATTAACATGAATTTAATTAGTCTATGTTAATATAATTATGAATATCATAAACTACCTAAAAAGTAATACTATTTATAAAATTTATTGTTTGAAAATTTTAAATGAATCATATCAATTTTAAATTTAAAAATATTTAAAATTGACTTTTAAAATATCAATATTGGTCATATAATTTGGAATAGAGTGAGTATCTTTTTCTAATTTTTATTTATTTTTTATTTCTTCCGATCAAAGAAACAAACTGGTTTAATTGGCCTACTAATTAAGCAAACTTTTTTATTTTTTGTTTTATTTGGTTCTCGCGTCCTGGTTTCTGGCAACCATTACACCTGTATGGTTTAAGACCTTTTTATAAAATCTGATGTATCGTTGAGGCCCAACTAGAGAGTTAAGCATGGGAACCAACCCAATCCATCTCCCTCAACTGGTAAATATAGTTAGATCCAGGAAAGAATCCATGCCTTCATTGTATTTGAACGTTTATACCCAATCTTTGTATAATTTTATAGGGATATTTACATTTAGTAGTACATTTTTAGAAATAATTACAATAATGGTGCATAGATAAAATAATTACAAAAATAATATACTTTTTCATATTTATTTACAATATTAGTGTAATTAAGATTACATAATTTAGGGGATAATATCACTTTCTCTCTCCTCCATTCTATTCCTTTAATTTAATTTTCATATCAGTTTTTAAAAAAAAATAAAATACTCATTCTCTCTCTCCCCTCCCTCCCTCCCCGCCGCCCCCTGCCCCTCCGCCTCCCTCCGCCCCCCGCCCCTCCGATAGACCACTACTCGAGACCAGAAAATATGCCTGCTGCAGTTTATTAGTTTTGCAATCCTTTATAGATGATTATGTTGCCTGTATTCGGAAAGTAATGCAACCAAGTCATCAAAGAATGCAAAAGTGAGATCTGTTAGCTTCTTCTCTCATTTTTCAACATGTTCTACTATCAACCTCTCTCTTCTACAATAGACCCTAAAATTTGATAACTTTGCAATAGGCTCGTGATTCTGTTCATGCCCCCTCCCTTCGCCTCCCTCCCTCCCACCGCAAAGTAACCAAACCTTCATAGCAAGGTAACCAAACATTCATACTAAGGTAATTAAACCTTTATACCAAGGTAACCAATATTATGAATGGTTACCAACTCAACATTATACAGTAACCAAAATTAATCTAATTAGTAACCATAATTTTTTCATATTGCAGTTGGTAACCAAACATTTATAGCAAGGTAACCAAACATTCATACCAAGGTAATTAAACCTTTATACCAAGGTAACTAATATTATGAATAGTTATCAACTCAACATTATACAGTAACCAAAATTAATCTAATTAGTAACTATAAATCTGAAACACACTCAAATCCATTTCAACTCATTAATTTAAACCTAAGTAACCAAATACTTATACAACAGTAACAAACACACTAAGTGTCGCAGTGGTTGGGGTGGTGGCTTCGGAAGAGGTGGTCGGTAGCGGGTTCGGAAGTGGTGGTAGCGGCTTTGGAGAAGGTGGCAGTGGCAACTTTAGAGGGGGTGGTGGAGGTTTCGGAGGAGGTGGTAGTTTCGAAGGAGGTGCAGAAGCAGTTTTGGAGAAGGCGGTGGAGAAGGTGGTGGAGGAGGTGGTGGTTGTCGGCGGAGATGGAAGATGCTCTAAGAAGAAGAAGAAGAAGATCAGCATGGTGGAAAGCGGCGGCAAAAGGCGGAGGAAGAAGGAGGTTGAGTAAAATAATTTTTTGCTGTAATATTCTATGGCGGAGAGAGAAAAAGAGGGAGGAGAATTGGTAACTGCAGCATATGGCAGTAATTTCTCCTTGATTTTAGGTTTCCTTATTTATTTGAAATTGAATGATCTGATTTGTTTATTGTGTTGCACTCTTTTTGAAATTATTTTGTGGATGCACTTATCTTGTAATTATTTTCTAAATGTTGTATAGTATTGTAAAGAACCCTTTATATCCTTAAAAGCCCATACAATTCTAAAAAAAAAAATTCAATTGTGGCATAGCGTTCTTGACCCTAAAGCCTATGACATTTATTAGAGTATATTTGGAATTGTTTAAAAAATGTGATTAGTAATTTTGATTACTACTTTTA
This sequence comes from Aralia elata, assembly GCA_034770075.1. Taxonomy (NCBI): domain Eukaryota; kingdom Viridiplantae; phylum Streptophyta; class Magnoliopsida; order Apiales; family Araliaceae; genus Aralia; species Aralia elata. The sequence continues at coordinate 19,388,632 of CM068384.1, forward strand.
TTTGTAATTAGTTTTAAAAAAGTAATTTGTATTTGATAAAGAAAAAACACTTAAATTAGTAAATATAAAAAGTGTTTGGTATAAAAATATTTGTTAATCACATATTTCAAGTGTAAATTATTAAAAGAAATGTTTTAAAAAGTAAAAATGAGGAATGAATGAAATTACTAAAATAAATAGGGATAAATTAGTAATATACTTGGTCAAACTTGATTATTACAAATAATCAGAAACTGTTTTTATAAAAAGTAATTATAAATAGTTTTAAAATCAAATTATTAAATATTTTTTATTTCTTAAAACTAAGTATAACATGTTTGATTGTTTATAAGCGATTTCAAAATTCAAACACCCTCTAATACATTTATGAAAAATTGCAATACCTTGAACGCTCGACATAAATTACCTCGACATAAATTAGTTCAGGATACATATTTCATTTGTTAGGCACATATATAAAAATTAACACAGATTTTGTTTTCAAATGAACTATTATTTCATTTCTTAAGCTTTATTTTTTGTGGAGATTAGAAGAATTAGTCCATAAAATGATTTTACAAAACACTAAAGCCCCTTTAAGGCTTATTGCTGTTGATTCGATGGCCCCCCTATAAGATGCGGTCTTTATGACTAAACATGTAAAGCAAAAACACGCCAATACAAATTCAACAAACAGGGAAAGCAACAAACGAGGCAATAATGCAATGCTACTTTTGTCATGTCTAGCACACTTTACAATGTAGGGGTTGAAAAATTAAAAATGCACATATTCTACCTTTTAAAAGTGTTGTATTCACTTTGAATTCGTGCAAATTTTTAGGAATTCTGTTATATATTTTGAATTTTTTTTGTTTAATTACGATCGTATAGTATATTAATATATTAAATTAAATAAAATTATAAAATTAATTTATTATATTAAATATATTTTAAAAATATTACTATTTATAATAATTCATATAACTCGCAATAAAAAAAATTGAAATCTAAATTCATAATTTATATTATTTTTAAATTTTCAGAGAATAATAAAAGATGCTTATATGATATATGCTTAATTATCTAATTTGGAGACTTGAAGAGTATAGTACTTTTTATTTTATCTTTTGGTCAACAACGCGGCAATACAAATTCAACAAGCACGGAAAGCAACAAACGCGGCAATAATGCTATCCTACTTTTGTCATGTCTCGCAAACTTTACAATGTAGGGGGTGAAAAATTAAAATGCATATATTCGAAGTACCTTTTAAAAGTGTTGCATTTCCTTTGAATTCGTGTAAATTTTTAGGACTCCTCTTATATATTATGAAATATTTTTATTTAATTATGATTGCGATATATATTAATATATTATATTAGATAGAATTATAAAATTGACTCACTGTATCAAATATATTTTAAAAATATTATCATTTATAATGATTTATATAACTCGCGATAAAAAAATCGACATATAAATTCATAATTTATATTATTTTCTAATTTTTAGAGAATAATAAAAGAATGATAGAACAAATTGGTAGAGTAGTCAACGAGTCAATATTTTATTCGATTACCAATTCCAAGTCGAATAAATCTTATTAGGATTTTTTTTATTTACATGTTAAGATCGGAATATAAGTATTTTACTTGCGGGTCAAAATATAATTATTGAACAAACAAACACCAATTATCTTTGTAATTACATGGACAACTGGACAAGTATGAGTAATTCAGCAAAGGGCAATGATATAAAGAGAAGGTTGAAAAGTATTTATGTGAGGAAAATGGGAAAATATTTAGAATACAAATTTCTCCTCAAATTATCTTTGTAATTACATGGAATTGTTGATGAATTTACGTAAACAAATATTCAACTAATTATCTTTTTTATCAAATAGTCCAAAAGATAAATATATAGTAATATGACATAAAAGATGAAAAAACTATAGTAAGAAGAAAGAAATAATATTTTCAAATAAAACAATAAATTAATAGTAAGACAGAGGGTCAATCGCAATAACAATTAATGGACACCATAAATACTTCTCATAAAGAGTAATATTCAAAAAATAATAATAGAATATGTATATATGAATAATTCTTCAACATGAATTATGGAGATAACGCCATTCCCGTGAAAATCTATCTTCATGAACAAAAAAATAATCTCAAAACAGAGAAAGCCCACAAAAGATTTTTTTTAAAATTTTTTTATAACCAAAAGATTTTATTTATATATTCAAAAATTACATGATTATATTTAACCAAACAATCTTTGGCCACATACATCTCATCTCACACCCTATCTATCCAAAAACAAAACTCACCACTCAATCTGGCAAAGGCAAAACTTACCTACCACACCTCATAATGAAGTAATACAGCAGAAAAAAAAAATGGCTAGCATCCTACAAGAGATATAATGAAACCCTTTCAAAAAAGAGCAAGAAATTAATATCTAAGTCCCCAAAAAAGGAAAACAAGTTCCACAAGAAAGTAGAATAAATTATTACTAGGTAATATAAAGAGGAAAAAAAAAGAGATCTAAAAGAAGATCTCACTAAAAATAAAATACTAGATAAAAAAAAGAGAAACGAAATAATAAGATGAGAATTCTACCATAATATTCAACTAAAGTAAATGTACCTAGGAGAAAGTACATGTCTACTTAATTTCATGCAAGTTGCGTTAGTTTTTCATGGAAGTTGCAAAGTTTTTCAAAGTGAGAGAGAAGAAAAGTTGACCGACTTGGCACTTTGATACATAGTTTAGTACATCTCTCCCTCCATCCCACGATTTTTCCCAAGTAAAAACCCAACCGATAGTTAATTCAATTTTTTGTAAGACCCTTTTCTCTTTGTTTTGGAATTGTTCTTGTTCTTCAATTTTCCAAACGAAGATGGCAATGGAGAGTATACCCGGATGGCAATTCACGTTTTTGTGTGGAATTATTTCGTTGATGGCTTTATCTTCATTTTTCAATCTGACCCAAAAGCTTAGATCCTTAATCCAGCCATGGGTAATTAACCCTGTCCGGTCAGAAATTCCTATTTTCATGGCCGATACAAGCAAACAAACTGATTCTTCTTGCTTTCCATCTTCATCCTCATTTAAATTCTGGGACGTTTTTTTGAGTTTTGGAGGTAAGGATACACGAAGAAACTTTATTGGACATCTATATTCTGCTTTAGATCAGGCAGGAATACGAACCTTTAAAGATGAACCTGGACTAGAAAGGGGAGAAGAAATCGCACCACAATTGATAAAAGCAATCCATGATTCGAAGATGAGCATCGTTGTTTTCTCGAAAAATTATGCTTCTTCAAAATGGTGTCTTAATGAGCTTGTAGAGATCCTCGAATGCGAGAGAACAAGGGGACAGATCGTACTTCCTGTATTCTACGATGTTGATCCATTAAATGTTCGTCACCAAACTGAGAGTTATGCAGAAGCTTTTGGAAAACATAAAATACGTTACGCAGCAAAGGTAGAGACATGGAGAGCTACACTAACCACAACTGCAAATATATCAGGATATGATTTGAAAAACGATGCAAATGGGTAACTTCTATATTTCCTTCTTCTTTTTTTACCCTATCTAAATTTAGTTATTTGATGAATAAAAGGAATGCTCGTATTGTTGTGAGGGAGCTAAGAACCAATAACTTAGACCGTCTAGTGATTAGAAGCAACAAAACAACTACAAACTAACATCAAAGCTTAGATCCTCGTATGAAAATTTCCAGTTTGTTGGTTTTATTACAAAAAGCTTTTGAAAGTGTAAAACTAATATTCAGGAAGCTGTTGATGTAGTAACCACTGCAATTCAGGAGGAAATATTTTATAGAGATGAGACTATGAGAGTTGGTAATCGATCATTTTCTTTGATGATTTAATAAAGTAGAATTGTTGGTTAATTGTGTTATTATGGATTTGTCTCCGAACAATTGCACCATATAAGCCACTCTTTGACTACAGTAGCAACAATCTTTTAGTAGATGTGCATAATGATGATTGATGCAGTAGTAGATGCCTGCACTTTACACACTGGTGGTGGTTGGATTTGCCTGAAGCTGGGCCTCCAGAAATTATGAATTTGTCTGCTAAAATAGGAGTTCAAGTCACATTTGAAAATTCTGCATTCATACATACATACATACATATATATACATACATACATATATATATATATATATATATATATATATATTATAACTACTAAGTTATTATTATTATTATTATATGTACTATTTTGACTTTTCATAGTCAATTTGTGAAATTTATAATTTAAAATTGATATTATTCATTTCATCATAATGTTACGAACATAAGGAGTTGTGGTGATTTCACTATCTCTTCCTCTTTATCGAAAAAAAAGAAAAGAAAAAACACCGTAGTTCCTCGTATGAAAGCATAAATTGTTACAAACCTCAACTACACAAATGTTAAGAAACTTCCAATATTTTATTAATTTTTTAATTAATCTTTATAAAGTGTGTGGTTATAAATACTCCAATGATATGAATCACAAAAATTTTAGTTAGCAGAGTGATCAATACATATTAAATGAGAAAGTTAATATGATTGCGGATAAATTGGTCATTTAACTTTACAAAAGTTACTCAAATAAAAAGTGTTGTAATTTTTATAGAACTTTCTAAAAAGAATGTATTGTAATAATTGTGGGGGCGGGGACAATATTACTTAATAAACTAAGCTAGGTGATCAAATGTGATAAATGTTATGATTACTAGTCATTTGATATGCACACACTCTAATTGTAAGAAAAAAAATAAAAATAAAAAATAAAAGAGAAGAGGTTATGAGAGAGTGAGAGAGCAAAAATAGGGATAAGAGAGAAAAAATAGAAGGATAAAAAATAAATAATACTATATGCATAAACTATACACAAACAATTATGCATAAAGAATAAAATTAATGTATTAGCAGTATTACTATGGTGACTAAAGAATAATACAAAATAATTACTATTATCTGGCCCTCACGTATAGTTGATTATCTACGAATTAAACTTTGACACATCATTTTATAAGAGTTCTTTGTAAATATAGCACTATTCATGTATTAGATACCAACGAAAATGTATAAAACATCATCCGTCTGTATTTTCTCTCTTTTTTACTCCAAAACAAAATGACTCGTTTCTTTTCTTTTCTTCTCTGTCACAATTCCTTTTTCCCCTCCACCCTTTCTTTTCTTTTCAAGCTCACTAATTATAAATACTGTGTAAGATATCTCATATATGCACATAGCATTCATGGTAGACATGGATAAAGAAAGGTGAATTGATCAATGATCAGGAAAGAAAATACATGTACATCACAGTACAAGTCCAGGAGATGTCTTAAGATTACGAAAAAGATCTGTCATAGATCCATAAATTAATTGCTTATTGACTTGCAATGTAATCATTTTGTTTTCAAAAAATTTACGATACCCTGAAATTTGATGCCCAAACCACTCGAAGTGCATTAAATAGTTGTACAGTACAACACTTAAATGCTCTTTTGCCCAGTTTGGGATCAAATTTCAGGACAATGTATCATGGAAACTATATATATTGCGACTTTATGTATTAATTTTTTTTGGATGAAGATAACTATTAACGATAATCTTGTTACAAGTATATGTCATATTTATGGTGAGAGACTTATAATTCTATCCAACATTATGTATTTGTACATGCATAATTGTAATTCGGTTGCATTATGTAGCAGAATTCATGTATCATTCCTCTTTAATTTGTGTTTAACTTCCCAAATTAAAATTGGTGTAAAATTGGCAGGCATGAAGCAGATCTCATCCAAAAAATTGTCAATGATGTTCTAATGAAATTAAGCCCCAAATACTTGAATGTTACAGAGCATCAAGTTGGCATCGATTCTCATGTCAAGGAAATATGTCAAAAACTAAGCATTGGGTCGAATGAGAATGATGTTCGTTTCATTGGGATATATGGGATGCCCGGAATTGGCAAAACTACAATTGCCAAAGCTCTTTATAATAAAATTTACAAGGAATTTGAAGGTAGTTGCTTTCTTGAAAATGTTAGAGAAGCTTTCGAAGAACCCCGTGGTCTACATTATTTATTAAAGCAACTTATTTTTCAACTTCTGCAAATAAAGGATTTTAAGGTAACTAGTGTTGATATAGGAATAAGTTTTGTGAAACAAAGACTTCGTTCAAGAAAAGTCCTCATAGTTCTTGATGATTTAGACGAAAAAAAACAATTGGAATCATTAGCAGGAAATTGGAACTGGTTTGGTCCAGGAAGTAGAATCATCATCACGACAAGAGATTCACGTCTACTAGTTGAATGTCAAGTAGATTTGAGGCACGAGGTGGAGGAATTGGACGACAATGAGTCTTTGGAGCTCTTCAGACGACATGCCTTTAGAAATAGAACCCCTATGAAAAATTTGATGGAGCTTTCAAAAGATATTGTAAGATATGTTGGAGGTCTTCCATTAGCTCTTGAAGTTTTGGGTTCAAGTTTGTTCAACAGACCCATGGAACAGTGGGAAAGTGTCTTTGAGAAATTGAAAAAAATTCCCCACAAGGATATTCAAAAAAAACTTAGAATAAGCTATGTTGCACTTGATGATGATACAGTGCGGGACATCTTCCTCGATATTGCATTCTTTTTCATCGGAATGGACAAAGACGATGCAATCAAGATTCTAGATGCTTGTGGTTTCTTTCCAGAAATTGGAATCAGCAATTTAAGGGAAAGATGTTTACTAAAAATTGACTGGAGCAACAGACTGAGGATGCATAATCTGATTCGGGATATGGGACGGGAAATTGTTCGTGAAGAATCTGTTAAGAATCCAAGAAACCGTAGTCGATTGTGGTTTCATGAGGATGCATATGATGTTCTCAAAAATTTCAAGGTACAAGACTAACGCTCTCTTTTGACTATTCCAAAAAATCTACTGTTCAAAAATTAGTTTAATATAGTTTATCTTGCACACATTCTCTTGTAAATATTATGGAAGTTATGTACTTTGGCAAAAGGAAAAAAATTATTTATTGATATGAAGCTACAAAATCAACCTGTCCTTTAGCTTAGATCTAATTCCTCCATTATTTGGCTGCACACTTCTTTATCGCCAAGTGAATTACATCCTCAATTCTGAATACCCCTCTTCCCCATTTGAAAAAGTTAATCTCAATTGATAAGCTCCTAAGCTTTTTTGACTTCATTATGATTATAATGGATGATATTTTCTCCTTTCATTAGGGACAATATGAAAACATTGAAGGTATCAGGCTAGTGATGCCCATGCAAGAGGAAGTAGATATAAGTACCAGAGCATTTCATAGCTTACCAAACTTGAGATTGCTTCAGATTAGCAATGTGAATCTCACTGGAAGCTTTGAAAATTTATTTGAAGAATTAAGGTGGTTTTGTTGGTATGATAGCTCTTTGGATTGTTTACCTTCAAGTTTTCAAGCACCAAAACTAATTTTCCTTGACATGCAAGACAGCAAAGTCAAGATACTGTGGGAAGGCACCAAGGTATGTATTAGTGGCAACTCCATCTTTCTCATCCAATATGTATAGTACATAGTTTCTTTGGTTCAATAGTTTATGAAAAATATGCAGATATAATCTAATTCCATATTTTTTTTATTCTCTTAAACAGCGATTACAGAGCTTAAAAATCCTAAATGCTAGTGAATCTCGTTTCCTCAAAACCACCCCTGATTTCAAAGGATTGAAAAGCCTTGAGAAATTAATACTTTATAGTTGTTCAAGTTTGTCGCGGATTCACCCATCGATTGGGTTTTTGCATAAGTTGGTTCACTTGGATTTGAATAAATGCTACAGTTTGAATCAATTGCCTGAGCAATTGGGGAACATGGGATGCTTAAGGACGCTTGATGCAAGTTGGTCAAGTATTGAACAATTACCAGATTCCATCGGACATCTAGGTAAGTTGGAGGAGTTGAATTTGGGTAGTTGTGAGAACCTTAGAAACCTTCCAAGTAGCATTTGTGACTTAACTTCACTCGTGAATCTTAATCTATTTTTCTGCTCAAACCTTGAAAGCTTGCCTGAGAATTTGGGAAATCTAACTTCACTCACGGATCTTGATGTATCTAGGACCAATATTATGCAATTGCCAGATTCCATAGGATGTTTAACTAGGTTAAAAAAGTTGGATATGTCACGTTGCAAAAGATTAAGGAATACTCCAAGGAGCATTTACAATCTGAGTTCTCTTGAAACTCTAATTCTCTGTGATTGGTCTGATGATGGAGACAATTTATATGGGATTGAGAGTTTATCCTCATTGAAAATGTTGTGGTTATCTAACGGATACTTTAATAGCCTACCATCCAATCTTAGTCAGTTAGTCAATTTAAAAGAATTTTATGTGTGCGACTGCTCGAGGCTTCAGTCACTACCAGAACTTCCTCCCAATCTAGAAGATCTATTTGCATATGGTTGTACATCACTGGATAAATTACCAAATCTGTCAAGGATGAATAACTTGATAAGGCTTGATTTTACCAACTGCAGTAGTCTTCAATCACTCCCAAAACTTCCTCCTAATTTACGCCACGTAAGCTTGGAAAAATGTTGGAGTCTTCAATTCCTCCCGGAACTTCCTCTTAGTTTAGAAACTTTAGAGCTGATTAACTGCACTAGTCTTCGATCACTACCAAAATTTCCTCCTAATTGTGTATACTATGGGTCTCCTACACCATTCTCAGAACCCCACACCCTCAACTTAGTAAATTATAGCAGTCTTCAATCAGTGCAAGAGCTTTCTTTTAATATAGAGAATCTAGACCTGACTAATTGCATCAGCCTTCTGGCACTACCAGAACTTCCTCTTCATTTATGTGTCCTAAAGTTGAGCAATTGCACCAGTCTGAAATCACTCCCGGAGCTTCCTACTGATTTAGTCGAACTAGATTTGACCAATTGCACCAGTCTCGAATCACTCCCAGAGCTTCCTCCTGTTCTATGTGAACTGTACTTGAACAATTGCACCAGTCTCAAATCACTCCCGAAGCTTCCTACTGATTTAGTCGAACTAGACTTGACCAATTGCACCAGTCTCGAATCATTCCCGGAGCTTCCTCTTGATCTACGCGAACTGTACTTGACCAATTGCTATTGCTCTAGTATTCTTGAATCACTCCCAGAGCTTCCTCCTAATTTAGACAAGCTAGACTTGAGTAATTGCAATAGGCTTTTATCACTGCCAAAACTTCCCCCTAATTTAGAACACCTCTGGTTGATTAACTGCACAAGTCTTCGATCACTTCCAAAACTTCCTTTCAAGTTAGGGTACCTAGACTTGAGTGAATGCAGCAGCCTTGAATCACTCCAAGAACTTCCTCGTCATCTCTACTCTCTAAATGCAAGCGGTTGCAAGTCACTACAAAATTTGCCAGATCTATCAAATTTAACAAGCCTGGGCATATTAATTCTCCCAGATTGTAGCAATTTGATATCAAATTTCATATGGAGTTTCCTGCAAGTAAGGGTTTTCTTTTTTCATTTTTTTTTTCATTTTTTTGTTGTAATTTTATTCTTTTCTTAAATTGTTCTTTGTGTAACAGGATTCCTCTGGACTTGATGGTTGTGATGTTTACCTCCCGAGCAGGGTGATTCAAGATAGGTTCTGTCATCACAAAAGAACGGGATCTTTAATCTCATTTCAGATATCGGGGGATGTTAAAAGTAATTTCATGGCTTTCTGGGTTGTTTTTGGAGGCAAACTTCATTCTCAGATTGAAGCTGTCATCACTAATGAAACAGATGGTACCCAATTCAAGTATCTGGGCTCTGTACATATCACTGGAGTTCATTCATGGGTGAGATATATAGGAAAACCAATCTCAATGAAAAGTGGAGATACAATTGAGGTCTCCTTCAGAGGAACTGTGACCGAGGATGTGACTGTAGAGATGTGTGGGGTTCATCTTGATGTCGATGTCGATGTCGAAGAACTACTCTGCCGCTTTAAAAGGTTGAAACTCTCAGCATAGGTATGGTTGTCTTTCAAACATGGCATGTTAAAGTTCTATAGTTATTATGTGTTCTACTACTGTTTTATTTATTTTTATTTTTTTATTTTTTTATTTTTATTTTTTTGCCTTGGATAACAAAATATAACATGTTTATTTTATTTCTTAGATCATCTTGAAGTTTTCTTGCTTGATTATAGATTTTAATTATTATCTAGCCTGTCAGAGGCTTGAATTCTATGTTTAAGGTTTTTTAGCTGTTTCTCAAGCCAACATATGTCTAATTACAAAACGTACATTTTTGTAAGTTTCGTTGTGTGTGTGTATATATATAGGGGACTGATCCATAAAAAACGTTAGTTATGAGCACTGTTTGAGCTAACGCATATCCAGCCGTTCAATATAAGATCCAAGAGCAGGATTTGGGTACGGCCGCTAGAGGGAGTAGCGGCCAGATATTAAAATAATTAAATATTATCTTGGCCGCTAGAGGGAGTAGCGGCCAGTCAAAACGGCAGCGTTACTGGCCGCTACTCACTCTAACGGCCAAGATAATATTTAATTATTTTAATTTTCATATTGATCGCTAAAGGGAGTAGCGGCCAATATGAAAGTTTGAGGAATGAAGTATTAAGGTTATTGCTGGTTGGAGTCCATCACCTCGTTTTCTTAACTACTGTTGAATATTTCTAGTACCCCAAGTGTATCTTTGTTCACACATGAGGAGGTTGGTCAATAAATACTCTCCATTTAAAAAGAAAAAAAAAAGAATAATTTGTAAATTTTGTAAATATTTATTCTTTAAAATAATGAGTTGTTAGTTTAATTGTAATGATATTATAATAACATAATCATAAAATTAATACCATAAATTTGAGAATATTATGTTATTTTATATTAGTATTATTATTTAAAAAATAAAAAATAAAAAATAAAGAAGGAGATTATGTTACTTGACTTCATTGAAAACCGTCCTTCACAGTTCAGACATGATGATGTAATAGTAAAGGCTGAGTGGTTTACATTCAAAGGATGTTGTTGTGACTTCATTGAACTAGTTTTGATTGGTTATTGAAAACTTTAGCCACAGTGTTCAATATACTTTTCACATGGCACCATGAATTTATTTATATAGTATTTTCACAGTTTAAGCGATGACTTCCATCCTTCAAACTTTCGTATTGGTCGCTACTCCCTCTAGCGGCCAATATGAAAATTAAAATAATTAAATATTATCTTGGTCGCTAGAGAGAGTAACGGTCAGGCAAAACGCTGCCGTTTTGACTGGCCGATACTCCCTCTAGCGGCCAAGATAATATTTAATTATTTTAATTTTCATATTGATCGCTAAAGGGAGTAGCGGCCAATATGAAAGTTTGAAGGATGGAAGTATTAAGGCTATTGCTGGTTGGAGTCCATCACCTCGTTTTCTTAACTACTATTGAATATTTCTAGTACCCCAAGTGTATCTTTGTTCACACATGAGGAGGTTGGTCAATAAATACTCTCCATTTAAAAAGAAAAAAAAAAGAATAATTTGTAAATTTTGTAAATATTTATTCTTTAAAATAATGAGTTGTTAGTTTAATTGTAATGATATTATAATAACATAATCATAAAATTAATACCATAAATTTGAGAATATTATGTTATTTTATATTAGTATTATTATTTAAAAAATAAAAAATAAAAAATAAAGAAGGAGATTATGTTACTTGACTTCATAGAAAACCGTCCTTCACAGTTCAGACATGATGATGTAATAGTAAAGGCTGAGTGGTTTACATTCAAAGGATGTTGTTGTGACTTCATTGAAATAGTTTTGATTGGTTATTGAAAACTTTAGCCATAGTGTTCAATATACTTTTCACATGGCACCATGAATTTATTTATATAGTATTTTCACAGTTTAAGCGATGACTTCCATCCTTCAAACTTTCGTATTGGTCGCTACTCCCTCTAGCGGCCAATATGAAAATTAAAATAATTAAATATTATCTTGGTCGCTAGAGAGAGTAACGGTCAGGCAAAACGCTGCCGTTTTGACTGGCCGCTACTCCCTCTAGCGGTCAAGATAATATTTAATTATTTTAATATCTGGCCGCTACTCCCTCTAGCGGCCGTACCAAAATCCTGTCCTTGGATCTTATATTGAACGACTGGATATGCGTTAGCTCAAATAGTGCCCATAACTAACGTTTTCTGTGAATCAGTCCGCATATATATATATACATGTATATATATATACATATACATGTATATATATATATATATATAAAGGCTACTTGGAAGCACATTATATGAAGTATGAACACACTTGGCATGCTAATTAATTCAAATTGCCTTTTATCACTGGAAATTAGTATTTTTATAATGGTAAGAATTTTTTTTCAAAAACCCAAATCTGCATTTCCCTAAAAGGTTGGAACTCTTTTAATGACCCGCTTATGTTCTACCCTTCCAGGTGTATTACCTTCTTGTAACATGATGATTTTTGGCACGTGAATCAATGAAGGATGCTCTTAAATGATTTTTTTCCCACCAATACAAGGACAAAATTGATTACAATTGAAGGATCAAAGTCTCGAGCTAAATATACTATTTTTTTTTTATTTTTATATGTGTGTTGTGTTTCCCTGAACATAATGAAATGTTTTTATATCTTATTTATATGTCATGTTTACTTCATCGAGCACAATCTGAATGACTCGTTTTTTATTGCTTAGTTTACTTTTTAAAAGAACATTATATATTGTTGTTTGTATCACTTGGATGGTCAAGGTCCTTGAGAACTTATTGAGTTATTTAATTGTAAATTTTATTGAAGATTATAAAATAATTTCAATAAATGAAGACTCAAAAATGTTTTTTACTTTCTACTTTTATGTAATTTTAGGGAGAATTCGTATATTAGTGAATAGTAATTATATATAGTCATTTTTTTAAGATAGCCAATTCTTTTATCAATTTTTAAAAATTGTTTATAATTTTTACGTACTTGCTCACCTTGAAATTTATTTTTGTTTTTCAAGAATATTTCAAAAAGTGTTAGGCGGATCTAGGCTGAAGAGGGAGATTCGAGTGCTTAGACCTTAATTGTCTAGACAATTTTCTAAATAGGTACTAAGCAAGCGCTCTGGACAGCGTAAGTTTTTTTTATTATATTTTTATTAATGAAAGTGAAGGTATAAAATTTAAAACATACCAAATTTGGTACCACGAGTAATAGTATGAAGAAACTTTGGAGTGATTACTTTAGGATAATTAATAAAATAACCTATAACAAATGCCGAGAGAAAACCCAAAAGCTTTAATATAGGATAAAAAAGTGATCAAAGTGGGCTAGGCACAGCTGTGAAGTGGCCTTATTCAATATAGGATAAAGAAGTGATCAAAGTGGCCTAGGCAAAGCTGTGAAGTGGCCTTAGTCGCTTATACGGGCGCCCAAAATGCTCTGTAGAACATGACCAATTGAGACATGGTATTCTTATTGACACTCTATACGACTATACTTAAAAGGATTAATATAGAATTTTTACTTAACTATCTTGAATTGGAGATGTCAATATTTGATATATTTACTTCTACTTGCAGGTGCAAGAAAAACTTCTAGACTCGCCAAACTGTTTATGCATGAGATGTTATATAGTACCCTTGTTTTCTACAATGTTTGCAACTTTTAAGGTTTTCTAGTTGCTACTCTGCCAACGTGAAGGTATTTCTTCTCCTAGATGAAGTTTGGTTATATGTGTATGTATGTGTACGATGCATAGATTCAGAGCAACAGAACCTCTACGAAAATTGGATTCAACCTTCAGGTTTTAAAGTTCTTCCCTAAAATCTTGATTATATGAATCCCTGCTGTAAGTTGATACACTGATGTTGATCCCAACATTGAACTCAAATTTTCTTGCAAGGTAGAAGACTTATCTTCTGTTTCTTCATCACAAGAATCCAACCCATAGCCGGATATGCCATCATCCTCATCGCTTTCGGATAAATCTTCACCTACAGAATCATCAGTATCCATCCATGAAATTCCTGGGGCAAATCTACCACGAGTTGAATCAAGATGCCCTTTTTCTATCATTTCAACTTTCAATGGCTTTACCGGGCCTTTTTAAGGCCTTTTTTTACTTGAATTGTCTAAGATTGTGATGGGAATCCGATTACTTGGATCGCCATAAAGTGCAATGTGTATATATGTAATATAATTGTAGTTCCTTTTCGGCAATGTCAATGAAGCGTCTCACAGTTTCTAGTGATTGCTCATACTTAAATTTTTCTAGTGTCTGGAAATAGATAACATTGATTAGTTGAGACAAAAAGATACAAGAAGTGAACAAGAAATATCTATAAATAACAGAGGTTATCTTGCCTTTATTCTCTGTGTAAATGTTGTCGTTAAGAAACATCTGTGAAGAAGGACAATTTCAGTACAATAATATTACTCCTTTCGCTTCTACAAAAAATGTTCAATTTGCCAACCTTTTAGTTTCACAAAGAGTTCACTTTTTAGTGTTAGTAGTATAAAATGACAATATCCTCAAGTTTGTCATCGTAATTTCATTATCATATCATACTATTAAATGACATTCATTTTTTTAAGAGTATACACAGGAATAATAATATATCATTAATATTCACAAATTTTTTAAATGAGAATTTTTGTGGAATGGAGAGAGTATTTTTTTTAAAATTAGCCTTAGTAAAGATGAGTGGCAATAGTAAGAAGAAAGAAAGACTAGCAAGGTCCTTGACCACTAAAACTTTTGTATAGGTAGGGTAGCTAACTATAGCTAAAAGGTAGAAGAAACCTGGCCTAGGCTTGGGATCAAATGCAAAAAACTATAAGGAGATTAACAAGAGAAGAATTTCAAGTGGAAACTAGGAAAAGGAGAGATCGAAGAAGAGCATTTGAAGTAGTTTTTACTTTTCCCAAACAAGTGTTGATAATGAAAAGAGAAATGATATTTCCAAAAGTAAAATTGCTAAGTCCACAATGTCCATCTCATATGAATAGTATATGGATCCCATACTCATCTGAGAGAAACTTTGTGAAAATATTAATTACCTAATAAAAACTGTATTGCGAGGAATACAGTTAGTAGAAATACTCGCATGAACTTTGATTAAAAGAATATGGAAACCGTCTACTGTCTTTCTCTTGCATACAAAAGTTCCAAACCCCCTCCCCATTCCTTTCATATTTGGTACAAGAACCGTTCATCTTTTGAGTCATATGAAGTTAAGAGTACCGAATATTTAACAAGCATCTGGTGCGTCTTTTGACCAAAGTAGTAGGCTCTGGCAAAAATGCAAAAGAACAAAAAATATTTCACCACACATAGGATAATGAAAATAATATAACGGACCTCTTTTTTTTTTATTTTTTTTTCTTAAGTTAAAAAAAATAATAAACTAAAGGGCCCAGAAGTTTAGGAAGGTCATACCGTTCAAGTCTTTCAAGCAGCAAGCCCTCCTTAATTTTTGCCTGAATTGCACAAAATTATGAGCAAGGGAGTTGCTCTTATAAAGTCACTACGTTAAATCTTAAATAATAAACTAATTGATACGGTGAAAAATAACTAAAAAGATTCTGATTTTCATATATTTTAATATTTATGGAACTTTAATTTATTTGATATATTTTTATTTATTAGTTAGGAAAATTCAGTAGTTGAATTTATATTTGGCCTCTTTTTGTTTTGGGATTTAGTTTTTCTAATTTTATTTAGTCTAGGATTTAATTATTTCATTTCCAATTAGCCGTAGGAAAGTAGTTTAGTATTATAAATATGTTATCTAAGGATTTTATGAGATACAATTTTTTACAAGTATATTAATTTTTCTTTAAGAGTTTTTATCTTCCTTGTGGATTCAGGGTTTTTATCTTGTTGGTGTAAACAATAACTAACCATACACATTTGTGTTAGAATGTTACAATTTAACCATATTCCGTTGCGTCAGTTAATATCAGCGCTTGGATGATTGTATCCGAATAAAGCGACCGTTGATTGAACCTCGTGCATTATCTCAAAGATTTTTTAGTTTTTGGTGAAAGCTGAAACTTAGAATTGAAGATTGAGTAACTCCTGTATACCAAGGCCATGCGCAATTTTCACTTATCATTAATAAAAAAAAAGATTTGTTTATTAATGATAAGTGAAAATTGTACCTCCAACCCAATTGAACGTTCATTGTGCTTCAATTGGGTTCACTGGTGAAAAAGATTTTAATGATAAGTGAAAATTGCGTTCATCGTTCATCGTGCTTCAATTGGGTTTTCATTCAACTTCTGCAATCAAGCCTAAATAACGAAGTCCCTAGCGAATATTGTTTGGAAGCCTTTAAAGCCACCCTCTCGTACTTCGCATATTCCAAGTGAGTTTGGCCAGCGTAATAGTGAGGTAATGATCTGGGTTGCTAATTAATTTTGGAAAATTACAATTAAGTCCCACTTATTTAGTAGATATTCTAATATCTGTCCCAAATTTTGGTATACCTCATAGAACAGCCCCTAGAAATTTTGTTTAATGAATTTTAATACTCTTGCCATGGTAGAGAACGTTTAAATTCCTAAAGTGTTTTGACATAATGATCTGCGACCCAAATCTAGTTTCCTCACTTATGTTTATTACAAGTCAAAAGTGTGTAAACTTGTTCTTGATAAAGATAATGACTTTAATATAGTTTCACTCAAACTTGTAAAAACATTAAACCTCCAACCCGAACCAATTTCCTTATCCTTTTTGAGATTTCTTGACTCAGTAATACTTCAATCATAGTCTCACATTGGTGTGTTGTGCCAATTAAATTTAAAAGGTATACAATTGAGGTGGTTTGTCATGTTTTGTCTATGGATGTAGCTTATATTTTATTGGGTTGGTTATGGTTGGATGATTTTCTTGTGAATATTTTGCTTCTGAAAATGTTTATAGCTTTTTTATGGAAAGAATAGAATTTGGTTGCTTCCTTAACAATCAAACATGCATACACTACTGTGAGGTCTCTAAAGCTAAAATTTGAATTGGATCGGTATACGATTGATGGTCGTGAACAGGTAGAGTACTTGGTTTCGTATTGTGAGTTTCAAAAGCCTATTAGTACACCATAGATTGAATAAACGCTATGTTTGGAAGCTCACAAATGTATTGTTTTAGAGGAAAGACAATCTGAGATTGAAGTTAGTACAATTGAAGAATCACAAATCCTTGTTGCGTCACTGAGTCGAGTGTGGAAAATTTTATGATGTATAAGGATGATGATACTACAGTTGACACTATTGGTTCAAAACTTGTTCCTATACAATTGTTCCAAGGCTTCAAAATTATTGATTTTGTTATTCCTAAAAAGGGATAAATGTTTTTTTTATCACTCTATTTTAGGTCAACTTATAGTCAACTAACTAAACTTTTTTTTTTACATTCAACTAACTAAACTTTACTTTTCTTTCAAATCGTTTGAAAAACCGTTAAGTCATTTGACTTTAAATGGAAATATGCACATAAGCTGCTGACTTGTAAAAAAAACTTATGTGTCAAGAATTATCCCACGTGACCTTCATTATGTGGATTTGGAGGGAAACATTTATGGAGAAAATGAAAGAATTATTTTAAAGTATAATATAAATTAGAAACGTACGTTAGCCAAAAAATAAGAAAATAAATGAAAAATATATTTAATTATTTTTGTAATTAATATCAAATAAATTTTTATTTAATTATTTACAAATATAATTAAGGAAATTATAAAACATAAAAACTAAAAATATGCTAATTAAAATTAAAAATCTTTTCAAAACAAATTCTTACTGACTTTATTACAATTATTGGGATTCGCCTCCTTCTCGTGCTTATCCCTTGTTCGTTCTCTATTTCTATGAGATATTTACGGGAGTTGGAGAAAAACTTAAAAGCTCCGACATAAATGAATTTTTGAGTGAGCGAATTTGATTTGCACTGTTGAAATAATATAAACCCAGTTCATAGCCCCCAAATCCTTAGATCTTAGTTCCGACAACTAGAGACACCACAGATTGGCCGAAAAGAGCACCATTTAATAACAAATCGAGAAACTTATTGCACGAAATTTGTCGCTGGTTCGATGTTTCGAAACAGTGAACATCAGAACAGCTGTGTTGTTGATCATCAGAGTAGAGTTTTTCTTCAAAATAAGTATTGTTCGTATATATGATGTACTCTCGTTCGGATCCTGTGATTTTATACCAATTGATTGCCATTTTATTAACACCTTTGATTTGGAGCCTTGATTGCACGAATATGGAGTTACTATCATCATCATCATCAGCTGTCATCTTGGAGATTTAGGAACACTTTTAATTAGTGTTCTTTTGGATTATATGATGAGGCTAGGGGTGACAATCTGTTGTCAAAACTCAAACCAATGACGATCTGGGTTTCAAAACCTGAAATCAATTAAATAATTAGACACAAATAAATCCTTTTTTTGGCAATTGAAGGCGTATATGCAGAAAATTAGGAGAAGATGAAAAAATATTCAAAGATATACCCTTTTTGATTTCATATTTATTATTTATTGTAGTTGGGTCGGGTCAGGTCGAATATTTGTAAGTTTGGGTGGATAAGTTTGTTTTTATAGATGGGTTATATATGATATGTAAAAGACTAATAAAAGAACATGTCAAACTTCCGTTAAAATTTTAACGCCAATGATAGAAATTCAAATTTTTGTAAAAAAATAATTGTTGAGTTAGTTGATTGTAAAAAAAAAAGTATAGTTAGTCATTTGTAAGTTAACATAAAGTAGAGTGATGTAAAAAATATTTAACCCTTCCTGAAAAATTATTTGTCATGCAGGTAAATATGAAGGTATTGGTCTTCTCTTATTTATTTTCAGGATTATCTCATGAGAAGAAAAGGCATGAAGTTTTGATCCCGTGGATATTGAAGATTCGTTCTTATTACGTGATACGCGTTTGCTTTAAAATTCGAGGACAATTTTTTTTAAGAATGGGAGATTGATACGATGGAAAATAATGAAAAATATTCTGATTTCCATATATTTTAATATTTATGGAATTTTAATTTATTTGATGTATTTTTATTTATTAGTTAGAAAAATTCAATATGTTAGTTCCCTAGGACACAATAGAGATCTAGAAGGGGGGTTGAATAGATCCTTTAAATTTTTTCGTTTATTACGAATGTATATCAGTTATGATTAAGAGAATCAATTCATGCACAACGGAATATACTTTAAGAACCCCTTCAAAGATATAAACATAATCTCAGTTCAATGATTAAATCTACGATATGGCTGATAGCAGATATAGCAGTTATTGGGCATAATGTAAAAGACATAAAGTAAATGACATAGGAGGTTTTAAGTGGTTCGGAGATTAAACAACTCCTACTCCACTCTTCTACTTCAACAAGTAGGAAATCCACTAAGAATTTAGTCACTAAAACAAGGACGCTCCGCCCTCTTCAAGCCCAGTAGACTTGAGTTGTTTTAAGTCACTAAGACAAGGATCCTTTGACCCTCCTCGTGTCCAGCAGACATGAGTTGTTTTTAGTTCTGACCCTCCTCACGTCCAACAGACATGAGTTGTTTAGTCATAAGACAAGGACGCAACGCCCTTCCGCTTCAAGCCCAGCAGACTTGAAGTTTTAGTTAATTAAGACAAAGACCCCGAAGACCATCTTTCCAAGCCCAACAGACTTGAAGCTTTAGTTACTTAAGATAATGATCTTTTGACCCTCATTGGTGTGTTGATGTTTGTTGGGTTGTGCTGCTAAGATGAACTTTGATCTCCTTCATCTTCAGGTACTTAGCAGCTGTCGATGATTAGCTTCTGGATGTTGTTGACGTTTGTCGTTGATGTCTTTCATCTTCTGGTATTCAGCAGATGCAAATGATCACCCTTATTGTACTATTTAAGCTCTTCAAATAAGCTTGATGTATTCTCAAGCTTGGCAGTCATGAACACTAGTTATCTTGTATATAAAACCCGTTATGTTCTTCATCTTGTCAACTCACAGTGTTCATGATTGATCATAGAGTTTCTCTTCTAGATTTGCTTCCAGCTCTAGTCACACCTGATCTTGGCTTCTTGGTCATTCGACTCTTAGCTCATATGCCAGCACTTCGGCATACTTAGGTGAAGCTTCAACATATGTGTTCAACTTATGTTCTTGCTCCTATTCACCACACTTTTTTGTAAGCTTGATGTAGTTTATCTCTTATAGATTCCTTTATTGTATTGCCGTTAGAATCTTGTCGGTGATAACTTCTCGTTGCAAATCTTCCCGTTGGAGATTTTCTTGCTGCAGACTTATTTGTTGTACCAATGAATATTTTACTCCTTGAAGTCTGTAAGTGATGACTGAGTTAACATCCATTAACTGGTACCAATATAGTGGAGTCATGTGTGCATCCTTTGACTCCTGAAAACATGGCTATTTGAACCCCATTGAGATTGGTACCCCATTATACTTATTTAAGTAATCAGCCGCTCATCTTTGGGATTATTAACTTAAGTGCTTTGATATCTGCAATCCTTGCTGGCACTTAAGTACTCTACGATCTACTGAGTTGTAGCCTTTTACTTATGATCGTAGAGTTATCTGCTTGCTTCATAATGTGGCTCTACGATTTTGCTTGTTGTAGACTGCTCTGGAAGTCGTAGAGTGTCTGTCTCTACTTGCTCTTCGCTTTAATGCGATTCTTACTATTCTAAAGTTATGATTTCTATGCTCTGTGATCTCCATTAAGCATTATGTTCTCAGAGCATATGTTCACGACCTAGTTGAGCTTTTGCGGTAGCTCTTTTATCATAGAGGACTGCTCTATGATCTTCAGGTGATAGCTCTTTCATTGTAGAGGAATGCTCTACAATCTTCAGATATTATCTCTGATGTTATGTCACAGAGGATTGCTCTACGATCTTTAGATATTATCTCTGATGTTATGTCATAAAGGACTGCTCTACGATTTTTTGATGCTAGCTCTTTCGTTGTAGAGGAGTGTTCTACTACTTTCAGGTGACATCTCTACTACGTTGTAGTAGTCGTTCATGTCTGGCAGAGTAGTTCTGTTATCTTTGGCTCAACTTTACGATTACATGGTTGTTCACATCTGCTATTGCTTGGTCACTCTACGATCTTGTCTGAGGTGCAAATCTAGAGTCTCAGTGTGATCATAGAGTAATAGTCTGAGCTGTTCTACAATCTCTGTTAGGACTTAATGCTTCAGATAAGCTCAGAGATCTTCGTTTAACTTGATTATCATTCATAGATAGATTCCTTGATGAGCCTGATAATCTTCATGAAGACAGCTGCCTCTTTCTTGAATGCTCTTGCAGAGATGACTCTACGATCCTGTTTGGTCGTAGACTATCTGTGGGAGGCGTAGAGTGGCTGACTGCGATAACTCAACGATCCCGAGAGCAAACTCTACGATTCTGAGAGAGCTCTATGATCTGGCCGATCTCCACTATGCGTTTGCCTGCCAGACTCTACGATCTCATACTTAGCTTTGCGATCCTCTGCTCTACAAGCCGGCTCACTGCTCTATGATCATTCTCTGGCTTTTCTTCGACTAAGCCAGAGTTGCTCTATGATAGCTTGTGCAGTACTTTACGATCAATCTAGACTTGCTATTTACATATATCATTTCAGCTCACAAGATCAACCTAACACGTTTGATCTTTACTATTCTAAGTCCCTGTACATTGAAGTCATTGTAGAGGAGTGTTCTGCTACTTTCAGGTGACATCTCTACTACGTTGTAGTAGTCGTTCATGTCTGGCAGAGTAGTTATGTTATCTTTGGCTCAACTTTACGATTACATGGTTGTTCACATCTGCTATTGCGTGGCCACTCTACGATCTTGTCTGAGGTGCAAATCGTAGAGTCTCAGTGTGATCGTAGAGTAATAGTCTGAGCTGTTCTACAATCTCTGTTAGGACTTAATGCTTTAGATGCACTCAGAGATCTTCGTTTAACTTGATTATGATTCATAGATAGATTCCTTGATGAGCCTGATAATCTTCATGAAGACAACTGCCTCTTTCTTGAATGCTCTTGCAGAGATAACTCTATGAAACTGTTTGGTCGTAGACTATCTGTGAGAGTCGTAGAGTGGATGACTGCGATAGCTCAACAATCCGAGTGTGGACTCTACGATTCCGAGAGAGCACTATGATCTGGCCGATCTCCACTCTGCGTTTTCCTGCCAGACTCTACGATCTCATACTTAGCTTTGCGATCCTCTGCAAGCCGACTCACTGCTCTACGATCATTCTCTAGCTTTTCTTCGATTAAGCAAGAGTTGCTCTATGATAGCTTGTGCAGTACTTTACGATCAATCTAGACTTGCTATTTACATATATCATTTCAGCTCACAAGATCAACCTAACACGTTTGATCTTTACTATTCTAAGTCCCTGTACATTGAGGTCATTTAAGGACTTTACAATTCCTATCATTACAAATATGCTTTGATCATATAAATGACAATTTAGCTCAGATCATGCTAACATATTTGATCTTCTTATTCTAAGTCCTTGTACATATATTTCATTAAAGGACTTTACAAGGTTTATCATTATAAATGTTCTTTTAACCATTTTGTCATCAATCAAATCTTGTATAATGAATTATAGCAATCTCATGCAGATTTTATAACAGTCATTCCTATGAGAATGGACTTAAGAGTCTCATACAGATTCCCAACACAATAGTTTAATTTATATTTGGTCCATTTTTGTTTTGGGCTTTAACTTTTCTAATTTTATTTAGTTTAGGATTTAATTATTTTTCTTTTCCAATTAGTTGTAGGAAAGTAGTTTAGTATTATAAATATGTTATCTAAGGATTTTATGAGATACTATTTTTGACAATTATATGAATTTCTCCTTGAGAGTTTCTATCTTCCTTATAGATTCAAGGTTTTTATTTTGTTGGTGTTAGTATAATAATTAACCATTCACGTTTGTGTTAGAGCGTTACAATATAATCATATTACAATCTAATATAATGCAATTTAGAATAAAGTTTTCAATCGCAAAAGATAAATAAAAGATATAGAAGATTATATCTAACTTACTCTAACAATAGTTCATCTGCTAAATAATTATTTTATAGGTTCTTTTCGCCAACCCCACAAGATGGCAGGAAGTATCTTCGACTCTTCTAGAAAAATAACTGAAATAAAGAAGATAATTATATAAATTTGTAACAATTTGAAATATATGACAGGAAGAAAATGCCCAAGAGAGGCTAAAGCAACAAACAAAAGAAAGACCATCTATCTAAGTTGGATATAGCACCTCCCCCGGTCTCACTTCCTTTTCTTCTTCTCTTTTTTATTTTATTTTTTGATAGAAAATTTAGTACCGAAGTACGAGGATCGGAATCAGTGACTTTGAGGTTATTTCTCAAGGCCTTTGCAATTTCTCCCACCCTTTGGGGTTTCTCACTTCTCATTTATCCTGACACCTTGCCTCTACTGCTCTACGAGTGACAATCATTAGAAGGCCAAAGACCAGCTACGCATCATAAAAATCTCAATTACAAAAAAAATCCCATATAAACTAGTGGATTTATAGTTAAAGTGACAAAAGAGGTCCAGAATTCTACTACAACAGATTCCTATAAAGTATAAATCCTTTTAGTTGATTCTGAGAAGAAGCGAAATTTTATACATAACATATCCACATTACCGTCTTTGCCCAAAGTTGTAAAGGGGGCAGTAACTGATTAATTCATTAGAAAAAAAATGTATACGAGTTTTAAAGTCCCAACCACACACCGACACATTATAGATGTATTATCAACTTCTGATAATAAGAAGAACCTTGTTCATCCGTTATCCATCGAAAATCCCAAAGGAAAAGTGTTAACAAGTGTGACTTACTTAGCCAAATAGAAATTTGATGGAATGTGATAAGCTATGTGTAATAAATGACTCTGCTACATTAGTAAACTCTGAGGCTGTGACACCAAATGATGGAATCTGGGCAGCAAATAAGGAAAATATGCATACTGATAGTGTTCACCATGACAATGGGATTACTACAAATGTTAATCATCATATTGTGCTGGACTATGCACCAGAGCACTCTACACCAGCTCAAGAGAGTAATGCACCAGTTGACACCAATATGCAGGCATAGATTGAGTCAGAAGCTGAGCTAGAACAAGAAGAAAGGTTGACTGAAGAAGAGGATGTCATAAGAGCTGAGCTGGAGGATCTAAATACCGTCAGTGGATATACTGAGAAGGTCACAAAGAGTATCCAAGGAGCCAAGCGGGATGGATGGATATGTCAGGAGCAAGAAGGATAAAAGCAAGACTAATAAATAAATAAGCTCATCAGTTAGGCAGTTAGAGTTGCTAGATTGGTCATTATTAGTTCTTCAAAAAGGACATCTATACAATGGATATTGATTCCATCGAATTCAGTGTTGACAACTTTCTTTTTATTCCCTCAGTTGTAACATAATGCATTATTGTTGAATGAATTTACTTTCTCTATCTATCTTCTTAATTCTCTCTTCTTCCCTAAACTTCTTCTCAAGTCTAGCTAGAGACTATAACTCAAGCTTCAGTAATGCTTTGGTTGAGAGCTGCCATGGCTGATACTAGTAAAATGGAGTAGTTGTTTGAGCAACTTACTTAGTAATTCACTCAGACACTCCTACACCAATTCAAACAAACCATCATTGCTATAATGCAAGAATAATTGGAGCCCTTACATTCACACCACACCCGATCTGAAGGGACTTCACCAGAGGGATTTGGGGGTCAAAGAAACCAAGAGTGCATCCACAAAACCAAAATAGATTTCCCCATGTTCGAAAGTGGAGATCCCACAGAATGGTTGTGCAAAGAAAACAAGTATTTTGACTACCACAATATCTCAGAAAACAGGTTGCTATGCATTTGGATGGAGCTGCCTCAAGTTGGTTTCAATGGATGAAGACCAACAACCTGATTCGATCATGGCATGAGTTCAATTTTCAGATTCACATCAGGTTTGATTCCTCCCCTTATGATGATCTTAACACACAATTAACACAATTTACACAAAATGGTTCTGTGGCTGAATATGCATGAGACTTGTTTTCAAATGATTTCTAATAAGATTCCTGGGCTACCAGAATCTTTTCTTAAGGGTTGTTATATTAGGGGGCTCAAGGATGATTTACAATGTGAGGTGATTGTAGCCCAACCTTATACCCTACAACATGCTATAGAGCTCTCAAAATTATATGAAAGGACACCCAACTTCCAGCCCAAAATCAATCAAAGCACTTCAGCACAGAAGTTTTGGAAGTTCATACCGCTCAAGTCTTTCAAGCAGCAAGTCCTTAATTTTTTCCTGAATTGCACAAAATTACGAGCAAGGCAGTTGCTCTTGTAAAGTCACTATGTTAAATCTGAAATAATAAACTAATATAATGCAATCTAGAATAAAGTTTTTAATTGCAAAAGATAAATAAAAGATATAGAAGATCACTAGGGCTGTAAATGGTAATCGGAAAATTCGTATTCGTCCGCATTCGTATTCGAAAAAAAACGGATATTATTCGTATTCGAAAAAAAACGGATATATCCGTATTCGGTTTAAAGGTATCCGCAAATAAACGGATACGAATACGAACATAGGCGTATTCGTATTCGTTTAACATCCGACCGTAAATATATCCGGCAGATAGCGGATATCCGGATTCGAATCCTTATCCGAAATTCGTATCTAAATAACTTATATATATATATTAATTATTATATAATAAGCAAAATAATTTTTTTTAAGTGACATTCCTTATATAATAAATAAATATTCACACACACATGTGCTAGTCTATGTAAATTGTAATCTATGTATTGAGGATAAATTATAAATAAAAGTCTCAATAAATATATTATTAAAGTTTTAGTCAAGTATTTAAGAAAAAAGAATAAATATTCAATGTAAACTTTTGAATCTAATTATAAATTATAAATATTCATACACACTACAGTATTACTCCACACACATAAAATAGACATCTACTTATTAATGGACATCTAAATATTAATAAATAGAACATTCATTTTGAAATTTAGGATTTCAAAAATGATAAAAACTTATTTGAATTGTAATTTAGAACATTGATTATTATATTTAACTATTTATTAAAAATAAATAAATTAACATTCATTCATTAATAAAATATACTTTAAAACTCATTATTTTTTTTTCTTATTCTAGTTATAGTTAGGACTGTAAATGGCAACCGAAAAATTCGTATTCGACCGCATCCGTATTCGAGAAAAAGCGGATATTATTCGTATTCGGAAAAAAGCGGATATTATTCGTATTCGGTTTAAAAGTATCCGCAAATAAACGGATACAGATACTACTGTATCCGGATCCGTATATATTCGTTTACACCCCTAAAGATCACAACAGTAAAAGGGGGAGGGTTGGGGGAAGAGAGCGAACTAAATGGGAGACCTATAAAACAAACCATGATAAAATTGGATCTGACAGTCAACAATGTTGAAAATATATGGAAGAGGATAAATTATAGAGAGGAAATGAAATATAATTTTAGAGAACACTCAAGAACAATCTCACTTCACTTACTCCAAATGATCCAAGTACAAGGCTATTTATAGGACTCCTAGGATACTTCTAGAGCCACATTAATAATGACCAAATACATGTACATGAACCTAACCATTACATATTCCAAGATATTTTAAATACATTCATGTATCATGTACATTACCTATTCATATACTTAATTAATTCAAGAACAATCTAGAATTAATTTGGTTTAGTTGCTAACAAGGCCTCCCGTAAACCAAATTTATTCTTCACAATGTCGTAAAACTTTTTGATATTCCGATTCCTTCAAACGCAACAAACTTTTTTGTCTTCTCCATTGATATATACAACACAAATGCTTGAAGTTTCTATTTGTTCTTCTTGATCTTGCTTACTAGCTTCTCACATTTTGCATGCTTCATAAACTTCTTGTGTTGCTTCTCCATTTTACTATTTACAAACTCCCTTTGATCGAAATACTTCTCGATATTTACCCATTCTATGTTTTCCACAAAATTCATCACTCTAAATCCCAAATCATTACTTTTGATACTCAAAATATTTTTCTCATTATCTTCTAAATTTCTTAATATGTCAATTAGAACAGTCTGCGATGAAACTAAACCTTCTAGGCTGATCACCTTATTCACAAGATCATCTACCTTCTCTGCTAGTTCTGTCACAGTGATGAATCCTATTGAGCCTGTCACAAAGTGTTCTTTAATCTTCTCGCGTAGCACCTCCAATTTCTGCCCCTCAGGGCCAACCTTTTCCTTATTTATACTTGGCAAATCTTCTTGTACTTTATCGGGATCAAGATTTTCATCATTCGTTTCATCATCAGTTTGATCAGGAAGAAACTTGTGCTTGAGTGACTTCAGCATTTGACAAACATCCTCAATCTTTTTGTTCTCTCCCTTTGCTTCTGTCATGGATCTTTCTTGCTTATCCTGCACCTGAGTCAACATTTCTTGGCATGACTTCAATGTCGCATCAACCATCAAAGTTAGTGCATCATTATCATCATTAATCGTGCCCTCACCAAATTTATCTTGCAACCTGCTAACCCTTTCTTGCTTTTCCATGATTTCATGCTCAAGTCCCAAGAACATGAAAATCCCATTTTCATAAGAGCTCTTCACAAACTCCTTTGCAGTCTGCAATGCTAGAATATCTTTCTGAAGCTTGATCACCTCCTCCTTTCCTTTTTCTTCTTCTTTTATCTCTTCAAATACTTCTTCACTTGGCGTGTCTTCAATTTCTTCAACGCTTTCTTTTTCTTCTTCTTTCTCAAAAAATACTTTTTTATTTTCGCCGTGATCTATTTCTTTTGCTTCCCGATATATGTCTTCAAAGTCTTCGTTTTCACTTTCTTCTTTTTCAACTTTATCAATTTCTTCTACAAGTTTCTCATCTTCTTCCAAAAATCAAGACTCTTTAGGTAACGATGGACCTTTATAATTATTGCAAATAAATTCAAGTTCATTCCATAACTGAGGTAGATAATCAA
This sequence comes from Aralia elata, assembly GCA_034770075.1. Classification (NCBI taxonomy): domain Eukaryota; kingdom Viridiplantae; phylum Streptophyta; class Magnoliopsida; order Apiales; family Araliaceae; genus Aralia; species Aralia elata. The sequence goes on from CM068384.1 coordinate 19,416,721, forward strand.
AATTCGCAACATGTTTCCAAACTTCTTCATGCATCACTCATTGCAAAATCTTCCTTGTTCTTTTTTCTTTCATTTCTCGAACCTTTTCCGAAATACACTTTTCTGGATTTGCAATGACATCTTGCTATAAATTGCAAGCATCAAGAAATACTCGAATCCTTATACTCCAAACGTTGTAATTTGTGAACACTAATTTGGCACCAAACCTAGGAAATATCATTTTTCTATAATTTACCTCTCCAAAAACGCTATCAATATGATGACATTTGTGACGTGCTTCAACTCACAAACTTCTTCTTCAATTTTTTCTCAACTAGCACTTTTGCTAGATTGCGGTCCGGAGCTCTAACGCGCACACTTTGCACTCGCCCAGCGGAACAATTCAATAACACCAAGTCACCTTTCTTGGGTCGTCGATTTTGCCTTCGCCACTTTGGTTTTAACCTTCTCTAAACCTTTGAATTAACCTTGGCTCTGATACCACTTGTTGAAAATATATGGAAGAGGATAAATTATAGAGAGAAAGTGAAATATAATTTTAGAGAACACTCAAGAACAATCTCACTTCACTTACTCCAAATGATCCAAGTACAAGGCTATTTATAGGACTCTTAGGATACTTCTAGAGCCACATTAATAATGACCAAATACATGTACATGAACCTAACCATTACATGTTCCAAGACATTTTAAATACATTCATGTATCATGTACATTACCTATTCATACTTAATTAATTCAAGAACAATCTAGAATTAATTTGGTTTAGTTGCTAATAAACAACTTCAACCATCTACGTGATCAGCCATAAGTTAGTTTTCAAGTTTCAAGATAATTACAGTTAGCTTACTCTCGCGTTAGTTCATCTGCTAAAATACTAATTTATTAAGTTCTTTTAGCTAACCCCACAAGATGGCAGGAAGTATCATTGAATCCTCTACAATGATAGTTGAAAAGAGACAAAGGAAACTAAATTGCCCTTAGAAATAACTAAAATAGAGACGATAAATAAATAAATAAATTAGAATTGGAATATATGACAGGAACAAAATGCCCGCGAGAGAGGCCAATGCCAACAATAAAAATCAGCAAGAAAGACTATCTATCTGAGTTGGATATGGCACCTCCCCCCTCCCCTCCTTCCATACGGTCTCACTTCTCTTCTTTTCTTTTTCTTTTTGTTTTGATAGGAAATTTTGTCCGGAAGTATGAGAACTGGAAGCAGTGACCTTGAGGTTATTCCTCAAGGCTTCTGCAATTTCTCCCACCCTAATGTCTTTGTCATTTGATCCAATAATCCTATATAGAAATCCAATGAGATCTGGGCAACTTGCCTCTACTGCTCTACATGAGTGGCACATATTAGTATTAACTTCAAAGACCAGATAAGCATCATAAATATCTCAATTACCAACAAAATAGAAAAAGAAAAATCTCATATAAACATTTGGATTGACCCTTAAATTGACCGAAGAGATCCAGAATTCTGCATAACAGGCTCCTATAAAGTATACACATTCCCTTTTAGTTGATCCGGAGAAAATAAATTATTGATAACATATTCACATCACCCTCTTCACCCAAAGTTGTAAAGGGGCAGTTACTGATTAATTTGTAAGAAAAAATGTATACAAGTTTTAAAATCCCAACTACACACCGGCCTACTATAGGTGTATTATCAACTTCTTATGATATGAAGAAACCTTGTCCATCCATTGTCCATCGAAAATCACAAAGGAAAAGAGCATTTGAAAGGTGCTTAGAAAGTCCCTTAAGGTGGTAACCAGGATTTTATTTTTATAGAGTTTAAATTTGATGCATTGACAATGTATTAGAATCATGACACGTCATTATAAAATACTTGTGTTTAACAAAATTGTTCTGATGTGTTATGCTGTATAAAGTATTAATGTATCAAATTTAAACTCACAAAGGGTTTGATTGATTGAGTACATTTAGAGGTCGGAAAGGGGAAAATTTTGGTCCTGGGTGGTGGAGAATTGACCAACTAAAACAAAATAAAGGGCACGGTTTGCTTAATTATGGGACACGGTTTGCTTGATTATAGGATTCTAGTCAGCTTTATACACCATTGTATACTCCTGTAACATATGCAATACAAAAACCACGGAGAGCTTATTCTCTATTCTTCTTCTGGTCCTTCTCTATATCCACACACATAAATATTTTCAAAGGGAATTTTAGTGTGAGAAAGAGGAGAGAGAGTGAAGGGGATACCTCAAAGAAGATGTCTTGAGAATAGAATGCAGTCGAAATCTACGAAAGCCATGAAACAGCGAAGTTGCCATGTGGTAATATGCAAAAAGAGAGGAAGAGTAATTTTGTGTTTACTATAACAAAGTAGCAAATCCAGTTTTCTCCATTTGAGCGACACCCAAATGAGAAAAATAATAACACTTTTTTCCATCCAAATCCTTGATATTGAATTTTTTAATAATAATTTTTTTTTAAAACATGGAGAGCAGAAAACTAGGTCCTTTTTTTTGTCATTTTTTAATAATAAAATTAAAGATGTCCGATTATTTGTGCATGTATGTATGTATATATATAGGGACCGATCCGCACTTTAATATGGAGGAACCCGCAATTTAATTTTGCGGACGAGGTCCACTATGTTAATATACAAAAATATCCTCTTTTTAAATGTAATCATCGCGTCCACATAATTAAACTGCGGATTGGAGAGAATTTTTTTTTACGTCAAATTGGCCGGAATCATTCTTTTTCTGTTTTCAACAAAGTGGTCGAAAAAGAGATACGTATAAGAACTTTTTTGAGATAGTAATTAATCTTCGCATAACATCACATGTATATCCATGGCTATGATAAATTTAGTACTTCATTGTTAAACTATATAAACTAACTCTTTTTATCTCGTTTGCCTTTTCTCTCTCTCACTCCCACTTCTTTTCTCGTTCATCTAATATTTTTAAAGTTATATTGAATCCATACAAAAGTTTAGTATATGAATTTCGTATTGTTCTAAGACAATTTGATTTTTGATCAACTTTTTTTTTTTTGCATGGCTGTACTAACAAAGAATATTCATCAATTTAATTTTGTCGAAGGCGCTAGAAGAAGTTACAAAGGTATTTTGTTAGGACGGTGCTTTAATTGGTCCACTACTAATAATATAATAACATCATGTAGACTGATAAACATCTTAATTCATTTCCGGTAATCTCCTTCCTAATCCATGTAATCAATATTTTGTTGGGATTCTTCAACCAGCTCGTGGATAAAAATTAGATAGTTGGTAAGCTAACTAAATTTATACTTATTATAATAACACAAATCACATTTTATTATATGAGTTAACTATGATATTTCAGTAGTACTGAGTTAACTCATAGATTTAATTGACTGATATTTTTATTTTATTTGTTTATTTTTATTTATATATGTATTATCTTATTGATCAGATATATATTAAAAATTATAATATCCACCTATTCTATCCATTTAGAATCCTTTTCTAATCTATTAATTAATATCTATCTATCTATATATTACTTATTATAATTACACAAACAACAATATTTTGTATGAATAAAAGAGAATAGTTGGTTTGTCCTGAATTGACTCATATAAATCTTCTTTTTTTCGTATAAAGAGAAAATAAGTTTCAAATGAGAATCGAACATGAGACCTAAATTAATGTCACAGTACCTCAGTTTAAATCACTAAGCTAAGACCTATTAACATTTTTTTCAATTATCTAAACTTATTAAATGAAAACGTAACTTTGACATTATCATTCAAACCTGATTTCATGGAGACTTTGAGATATCATTTAAAACTTATTAAATGAAAACGTAGACAAATTTTTTAGTAAAACTGAGTAGGTTTTTTTTTTATTTTAAAGATTTGTCATTAAAGTGCATGTGACAGCCCGAAAATTCGGTCTATCTTTAAATCCGAGTCCAATGCCGTCAAGATACTACCTACTCAACATATTCTTACAACATCAGAGTAATATTAAAATATTATAATATAATTCAACTTACTCCCAGGTACGAAGACCTTTACATAACTACATCAAATAATATTACAACATTATTATATAATATTACAACTCATATACTTTAACTATTCTACCTTAATAATTAATAACTCTTATCTTCTTCTGACCATTTTGGTCTTTCCACTGTAGCTGTAAAAAGTTTAGAGTTTGCAAGAGTGAGCATTTAATTGCCCAACAAGTATATGCAGTGAATAAACAACATTCATGAATAAAATAATCTTTTTAAAAATTTCAACAATTGAACAATAATTGTGAAACAGCTCAAATAAATATGAATTAATTTTTTATTTTTTTACTATAATCATCGTCTATGAATATACATTATCCTGAACACATCAACAATTCTATTCTAAAACATTTCTTCTCTAGTTTAACACACAAGTGCTATTATTGGTATAACACGTTATTGGATTTAACGCTTAACAAACACATCATTGCACGGAGTGCAATCATAACCACATTTACCCATATAAAACTTATTGTTGTACGGGGTGAAACCTATATTATTAATTGCCCAAGATTTATTTAATTTTGACTAGGCACAATCAACTATCACAATTCAAGAATTATTACAATTCAATATCACAACAATAAACATTCCAACTGGAATAGCTCACAAATCGAGTTAAGCCAAATCAAATGGCAAATAACTCTCTTTTATAAATCATTTCATATAATAAGATGAATCTCATATAACAAATGAAATTTCATAACCAAACATAGGATTTTAAAATTTAACATAGCTCAATCAACTTGTACAAATATTAAAAGATTTGCATAAGTTTAAAATTCACACAATATAAGCATTGCGTAAATTAAAACTTCAATACATCATATATCATTCATGAGAATATTATTGAATGATATTAGAACTTGCACAATACAAAGTTTGTGTAAGGTAGGAAACTTGCCTTAAGCGTTGCTTATAACTTACGCTATAATACTTTTCAAATAGCCTACACAATGTCATTTGTAATAATATACCAATTAGCTACATAATGACGCTAATTATTGGTTTATAATACTCTATTCTATATTTTATAATGTCCCGACATTTCATGAGCTTACTAATACTTTTAAAGTCTTTAAAATATTATTCTGGACTTTTCAACCAATTTTCACATTTTTCGGATTATCCAACAATTTTCTGTAATTATTTTTATTTATAAAAACTATCATTTAATAGCTTCAAAATAGAAATAATAACTCAACTTTTTTTTATATATATTCAAACATCATCAATATTTATCTTATATTATTATAAGTTTATACATCAATTATCATAATTTTTCACCATTCATAGAATTTCCTATGATTTTTCACTAATTTTTAAACTAACTTTAAATAGCTTAAAAATACAATAAATACTTCTGCTCTTCAAAAATTTTCCAAAATTTTCCAGAAAATCATAAATAATATTATAAGATTTCTGTAAAAATATTTCAGCCCAAATAATGTTTTTGATAATTTAATTATAATTATCAAAGTGTTGAATCTTAAAAACATCATAATAATTAAACCGCTTATCGAAAAATTATGAATTTTATGTCCATTTCGCATGAAATTAAATTATCTACAACTTTCTAATACAAAATTTCTCCAAATTTTGGCCGAAAATAGCCCAAACGGACTTTGCTGGAAAGTTCGCCGGCGGCGACTTTCCGGTAGTCTTCTCTGACGATCTAAAATTTTTCCGGCGAGTTTTCTTAGATTTTCTTGCCCAGATAAGGTCTACTATATTTTAGAATTCCAACCATATTTTTAGTTCCAAAATCCGTTAAAGATTTCATGTTAAAACAACATCCGAAAATATTTTTCGCCAAATGTTTTTTCCCTTTAATTTCTTGATTTCTCTTGTTTAATTCTTGTTTATATAAGTTTAATCCATCACATACATACACAATTATGTCCTCTTTACCGAGAACCTATAAATCTTATCATACATAAATGAAAATCAAAGAATTTTAATATTACCTTCATGATTTTCTTCATTTCTCTTTCTTCCTTCTTATTCATCTCTCACCTTCTCTTTCTCTCTCTTCCCTTTCTCCCATTTGGTTATCATCCGAGTATATGGGTGACTGAGAGAGTTTGATTGCTTTTGTTTTTTTTTTCTTTCTTAACCTTTCTCTTTTCTTTTTCTCTTTCTTCCTTTCATTTTTTTTCTTCCTTTTTCCATATTTTCTTCCCTCTTTCCCTCATCTTGTCTCCCACATGTTCCCTCATCATTTCCCACTTCCTCTCTCTCTTTTCTAATTCATCAGCCCCCTCTCCTCAAATTAAGGATGCCTCCTTGGGCCCACTTCTCCCCAAAATTTATTTATTCACTTATCTGATTAATTGTCCATTTCGGATACTAAAAATCAACTTTTTTAAACTTACAGTCGATTCTTACTAAAATTGACGTTCTCATCGTCGTGAGAACAACCGTTTCTTAAAATTCATCTCCGAATTCTGAGTTTGACTTTTTACCGAAAAGTCAACTGTTAACTTTTTGACCAAAAAGTCAACCCTGACACATTTTGTGTTTTTAGTCTATTCTTACTATTTTCGACGTTCCGGAATCAACCGTCCAATCCACGTCTCCAAATTCCACTCTAAACTCAAATTCGAGTTTTCTACCACTATTCTTGTCTTTTATGCAATTATTCGCTTCCTTAATTAATTTATACTAATTAAATTAATAAGCTTGACTAACTATTAGTTCACATCCATTTGACATAATATTAAATATCATATCATTATTTACATTACATTTAATTATTGTAATATAAATACAACTATCATCATTAACTAAATAAGTTTCTTTATTCAATTAATTAAAACAAATATTTTAACCCACTAATTTTCAAATAGTGAATTAATTAACTCGTATATGAAATTTAGTTCATAATAATTCTATCGCCGTCCAAAGCTCAATATTCAAATTATATTAATTCATAATATAATTTCAATTTAATCTCAATCAGTTAATATTAATTAATTAATTTCATCCACTTTCTTTAATGATTTAATTAAATATTAAATCTCTTTTTCCCAATATGTATATATTTCACATCTATATAACACATTTAATCCATTACACAAAATCACATACTTCACATTATATAAAACACATATATACATATGTCCAAATCTACTTCATCCATTCATAAGAATTTTATTTATTAAATTCTTATTTTAAATTTCTAAAATATCTGGGATATTACAGTGCATAATCATTATCTCTACAACTTATGTTGTTTTTATATTTTTTGGAGACTTATCATATTACTAATTACACCTTTACAGAGAGTATTATTAATTAAACACTACAGTACACCTCCCTTTTATATATGTGTGCCTACATGTTATAAATCACGTTAGTTAATTGAGCAAAGCCCTCTGAATAGTCAAAACATTATCAACTATTGAGGTGTATTTGTGTAACTTTTTTTTACAATTCTCATGTGAATTCTTTTGCAATTCCGAATCTATTTACTTGCAATTTTCATGTACTTATTCCTTTTGATTTAGTTGTTCGATCAGTGATCTGATTAAAAATTGGGTTGATAAAGTCAATAATATATATACATAAACCAATACATACATATTAATCACCACTCAATAGTCATCCCTAGATTTTAAAACGGAGTATAAGAATTCTACTTTAAAAAGGAAAAAAGCTAGAGAAAAAAGATAATAGGATAAGAATTATACTTACCATAATATTCAACTAACTTAAACAAATGTAACTAGGAGAAATTACAAGTACCTACTTAATTCAATGGAAGTCGCGTTAGTTAGACCTTTAAAACAAAGTTACATAATACTTTTGCAAAGTTTTTCAAAGTTGGGAGTCAAGAGACACATATGAATTTCATATACTATAAAGTTCACCGACTTGACACTATGACTAACACCAGATCCACATCTAATAAACCATTTGATAAATTCAACACAAACAACCTAGCTAGATCATCCTGCCATTTCATCTAAGACTCTTAATCATCCTTTCCCTTTTTATCTTCAAACCCTATTTTCATGGCCGGTACAAGTAAACAAACTGATTCTTCTTGCTTTCCATCTTCATCCTCATTTAAATTATGGGACGTTTTTTTTGAGTTTTGGAAGTAAAAATACACGAAGAAGCTTTATTGGTAATCTATATTCTGCTTTAGATCAGGCAGGAATACGAACCTTTAAAGATGAACCTAGATTAGAAAGGGGAGAAGAAATCGCACCACAATTGATAAAAACAATCCATGATTCGAAGATGAGCATCGTTGTTTTCTCAAAAAAAATTATGCTTCCTCGAAATGGTGTCTTAATGAGCTTGCAGAGATCCTCGAATGTGAGAGAACAAGGGGACAGATCGTACTTCTTGTATTTTACGATGTTGATCCATTAAATGTACGTCACCAAACTGAGAGTTACGTAGAAGCTTTTGAAAGACATAAAATACGTTATGCAGAAAAGGTGGAGACCTGGATAGTTGCACTAACCAAAGTTGCAAATATATCAGGATATGATCTGAAAAATGATGTAAATGGGTAACCTCTTGACTTTCCTTCTATTTTTTCTTATTTTCCCCCTTATCTAAATTTAGTTATTGGATTAATAAAAGGAATGATTATATTGTTGTGAGGGAGCTAAGAACCAATAACTTACACCGTCTAGTGATTAGAAGCAACAAACCAACTACAAACTAACGTCAAACCTTAGTTCCTCTTTATCAAAAAAAATAAAAAATCATAGTTCCTTGTACGAAAGCATAAATTGTTACAAACCTCAACTGCACAAATGTTAAGAAACTCCCAATATTTTATTTAATTTCTTAATTAATCTTTATAAAATGTTTGGTTATAAATACCCCAATGATATGAGTCACAAAATTTTTAGTTAGTAGAGCGATCAATGCATATTAAATGATAAAGTTAATATGATTATGGATAAATTGGTCATTTAACTTTACAAAAGTTACTCAATAAGAAAACTATTAGCCATAATCTTGTTAAAAGTATTAATTTTTTTAGATGAAAATAACTATTAAGTATATGTCATATTTATGGTGAGAGACTTATAATTCTATCCAACATTATGTATTTGTACGCATAATTGTAATTCGGTTGTACTACGTAGCAGAACTCATTTATCATTACTCTTTAATTTGTGTTTAACTTCCCAAATTAAAATTGGTGTAAAATTGGCAGGCATGAAGTAGATCTCATCCAAAAAATTGTCAATGATGTTCTAATGAAATTAAGCCCCAAGTACTTGAACGTTACTGACCATCCAATTGGCATCGATTCCCTTGTCAGGGAAATATATCAAAAACTAAGCATTGGGTCGAATGATGTTCGTTTCATTGGAATATATGGGATGGCCGGAATCGGAAAAACTACAATTGTCAAAGCTCTCTATAATAAAATTTACAAGGAGTTTGAAGGTAGTTGCTTTCTTGAAAATGTTAGAGAAGCTTTCGAGAAATCCCGTGGTCTACATTATTTACTAGAGCAACTTATTTTTCAACTTCTGAAAATAAAGGATTTTAAGGTTCCCAGTCTTAATGCAGGAATAAGTTTTGTGAAACAAAGACTTCGTTCAAAAAAAGTCCTCATAGTTCTTGATGATTTAGACGAAATAAAACAATTGGAATCATTAGCAGGAAATTAGAAATGGTTTGGTCCAGGAAGTAGAATCATCGTGACGACAAAAAAATTGCGTCTACTAGTTGAATTTCAAGTAGATTTGAGGCACAAGGTGAAGGAATTGGACGACAACGAGTCTTTGGAGCTCTTCAGATGGCACGCCTTTAGAAATACAACCCCCTTGAAAAACAATTTGATGGAGCTTTCAAAAAATATTGTATGCTACGTTGGAGGGCTTCCATTAGCTCTTGAAGTTTTGGGTTCAAGTTTGTTCGAGAGAACAATGGTAGAGTGGGATAGTGTCTATGGGAAAATGAAAGAAATTCCCAACAAGTATATTCAGAAAAAACATTAGTGCCTTTGATGCACTTGATGATGATAAAGTGCGGGACATTTTCCTCGATATTGCATTCTTTTGCATCGGAATGGACAACGGCGATGCTATCAAGATTCTAGATGCTTGTGGTTTGTACCTAGAAATTGGAATTAGCATTTTAAGGGAAAGATGTTTACTGACAATTGACTGGGAAAACAAGCTGAGGATGCATAATCTGATTCGGGATATGTGACAGGAAATTGTTCGTGAAGAATCCATTAAGAAACTAAGAAAGCGTAGTCGATTGTGGTTTCCTAAGGATGCATATGATATTCTCAAAAATTTCAAGGTAAAAGACTAACACTTTCTCTTTTGATTATTCCAAAAAATCTACTGCTCAAAAAATTAGTTTCATATAGTTTATCTTGCCCACACTCTCTCTTGTAAATATTATGGAAGTTATGTATTTTGGCAAAAGGAAGAAAAATTATTTATTGAATTATAGATCTTCATCTTATCTAAAGATTTGGATAAAGGTTTTAAAAAAAATACAGAAGCTCCATCATGCATTTCCCAGGCTGTCAATGACCAATTATGCTAACTTGTTATATATTCACCCCTTCACCCTTACTTCTGATATGGAGCTACAAAATCCATCTGTCCTTTAACTTAATTAGATCTAATTCCTCCATTATTTGGCTGCACACACTACAAAAAAAAGGTCATTGCCGACGGCCCCTCCCGTCGCCAATGACCCCATTCCCGTCGCCAATGGGTCATTCTCGACGGCATACTCCCGTCGCCCCAGGGGTCGTCGCCCCTGGCTCCCGTCGGCCACCATCGATAATAAGGTCACTGGCGACGGCGAGCCGTCGGTAATGATGCATTGGCGACGGCGATGGGCGACGGCAAGCCCGTCGGTAATGATTATAAGGGGTATTGGCGAGGTATTGGCGACGGGGGATCTGCCGTCGGCAATGACATTTTTAAAATTTTTTTTTTTTGCAAATTACAGATTCCCCTGTTCATTTACATATACATAATTGTACCTGTTACAAACTAATGAAAAACAAATATTTCTTCACAAACGGATATCAATAACAATCAAATAGTTACATACATAAACCATCAACCTAAGTATATACAAAACTGTAGTTTGTACAACTCAAAAACTGTATAACTTTATACATGAAAATCAAAATAATAACATAAACTAACTACAGCCCCAGATCAGGAGTGCCAATACCATCATCGCTGCCATCTATCGTACATCCGGTCCCATTGCCAGTCCCAGCGTCGGTCCCACCCTCCATCGTCTCATCAGCTCGTCGGTCATCACCATCTCCTCCACGGTCATCGTCTGTGCCACTGCCTCCACCCCCACGAGTCTCATCAACAAGACCCTACAAAATTAAAATATAAATAACGAAGTAAAAAATAGAGCATATTTAAATTAGTTTAGTTTTTGTTCTTTAAGTTCTTTAAGTTTTCTTAAGTTAGGCGAACAGACTGATAACTCGGCCTTCAGATATCGGAATCGAGTCCCGTAAGTTGTAACGCGTGTCTAATACCTACGAGGTGCTCTGTCTAGGTTCGCGCGTCGTTTTGATGCCCGAGGCGGGTTTTGGCCTCTTTTTCGACTATTGCTCTAAGTTTTCTTAAGTTATGTGAACGGACTGATAACTCGGCCTCCGAATATCAGAATCGAGTCCCGTAAGTTGTAACGCGTGCCTAATACCTATGAGGTGTTATGTCTAGGTTTGTGCCTCGTTTTGACACCCGAGGCGGGTTTTGGTCTCTTTTTCGACTATTGCTCTAAGTTTTCTTAAGTTAGGCGAACAGACTGATAACTCGGCCTCCGGATATCGAAATCAAGTCCCGTAATTTGTAACGCGTGCTTAATACCTATGAGGTGCTATGTCTAGGTTTGCGCATCGTTTTGACATCCGAGGCGGGTTTTGGTCTCTTTTTCGACTATTGCTCTAAGTTTTCTTAAGTTAGGCGAATAGATTGATAACTCGGCCTCCGGATATTAGAATCGAGTCTCGTAAGTTGTAACGCGTGCCTAATACCTACGAGTTGCTATGTCTAGGTTCGTGCGTCGTTTTTGCGCCCGAGGCGGGTTTTGGTCTCTTTTTCGACTATTCCTCTAAGTTTTCTTAAGTTAGGCGAGCGGACTGATAACTCGGCCTCCGGATATCGGAATCGAGTCCCGTAAGTTGTAACGCGTGCCTAATACCTACGAGGTGCTATGTCTAGGTTCGCGCGTCGTTTTGACGCCCGAGGCGGGTTTTGGTCTCTTTTTCGACTATTGCTCTAAGTTTTCTTAAGTTAGGTGAACGGACTGATAACTCGGCCTCCGGATATCGGAATTGAGTCCCGTAAGTTGTAACGCGTGCCTAATACCTACGAGGTGCTATGTCTAGGTTCGCGCGTCGTTTTGACGCCCGAGGCGGGTTTTGGTCTCTTTTTCGACTATTGCTCTAAGTTTTCTTAAGTTAGGCGAATGGACAGATAACTCGGCCTCCGGATATCGGAATCGAGTCCCGTAAGTTGTAACGCGTGCCTAATACCTACGAGGTGTTATGTCTAGGTTCGCGCATCGTTTTGACGCCCGAGGCGGGTTTTGGTCTCTTTTTCGACTATTGCTCTAAGTTTTCTTAAGTTAGGCGAACGGACTGATAACTCGGCCTCCGGATATCAGAATCGAGTCCCGTAAGTTGTAACGCGTGCCTAATACCTACGAGGTGCTATGTCTAGGTTCGCGTGTCGTTTTGACAATATACACTTGTTGTTTAATACATATGAAAATTCTAAATGATAAAATTCTAAGCAAATATATTATTAATACAACATGATCAAGCCTCTAAGGCATATACCTATTTGAGATAATTGAAGCAAACAATTAATACAATTACCTGTGGTCCCCGACGCGGTATATATGAGGCGCCTGAGGGGGATTCCCTAGCAAACCACGTGCTAGTCCCCGCGGAGGCCTACGCCGATCACCTATTTGAGAACAATATGTGAATGAATATCATGACAATATACAATATAAAAAAATAATCATAATACTGACTTCAACATTTAACATGTAATTATACCTGAAGATTCGGCCTGATCATCACCCCCACGACCTCCACGGCCCCCACGGCCAGCACGCCCACCGCGATCACCGTGTGGTGTACGGGCTATATGTCTATAATTGTAAATAAATCAACTTAAAATTATATGATAAAGTGTAATCACAGTAATAACGGGCTTCTACGTCCCATCCAACTTCGATCAATAGGCATCTTGAACAACGGGCTTCTATATCCTAATATATATATGGAAAATCAAAACACAATAATTACTATAGCAGGAACAAAATGTGAAACTAAATTACATTCAGTTCAGAAACCAAAACTGCCTACTATACCGGTCTAAATTAACTTGTGCTTTAACTTAGGCACAAATTACGTATAAAATTCAAACTATATTAACAATACGATTAGCGACAATCATTTTAAATCGTTCTTTTGACTAACATTCTTAAAGAATAACAAATTTAACAACTAAATCAATTGAAATAAAATATTTCCAAAGGAACTTGAACACTACGAAATAAAAACCTAAACTTTCCATTACTAGACCAAAACATCCATGTATATTACAGCAAACCCAATTCAGCCAACTCTGGTAAATCACAATCCAAAAACCCAAGTCAAACCAACCAACGATAATTACTAGGAAAATGAATGAATTCAGAAACACCCACGAATTCATTGACCTCGGAGTAAATAATAATAAACATTTGTGGTAAACGAAACCCTTCAAACAATCAATTCTGATTAACAATCAAAATGAATTACCTATTGTTGTTCCAAAAAAAAAGGAGAAACAGACTTCCAAAGCCCATAAAAAATCAAACCCAGTACCCAATAACAGTTCCTTTTTTCATCTTCAAGCTCGCAACAAGTTGATTTCAATGGAAAGTTAAAAATATTGTAACGAAGAAGCTACTACTAAACAACATTTCCAGATACAAAAAGGTGCAAAATGAGATTATACGGCTACCAACTGGTCAAAAATTTTAAAACTCATGCACGCGTTGTAAAGATTCGGGCCTAAACTTGAAATTACAATAAGATTTAACCCGCTCTAAAAACATAAATTGAGTATCTTAATCCAATGCAGACGCATCAAAAATCATAATAAGTTATTAACATTTTAGATTGCCGAATTAAATCCTTACATACAGAGAGACAGAGGGAAATTGGATCGAATTGGGGAAAAATTACCTCGCTTGAGAGAGACAGAGGGACGGCGAGAGGGAAGCCGACACCGGCGCCGGCGAGGGAAAGGGCGAGCTTAAGCTTCGAGGGTGGCGACGGCAACAAGAAGACGGCGACGACAAAAGGATGACGGCGACGGCAAAAAGGTGAAAGTGAAAGAACAAAAGTGAAAAATTAAACTGACTGGAAGTAAATACAGACTCATTCTCGACGGCAGTGCCGTCGTGAATACCCCCGTCGCCTATGAGGTCTTTATCGACGGTGGATGCCGTCGCTAATGACATTAGCCCGTCGACATATATTTTTTGGCGCGCGCGGGGAAAGAAAATATGGGCGCGGAAAAGGAAAATGACTACATTGGCGACGGGGGTCATTCACGACGGCAGGACCGTCGACTTTGAGTACATTTACGATAGCATTTTGCCGTCGGTATTACTACCGTCGGTAATGACCAGTTTTCTTGTAGTGACACTTCTTTATCGCCAAGTGAAACACTTCCTCAATTCTGAATACCCCTCTTCCCCATTTGAAAAAGTTAATCTCAATTCTCTGATAAGCTCCTAAGCTTTTTTGACTTCATTATGATTATAATTAATGGTATTTTCTCCTTTTATTAGGGACAATGTGAAAACATTGAAGGAATCAGGCTAGTCATGCCCATGCAAAACGAAGTAGATATAAGTACCAGAGCATTTCATAGCTTACCAAACTTGAGATTGCTTCAGATTAGCAATGTGAATCTCACTGGAAGCTTTGAAAATTTATTTGAAGAATTAAGGTGGTTTTGTTGGAATTATAGTTCTTTGGATTGTTTACCTTCAAGTTTTCAACCACCAAAACTAGTTTTCCTTGACATGCAACACAACGAAGTCAAGATACTATGGGAAGGCACCAAGGTATGTATTAGTGGCAACTCCATCTTTCTCATCGAATATGTACAGTATATAGTTTTTTGGTTCAATAGTTTATGAAAAATATGCAGATATAATTTAATTCCATATTTTTTTATTCTCTTAAACAACAATTACTGAGCTTGGAAATCCTAAATGCTAGTGATTCTCGTTTCCTCGAAACCACCCCTGATTTCAAAGGATTGGAAATCCTTGAGAAATTAATACTTTAAAGTTGTTCAAGTTTGTCACGGATTCACCCATCGATTGGGCTTTTGCATAACTTGGTTCACGTGGATTTGTGTGCATGCGACAGTTTGAATCAATTTCCTGAGCAATCGGGGAACATGAGATGCTTAAGGAAGCTTGATGCAAGTTGGTCAAGTATTGAATAAGTACCAGATTCCATCGGACATCTAGGTAAGTTGGAGAAGTTGGATTTGCATTGTTGTAAGAACCTTAGAAACCTTCCAAGTAGCATTTGCGATCTAACTTCACTCACGGATCTTTGGCTAGGTTACTGTTGGAAATGGGTTAAGAATTGAATGAGAAAATTGACTCTAAAGCTACCCACTTGAAATGTTAAAAATTGTAAAAGTCCCACATAGGGCATTAAAGGGAAAAATGAAGTATTTATATATGGAATGTTTGCTCAATGGGAAGGGCCCCAAGGGGCACCCCACTTTTGTGGAAGGGAGAGGACCTAGCCAAGGCTTGGTTCGAACCCACACGCGCGCCGCCGCCGTCCGTCCGATCGGGTCGGGTCGGGGGTCGTGGGCTTTCTATAAAATTTTGTTTAATTTATTATTATAACTGCCACTGATACTGCGTCGTTTTGCATACGAACAGTTGTCTCCCTTATACTACGTCGTTTTTAAGGTCCCAATAGATGCGTCCCATTTGAACGGAGGGCAGACCATTTCAGGATATAATTTTTCCCTCTAGTCACTGCATTATTTCCTTTCATTCATCATCGCATAGAGTTTAAGTTCGAGTACAGGACATACAAAGTTCGAAGAATTCTTAGTTTTGAAGTGCTTCTAATTAAGAATTGGAAATCCGTTTTATCTTGGGAAGTAATTATTCACAAAACCTTTAGCACCGTGAGGGAATAAATTTGCTTCAAGGAGACTTTGTGAATTCAAAGGACTCGGATTTATTTTCTTCAAATCCCGATATTTTCAAGTAAGTCGTTTTCAATTCAATAAACAAATTCATTACAATTACAGGGAAATACAGTTACTACTCAAACCTTGAAAGCTTGCCTGAGAATTTGGGAAATCTAACTTCACTCATGTATCTTCATCTATCTGAAACCAATATTATGCAATTGCCAGATTCCATCGAATGTTTAACTAGGTTAAAAAACTTGGTTATGGCACGTTGCAAAAGGTTTAGGAGTACTCCAAACAGTTGTTATTGGATCGAGAGTTTATCCTCGTTGAAACGGTTGAAGTTAACTAACAAATACGTTAATAGCCTACCATCCAATCTTAGTCAGTTAGTCAATTTAAAAGAATTGGATGTGTACCACTGCTCGAGTCTTCAGTCACTACCAGAACTTCCTCCCAATCTAGAAGAGCTATCCGCATGTGGTTGTACATCACTACATAAATTACCAAATATGTCAAGGATGAATAACTTGATAATGCTTGATTTTTCCGAGTGCGGTAGTCTTGAATCACTCCCAAAACTTCCTCCTAATTTACGCCACGTAGACTTGACTGAATGTCGGAGTCTTCAATTCCTCCCGGAACTTCCTCTTAGTTTACATATTTAGAGCTGTATAACTGCACTGGTCTTCGATCACTAGCAAAATTTCCTCCTAATTGTGTATACTATAGGTATCCTACACCATTCTCAGAACCCCACACCCTCTACTTAGTAAATTTTAGCAGTCTTCAATCAATACAAGAACTTTATTTTAGTATAGAGAATGTAGACCTGACTAATTGCATCAGCCTTCTGTCACCACCAGAATTTCCTCTTCATTTATGCGGCTTAAGTTGAAAAATTGCACCAGTCTCAAATCACTCCCGAAGCTTCCTACTGATTTAGTCGAACTAGACTTGACCAATTGCTCCAGTCTTGAATCACTCCAGGAGCTTCCTCTTCATCTACGCAAACTGTACTTGAACAACTGCTCTAGTCTTCAATCACTCCTAGAGCTTCGTACTGATTTTGACAAGCTATGCTTGAGTAATTGCACCAGTCTCAAATCACTCCCGGAGCTTCCTCTTGATAGACGCGAACTGTGCTTGAACAATTGCTCTAGTCTTGAATCACTCCAAGAGCTTCCTCCTGTTCTACGTGAACTGTACTTGTACGATTGCAACAGTCTCAAATCACTCCCGGAGCTTCCTACTAATTTAGTCGAACTAGACTTGATCAATTGCACCAGTCTCAAATCACTCCCAGAGCTTCCTACTAGTTTGATCAATTTAATTAGAGTTGAGAAATTGCACCAGTCTTGAATCACTCCCGGAGCTTCCTCTTGATCTATGCAAATTGTGCTTGAAAAATTGCTCTAGTCTTGAATCACTCCTAGAGCTTCCTCCTGATTTACACAAGCTAAAGTTGAGTAATTGCAACAGGCTTTTATCACTTCCAAAACTTCCTTGCAAGTTAGAGTACCTAGACTTGAGTGAATGCACCAGTCTTGAATTACTCCTAGAGCTTCCTCCTGATTTATACAATCTAGACGTGAGTAATTGCAACAGGCTTTTATCACTGCCAAAACTTCCCCCTAATTTATATGACCTCAGGTTTATTAACTGCAGCAGCCTTGAATCACTCCAAGAACTTCCTTGTCATCTCTATTCTCTAGATGCAGGCGGTTGCAAGTCACTACAAAAATTGCCAGATCTATCAAATTTAACGAACCTGCGCACATTAATTCTCACAGATTGTAACAATTTGATATCAAATTTCATATGGAGTTTCCTGCAAGTAAGGGTTTTCTTTTATCTTTTCTTTTCTTCTTTTTTTTTTTGTTGTAATTTTCTTCTATTTCTTAAATTATTCTTTGTGTAACAGGATTGCTATGGACTTTATGGTTGTGATGTTTACCTCCCGAGCAGGGTGATTCAAGATAGGTTCCGTCATCAAAGAACAGGATCTTCAACCTCATTTCAGATGCCAGGGGAAGTTAAAAGTAATTTCTTGAGGATGGCTTTCTGTGTTGTTTTTGGAGGCAAACTTCACTCTCAGTTTGAAACTGTCATCACTAATGAAACAGATGACACGCAGTTCAAGTATCTGGGCTCTGTACAGGCCACTGGAGTTCATGCATGGGTGAGATATATAGGAAAACAAATCTCAATGAAAAGTGGAGACAGAATTGAGGTCTCCTTCAGAGGAGTGTCTGAGGATGTGACTGTGGAGATGTGTGGGGTTCATCTTGACTGCAAGAGAGTCTGTGATGTCGATATCGTAGAACCACTATGCCCCTTTAAAAGGAAACACTCAGCATAGGTATGGTTGCCTTTTAGACATGGCATGTTAAAGTTCTATAGTACGTTATTATGTGTTCTATTAATTAATGTTTTAAAGTTCTTTCCGTAAAATCTTTGATTATATGAATCCCTACTGTAAGTTTGATACACTGATGTTGATTTTAACACTGAACTCAAAATTTCTTGCAAGGTAGAAGACTTATCTTCTGTTTCTTCATCGAAAGAATCCAACTGATCGCCGGATATGATCAAACTCATCGCCGCTGCTACTCCCCTATCTCAGCCGCTGCTACTCCCTTCTCTCCTCCCCACAACGCCGCCATTCCCTTCGATCTCCCCACACGCTGCCGTTCCCTTTTCTCCCTCCGGAGACGTTGACGCCGCCGCCTTCTCCACGCTGCTCCAGCCGCCCAGCCTCATCACTTCCTCTGACACACTATTTTGCAGTTCTTCTTCCCTCTCAAATTTCAAGTATGTTCACACACTATTGACTAATTGATTTCAAGTCTGTCTCACACACATTTATATTTATGTTGAATCTTTGATTAATTATACGTGTTTGATTATGCACAATTTTTTAGGGTTTCTAATTTCAGTACTATTCTCTGAATCGAAAGTGTTGGATGGAATGATTGATTATTTTGTGTGGTTCTTTAATTAAGTTGTTGTGTTGGATTATTTGGCTGATTGAGTCCAGTTTTGGTTGATTGAGTTCAGTTTTGATTCATTTATTATGCGAGCTTTTATGGTCCGTTTGTGAGTTTGGAGGGATGAGATAATAAGAGAAAGTTTAGGATGGGATAAGAAGAGATTATAATTTTTCTTTGACATATTTGTGAGTTTTAGAAAAAGAATAAAAAAGATGGAATTTTAATTATATTTTCCTTTGTTTGCGAGTTTAGAAGTAAGGAAGGAAAAGAATTTTAATTTTTAAACACAATATTATTATATTACCCTTACATATAAATATAATAAATGTATGAATCCAATAAAAGAAAAGAACAATATTTCTTTAGAGGGACTTAATTTTTTAAGGACTTAATATTTAAAACTATTGTTCTTGTTTTATTGAATTCACTTGAAATAATTAAATGCTTACAAAATTAAAGATTGTATTTATTTATTTTTTTGAATTTTAGTTTCATTTTTCAGGGAGAAACTAATTATAAAAATATGTATTTTTGAATTCTAGTTTTGATGTGTTAATTTATTTTTATTTTTATATTTGATATTAATTACTAAAATTTTTGTACATAAAGATTGAACTGAATGAAATTAATTATAAATTTTTTATTTTAAATTATGCTATTGTTAAAAAGGAATAAAAGGAAAAAACTAAAAACAACTCAAAAATTCTATGTTGGCATTTTATTTTTCTTTTTAATATCATGTCATTACCTTTCACACCTACAAAAAATAAAATTATAAGGACTAAAAGGAGTTGTTTTGCCCAATCTTATATATTAATAATGTCTTTCGCAATTGTAACTTGACAAAAAAAAAATTAATAATAAATAGTAGGTGAGTATCACTTATTAATTTTTGTATTAAGAATTATAAATATTGCAAAAAATATTAATAAATTTTTGAAACTAGAGATACGTTTTAACTTTTAAAATAAATTTTATAAAATTTAAAATTTTAATTTAATGTGAACTTATTTAAGTTTTTAAATTAAGAATCAAGGTAATTAATAATATTTTAATATAAAAAATATATTTATCGAACTTTGAAGTGGAATGCAAGCAATGAAAAATAAAGTGTTCGTGTTTTATCATCGTCATGTACTAGTGTTTAAAAAATAATAACTCAACATTTACAGAAAGGTGCACAATTATATTAAAATAGATATATAATTATTTATCCATAAAACACAATATATGCCTTTGTTTTAAAAAAAGAGAGTAAATTTTATTTTAGAAATTTACGAATATTAAAAATATAATTAAAAAAATAGAATATTTGCCTTATACACATACAAGTTTATGTGTCTTTTAAACATAATATAATTTTAATTGGTAATACAGTAAAATATCAAAATAACTATTAATAATTTTTTTTAAAATAATAGAATACATAAATTTGTGTGTGATCATGGTACATAGTTTCTTATCCTCTCTCTATATATAAATATATTAGTTTAATAATGATAATGTGATAACAAAATTATGAAGGAAATTCCTTTCCAAATGTAATACTCCTAAATAGAATTTCAACATCTTTAGGAAAAAAGGAAATTTAAACTTGAGCTTGTCCAGTTTTTTGAATGTCATGCTATCTATATATAGTGAGCTGGACTATGGGGGGCAAATTAACTATATAGACTCAAGTAACTATAAGGACTAAAAGGAGTAAATTGGTGGTATTAAATATATTTAATAACCTCCATTTTATTGGGTAAAATGTATGCATGTTTTTTATGTAGTGAGTATATTATTATATTCACTATAGTTAAATAAATTGTGAGAAAACAATTTATAGAGAGAAAAGAAAATAATGGAATATATTATTATATATTTGATTTGGTTTGAAATAAATTGTGGGAATCAATTTATTTAAAGAGATGGATAGCTTTAAAGATACAAAACTTTTGTATCCATTGATGAGCAAATTAAAATAATTTATAATATTAAATTATTTTAATAGGAATATAATGTAAATAAATGGTTAGAAGTAATTAATAAATGGAGATTAAATTAAATTATATTATGAAATGATATAATTTGATTATGAAGTCTTGTAATGAATCCGCTATAAATTAAATTTCATGAGCAAATTAATTCACTTAATTAAATCGGTGAATTAAGGTAATATTTAAATTATGGTTAAATATATTAAAGTAATATATTTAATGAATATGAATAAATTGTTGAAGACAATTTATGGGAAGAAGATGATTAAATTTAAATATACAAAATTATTGTATATATTAAATAAGTAAATTAAAATAGTTAATTGAATATTAATTATTTTAATTGGTCTGCTACATTAAATAAAGAGAATTAAGATAATTTATGATATTAAATTATTTTAATATAGTAGAGTTATTGCATTAAATAAATTATTTTTATTTAATGTATAGCTTCATTTTATAAATGATGTGATTAATTCACTTAATTAAAAATAGTGAATTAATGTAAGTATTTTTATTTTACTAAATGAGATGAGGAAGTTAATATATTGACCTTAATAAATAAAATAAAGAAATTTATTTGATTAAATGAGAAATTGTACTATGTTACAATAATTAAATATAACATGGTTAATGGTTTAATATTTGATATTATGCCAAGTGAATATAATGAATTTGTTTGAGGGACCAACATATAATATGTAAATATCGGTATCAAATTAGTAAATTAAATTAATATTTAATTTATGATTAAATGTACAAGTTAAATTGTCTTGAAACAATTTGTGGAGGGAATGAACAAATTTAATTTAATTATACAATATTAATTATATAAAGTAAATGTGTTATTTAAAATAATTAATGAATCAAATATTAATTATTTGAGGTGATGATTCATTACACAAAAAGTGTTAAGTTAATTATGGGTTAATTCCATAAGTGGTAAAATGATATTTATACATAATTATAAATGTATAATTAGTTAAGGTTGATTTATTGGAATTACATATTATGTATAATCACTCATGTTTTAATAATTTATTTGAGATTCATGTAATCGGAATACATGAATTAGTTTATATGTGAATAAAATATATAATATAATAATATAGGTATGTATAATACATATATGTAATATGTATTAAACTATAGTTAGAAGTTAGAATATAAAGCTGAGATTAAAAGTTAAGCATATAAGCTGACTCATTCTGGGTTAAGCATGAGCTGGTGTTTATTTAAAACATGAAGAGGAACACGTGGCATCTATTTGTGTAACTAAGAGAAATCAGTCTAAAAGCTTAAATCCCCTGTTCCTTTTCCATTCCCAGCCCTGCCATTCGTTCCAAACAGAGAGAAAAGAAAGGAAGAAAAACATAGGCTCTCGCATTTTAAAATTTAGTTTAAGCATGAAAGAAGAAAGTGAAGTTACCAACTGAATTTAGAAGAAAGTATAGAACAAACTACCAAGAAGAAGTCCAATTCAGTTTCTAATCAAGATTGAACAATGGCGAGTTCAAAAAGAAGAAACAACCCTGTGTTTTTATCCGTCCCAAAGAAAAAAGTTTCTCCCCTAACTTTCTATCCGTTCCAAAAAGGAAGACAAGAAAGAAAATTGGTCCCGTCCATCCGTCCCAAAACAAATTTTCACTCTCAAACTAATAGCATGCCAAGAGGTAATTTATTTACTTTTATTATGTTAATGGGAAATTGAGTGAATATATATGAGCTTTAAAATATTTTCTTGAGAATCTTGACTCAGATTAATTATTTTATTATTATTCGTTTCAGAATTAATTTGGTCAAAATTAGTAATCAAAGTTGTGAGTAGATATGCTGCATAAGAAACCTTGCATTTGCTAATATGGAAGGATTGCCCTTGGTGGTCTTATAGCAAGTTTGAGGCATTTTATTATCCTGAAATTGAAGAATTGGAAATAAAGTGTTGGACTACCCGTCCATTAATTTTGGTGTAGAATTTATTTGTGATTAACTATGTTGGCAATTTATATAGGAAGTACTCCAATGCAAGTTGGATGTCTGATAGGCACTCTGCAGTGAAAAATATATCACCTACTATGGAGAGAAAAGTTTTAGACATGTCGTAATTATTTGATCTACTGCTCCATTTGGTCATTATTAAACATTTTGAGGTAAAAATTGCCACAAGATAATTAACTTGGAACAAATATTTACTTGGGACAGATGAAATTTTGTGTAGCGGTATAATAACCCTTTAGAACTAGCAGGCGATAATACGCATGAGCATCTGGTTCATGAAAGTGCTTTTAGAAGGTTGTTTTTCAAACTTATACTTTACTAACTAAAATGATGAAATATTATCATAAAATATAATAATATTATATAATATATTTGGTTATCTACTATTGATTATATAGTAGATATATTAGCATATTACTGTTTCCACTTAAGTGTTCCGGAAGAAACAATAATACTCTTTCAATGAAAGTTGTGGCATAAAACTAGTCTTGTTTAAATCCGAGGTGTAGTTATTTCTACTTATCTTTGTGTTCAACAAGGTACACATAAAAGATTCACATATAAGCATGGATGAGGTATTTGAAAAATGTCAAGTCACTATCCATTCATTCTGGAAGAAAAAAAAAGAAATATTGGATGCAAATAATATAGATGATGAACTATGGATCGAGACAAGTTTTTCAGTTCCTTTGTGTTATGTGATCTTGATATTATATGAGACTTTCATAAATATGCTAAATTATACTTTATGCTTGTTGAATTGTGAAAGTCAACTTATGACTGAAATTGATTGAGTTTTGGAACTCAGTCTTGATGTGATATGGGATATGCTAAATATAAGAATTATATTGTTTAGAATTATGATAATCATGATATATGAACTGAGCATGAAATTATGTGCTATGTGAAGCATGAAAACTGTAAAATTTGCTGAGCTGTCGAGCTCAATCTTGCAAAAATAAACTTTTTGCAGGTCAAGGATACAATGTGATATTATTTGCCATATGATGATATGGATTAGAAGACGTGCAAAGGAATATATTTTCTTTATTTAGAAATTGTATTGAATCACGATGATGGTTCTTGAGATGTGTAAATTGACATTATGTAAACTTTGAAATATTCAATAAATAAAGAATATCTGTTCTGATTATATTGTGATGATTGTTTTGTAATATAGCGCTCTATAGTGATAATAATATATAAGAAAATTTTGTATTGAGGATTGAGTTGAACATACTCATGATTACTCTGATGAGATGAATCATAGAATAAATATGATTTTAAATTATGTAATCGTAAAGGTTGCGTTTCAGGGAAAAGAAGGAAAGAAAGATTTAAATAGTTTTTAATTTTCCGCGTTGTAGCTATTTTAACATCTAATTATGATGTAAATCTAGTACAAGATAGTATTTAACGCATAAGGTCGGAATTAAGATTAGTCCTAATTTTGAATTAAGTTAGTTCCGATTTTGGGGGCGTTACAATTGGCATGAGGGATAAATATATATAGAATGGCCAAAAAACGAGAGAGGATAATAAGTCACTTCTGTATATAACAGCAAAACAGAAATTTGCTATAGGCAGCTTCGCAATATCAGGGATGGGACTTGGGAGAGAAAAGGATCGGAGAGCGCCGTGTGTGGGTAGTTTTGTGGGAGGTTTTTTGTTTCTGTAAGTTGTGCGAATGTATCAAGTACCATTTTACCAAAAAGATTCTAAAATTTTAATTCTATATACTTAGAATTAAATTAAATTATTTATCTTCATGCTATATACTTAGGAATTGATATTCCCATAAGTCAATGTCTCTCTTACATGAGTGTGTGACTCATTTATTATTTATGTGAGAAATTTTTTATGGAACTATCACTTTTACTTGTGGAAATATCAATTCCCTATACTTATTAGATAATGATTCATAACATGTATTTTCCATGAATCAAAAATAAGTATATAACAGTTCTATCATTCAATATAAGAATTAATGGCCTGGTTTGCTATCGCAGGCAACCAACAATAAAACCTTACTGCGAAAAATATTTATGTAGTAGTGCAAGTAAGAGTCGATCCCACAGAGAATGATTAATCTATTTTTATATTTTGTATACCAGAAAAGGGAGTTTTGAATGTAATTATTAAAGTAAATTAAAAATAATGCAAAATAATTTATTAAAGTAAATCAGAGAAAACAAACCTTGGATTAAATCAACTTCCACCTCAGAAACTTGCACTGATCATTGACTAAAGCATAATCAATTAATATTTTGAATATTCACCGTTAGAATCAATTCACCATTCTGAATCATTCCGTGTCTTTCCTTAATTTTAGTTAGATAGAAACAAGCGATCTAAATAACCCTAACTACTAAACAACTTCAGACAAGCGCTAAAAGTTTAATCTAGTAGATACTTTAAGAATTAGAAAAACCGATGAAGCTAAACAACACAAGCACAAGCGGTTGCATTTAATTTAGTTGAGTATTCTTCCTAAGATGTAATAATCTCGTGATCTGCAGTCAATTATTAACTTTAGTTGCTTCGCAAATTAGAGTGACCAAACAATTACGGATTTGATATCTAATTTAGCAGTAGATTTCAACACTTAATAAACTAGTATGCATCCTAGCAATTAAATATATCAATCATAGAATTCAAGTACAGAAGAATAATCAATACTCAAAATAATAATTAAACAATTAAAATCAATTAGATCTCACAGTGTAATACTTCTGAGGTTTCCGTCTCCTTAATCCAAGAATAAGAATTTAGTTACACATGACTATGAAAACACTAAAGAATAATAGAGAGAGAAGTTTGTAGACAATTTCCTAAACATCTCTTGGTAATCCTCTATTTATAGGCATAAGAAATTAATTCTTTTCCATGTAGGTTTTAACTTCCTAGTGGCAATCAACTTCCTTCAAGATCCTCTAGATAGATTTTCCTTTCCTTCATTGGATTTGACTTGCTCACCAAGATTGTTCCGCTTCCTTCCTTATCCTTGTAGGATTCTTCTTATTTCTTTCCTTCCATGAATAGAAGCATTAAATATTGCTTGATCACCAAGATATTGACTTTAAAATATTAAATCCAACAAAATAAAATAAAACATATTAATTAAATAAACTAATATAATTAAAAAGGAAAAACATTTAATTGCACCTTAAATAAAAATATAAGAATAATGAGTGTATTTAGGCACAAAATAAATACAAAAGATTAAGTATTAAGGAATAAAAATATAACATATTTTATTCTCATCAAATTCCCCCACACTTATCTTTTGTTCGTCCTCGGGCAAAACAAAAATAAATTATAATACAAAAATTCAACTAACAAACTTGAGAAACCTGAGCCACAAATTAATATGAACTTCAACATTAACCTCAAAGACTCAAAACAATAACTCTTGAAAAATTTCAAAACAATGTATCATCTAAAATTTGGGCTTATTTATCAATCTTACTTTACTCTCAACCCTTTGTGTGTGTGTAAATCCAAATGTATCAACACAATCAAAACTCAGAAAAACTTATGAAATCAAAACCTTGAAGGAAAAAGAGAAACTCAAGCACTTATTTTCACACAATTCTAAGTTAACACAAGTAATCAACACTAGAGGATCAAAAGGTTTTTTTTTCTTTCTTCTTTTACTTCGGTAAGTGCATTTTATGCTCCATCTTACCAGCGAGTGCGTTTTACACTCCATCTCGCAATGTCACGTGTTTATGAGTGAGTGCGTTTTACGCTCCATCTCAACCCACCACATGAATCATTTTTTTCTTCATTTTTTTTCTTCTTTTTTTTGTTACTCAAACTTGTAAAATTTGCCTAAATCATTTCCCCTTTCTCAAATAATATCTCATATTAACTTCAACTTATGATCAAATAAGTAATAGAGTTCCAAAATTTCTCCTTCAATTCATTCAATCAAATAAAATCCTTCCAAGTTAAAACTAGGTTGACCAAATGGATATGCGCTCAAAATTGAAGGGTCTCAAATAAAGTAATAATCAACAAAGAAAACCAAATTTAGACTACCCAATGTCTATCAATCGTCCAAGAAGTTATCAAAAAGAAATCAAAATTTTATCAGTGGTTAAAAATTAAAATCCAAATTAATTTATTGCTCAAGTGACACATCCTAAAAATTAAAAACTATTCCATTTTCGTAGGAAACACGATTGCACTTAGCATGTGCAACAAGCCTTTAAACCCCAAGGTTACCCCAAGTGGACGAGTTTTGTCTCGTGAGGGTTTGCAGTGAATATACCCACAAAATTCTATATTCAAACTAAATAAAATAAAAAAAAACAAAATAACAAATAATAATAATAAACAAATAATAAGTACCCTTAAATCCTCCCCCACACTTAAAACTTACATTGTCCCCAATGTAAAGTAAAATGTTTAGAAAAGGTAGAAAGATACTCCCCTATGGGTTGCCTCCCATGCAGCGCCTTTGTTTAAAGTCGTTGGCTCGACCTCATTCCCTTGTCTCAATCTGGTTCAAACACACAAATTGTCTTTTCATGTTGCCACTTGCTCTTTTCATTGAATTCCTCGGCATCATTATACGAGTGAAATCCTCGAACACATCTTCATCCATCAGCAGAAAATAACTGTCATCATTCGATTTATCCTTTCTTATATCTTTGATCACATTAACCCAAAAACATTCCTCACAACCATTTAGAAGTTTGATTGCCTGTAATACAGATGATAGAGACTTCTCGTTAAAAAAACGACAATTCAACATAAAAGGTATCACCTGCCTTCAGAGCATCATTCAACGCTGCAACAGATCCTTGTAATTTTGAACTTTCCTCATCAATGTTTGCAATTTCCAAAGCATCCTTTTCATCTAGTTCAAAAACTTCCTGTACTAAAGAGTCAATCACATCAATAGAATAAACAGGTTTATCATCACTAGGAGATTTCATGGTATCATCAATATTAAACTTAACAATTTTACCATCAAATTCCATTGAAAGTGTACCACTATGAACATCAATTTTAGTTTTGGATGTCTTTAAAAATGGTCTTCCTAACAGAATTGGTGCATTTTGGCCACCGTTTTCCATATCAAGCACATAAAAATCAGCAGGAAAAATCAAACCATTGACTTGGACAAGAACATCCTCAACTACACCTCTAGGATTAACATTAGATCCATCAGCCAATTGAATTACAGTACCAGTCTTACTCAAGGGTTCAAGTGACAAAGAAGCATATATAGAATATGGCATGACATTAATAGATGCTCCTAAATCTAACATGGCTCTTTCAAATCTAGTGCTACCTATTGTGCAAGGAATGGTAAACATACCCGGATCTTGACACTTAGTAGGGAGTTTTCTTTGAATAACATCTGAGACATTTTTCCCTACTTTTACCTTTTCATATATTTTAAGTTCCTGTTTCCTTTTGTGCGTGCACAGTTCTTTCAAAAATTTAGCATAACGAGGTACTTGTTTAATGGCATCAAACAATGGAATATTTACCTCGCATTTACGGAAAGTCTCATAGAAATCTGAATATTTATCAAATTTTCTATTTTCAATTAAAGCCTGAGGGAAAGGGGGTACATGTTTATATTCAGAAAGAGGAGGAAATTTACGCTTCGGTACATCAATGTCACACATAACACCACTGTCTGCATTGTCCATAGTTGTTTTGCTTTGGTCCTGCGATATAGGTGCTGACTTTTCTGGATTCTTTACCTCTTTGCCACTTCTCAAAGTGATTGCACTTACATTCTCTTTTGGATTCACCACTGTTTGAGAGGGTAACTTCCCCGAACCTTGCGCCTCCAAGCGACTGATTGCAGTTGCCATTTGTCTCACTTGCGTACCCAAATTCTGAATACTTGCCCTTGTTTCCTGTTGAAATTGTAAAGTGTTAGTGGCAAGAGATTTAACAATATCTTCTAAAGACATAGAAGAGTTAGAAGATTGGCCCTGTTATTGTCCATTGGGATATGCTTGTTTGTATTGCTGATAACTTAAGAAATTTTGATTAGCGGACTGATTTGCTTGTGAATTCCCGTAACTAAAGTTAGGATGATCCCTCCATCCAGGATTATACGTGTTCGAATAGGGATCAAATTTTCGTTGTGGTTGTCCAGGGAAGCCACCTGCTGCATTCACTTGCTCAAAGGACTCCTCCTAAAGAGTTGAGCACATATCTCTTGGGTATCCTACTACCGCACAAATTCCGCAAGCTTTTACTTGTTGTGTATTACCTGCAACCAGTTGACGAACAAGAGGTGTTAGACTCGCAATTTGTTGTTCAATTGATGAAATTTTTACCTCATTAACATTCTTAGATGCAAAATCAAGTCTAGTGCCAAATTGTTGAGAATTAGCCGCCATGTTCGCAATTAAGTTTCTAGCAGCCTCGGGAGTTTTATCTACCAAAGCTCCTCCACTAGCAGCATCGATCATGCTCCTATCGGTAGATGAAAGGCCTTCATAGAAGTATTGGATAAGAAGTTGTTCACTGATTTGATGATGAGGGCAACTTGCACAAAGTCTCTTGAAACGTTCCCAATACTAGTGTAGGGTTTCTCCGTTGTTCTGCCTCACACCACAAATTTCTTTTCGAATGTTGGCTGCTCTTGAAGCGGGAAAATATTTCTCTAAAAATAATCTTTTAATCTCTTCCCATGTGGTGATACTTCCAGAGGGTAGATAGTAATGCCAATCCTTAGCCAAATCCTTCAGAGAGAATGGAAAGACTCTCAATTTGATTTGCTCCTCGGTCACTCCGGTCGGTTTCATACTCGTGTATACCACATGAAATTCCTTCAAATATTTGTGGGGATCTTCACCTACCAAACCATAAAAAGTAGGTAAAAGATGTATTAGTCCAGATTTCAATTCAAATTGAGTATTAGTATCAAAATTAGGGAAGGTTATGCATAAGGGTTGTTGGTTCAAATCGAGAGCCGTAAGCTCTTTTAGAGTTCGGTTTGCTGTCATGACTTCCTTTTCTTCACAATTTATCCTAGCTTCTTTCCTTAATCTGTGAATAGTTCTCTCTATCTCTGGATCACACTTTAAATCACCTTGATTAGTAGATCGAGTTTCGAGCATAAACAATCAAGGAAATTCAAATTACTTATGAAAAATAATTAAAATAAGGATAACAAAAATATAAAAACAAACTAAAATCATTCCCCGGCAACGGCGCCAAAATTTGGTGTGCTATCGCAGGCAACCAAAAATAAAACCTTACTGCGAAAAATATTTATGTAGTAGTGCAAGTAAGAGTCGATCCCACAGAGAATGATTAATCTATTTTTATATTTTGTATACCAGAAAAGGGAGTTTTGAATGTAATTATTAAAGTAAATTAAAAATAATGCAAAATAATTTATTAAAGTAAATCAGAGAAAACAAACCTTGGATTAAATCAACTTCCACCTCAGAAACTTGCACTGATCATTGACTAAAGCATAATCAATTAATATTTTGAATATTCACCGTTAGAATCAATTCACCATTCTGAATCATTCCGTGTCTTTCCTTAATTTTAGTTAGATAGAAACAAGCGATCTAAATAACCCTAACTACTAAACAACTTCAGACAAACGCTAAAAGTTTAATCTAGTAGATGCTTTAAGAATTAGAAAAACCGATGAAGCTAAACAACACAAGCACAAGCGGTTGCATTTAATTTAGTTGAGTAGTCTTCCTAAGATATAATAATCTTGTGATCTGCAGTCAATTATTAACCTTAGCTGCTTCGCAAATTAGAGTGGCCAAACAATTACGGATTTGATATCTAATTTAGCAGTAGATTTCAACACTTAATAAACTAGTATGCATCCTAGCAATTAAATATATCAATCATAGAATTCAAGTACAGAAGAATAATTAATATTCAAAATAATAATTAAACAATTAAAATCATCTCACAGTGTAATACTTCTGAGGTTTCCGTCTCCTTAATCCAAGAATAAGAATTTAGTTACACATGACTATGAAAACACTAAAGAATAATAGAGAGAGAAGTTTGTAGACAAGTCCCTAAACATCTCTTGGTAATTCTCTATTTATAGGCATAAGACATTAATTCTTTTCCATGTAGGTTTTAACTTCCTAGTGACAATCAACTTCATTCAAGATCCTCTAGATAGATTTTCCTTTCCTTCATTGGATTTGACTTGCTCACCAAGATTGTTCCGTTTCCTTCCTTATCCTTGTAGGATTCTTCTTATTTCTTTCCTTCCATGAATAGAAGCATTAAATATTGCTTGATAATACTATTTATAAGATTTATTGTTTTAAAATTTTAAATGAATCATGTCAATTTTAAATTTAAAAATATTTAAAATTAA
The DNA here is from genome assembly GCA_034770075.1 of Aralia elata. Lineage (NCBI taxonomy): Eukaryota > Viridiplantae > Streptophyta > Magnoliopsida > Apiales > Araliaceae > Aralia > Aralia elata. The sequence continues at coordinate 19,448,311 of CM068384.1, forward strand.
TTTTTAAAATATCAATATTGGTCATATAATTTGGAATATAGGGAATATCTTTTTTTAGTTTTTATTTTATTTTTTATTTTTTCTGATCAAAGAAACAAACTGGTTTAATTGGCCTGCTAATTAAGCAAACTTTATTTATTTATTTGATTCTCACGTCCCGGTTTCCAACAACCATTACGCCCGTATAGTTTAAGGCCTTTTTAAGTGTAAATTTTTAGAGAAACGTTTTATTTATTCCATGGAAGTTGCAAGGTTTTTCAAAGTGAGAGAGACATTTAACCTGCTCCATTAAATAATTTTTATGAAGAAAAGTTGACCGACTTGGCACTTTGATGCATAGTTTACTACATCTCTCCCTCCCTCCCTCGATTTTTCCGAAGTAAAAACCCAACCGATAGTTAATTCAATTTTTTGCAAGACCCTTTTCTCTTTGTTTTGAAATTGTTCTTGTTCTTCAATTTTCGAAACGAAGATGGCAATGGAAAGTATACCCGGATGGCAATTGACGTTTTTGTGTGGAATTATTTCGTTGATGGCTTTGTCCTCATTTTTCAATCTGACCCAAAAGCTTAGATCCTTAATCCAGCCATGGGTAATTAACCGTGTCGTTCGGTCAGAAATTCCTATTTTCATGGCCGATACAAGCAAACAAACTGATTCTTCTTGCTTTCCATTTTCATCTTCATCTTCATGGGACGTTTTTTTGAGTTTTGGAGGTAAAGATACACGAAGAAGTTTTATTAGTCATTTATATTCTGCTTTAGATCAGGCAGGAATACAAACCTTCAAAGATGAACCTGGACTAGAAAGGGGAGAAGAAATCGCACCACAATTGATAAAAGCAATCCATGATTCGAAGATGAGCATCGTTGTTATCTCAAAAAATTATGCTTCTTCAAAATGGTGTCTTAATGAGCTTACAGAGATCCTAAGGATAAAGGGACAGATCGTACTTCCTGTATTTTACGACGTTGACCCATTAAATGTACGTCACCAAACTGGAAGTTATGCAAAAGCTTTTGAAAAACATAAAATGCGTTGCGCAAAAGAGCTGATAGAGACATGGAAAACTGCACTAACCTCAGTTGCAAATATATCAGGATATGATCTGAAAAATGATACAAATGGGTAACTTCTATATTTCCTTTTTTCCCCCTTATCTAAATTTAGTTATTTGATGAATAAAAGGAATGATTGTATTGTTGTGAGTGAGCTAAGAATCAATAACTTACACCGTCTAGTGATTAGAAGCAACAGCTACAAACTAACATCAAACCTTAGTTCCTCTTTATCCAAAAATAAAAAATAAAAAAAAATCCCTTAGTTCCTCGTATGAAAGCATAAACTGTTACAAACCTCAACTACACAAATGTTAAGAAACTTCCAATATTTTATTTAATTTCTTAATTAATCTTTATAAAATGTGTGGCTATAACTACTCCAATGATATGAATCACAAAAATTTTAGTAAGTAGAGCAATCAATACATATTAAATGATAAAGTTAATACGATTGTGGATAAATTGGTTATTTAACTTTACAAAAGTTACTCAAAAAGAAAACTATTAGAATAATCTTGTTAAAAGTATTAATTTTTTTATATATTAAATTTTTTAGATGAAGATAACTATTAGAAATAATCTTGTTAAAAGTATACGTCATATTTATTGTGAGAGACTTATAATTTTATCCAACATTATGTATTTATACATGCATAATTGTAATTTAGTTGCAGTACGTAGCAGAATTCATGTATCATTGCTCTTTAATTTGTGTTTAACTTCCCAAATTAAAATTGGTGTAAAATTGGCAGGCATGAAGCAGATCTTATCCGAAAAATTGTCAATGATGTTCTAATGAAATTAGGCCCCAAATACTTGAATGTTACTGAGCATCAAGTTGGAATCGATTCTCGTGTCAAGGAAATATGTCAAAAACTAAGCATTGGGTCGAATGATGTTCGTTTCATTGGGATATATGGGATGCCCGGAATCGGCAAAACTACAATTGTCAAAGCTCTCTATAATAAAATTTACAAGGAATTTGAAGGTAGTTGCTTTCTTGAAAATGTTAGAGAAACTTTCGAGGAATCCCGCGGTGTACATTATTTACTAGAGCAACTTATTTTTCAACTTCTGAAAATAATGGATTTTAAGGTTACTAATGTTGATGCAGGAATAAGTTTTGTGACACAAAGACTTCGTTCAAAAAAAGTCCTCATAGTTCTTGATGATTTAGACGAAATAAAACAATTGGAATCATTAGCAGGAAATTGGAATTGGTTTGGTCTAGGAAGTAGAATCATAGTCACGACAAGAGATTCACGTCTACTAGTTGAATTTCAAGTAGATTTGAGGCACGAGGTGGAGGAATTGGACAACAATGAGTCTTTGGAGCTTTTCAGACGACATGCCTTTAGAAAAACAACCCCCATGAAAAATTTGATGGAGCTTTCAAAAGATATTGTAAGATATGTTGGAGGGCTTCCATTAGCTCTTGAAGTTTTGGGTTCAAGTTTGTTCGACAGACCCATGGTACAATGGGAAAGTGTGTTTGGGAAATTGAAAAAAATTCCCCACAAAGATATTCAGAAAAAACTTAGAATAAGCTATGATGCACTTGATGATGATAAAGTGCAGGACATCTTCCTCGATATTGCATTCTTTTTCACCGGAATGGACAAAGACGATGCAGTCAAGATTCTAGATGCTTGTGATTTCTTTCCAGAAATTGGAATCAGCAATTTAAAGGAAAGATGTTTACTAAAAATTGACCAGAACAACAGACTGCGTGTGCATAACCTGATTCGGGATATGGGACGGGAAATTGTTCGCGAAGAATCTGTTAAAAATCCAAGAAAGCGTAGTCGATTGTGGTTTCATGAGGATGCATATGATGTTCTCAAAAATTTCAAGGTACAACACTAACACTTAATTTCTCTTTTGACTATTCCAAAAAAATCTACTCCTCAAAAAATTAGTTTCGTATAGTTTATCTTGCACACACTCTCTTGTAAATATTATGGAAGTTATGTATTTTGGCAAAAGGAAAAAAATTATTTATTGAATTATAGATATTCATCTTATCTAAAGATTTGGATAAATGTTTAAAAAAAATACATAAGCTCCATCATGCATTCCCCAGGCTACCAATGACCTTATGCTAACTTGATATATATTCACCCGTTCACCCTTACTTCTGATATGGAGCTACAAAATCCATCTGTCCTTTAACTTAGATCTAATTCCTCCATTATTTGGCTGCACACTTCTTTATCACCAAGTGAAATACTTCCTCAATTCTGAATACCCCTCTTCCCCATTTGAAAAAGTTAATCTCAATTCTCTGATAAGCTCCTAAGCTTTTTTGACTTCATTATGATTATAATTAATGGTATTTTCTCCTTTTATTAAGGACATGAAAACATTGAAGGTATCAGGCTAGTCATGCCCATGCAAGAGGAAGTAGATATAAGTACCAGAGCATTTCATAGCTTACCAAACTTGAGATTGCTTCAGATTAGCAATGTGAATCTCACTGGAAGCTTTGAAAATTTATTTGAAGAATTAAGGTGGTTTTGTTGGTATGATAGCTCTTTGGATTGTTTACCTTCAAGTTTTCAAGCACCAAAACTAGTTTTCCTTGACATGCAACTCAGCAAAGTCAAGATACTGTGGGAAGGCACCAAGGTATGATTAGTGGCAACTCCATCTTTCTCATCGAATATGTATAATACATAGTTCCTTTGGTTCAATAGTTTATGAAAAATATGCAGATATAATCTAATTTCATATATTTTTTTATTCTTTTAAACAGCAATTACAGAGCTTGAAAATCCTAAATGCTAGTGGTTCTCGTTTCCTCAAAACCACCCCTGATTTCAAAGGATTGGAAAACCTTGAGAAATTAATACTTCAAAGTTGTTCAAGTTTGTCGCAGATTGACCCATCGATTGGGCTTTTGCATAAGTTGGTTCACTTGGATTTGAGGAAATGCAACAGTTTGAATCAATTGCCTGAGCAATTGGGGAACATGAGATGCTTAAGGAAGCTTGATGCAAGTTGGTCAAGTATCGTACAATTACCAGATTCCATCGGACATCTAGGTAAGTTGGAGAAGTTGGATTTGGGTGGTTGTAAGAACCTTAGAAACCTTCCAAGTAGCATTTGCGATCTAACTTCACTCGTGCATCTTAGGCTAAGTCACTGTTCAAACCTTGAAAGCTTGTCTAAGAATTTGGGAAATCTAACTTCACTCACGTATCTTAGTCTATATTTATGCTCAAACCTTGAAAGCTTGCCTGAAAATTTGGGAAATCTAACTTCACTCACGTTTCTTCATCTATCTTGTACCAATATTATGCAATTGCCAGATTCCATCGGATGTTTAACTAGGTTAAAACACTTGGATACGTCAGCTTGCAAAAGGTTAAGGAATACTCTGAGGAGCATTTACAATCTGAGTTCTCTTCAAACTCTTTATCTCTGTGATTGGTCTGATGATGGAGACAATTTATATGGGATCGAGAGTTTTTCCTTGTTGAAAAGGTTGAGGTTAACTAACGAAAACTTTAATAGCCTACCATCCAATCTTAGTCAGCTAGTCAATTTAAAACATCTGAATGTGTCCCACTGCTCGAGTCTTCAATCACTACCAGAACTTCCCCCCAATCTAGAAGATCTATTTGCAATTGGTTGTACATCACTGGATAAATTACCGAATCTGTCGAGGATGAATAACTTGAGAATGCTTAGTTTTTCCAAGTGCAGTAGTCTTCTATCACTCCCGGAACTTCCTCCTAATTTACGCCGCTTATACTTGGATAACTGTCGGAGTCTTCAATTCCTCCCGAAACTTCCTATTAGTTTACTAACTTTAGACCTGAATAACTGCACTAGTCTTCGATCACTACCAAAATTTCCTCCTAATTTTGTAGACAATTCTCAGAACCCAACACCCTCAACTTAGCAAATTTTAGCAGTCTTCAATCAATACAAGAACTTCCTTTTAATATAAAGAAAGTAGACCTGACTAATTGCATCAGCCTTTTGTCACTTCCAAAACTTCCTCTTCATTTATTCGTCCTAAAGTTGAGCAATTGCACTAGTCTCGAATCACTCCCGGAGCTTCCTCCTATTCTACGTGAACTGCACTTGAACAATAACACCAGTCTCAAATCACTCACAGAGCTTCCTACTGCTTTAATCAATTTAGAGTTGAGCAATTGCACCAGTCTTGAATCACTCCTGAAGCTTCCTCTTGATCTATGCGAACTGTAGTTGAACAATTGCTCTAGTCTTGAGTGGATGAAGCAACCTTGAATCACTCCAAGAACTTCCTTGTCATCTCTATTCTCTAAAGGTAAGCGGTTGCAAGTCACTACAAAAATTGTCAGATCTATCAAATTTAACGAACCTGAGCAGAATAATTCTCACAGATTGTAGCAATTTGATATCAAATTTAACGAATCTGCAAGTAAGGGTTTTTTTTTTTTTTTCCTATTTTTTTTGGTTGTAATTTTCTTCTTTTTCTTAAATTGTTCTTTCTGTAACAGGATTGCTCTGGACTTGATGGTTGTGATGTTTACCTCCCAAGCAGGGTGATTCAACCTCATTTCAGATGTCGGGGGATGTTAAAAGTAATTTCTTGAGGACGACTCTCTGGGTTGTTTTTGGAGGCAAACTTTATTCTCCGATTGAAACTGTCATCACTAATGAAACAGATGGTACTCAATTCAAGTATCTGGGCTCTGTACAGGCCACTGGAGTTCATTCATGGATAAGATATATAGGAAAACCAATCTCAATGAAAAGTGGAGGCAGAATTGAGGTATCCTTCAGAGGAATTGAGGATGTGACTGTGGAGAGTCCGTGATGTCGATGTGGTAGAACCACTATGCCCCCTTTAAAAGGTTGAAACACTCAGCATAGGTATGGTTACCTTTCAAACATGGCATGTTAAAATTCTATGGTTATTATGTGTTATACTACTGTTTTTTTTTTTGTGCGCGCGCCTTGGATAACAAAATATAACATGTTTATTTTATTTCTTAGATCATTTTCAGGTTTTCTTGCTTGATTATAGATTTTAATTATTACTGTTAACCTGTCAGGGACCTTGATTCTTTATGTTTAAGGTTTTTTAGTTGTTTCTCAAGTCAACACACGTCTAATTACAAAAAGGTAAATTTTTGTAAGCTTTAGTGTGTGTGTGTGTGTGTATATATATATATACACACACACACGGCAAGCTTCTAATGCGAACCGTCGTCTTTGGTGTTTATGACGACGATTCGACCCGTCGCCAAAAACTACATGGCTACGGCGACGGGTCGAATCGTCGTCATAGACACAAAAGACAACGGTTCGCATTTGGTTCGCATTTTAAGGTTCGCATTAGAAGCTCACCGTGTATATATATATATATATATATATATATATATATACATATATATATATATATACATATATATATATATATATATACATATATATATATATATATATATGAACACACTTGGCATGCTAATTAATTCAAATTGCCTTTTATCACTGGAAATTAGTATTTCTTTAATAGTAAGAATTTCTTCAAAAACCTGAATTTGCATTTCCTTAGAAGGTTGCAACTCTTTTAATGACCCGAATATGTTATAGATCTATCAATGCATATGTGCATATTTATATTCTACCCTTCCAGGTATATTACCTTCTTGTAGCATGACGATTTTTGTCACGTGAATTAATGAAGGACGCTCTTAAATGATTTTTTTCCCACCAATACAAGGACAAAATTGATTACAATTGAAGGATCAAAGTCTCAAGGTAAATATACAATTTTTTTTTACATGTATGTGTTGTGTTTACCTGAACACAATGAAATGTTTTTATATCTTCTTTATTTATATGTCATGTTTACTTCATTGAGCACAATCTCACTGACTCATTTTTTTATTGCTTAGTTTACTTTTTTAAAAGAACATTATATATTGTTGTTTGTATCACTTGGATGGTCAAGGTCCTTGAGAACTTATTGAGGACTTTTCTTTAGTTATTTAATTGTAAATTTTATTGAAGATTATAAAATAATTTCAATAAATGAAGACTCGAAAGTGTTTTATACTTTATACTTTGATGTAATTTTAGGGAGAATTCGTATATTAGTGATTATATATACATATAGTCTTTTTTTTAGATAGCCAATTCTTTTATAATTTTTTAAAAAATTGTTTATAATTTTTACATACTGCTCACCTTGAATTCTTTTTTTTTTTGGCTTTCCAGGAATATTTCAAAAAGTGTTAGGCGGATCTAGACTGAAGAGGGAGATTCGAGTGTTTAGACCTTAGGCGTCTAGACAGTTTTCTAATCAGGTAATAGCCAAGCCCTCTAGGCAGTGTACGTTTTATTTTATTATATTTTTATTAATGGAAGTGAAGGTATAAAATTTAGAACATACCAAATTTGGTATTACAAGTAATAGTATGAAGAAACTTTGGAGTGATTACTTTAGGATAATTAATAAAATAGCCTGATAACAAATGCCGAGTATTAGTATATTTCTCGAGAAAACCCAAAAGCTTTAATATAGGATAAAGAAATGATCAAAGTGGCCTAGGCAAAGCTATGAAGTGGCCTTAGTCGCTTATACGGGCGCCTAAAATGCTTTGTAGAACATTGCCAATTGAGACATGGTATTGTTATTGACTATCTTGAATCAGAGATATCAAAATTTGATTTACTTCTACTTGCAGGTGCAAGAAAAACTTCTAGACTCGCCAAACTGTTTATACATGAGATGTTATAGTACCCTTGTGGCTTCACCAAAGGGCCCTGAAGTTTAGGAACTTCTTACCCTTTCAGACTTTTAAATTTGATTTTTGCTTGAATTACACAAAATTACGAGCAAGGGAAAAAGATAAAGTCACTGCGTTAAATCTTAAATAATAAAATAATATAATGCAATCTAGAATAAAGTTTTCAATTGCAAAAGATAAATAAAAGATATAGAATATCACAACATTAAAAAGGGGAGGGTTGGGGGAAGAGAGCAAACTAAATGGGAGACCTAGAAAACAAACCATTACATAATAATTGATTCTGACAGTCAACAACTATAACCATCTACTTATCGGCCATAAGTTAGCTTTCAAGTTTCAAGAAAATTATATTTAGCTTACTCTCGCGTTATTTCATCTGCTAAAATACTAATTTAATAAGTTCTTTTAGCTAATCCCACAAGATAGCGGGAAGAATCATTCAACACTAATGATAGTTGAAAAGAGACAAATGAAACTAAATTGCCCTTAGAAATAATTGAAATAGAGACAATAAATAAATAAATTTGTTAGAATTGGAATATATGACAAGAACAAAATGTCTACGAGAGAGGCCAATGCCAACAATAAAAACCAGCAAAAAAGGCCATCTATCTGAGTTGTATAGCCCTACCCCCCACTCCTTCTAAAACACTAAAATAGTATCTCAACCCTAAAACTTGGGAATGGTCCTACAACCCTAAAATGTTGGAATAGAAACCTAAATTTTAGTAAAATAAATTATTTTTCATCTGTGTTATTTAATTTCAAAAATTTTTCATTTACATTCTTACTATCATAATTATCTACTTACTACTATCTCTTATTCTTAATACATTTTTTTTAATTTAGTTAGTGTTATTTAAAATTCATATTATTGATAACAATAATATTTTATTATATAATAATTTTTTTATTATTAAATTTTTGAAGTATAATTATTTGAGTTTAATTAAGATTATTACATATATAGATGAACATAGGAATATAAAAATAAATAAACCATTAAGAGGAATATTTGGGAGCTGTCTTTAATGCTACCAAAAATAAATTCCTTGTTTCTACTCTACAAACACAAAATTAGTATAGCAGTTGAAAGGGTCGATCCCACAGAGAACAATGTTGATTTTTAATTTATCCTAATGTTCTAACAGTTTAACAGTGAATGAAAGATTAGGGGTTTTGAATTTGTTTAACTAATTAACAAGAACAGAATTAAAATAATGAAATTAATCAGTGAATAAAAATTTCAGTTTTTTCAATTCAGTTTACCCTGTTTACAACAATAGATCAAACAAATATAATAATATTCACCCTTCAATGAAACTAATATTTCTAGATAACAACAAGCTCTGTTATCCGAAATTCCACTTAGATTGTCACTTAATAAAACAAGTTCTTCATAAGATTCTAACTATCATACAACCTAAAACAAACTCTACAACCTAAAACAAGCTCTTTAGATTTAATATGATAGCAACATTGAGAACTAAGCAATTAGACTATTCCAAGTAATAAACATATAAGCTCGGATTGTTTAACTTGTCTGCTGATAACCATAGCAATAACCAAACGCTTGACCACAATTAGTTTTACTAACTGCTACTTATGATTAGAAATAATATCAATTACGTAATATTATTCTTGAATCTAAGCATATATTATCAACTAACCAATTTAATTCTGCAGAAACCAAATCAGTTAATCAAACAATATTTAACAATTAAACAATTATCAAAATAAGCTTCATATAAGGAGTAAATACTGTATATTCAATTAAACCATAAACTATTACTAAGGATCCACGTCCCCTTCGAACTAAATAAAAGAAAACTAACCTGACATATTTTTATGAATACTAAGAATATAATAAAACTCTCGATGATCAATCCATGATCCCAACAATTACAAGTAAAAGTATTTATAGATAAATCTCCAAAGCTTATAAGAATTCTAATCCGATTCTGCTTCAGAAATCTTCACTTTGCAAGCATGGTAGGATTCTAAATCTTTCTCAATCTCTGAAATCCAGCTTTAAGCAGCTTCCTTATCAAATTAGATTTTAATTCCAAATCCAAGTCTTCCTCAGTTTCTTTTTCCAGTTTGGCATCAATTTTTATATTGTTCCTCAACTTAAATTCCATGTCAAATTCTATTTCCATAATCAGATGTAGTTTCCTTATCAACTTTGACTCGAATCTGCATATTAGATTGAACTTTCTTTTTGATGCACAGTCTATCGTCAAATCATGTTAGGAATCATATATTTAAGCTCTAATGTCTCAAATGATACTCTGAGTCAGAAATCTATAAGTCAATGAAAATTGTAAAGTAATATTCTGCACCAACACTTCGTAGTGTAGTCATGCAATCGTAGAATAACTGACCGTAGAGTGGAACTCTCCTCCCAGAATCGTAGAGTAAACCTTGTTAAACGTAGAATGGATTTGGGACGATCGTCGAGTAAACAACACCATCGTAGAGTAAGCTAAGCGATCGTAAATTTGTCTCTTACAATCGTAGAGCATAAATAGACCAATCGTAAAGCTCCCACTCAACGAACGTAGAGTACTCTTCATGATCGTAGAGTGCCAATGTTGATCGTAAAATATTTCTGTAAAACAACATAAAATTCAGCATTAGACCCCATAATTCACCAAATCACTCTAATTCTTCCAAAGATCTATAAACACCTTAATTCAGTTCACATAACAGATAACATGCAACTAAACTAAGTATAAAGGAATAAAAATAATCAAATATTATGATCCTATCAATATTATCATTTATATTATTAAGTAGAAGAATTATTATCGTAGATTTTTAGATTTATTTAATTTTTCATTAATAATTAGTTACATATTATTAGTTAAATAGGATATTTCAGAAAGAAATATTTATTTACATAAAAATTATTGTACACAATATTAATCTATTATTAATACAATTAATGTATTAGTATAATATGATATAAAAAAGTATAAATAGTATAATAATTTTAACAAAACAAAGCTCGAGCTTCGCATAGGATCATGAGCTAATAATTATAAAAGGGGAAAATAAAATATGTGTCTTGTTACAACCAAGCTTGACTATAGATATACTCATTCATTAATGGTATTTTTGTCTTTTAATTATTTTTATTAATGACATTACATGTATTTCACTATTTTATAACAAAAAACTACGACGTTTTATTTATGATCTATAGTCAAGCTTAGTTGTGACAAGCCAAATATTTTTTTTTCCTTATAAAAAAGTAAATAAAATATTATGTATCAAATTATAACTCGTTAATATTTTATCATACATAAATAAACTCAATGATTATAATCAATCGTAATTATACACGTTATTTTTTATTTTATTTTTATAATTATTCTTTAATCAACACAACATTATTTCTAAATTAAAACTCCCAGGGACCAAGTGATCTCTCCTTAATAACAAAAAAACAATAGTTCCGACTTTCTATTATTTTAGATCACTCCCTCTTTTTTAACGGTTATTTCCTTTTTCTATTTTCTGTCCAAACTTACACGCATATAACCGCTAAACCTTCTGTTAAACCTTGTAAAATCTCAAAACAATATTATATCGCTAAACACTCTCGGAGCTCTCTGCGCTATCTTGTGAAAAGAAAGTACCCAACTGGTATAGAAAGCCATAAATAGCGACCCAAATCGGAAATCGAACCCTAGGTAGTGTGGTAAGGCAATTGTTATTTGCATTCATATGTTTTATCCCCTTTGTATGTGTATAAATTATTAAATTTATGTTTTTTTTGTATTGGTTTATATATCTTATATGATTCATGATATTCCCCTCTGAAATCTACCTTTACATTTTGTTACTTCGTAATGGGATTATATAGGTTTGTTTGAGGGCATAGGAATCTTTATTTGTGCTGATTTCTGGGTTTTGAATTACTATAAATTGTTCTATTCTGCTGTTTTTTTTTTGGGATTTTAAAGTATTATAAATTGTTCGCGGAGATAAAGAAAATGATAGCCTTGGGGTTTGAGGGGTCAGCCAATAAGATTGGAGTTGGGGTTGTAACCCTAGACGACACAATCTTATCGAACCCATGACACACTTACATTACCCCTCCCGGTCAAGGGTTCCTCCCTCGGGAAACTGCACAGCACCATCTTCAACACGTCCTTCCGTTGATTAAATCTGCCCTTGAAACTGCTCAAATTACCCCGAATGAGATTTATTGTCTTTGTTACACTAAAGGTCCGGGCATGGGGGCACCACTGCAAGTTGCTGCGGTAATTGTACGGGTGCTTTCACAGCTGTGGAAGAAGCCAATTGTCGCAGTGAATCATTGTATTGCCCATATTGAGATGGGGAGGATTGTGACGGGCGAAAGATCCGGTGATGTTGTATGTAAGTGGGGGAAACACAGGTGATTGCATATAGTGAATGGAGGTATCGGATTTTTGGGGAGACAATTGATATTGCTGTAGGGAATTGCTTGGACCAGTTTGCTAGGGTTTTGGAGCTGTCAAAAGATCCAGCCCCTGGGTACAACATTGAGCAGGTATGTGTCAATAGTGAGTTTTCTTAATTTGCATCATCTAATTATTGTTTAAAATTATCTAGAGAAATATGCATTATTTATATTTGTATCTCATGCAAGTTTTTGCCTCGTATATGTTTTAAAATATGATATCGTAAAGATTATATTTTGCTATCCTGTTTAAAAACTTACTACCTAGTATCAGAATTCAAGATCATAAATTATTTTGTTTTTGTTTTTGTTTTTGTGAATAATTAGTATTTGCATTAAAAATTGCCAAAAGGAGTGCACCTTGAATGAACAAAGTGTATACACAACTGGCCTTCTATGCCAAAAGTGAAGCTTTCCAAAAATTGCGTTGTTGTTTTGAATAGCCGTGGATTTTAGTCTACAGTTGGTGTATGGGTTCCTGCTGCTTTCGACTGTTTCTGATGAACTGTGACACTGAAGTAAAGTATTAGAATTCTGATTTTAGTTAAGTCCTGCATTTCTTTCTGGTTAAACAAAGTTGACAGAGCTACATGATAGGTTTCTGGAGTTGTGTAATTACTTTACCATTTTAGACATCTTCACTAATTTATGCAATAATTTTCTCCTTTTATTTTTATATTTACTTAATTTTTAAGAAATAAATTTTTCTTCAACCCCATCCCTTTCTCATTTGTCATAAATTCCTCTTTCTGTTTCTGTTCTCATTATTCATATAAATTGATGATTTTTCGTCAGGCGATTGATATTAGGATATTCCATTTCAGTTGTGATATCCAATTGCTTATTGCATCACCCTTCTATACAATGCCACTTTAGCTAAAAAGGATTATCTAACAAAGGTTGTATAAAACTTATCCCCCCCGAAAAAGGGGGAGAGAAACAGTGTATCTTATAAACCAGTTTAATACTTGGGACAACTTTATTTCTAGATAAAATTTTAAATTCTTGTGTCACTTTGATTGCTGCTCATGGTTTGTTCTTGAAAGTTGAGAATATGCTCTTGTATTTTTAATTGTAATTAGTTTGGACTGATGTTTAATTTTCTTTTGCTTTCCATCAGCTTGCAAAGAAAGGAGAACAGTTTTTAGACCTTTCATATGTTGTAAAAGGAATGGATGTTTCTTTCAGTAGAATATTAAGTTGCATTGAAACCACTACTGAAGAAAAGCTCAAAAATAATGAGTGCTCCCCTGCAGATTTGTGTTACCCCCCCTGCAGGTATCAATTTTATTTTTCTCCATGGCATGATAAAAGTACTATCTTGCTGTTTTTATAGATTATGTGGTTGGTCATACTGTTTTCTACATAACACTTTCCTTTTCCACGTCATTTCTTTCATTTCTTGGTATCAATTTTTGACACAATTTCTGCATCTTAATAATTGTTTCAGGAAACTGTGTTTGCTATGCTTGTGGAGATTACAGAACGAGCAATGGCACACTGTGACAAGAAAGATGTTCTCATTGTTGGTGGTGTGGGCTGCAATGAACGCTTGCAAGATATGATGAGAACTATGTGCTCCGAGAGGGGCGAAAATTTATTTGCAACTGATGACAGGTACTGTATCGACAATGGGGCTATGATTGCATGTACTGGTCTTCTCGCTTACGCTCATGGTACATCTACCCCTATGGAGGAATCAACATTCACCCAACGGTTCAGAACTGATGAAGTGCTGGCAATTTGGAGAGAGAAGGAATCATCTCACATGCATGGTGTCATGGAGGAAGTCAGCTAATGTCTTTCTTGAGGTATTTTTTGGTTTTACAGTATAACTAAAGAACTCTGTTAATTCTGTTTTGAATATAAGCGAGGATTTCTGCGCAATACTAAAGCCAGCCTGCTGATCGTAGTCCAAATTTTTTTTTTTTCTGAACTTCCTGTAGTGGTGATATCCAATTTGGCATCAGTTCATGTTATTCTTTGATATATAGGGGCTGTAATTCAGTAAACGATCCAAGGGGGGCAAAGTTTTTATCAAGCTTGAATTATGTTATTCGAACTTGGACTCATTTTATAAATGAGTTAGGCTTGAACTTTAGCCGAGCTCAAGTGAGACAAGTCGAGTACCAGCAGAGTTGAGCTTTAATCAAACTAAATCAAATAATAATTAAATTAATTATTATTTCTGTTTACATATATAGTGTATTTCTAGCAAATTATTTTAGCTTAACGAGCTAGAGCCAAGCTTAAACATGCCAAGCTCGATCTGGAGACTCGATCCAGAGACGACATAGCTTGTCCTCGGTTTGTTTATTTAAAGTTCAAAGTATCTTGTTTGAGCTCGACTAAATAAGCAAACTCGAGCCCATCCGAGCCTAAATGAGCTGAATTGTGCCGAACTCTACTTTGATCTGTATAGCTTAAAATTCATATCATAATGCAGTTCAAAATAATTTGGCTGGTTTGTCTCAGCATCCTTTTGCCTTCTGAGTTTTATCCTTCCCTTCGTATGTTTTCTTGTTTAAACTTAGGTTTCTAGATACATTTCTCTCTCACACACACACATATATATATATATTGTATATAGTTTATCTGTCTGAGCTGCCTTCTTGTTTTATCTGGAGGGGTAGAAATGAGACTCCTGATTCCTTTTATTCCTGTATTGGTATTTAAAAAAAGATTTCGTTCCCTAAATTTAATGTACCTGATTATTGTTCAACTTTGACAGGTTAAGCATCTGAACCAGTCTGGGAGATTCAAAATCCAATTCAATCGAGGAAACAAAATGTCCTTGAGGGTTCATCTGCATTGATTAGTATCAAATGATCATGTTAAGCTGCAACAAGATACGGTATTTGTTGCAACCACGTTGTTTGCAGATTATTTGTAACAGAACAACACTTTTGGACACAAAGATTCTCCATTTATAAGACAATATCGATGGCAGTGAGATAACTGCTATTTTATGTATGGATTGATTAGCTGAGATAATGTAACAATATGTTGGACGAATGAACTTGTTACAACTTACAAATTTCATATAGTTCTGTCTTCAACCCCAAATTTCGTATTTTCCAGTTTAGGCAGGTTTCCATTTGTATATAATCTTATTTTTATATAGTATTATTTTTTCAAATTTCTCATTTTTTGTATGATATGTAGAGGTTTTCCATTTGTTTCATTCACGCTGTAGTAAAGAATTTCTCATTATTGGTATAAATTATAGGCAGAGCAGGGACTCGCTCCATCAGACTATATAAATAAATATACAGGACTTGGACAAATTGTCTTTTAAGTACTCCCTTATGCTACGTTTGGATTGAAGGAATGGAATGAAGAGTGGAATGATTCATTCCATTCTAGTTGGAATGAGTTATTTCATATGTTCTCCCTCTCTCAAGGAACCAAATATAATTTTTTTCATTTCAATCGCAATCAAACACAATTTTTTTCATTCAATAAGAATTAGTCATTCCATTCTCCCTTCTATTCCACCAATCCAAACGTAGCATTAGTTCCTTTCCTTTTTATTTGTCTAACAACAATTAATTACTTAATTTTCCATATTATCATTAAATATTAAATATAAATTATTCTTTTCTTTCATCTTTCAAATAATTTTAGAAGTATAATTAATATTGAGGATTAATACCTAGTATAATCAATTCTACAAAACAATAATTACGCTTGTGTGAAAGAACGGGTTTCGTCGATCAATTCTGAATATGCATGCTTTTTAAAAAACAATTAAATGATATTTTGAATAACTTTATCATATAAAACTAATTATATAAACAATAAATAAACTTATCAAACAAAAGAAAATTAACAGAATCGACATAGTCAGTTTGATTATTCTGTCCGCTAAATCTCTAACCACCATAAGACTAATAAGTCATTTCACATGTGGTCTGTAAGAAATTTATTTCCCAATTAAAGAGGATATTCCAACTTCTATTACCATTTCGTTATACAATACTAATGTTTAGAAGCTGTAATCTTCCTTTTATATACACCTATATATGTATTATGTGAAAGAAAAAAGCCCTCTATAATTTCAACTTGCAACATTTAACATTCAATTATTCATCTTTATTATTTTTAAAGTAAAACAAATTAGTTGGATACAGAAGTCTTCATATATTTCGAATTCATAGATTTAAAAAGTTCGGCCACTAAATAAATCAGATTTTCATATACCGCACATGAAAATCTGATTTATTAACAACTGGTCACTATGCGCTTCAACCTCTTTCACAAACGCAATTAACTGGTCTTGATATACTGCACATAACCTTCTCTTATTTCGTAGCTCTGCAGTTAACTCCTGAATTTTCTTATCCTTGTCATCCTACGAACATAAATACACAAATTACATGACGTTATCAGATAAGAGATATATTTGAATACTAGTGATTATCAGAGATGTAGATGTGAGAACAATAATAAACACATGCAAGCACCAGCAAACGCAAGTGTACACCACATGTATTAATGCAGGAAATTGAGCATATGTAGGACTGTTTGTGTCCTCTTTATTGGTATGCCCGTGTCTGTGTGTAGTGTTATGTTCATTACAGTTTAAGAATTAGTCTCATCAGCGAGATGAATTGGTATTAGCATCTCAGGGCTAACAGGTTGAGATGCAACAAATGCTGCTAATAGAACATGAAGATATTTAGAAATATCATAAAGAAATTTACAAGCAATGTGGCATAATGTGACAAAAAAATCATAGATTAAATTGTCAACAGGAGTCGCAATATAAATAGGGACTGCATACTGGATTTGAATGCTCCAATATTTTATGTATTGTTTTTTTTTTCTTTTTCTTTTTTTTGGTTTCAGATTGACGAATATACTTCTGTATGGATCTCTACTGGGATTTAATCGGTCACGCACATAAATTAATCTATGGCAAAACTAATGATTTGACCACTGTAGTTGGCACCTTTTACTGAATACACGATTGAACTTTTATTTTTTGACATTACCCCATTAAAGTAATTATTATTTTGAAATTGGACCATTCTGTTAGATTTGGCTAACGACTGTTAAGTACTTTCAGACGTGGACGCGAAAGAGAAAAGGAGAAAAAGAATAAAATGACATGGCCAATGATACGTGGCTTACGCGGCAAAATGAAAGAGCTGTTAAACAAATAATCCCACCCAAAACCCACAAAATCAAAAATCGAACTTCAGAGAGAGAGAGAGAGAGACGAACAAAGGTCGAATTATTCGAATCTCTGCCTTAGATCTTCGTCGGTACAAGGTATGCTTTGATTTTGTGTTTAAAACCTCTTCCATCTTCCCAACCTTGTCCATGGCTCACCGATGCTTCATTCTGCAAACTAGGGTTCCAGCACGATCTTCGTTTAGATAAGGGGATTGATTCGGCCAAAATCAAAGCTGATAATTAGGGGCTTTCATCTTCTCAAACCGATTGAACACCTAAAAGGTTGTTAATGGCATCTTCAGTTAGCAGATCCTCGTCGATTGCTCCAAATAGGGTAGAATGTTTCTGCGGGAAGACTGCATCCATTTGTGTCTCCACAAAGAACAAATCAAAGGGAAGAAGGTTTTATGGATGTCGTTTTTACCCAGTAAGTTTTAGGTAGAAATTTATATAATATTGTAATGTTTTTTGGATTCAATTTGGTTGGGTGTTTTTTTCTCTTACAGGACGTTAATAAATATTGTGGATTTTTTCAATGGCTGGACAAAACTTCTCAAAATGAAGTTCATGGTATTGGTTGCAGTGAAATGGGTTCTGTTTCAAGGAATGAAGATGAAGTCGATTTTCTGAGAAACAAAACAACAAAACTGAAAGAGAAGTTAAAGAAATTGAAAAGGGAGGCCTTAAAATTGGAGTTAGAATCTGTTAGACTAGTTGAGGCAAATAAGAAATTGCAATTGTATGTGATATTGTCATGGATGGTGACTTGTGTTGTATTAAGTTATGTTTTTATGAATTTTGTAGCATTCTAAAGGATGTCTGTAATGAATTTTGAAGCATTCTAAAGGATGTCTGTAATGAAGTTATGTTTTCATGAAATTGTAAGCATTTTAAGCCATGTAATGTACTGTTATTTATTTTAATGTATTTGATATTGTGGTGAATTTCTATTCATTATATCTCAAGTTCCAGTTCTGTGACTTGTGTTGTATTAAGTTATGTTTTTATGAATTTTGTAGCATTCTAAAGGATGTCTGTAATGAATTTTGAAGTATTCTAACGGATGTCTGTAATGAAGTTATGTTTTCATGAAATTGTAAGCATTTTAAGCCATGTAATGTACTGTTATTTATTTTAATGTATTTGATATTGTGGTGAATTTCTATTCATTATATCTCAAGTTCCAGTTCTGTGATAGATTTTGAGCAAATGAAAATGAATTGAGTATCTCAAGTTGTTGTATTTTACAGCGAAGGAAAAGGTTTGGTCTGTTTAACAGAGACCATGCCAAGTTTTGCCTTGTTTCATTACATAATAATGACATAAATGTATGTCAAAGCAAATGAAAGACTGGATCAAATGACATAAATGTATGTCAAAGCAAATGTCATACCAAACTAATCAAACAGCTCTTTCATTGGAGTCCCTTTCAAACCAATAAAACAATTACAAGTCAAACCAATAAAACAACTACAAGTCTTAAATATCCATAATACCACAAATGCAACCATTGTACATTTCCAGAAACAAGGGTTATCCAACCTTTCTACATTACCACAAATGTATTAGAAAACATCCAAAAGTTACAACCATGTCAAAAGGGTCTTAAATACTACAATGAGTCTTAAATATCCATAATATTAATCAAAGGGTTACAACCATGTCAAAAGCATTACAAAACAGCCAAAAGATTTGAATCCACTGCTTGCAGTTTGGGTTCCACCACCAGTTGTACCGCCTGTTTTCTTTTCACCTATAATGGCCAAATGTCAGTATGTTATAATGGGCAAATGTCAGTATGTACATTCCAAAATTGAAGGAACATATAAATGCTACACAATGTAATAACTTACAGTGAGTCTTTACAGTGGATTATCTGATGAGCCTTGGGCAGGTGTGTTCCTACAACCAGCTTTATTATGTCCATATTGCTTACATTTGGAACACATCATTGGAGTCCCTTTCCTTGAAATTTTACCCGTGCTCTTTCGTTCTTCATTTGGATCTTTTCTTCTACATCTCTTAGGCCTTCCAGCCATTCTTTTAGTCAATGGAGGCAACAAGATTGGTAAGTCAGTAGTAGGCCAACCATTGCTACCACTCATGGGCTTTAATAAGTGGTTATACGACTTGAGATAGGTTTCAATGTAGTAACAAGGGTCCACAAAATCCTCAACAGGCCTCGCTTGATGATGTATCCCAATAACAGCATGAGGACAAGGTACTCCAGATAATTGCCACACCCCACAAGTGCATAATTTTGTATTGCTTCCCTTAGTTGGTCAACCCCAGTGAAAGTCATGTATAGCTCAAACTCAGTGTCCTTAATTGCAGTGTTTGGATTATACACAGGAACAGCTGTCTTCACTTTGATCCTTGGCTCTTCACCTTCCCACTCACTCTCACTAGTTGAGAGAGGACTTGCAGGAACTTCATTGTCAGAATCTTCATACATTTCCTCCCATGGCTTCATGCCCTTTGTACCAAATTTAGTCCCAACATCATCATCAGATGAAAATGTAGGTTCAGTCTCCATTTGCTCTCTAGCAAAATGTAGGCCTGCCCTTCTCTTCTTCCTGCCCTTGTTCTCAGTTGTCTCCTGATTATCTGATGTCTTTTTAGCATGTACTAAGCTAGAAGCTTGAGTCCCCATATCTTCAACATGTATTTCACCAGACTGCACTTCAACTTCATCTTCCAATTCAACTTCACAAACAACTTCCAAATTTTTAATCTGTGCTTTCTTAATCTCTTCCTTATGCATCCTAACATTGATCAATTCTTCGTTATCATCATCATCACTAACATCAGTGCACTCATCATCTGTTTTTTCATCTGTAGAATCATCATCAGTTGGATATTCCATTGGTGCATCAAGTTGCACATCAACGACATCAAACACTGTCCTCTCAGCTACTTGCTCAAAATCCCTCTCAAGTGGTAAGACTTCATCAATGGAGTGGTCACAATATAGATCAACTATACCAGATTTCTCACCCTCCTCAACTAGTAACCTAATACTATGGTCATCACATATTAACTCTAAACCATTACGAATATCCAAACCACCCATTCTGAAATACACTGCAGTATTCTTTTTGTATCCAAACGTCTTAGGTAAGTTATTTATCTTTTCAACATTCAGCCAGTCACCATCAACATCATGATACAATCTTACTAAACCTCCTCCATAGTGGTATATTGGTTCTTCAGTGAACCTACCGCCATGATTTAACTCCACAGAAAATAAAACCATGCTGCAACAGATACAAGGCACACCATTTACGACATAAACATTATAATACTGACCAAATATATCATGTAAATTTTAAATCACAGTAAAACCAATCCCAATATAGCAAAGGTTCCCATTAAATAATAGTATTGAAATCCCTAATTTTGAAAAACCCCAAATCGACTTTTTAAAAATCGGAACGAAGAACAATCAGTCACTAGAAACCCTAAAATTTTGTCACAATGTCACTAAAGGGAAGATGGAACAGGTTTCAAACACAAAATATCCCTAATTTTGAAAAACTCCAAATCGACTTTTTAAAAATCGGAACGAAGAACAATCAGTCACAATGTAACTAAAGGGAAGATGAAAGAGGTTTTAAACACAAAATCATACATACCTTGTACCAACGAAGATCTAAGGCAGAGATTCGAAGAAGAAAAACCCTAGATCGATTAGCCTTCGTCGTTCGACCTTTGTTCGTCTCTCTCTCTCTCTCTCTGAAGTTCGATTTTTGATTTTGTGGGTTTTGGGTGGGATTATTTGTTTAACAGCTCTTTCATTTTGCCGCGTAAGCCACGTATCATTGGCCATGTCATTTTATTCTTTTTCTCCTTTTCTCTTTCGCGTCCACGTCTGAAAGTACTTAACAGTCGTTAGCCAAATCTAACAGAATGGTCCAATTTCAAAATAATAATTACTTTAATGGGGTAATGTCAAAAAATAAAAGTTCAATCGTGTATTCAGTAAAAGGTGCCAACTACAGTGGTCAAATCATTAGTTTTGCCATTAATCTATTATTACCTTCAGGAGAGAATAAGTTCCAATATCGTCTCCCAAAGAAGTCAAGCTGATTTCGCCATTTCAAAGATCACATGATAATAATGGTTTGAAACATTCTCTAATGTCTTGCCATATCAAATGATATACTGGGCCTTTTTGAAAAGCAGTATTCAAAATCATATTTCCTTTTATAAGCATCTAATGCATACAGTAATAAAGAAGGTTCCTGAGAGGCAGCCTAAAAGAGTCATCACATTGCCAAGGGTTTAATTGTCAACCTGAAGTATGAATATGTAGAGGATACAAGACAAAGGTCTATATTTTCTGAAAATTCTAATACCCATTCCTGAAAATTCTCATTAATTCCACACTTCAATTATGTGGTTTAATTCGACACAACACAAAGGTCTATATTTCTTTTTAGAAATATGGGTCTAAACTTTATTCAACTTAAATAAATAAAAACAGTTAACCAACCCAATCAATTCCAATTAATATGGATTGACCCAACAGTTAACTAACTAGATTGTCGGGCCTATTTGTACTACGTATTGAACTCAAAGTATTCTGCATAAACTGTATCAACTATTCACTAAATCAGCACATAAAAGTTAATTTTAAGACCAACTTTTGGCAAGGATATAATATGTTTTTAGGATCACTGAAAAGGTAAATAATAAATGAGCAGCAGAAAAGTAGTACTGGCCGAGCATGTTGAACAAACTTGCATTGTACCTAACCAGGTAACTGAACTATTCACTAATGGCCTGTTATTACTCCATGTGATTCCAAAAAAAAAATCTCATTTGCAAAACAAAACAAATAATAAAATTATTCCGTAAAATGAGACCTTTTTTGTTGGTAATAATGTAAAATGACATAATATCCTCAGTTTAACATCACGCCACTATTAATCTAAACACTGTTATATCCTTGAAATTTATAAATTTTATAAATGAATCTCCTCTTGCGAAACGTAAATAGTATTATTTTGGTTCTATAATGTATACCCTTCAGCAGTGTAAAAACAAACAACATTTTGGATGTTTGGATAATTTAATATTCAATGTTTCCAAAATTTCTTACTTTTATTATTATTATTATTATTATTTGATAAAGATAAAAATTCATTGATGATAAGAAATATAAATTCAACATCTACTTTGTTGAGTTTGTTAAGTTCTTTCCATAAAATCTTGACTATATGCCTACTGCCTTTACAGGTCCTTTATGATTTAATCCTGGTTCCTTCTCGGCAGTGGCAATGAAGCGTCTCACAGTTTCCGGTGATTGCTCGTACTTCGGCTTTTCTAGTGCCTGGAAATAGATTACATTGATTAGTTGAGAAAAAAGATACAAGTAGGGGAGAAGAAATATCTATAAATAACAGAGGTTATTTTTCTTTTATATTCTGTGTAAATGTTGCCCTTAAGAAATATCAGTAAACATGTACAATTTCACTACAATTGTAATTTTTTTTTTAATTCCACACACTGAGTCCACTTTTTAGTGATAGTAATATAAAATGACAATATTCTCAAGTCATAATTTTATTATCACACTATACTACAAAATAATATTATTGTACTATTGTCTTTTGAAATATTATTGTCTATACCCACCAAATTTGTACTATTGAGCCTGTTTTGGTTTGCAAATTACTTAATCATGTTTTCCTTCTTGTAACTTGTTTGTTCCATTCTCTGGCCATGAACTACTTTATAGTGAAGGTGAGAAAATTAGAATCCCCATCTTAAATAAAATCTTTGATAATAAAATAAATTTTGTATTCAAAAATATTAAATAGGAGCAGTTTTGACCACCTAATTAAATTTTTATAGGAAATTTGAAGGTACACATAATATTAGTAATTATATTAAAAATATAAGTATTATTTAGGTATATTACATATAAGTTATCTTTGGTGCTCAATTAAAGTTTTTCTTACATAAAGACTTTGATTCTCTAAGTAATTTGTGGCAAAATTTAATATAAATTTTCTCTATTATGTTTATCAGTAGGAGAGGTAGTCGGAGAGGTGTGTATTTTGGAGACATATATCACTTCTTTGACATATTTGTCTTGCTTTACGACTCAATACTTTTAGGAAAAGGTTATTTTCTTAGAACATAAACTGGAATCCATCAGAGAAATTACTCAATTTTATTAATCAAAAGATATAAGATCCTTTAATTAAACCCACAAGCTGAGTTTTATGGCTAACAAACTTCCTTTCCAAGCCATACAATTCCTAGAATTATGGAAACCAAATCCTAAATAATAACTAGCTTTCTATTAAACTTCCACTACCATTAATGAATTTACTTCCTAATAATAACAATAATTCTAATAATAATTAAAATAAATCTAATCCGACAATCTCCCGAAGCCATGACGCCATATTCGAAGAAGTACGATCTCCCAAAGCCATGACGCCATATTCGAAGAGGTCCGATCTCCCGAAGCCATGACGCCATATCCTAAAAGGTCCGATCTTCCGAGGACTTATCCGACCCGAACCCTGAACACGCTCGAACCCGAAGGATTATGCGCGTTTCTTTGGAACCTTCTTTTTATCCAGCTCTTCTTCAAATTTCAACGTCATTTGACTTACATCAGTCCTTCCTACCTGCGAAGAACTCGACTCCGAGTTATGCTCTGGATAAAGCGACACATCATCATGAAACCCGTAAAGATCAGAGACATTGAAAGTACGAGAGATATTCATTTCCGTCGGTAAGTCGATCACGTAGGCATTATCACTGATCTTCTTGATCACCTTATACGGACTGTATTTCCTTCGCTTCAGCTTGCTATAATAACCGACTGGGAACCTTTCTTTTCGTAAAAACACCATAACCTGTTCACCCTCGGTAAACACTTTTCGACGCCTGTTTACATCGATCGCGGCTTTATACTTCGCATTTTTTTTCCTCCAACCGAGCTTGTACCTCAGCTTGAACATCCCGAACCTGCTCAGCCATGTTTTCGGTGGCAACGCTCGATCCCGCAACTCTAGGAAGACAGGTCAGGTCTAACGCATGCTTCGGCGCCTACCGATACACCAAGGCAAACGGCGATTTTCTAGTAGCAGAGTGAACAATATTATTATATGCGAACTCAACTTGTGCCAATGCCACATCCCACTATTTCGGTTTATCACCACAAATACTCCGAATCAAATTGCCTAGCATTCAGTTCAGATTTTTGGTCTAACCATCAGTTTGTGGATGCGCAATACTACTAAACTTGAGGGTAATATCTGTAACAACTCGGATTTTTCAAAAATGATATTTATAATAAGAATTTAATAAATAAAGTTCTTATTATGAGGTGTAGAGGGTTGAATGTAAAATATACATGGGTTATGTATATATTTACGTGAGTTATGTGATAAGCGAATAAATATATGTGTATTATATATTTATTATAGATTAAGTGATGAGATGTGAGATAAAAGTTAGTCAAAGCTAATTAATTTAGTTAGTATGTACTAACTGACGAAGCGTATAATGGTATAGAAGGAAAAGGAGGAAAAGGTAATGATCGTGAATCGTGAGTACCCCTTGTAATTTGGGTTTATTAATATTTTGGAATATATTAAATTTTTTTATTTTTATATGATGTGTTTAAAGGTTATATTATAACCTAGATTTTGATAATACATGGATTTTATGTGTCGTAAGTTTCGCATAAGCGAATATATTGATTTCGCGTAATATCGCAAAATTACTATTCTCGAGGCACATTTCCCGAGGCACTATTTACGCTCGAATAGTTTTACATATTTTTCAATTTTGAATAATTTCGTTAAGACGTGTACGTGAAAAAATAATTTTTTCAAATGTCAAAAATTTTATTTGGGCCCGAACGAGATTTATTTCATATCCGAAACGTATTATATGGGTGTTCCGAATAAATGAACAAATTCCATCAGAGGCGGGACCAGGGGGTCCAAGGGGTCACATGACCCTGGTATCCCCTGGTATTTCACTTGTGCTTCGCCCACTAATTTGCTACTAGTAAGACTTTGAATCCATGGCCCCACATCAGTATCATCTATTATAATTATAGTTAATTAGTTATGTGCATCTATTAAATATTGGGTGGCCTTTATAGAGTAATAATTAATATTTTCTTCTATCTTTTGCATAGGATTTTCTTTTGCAATTTTGGCTTATACAGGAATATGAACTCGGTTGGTGCTAAAGATTATGGGGTTTTATATTTTCCTTTGGGATAAGTAATGATATTTCGATGAAACCAGCCTGGGGATCAACTTGAAAATTACATTTATGATATGCGATGTGATAATTAATTTTTTGGGATCGAAGATTTAGATTTGGGAAGTCTTGCTAAGAAAGTGATTGAAGCAAGAAGAAATATGACTTTTACATTGGTATATCGATTGATCGAGTTGGTTTTGGTTTTACCAGTTGCACAATTACTGTTGAAAGAGTATGCTCTGTGATAAAAATTGTCAAGACTGACTTGCGTAATAAAATGAGAAACGAGTGGATGAAAGACAGTCTGATAGTTTATATTGAGAAGGATATTTTTTTAACAATTGAAAACGAACAAATTTGAGACATTTTTAAACTATGTAGATTCGCACACCTCTCAGTCGTACAACCGAAAGAAATACTCTAAGCGTCAATAAATAAATTTTTTTTACTGATATATTTTAACCCCCCTCTAAAAATGTTCTGATTCCGCTACTGAATCCCATAAGTATTATTTTTACACGTCCCAATATTTTATAGGAGTACCCATTTTAAGGGTAGAGTTATTGAGCAAATTTGGTACAAAAGTGGGAGTATTCGGATGTATTTTGGGTATGCTGTGCAAATTAGGAACAATCAAAGGCACATGGACCAATTAGAAGAGAGAGAGAGGAGGGATTGGTCGGTAACTTGGTACCATGGCCGAAGCATGTGCCTTGAGAAGCCTTCCAAGAAAGCCACCCATCTGATCACTCCTCTTCCCCATTCAAGCTACCATGTTTAGTTGCAAAGAGAGAAGAGAGAAAGGAATATTGCAGAACAGAAGAGTAGAGAGAGAAAGAAGTGGGTGAAGAAGAAAGAAGTGGGTGAAGAAGAGAAGAAGAAGAAGCACGGGAGTAAGAGGAGGAAGAAGAATAGTCCTAGTAGACTCCATAACACCCTAAGAACGTCAAGCAAGAGTTAAATCCCAACCTCAAGATCATTTCCTCCATTTTCATGTTTTCTTAAGTTTTCAAGCTCTTTTTCGTTGGGTTTTGATTTCTGAAATTTTTTTGTTGTTATTGTTGGTTGTGGTTTCTTGATGATGTTGATTAAGAGACCTTGTAAGCATTAACACCGTTAAAGTGGAACAAAAACGAAGAAAAATTCGTACCTTTGCTTCACAGATGAAACTTTGGACATTTGGACAAATATGTACATTCAGACAATTTTAGAGGACTTTGGAACTTAGATTCTGTGTTGGTTTAATTTGTTTGATGTTATAGAATTGTAGTTCCATAGGTTACGAAGTTAACCCAGTTGGAATGGAGTAAAAAGAAGCTAAAATGAAGATTTGATGATGATTTTGGTGAAGAACACCAAAAACACCAATAACATAAAAATAGGGTGCGACTTAGTACTTTGGCCTAAGATTCGGCTATGTTAATATTAATGGATAACTTTGAATTTTGGATATATTATATTCCCATGAATTAGGAGTTTATAGAGTCCGAAATGGACTCATTTAGACGTCTAGAGATAGAGTTATGTAGATTAATGTGGATGAAGGTCGAATCGCGAAATCTGGAAAATTTATGTTGTCTGCTTTTCAGAGCCGACCGCGCTCAAATTACCCTAGTTCAGCACCGACCATGCTAAAGAACAGAGGCCTCAGCGCAGCCTGCGCTGAACACTAAAGGTTTCAGTGCTCGGACGCGCTGGAATAGTGTCAGGCTGGACTGTTTTGACCTCCCTTAAAAAAATGGGCATAACTTTCTCATACGAACTTGGATTGAAGTGATTCAAGACGATTCAGAAAGAGAAAGAGTATACCTATAACTTTCATTCTTTAAGTTTTTAGATTTGAGGTTTGTAGAAGGGTCTAAATTGGCCATTTGTAGGGCTGATGTGTAATTGGAGGTAATCGGAGGGTGTCGGGCATGCACGTAAGCACGATTAATGCTCCCGACAATGTAAATTGATGTTCTAAGTTTTAAAACATGAACATTATGGATTATAATGATGATTAACATTAATCGATGATGAATTAGATAAGTGTATGAGCATGCTAAGCATGCGCGAAGGAAGCGAATTAGGCGTGTGACGTATAAACGTCGAAACGCCGCGTCAAGGGTTAATGTACTTAAATAGTATTTCATTTGAATGAAACAAACACTTTAAGATATGAAGTGGGATTTTATAAACCAATAAATATGTATGATGATGAAGGTCGTAACGTTTCCGAACAACACGACGCCACGAGATGTTTTAGAGTAATCGCGTTTATTAATTTATAAAACGATGAAATGAAAGTTATAGTTATTATTTTAGTATGTAAACTAATATGAAGTCTATATTTGGCTAATTGGTATATTTTTATAATTGATATTGTGTAGGCTATTCGAAGAGCACTATAACGTAAGTTATAATCAGCGCATAAGGCAAGTTTCCTAATTTATTCAATATTTGCATTTGAGCAAGTTTTCTAAATTCATATGATAATTTTCTCATGAAGGCTATTGATGTAAAGTTAAAGTTTCACAATGTCTATATATATTGTGTGGATGCTAAATGTGTGCAATTTCTTTAATAATTGTACTAGATGCTCAGGTTATGCTAAATTGCAAATGTATATATATTCCGATGTTGGAATTTCATTAGTGACATGTAATTCATAAGATGAGATGAACTATTCCATTCGAAAAGTTTATTGGATGTAGATGTGAATTGTAATAATTCTTAAATTGTGATTAAATGATAATGCCTTGTCAAATAATTGGGCAATTGATGGTATAAATTGCACTCCGTGCAATAACATGTTGTTATAAGTAGATGTGGTCATGATTTGCAGCCCGTGCAATGATGTGATGGTGATTATAAATATTAACGTGCTAGACCAATATTCGCACTTAGGTGCAATTCAAAGAAATGTTCATTAATTGAACTGTTTAATATGCTAAGTCCTAGAAATCAAGAACTATGATGAGAAATAGGTTGATGTTAATTGTTTTCAAATATGGTGATAATGATGATAATGTTAGCAATGTTAGATGATAAGGAATTTAATTATTCCTGTTTATTCGCATTGACTTCATAATTATTGTTCAATTGTTGAATGTTTTAGTCAGATGTTATTTTACACCTATGGTGTTGTTTATTCAACTACTTATACTTGTTGGGCAATTAAATACCCACTCTTGAAAAAAATTCAAATTTTACAGCTAGAACCGAAGGACCAAATAGTAAGAAGAAGATAAGAGTTGGTAATTGTCAAAGCAGAAGACTAAAGCTTATGTTTCAATTTGCATTCTTAATGATGTTCTATTAAATATTAGATGATGTATTAGTAAAAGTCTTCGTACTTGGAATTAGATGAGGACATGTTGTAATAATTTTATATTACATTCATGTAGTGAGAGTATGTTGTATGGGTAGTACCGTGGCGCACCAGACCTGGGCTTAAAGGTAAGACCTGGATTTCGAGGGCATTACAGTATCCATCTGCTGCCATAATGTGATCCAAAAATGGCTAAAAAACTTCGAATCTCGATCTGAAGTGATGGTCTGAGGAACCCCATGTAAACGAACCACTTCCCCAAAAAACAACTGAGCAACATGAGATGCATCAGACGTCTTCCGACAAAGAATAAAATATCCCATTTTAGAAAACCTATCAACCACCAAAAACACATAGTCCACCCCCCGCCGAGTCCAAGGAAGACCTAAAACAAAATTCATTGACAAATCTTTCCATATAGCCTTCGGAACAGGCAGAGGCATATAGAGACCCGTATTTTGAGTTTGTCCTTTAGCGGTCTGACAGACATAGCCCTTGCGAACAAAATTATCCACATTGCGCTTCAAGTGAGGCCAATAATACCGTTTAGCTACACCATTGATAGTCTTATCACGTCCTAAGCGACCACTCAAACTCCCTCCATGTAACTCCCGAATCAGTTTTTCTCTTAAAGAACCCCGAGAAATACATAACTGATTTTTGCGGAACAGGTACCCATCAACCACATGAAACTCTCTTTCTGTTTGCTTACAATCACAACTTTTCCATACTTCGACGAAATCTTCATCATCCGAATGCAGCTCTTTTAGAAACTCAAACCCAATAATTTCTTGCCGCATTATGACTAACAAACTCGTTCGCCGACTCAATACATCCGCCACCTTATTTAAAACCCCAGATTTGTGTTTCAAAACAAAAGGAAACTTCTGCAAATAAGATTCCCATCGAGCTTGCATATTACTTAAATTTCTCTGACTGTTTAGGTACTTCAAAGCTTGATGATCCGTGTATAGAATAAATTCATGCTGAATCAGATAGTGCTCCTAATGCTTCAAAACATGAACAATCACATAAAATTCTTGGTCATAGGTACTCCATTTTCGTCGTGCATCACTAAGTTTCTCACTAAAAAACGCCATTGGTTTCCTCTCTTGCGATAAAACTGCTCCAATCCCAATTCCACTAGCATCACACTCTACCTTGAATAATTTTTCAAATATGGGTAAAGCAAGTACAGGAGTAGTGCGCAATTTTTCCTTGATGGCCGCAAAAGATGTTTCAGCTGCCTCTCCCCATTGAAATTTCTCTTTCCTTAAACACTCTGTGATGAGTGCCACAATGCTATTGAAATCTCTAATGTATCAATGATAAAACGTCGCCAATCCATGAAAACTCCTTACCTCCCCT
This sequence comes from Aralia elata, assembly GCA_034770075.1. Classification (NCBI taxonomy): domain Eukaryota; kingdom Viridiplantae; phylum Streptophyta; class Magnoliopsida; order Apiales; family Araliaceae; genus Aralia; species Aralia elata. The sequence goes on from CM068384.1 coordinate 19,478,686, forward strand.
ACTGTCTTAAAAGTCGGCCATTCATGAATGGCTCTTACTTTGTCTTTGTCAACCAAAATTCTCTCCGAACTGACCGCATATCCCAGGAATAACAATCATTCTGTCAGCCAGTTGCACTTTTTAAAATTAATAAAAAGCTTATTTTCGGATAATACTTCTAACACAGCCCGAAGATGCTCCATATGGATTTCCTTACTCCGGCTATAAATGAGTATGTTATCAAAATAAACGACAATGTATTTTCCAATGAAAGGCCGTAATACCTAGTTCATAAGTCGCATAAAAGTACTAGGCGCATTTGATAATCCAAAAGGCATAACTAACCACTCGTAGAGTCCATCCTTTGTCTTAAAAGCTGTCTTCCACTCATCACCAAGTTTGACCCGAATCTGATGATATCCACTTCGCAAATCTATTTTGGAGAACAACTTTGACCCCTCCAACAAATCCAACATGTCATCAACCTCAGAATTGAGAAACTGTATCTAACAGTAATCTTGTTGATCGCACGACTGTCAATGCACATCCTCCAACTGCCATCTTTTTTTGGAACTAGTAATGTGGGCACCGCGCATAGACTCATACTCTCTCGGATAAATCCTTTCTTCAGTAATTCTTCCACCTTTTCTTGTAAAATTTGACTTTCCTTAGGGCTCATCCGATAGTGTGGTAAATTAGGTAGGCTTGCTCCCGGAATTAAGTCAATATGGTGTTAAATATCTCTTAATGGTGGAAAATCATTCGGTAAATCATCAGATATCAACTCACTGAATTCGTTCAAAAGAGACTGCATTTCCACAAGTAACATCGTTGTCTGCTCTTCCTTCTCTTCAACTACTACAGCTCGCATAACCACAACATGTACCTCTTGTGCTTCCTTAATCTCAGTTTCTAACTTAGTTGCCGAAGTGATTAGAGAGAGTAAATGTTGTTCTTTGGTCGTGGTCAGAGTTAAGCCCCTTTCGCAATTTCGCTTCGGCACCATTGCAATCTTTTTGCCACCCCAACTGAAGACAAAAACGTTGTCGCGCCCCCTATAAGTGATATCCACTTCAAACTGCCAGGGTAGTCCCAATAACACATGACTAACATCCATGTCTACTACGTCACAGACCACCTCATCTTGGCAATACTGACCAATTAAAATAGGCACCTTGTAGACTTCAGTTATATTCACTTTAGGTCCTTTCTGGATCCACCTGATCGCATAAGGCTTCAGATGTTTTTCTACTAGCAGCTTCAAATGGTCGACCAGTCTTTTAGACACAAAATTCTCACAACTTCCACTGTAGACAATTACATCACATACTTTTCCCCGAACACTGCAGTATGTTTTAAAGATGTTATTCCTTTATGACGAATCCTCTAACTTTGTTGAACACATGACCCGCTGAATTACACAATTTACATGTTCCCCATGTTCCTCTGCTATTTCTACACCATCCCAGAGTTCGTCCGTGTCTTCTCCTTCCTTAGCGTAGTGAACATTATCGTCATCTTCTTCGACACCCACGAAATTCATCGGTTTCCTGGACTGACATTCATTCGACCGATGACCTGGTTGTCCACACCTGTAGCATTTCAAACCTTCTGATTTAGCATATAGGTTTGATGTTCATGGATTTTCCTTTGTAGTTCTTCCAGTTGGTCGTGTTCCCACAGGATTATTAGTAGAACCCGAACCTCTTTGGGTCTGATCTACAATAGCCTTAGGTTGATTCTTTACATCATTTTGTGGAAAACAGTTTCTGTTTGCCGTTGCATTGGATGTCTCCGCCATCTCTTTCTTGTAGTAAGGAAATCATTTGTGAGTTTTATCCATTAATTCTGTTTTCAAGGCCATGTTATGCACCTCATCCACCATCCAAACGACATGCAGCCCTATTTTATCGCGAATGTACGGGTTCAATCCTTCCAAATATCTGGAAACTTGTTGTCCTTCAGTCTCATTTAGGTTGTTACGAACTACCAACCTAGTCCACTCCTCAGTATAATCCGTAATAGTCATGTTACCCTGCACACAATTTTGATAACTCCGAAAAATAAATTATTCATAATCAGGGGTAAGAATCTGGGTTTTATAGCTAACAAACTTCCTTTTCAAACCATAGTATAATTCCTAGAATTATGGAAACCAAATCCTAAAGAATAATTAGCTTCCTATTAAACTTCTATTATCATAAATGAATTTACTTCCTAATAATAATTAAAATAAATCTAATCCGACGATTTCCCGAAGCCATGACGCCATATCCGAAGAGATCCGATCTCCCGAAGCCATGACGCCATATCTGATGAGGTCCGATCTCCCGAGGACTTATCCGACCCGAGCCCTAAACACACTCGAACCTAAAGAATTACGCGCGTTTCTTTGAAACCTTCTTTCTATCCAGCTCTTCTTCAAATTCTAACGCCATTTGTCCTACATCATATTTTCATATTATTGCATTTCTTGCGTATTATTAGGAATATATTTAGAAAAATAAATTTTTCTTTAAAATTATCGTTGTAAGTGGATTTGATTATGGAATCAAAAATCACATAGCCTAAAAAGTTATTAATTATCTCAAAATAAACACAAAATCAATAGGACGGAGGTCGAGGTTTATAGCTGTTCTGCAATTGGAATGGCAGGAAAACGAAGAGGGGAAGAGTTGCAGGGTAGTACAAAGCGAGGGGTAGGGTAGGTGCGCAGGATAAGGTGGAAGGTGAGAGAGACGACACCCACGCGCATTAAAAAAAAATAGTAATTAAAAAAAAAAGGAGAGAGAAAATGGGGCCAAACCTTATCTATTCAAAAACAAAGCTCACCACTCAATCCGGCAAAGACAAGCTTACCTAACACACCTCATAAAGAAGTAATGCAACAGGAAAAAAAAATGGCTAACAGCCTACAAGAGATATAATGAAACCCTTTCAAAAAAAACAAGAAATTAATATCTAAGTCACACAAAAAAGGAAAAAAAATAAGTTTGTTTACTTCTTCATTGTTCTAATTAATTTTTTCTTTAAAGAAAATTATAAATCAATTAAACAATTTCCAAAATCAATCATGAATAGTAGTGTGTTTGTGGGTTAATTATTTTATGTTATTTGATTCTTTCTTACAAGATGAATGATTCTGGGAGTTGGTAGAATTGGCTAGTCTTGTGAGAGAAATTAATTAGCAAAGATGCCCTTGGAGATTAAATATAATTTTTCCAATAATTAATTAAATAATTGTTTAAAGAACCAAATTAAAATTATTTTAAAAATGCTGGCAAAGAAGTTACCAAAGAAATAGAAGACAAAGTTCGTTCAGTGTGTATTTAATTAAGTGTTGTCAGAAAAAGACGAGAATGCTAACTGTATAGAAATTGTTATTTTAATTTATTTTAATATTTTAATACTTAATTTACATAAAACCTTTTGCAAAGTTTTTCAATGAGAGAGGCATTTCAACAACTCCATTATATATTTTGTACGAAGAAACGTTGACCAGCTCCACATCTAATAAACCATTTGATAACCATGATAAATTCTACACACAGAACCTAGATCATCCTCCCATTTCATCCTTTCCTTTTTTTTTTATCTTCAAACCCTACTTTCATGGCCGATACAAGCAAACAAACTGATTCTTCTTGCTTTCTATCTTTATCGTCATTTAAATTCTGGGACGTTTTTTTGAGTTTTGAAGGTAAAGATACACGAAGAAATTTTATTGGTCATCTATATTCTGCTTTAGATCAGACAGGAATACGAACCTTCAAAGATGAACCTGGACTAGAAAGAGGAGAAGAAATCGCACCACAATTGATAAAAGCAATCCATGATTCGAAGATGAGCATCGTTATTTTCTCAAAAAATTATGCTTCTTCAAAATGGTGTCTTAATGAGCTTGCAGAGATCCTCGAATGCGAGAGAACAAAGGGACAGATTGTACTTCCTGTATTTTATGATGTTGATCCATTAAATGTACGTCACCAAACTGAGAGTTATGCAGAAGCTTTTGAAAAACATAAAATCCGTTACGTAGAAAAGATAGAGACATGGAGAGCTGCACTAACTACAGCTGCAAATATATCAGGATATCATCTGAAAAATGATGCAAATGGGTAACTTCTATATTTACTTTTTTTTTTCCCTTATCTAAATTTAGTTATTTGATGAATAAAAGGAATGATTGTATTGTTGTGAGGGAGCTAAGAACCAATAACTTACATCGTGTAGTGATTAGAAGCAACAAAACAACTACAAACTAACATCAAACCTTAGTTCCTCTTTATATAAAAAAATAAAAATAAAAATAAAAATAAAAAAACCCTTAGTTCCTCGTATATATGAAAGCATAAATTCTTACAAACCTCAACTACACAAATGTTAAGAAACTTTCAATATTTTATTTAATTTCTTAATTAATCTTTATAAAGTGTGTGGCTATAAATACTCCAATGATATGAATCACAAAAAATTTAGTTAGTAGAGCGATCAGTACATATTAAACGATATATAAAGTTAATATTATTGTGGATAAATTGATCATTTAACTCTACAAAAGTTACTCAAAAAAAAGTATTGTAATTTTTATAGAACTTTATAAAAAAAAGTGTTGTAATAATTGTGGGACAAGGAGAGTATTACTTAATAAAGTAAGCTAGGTGATCAAAGGTGATAAATGTTATGATTACTAGTTATTTGACATGAACAAACTCTAATTGTAAGAAGAAAAAAATTAAAGGAGAAGAGATTATGAGAGAGCAAAAATAGGGATAAGAGAGGAAAAATAGAAGGATAAAAAATGAATAATACTATATGCACAAACTATATACAAACAATTAGGCACAAAGAATAAAATTAATGTATTAGCAGTAATACTATGATGACTAAAGAATAGTACAAAATAACGATATAAAATGATGTGTATGATTGTGGTTAGTTACTATTATTGGACTCACCCATGCATGTATAGTGAATCATCTACGAATTAAACTTTGACACATCATTTTATAAGAATTCTTTATAAATATAGCACTACTCATGTATTAGATACCAACGAAAATGTATAAAATATCCTCCCACCGTATTCTCTCTTTTTTACTCCAAAACAAAATGACTCGTTTCTTTTCTTTTCTTCTCTGTCACAATTCCTTTTTTCCCTTCACCCTTTCTTTTCTTCTCAAACTCACTCGTTATAAATATTGTGTAAGATATCTCATATATGCACATAGCATTCATGGTAGACATGGATAAAGAAAGGCTGAATGACACTTCTATCTCTTCAAGTTGTCACTCACTTTTAAAGTCGTCCCTAAAGTCTATTTTTTGTCAATTAGGTCCTTAAAGTGATTTTTTTGTCGATTTCGTTTCATTTATCTGATTTAACTGTAACCCGACCAAATTTTAACCCGATTCGATCCATTTTGACTCAACCCGTTTTATTAAAGTCAAATATGTCTTTACAATTATTATATGTATTCTTAATATTAAAAATTTTAAAAACAAAAACTAAAAATATAAATTAAAATACAAAAAATAGTAAAAGGTAAATAAAAAACTAATTCAATTTTTTTAAAAACGAAATTAAAAAGTTTTAAAAATAATTATAATTTCCAAGAAAAAAAATTAGAAACTTTTATTTTTTATAAAATGAGTAAAGTTTCATACAATATATATTCAAAAAAACTAAAATTTAAAATTTTTAATTCTTAATTATTTTTATGAAAATTTACACATCTTTTAAAAAAATAAAAAAATTTTAATTTTGTTTTACGAAAATAACTTTTTTTTATTTACGTTTTTTGAATCTATATTGTATGAAACTTTACTCATTATTAAAAAAAATAAAAATTTCTATTTATTTTTCAAAATAAATTTTTATTTTTTTGAATCTATATTTTATAAAACTTTACTCATTTCTTTAAAAATTAAAAACTTTCTAATTTTTTCCTGAAAATAATAACTATTTTTAAAACTTTTTAATTTCTTTTTTTATAAATTGAATCAATTTTTTTTATTTATCGTTTATTGTTTTTTATATTTTAATTTCTATTTTTAGTTTTTGTTTTTAAAATTTCTAATATTAAGAATACATATAATAATGGTAAAGACATAAACTTTTTTTTCTGAAAATAAAGTTTTACATAAAATATGAAAAATATCTACTTTTTTTTGAAAATAAAGTTTTATTTTCTTATTTAATTTTTTTTAATCTATATTTTATAAAACTTTACGCACAATTAGTGAAATTGAATTATAAATAATAATTAATTTGAAAACTCATTAGTTTTTTTTTTAAAAAAATGAATTGGTTAAATCGAGGTCGGGTCAAAATGGGTCGGGTTGGGTCAAAATTTTGTCGGGTTATAGTCAAATCGGGTAAAAGAAACGGAATCGATAAAAAATATCACTTTAAGGACTTAATTACCAAAAAATTAACTTTAGGGACAACTTTAAAAGTGGGTGACAATTTGAAGGAACAGAAGTGTCATTCAACCGATATTGAAAGGTGAATTGATCAGGAAAAAGAATACATGTACATCAAAGTACAAGTCCAGGAGATGTCTTAGGATGACAAAAAAGATCGGTCATAGATCCACAAATTAATTGCTTATTGACTTGCAATGTAATCATTTTTTTAAAAAAAATTTACGATACCCAAAAATTTGATGTCCAAACCACTCGGAAGTGCATTAGATAGTTGTACAGTACAACACTTGAATACACTTTTGCCCTTTGGGCATCAAATACCAGGACAATGTATCATGAAAACTATATATATTGCGACTTTATGTATTAATTTTTTAGATGAGGATAACTATTAGTAGTAATCTTGTTAAAAGTATATGTCATATTTATGGTGAGAGATCACTTATAATTCTATCCAACATTATGTATTTGTACATGCATAATTGTAATTCGGTTGCAGTACTTAGCAGAACTCACGTATCCTTCCCCTTTAATTTGTGTTTATCTTCCCAAATTAAAATTGGTGTAAAATTGACAGGCATGAAGCAGATCTCATCCAAAAAATCGTCAATGATGTTCTAATGAAATTATGCCCCAAATTCTTGAATGTTACTGAACATCAAGTTGGCATCAATTCTCGTGTCAAGGAAATATGTCAAAAACTAAGCATTGGATCGAATGATGTTCGTTTCATTGGGATATATGGGATGGCCGGAATCGGCAAAACTACAATTGTTAAAGTTCTCTATAATAAAATTTACAAGGAATTTGAAGATAGTTGCTTTCTTGAAAATGTTAGAGAAACTTTCGAGGAACCCCGTGGTCTACATTATTTACTAGAGCAACTTATTTTTCAACTTCTAAAAATAAAGGATTTTAAGGTTACTAGTGTTGATACAAAAATAAGTTTTGTGAAACAAAGACTTCGTTCAAAAAAAGTCCTCATAGTTCTTGATGATTTAGACGAAATTAAACAGTTGGAATCATTGGCAGGAAATTTGAATTGGTTTGGTCCAGGAAGTAGAATCATCGTCACGACAAGAGATTCGCGTCTACTAGATGAATTTCAAGTAGATTTGAGGCACGAGGTGGAGGAATTGGACAACAATGAGTCTTTGGAGCTCTTCAGACGACATGCCTTCAGAAATACAACCCCCATGAAAAAATTGATGGAGCTTTCAAAAGATATTGTAAGTTACGTTGGAGGGATTCCATTAGCTCTTGAAGTTTTGGGTTCAAGTTTGTTTGAGAGAACAGAGTGGGAAAGTGTCTTTGGGAAATTGAAAAAAATTCCCCACAAGGATATTCAGAAAAAACTTAGAATAAGTTATGATGCACTTGATGATGATATAGTGCGGGACATCTTCCTTGATATTGCATTCTTTTTCATCGGAATAGACAAAGACGATGCAACTAAGATTCTAGATGCTTGTGGTTTCTTTCCAGAAAGTGGAATCAACAATTTAAGGGAAAAATGTTTACTAAAAATTGACTGCAGCAACAGACTGCGTATGCATAACCTGATTCGGGATATGGGACGGGAAATTGTTCGTGAAGAATCCGCTAAGAATCCAAGAAAGCGTAGTCGATTGTTTCATGAGGAAGCATATGATGTTCTCAAAAATTTCAAGGTACAAGACTAACACTTTCTCTTTTGACTATTCCAAAAAATCTACTGCTCAAAAAAATAGTTTTATATAGTTTATCTTGCACGCACTCTCTCTTGTAAATATTATGGAAGTTATGTATTTTGGCAAAACGAAAAAAATTATTTATTGAATTATAGATCTTCATCTTATCAAAAGATTTGGATAAAGGCTTAAAAAAATACAGAAGCTCCATCATGCATTCCCCAGGCTGCCGATGACCTTATGCTAACTTGATATATATATATATTAGTGTGTGTGTGTGTATGTATTCACCCGTTCACCCTTACTTCTGATATGGAGCTACAAAATCCATTTGTCCTTTAGCTTAGATCTAATTCCTCCATTATTTGGTTGCACACTTCTTTATCGCCAAGTGAAATACTTCCTCAATTCTGACTACTCCCTCTTCCCCATTTGAAAAAGTTAATCTCAATTCTCTGATAAGCTCCTAAGCTTTTTCGACTTCATTATGATTATAATTAATGGTATTTTCTCCTTTTATTAGGGAAATGAAAACATTGAAGGTATCAGGCTAGTCATGTCCATGCAAGAGAAAGTAGATATAAGTACCAGAGCATTTCATAGCTTACCAAACTTGAGATTGCTTCAGATTAGCAATGTGAATCTCACTGGAAGCTTTGAAAATTTATTTGAAGAATTAAGGTGGTTTTGTTGGAATTATAGCTCTTTGGATTGTTTACCTTCAAGTTTTCAAGCACCAAAACTAATTTTCCTTGACATGCAACATAGCAAAGTCAAGATACTGTGGGAAGGCACCAAGGTATGTATTAGTGGAAACTCATTTTTCTCATCTAATATGTAAAGTACATAGTTTCTTTGGTTCAATAGTTTATGAAAAATATGCAAATATAATCTAATTCCATATTTTTTATTCTATTAAACAGCAATTACAGAACTTGAAAATCCTAAATGCTAGTGATTCTCGTTTCCTCGAAACCACCCTTAATTTCAAAGGACTGGAAAGCCTTGAGAAATTAATGTTGGAAAATGGTCTACACTTTACTGCAGATTACAAAACAACACAGGAGGGAGAATGATTATAGGCTAAAGAAATTGAACAACAAGCTTGGCAGGAGCTAATATTCTGCTACTTCACAAAACAGAGCAGCAATTGAAAGGACTTTTATTTCAATAATGAAAGGAAATACAAGCTTACTGATAATTTTTCTGGAACGTACAAGCTGCTATATATATATGAGAAACATGACTAAAATCTTAGCTACTTGAGCCTAAAGAAGTGGAGACAGTACCCACTTTATACTTGTTCCTAAAGAATAGCAAGTCAGGTAAATTAATAGTAACAACTACTTGACTTATTCAAATAATAAACAAACTCTAATAAAAAGCCCTCATGTGCATCATATTTACATAAGTCACGTGCATCAAATTTTATCACTCTCCTTTGATGCAAAAACTGGACTTGAACATCACAAGCTTAGAGTAAGGAAGAGCTTTAGTAAAACCATCAGCCAGTTGCTCAGTTGTAGGACAATATTTCACTTCCATTGCTCCTCCTACAATTACATCTCTGATAAAATGATGACGAAGTTCGATGTGTTTGGTTCTTCCGTGGAAGACAGGATTCTTTGTCATTGCAATCGTGGCCTTGTTGTCACAATAAATTTCTGTGGAACCATGCTGAACTTGCTGCAAATCTGCAAGAATTCTCCTCATCCAAATGCCTTGACAAACAGTTGAAGTCGCTGCAATGTACTCTGCTTCGGAGGAAGATAACGCAGCGGTAGCTTGCTTCTTTGAACTCCATGAAACAGCCCCTGAACCAAGGTTGAATACATAGCCACTTGTGCTTTTTCTATCATCTACAAAACCTGCCCAATCACTGTCAGTAAAACCAATTAATTGCATCGAGGAGACTGGACTATACTAGATTCCATAGTTGCTAGTTGCTCGGATGTAGCGAAGAATTCGTTTGGCTGCTCCAAGATGACGCATTGAAGGACAATTCATGAACCTTGACACCAAACTAACCAGAAACATAATGTCAGGGTGAGTATGAGTCAAGTACATCAGCCCACTAACAATACTTCTAAACCACTTCTCATTAGCCTTCGTTGTTCCATCATTCATAGTCAATTTCTCACAGGTGTTCATGGGAGTAGACACAACTTTACAATTCAACATATTAAACTTCTTAAGTAAGTCTAGAGCATACTTCTCCTGTGAAACAAAAGTACCCTCATTAGTTTGCTAAATTTTAAGACCAAGAAAATAATGTAACAACTCCAAATCTGTCATATCAAACGCACTCATCATGCTTTCTTTAAATTCTCTAACAAGAGCATTAGAAGAGCCCATATATATCATGTCATCCACATAAACACAAACAATAAGCACATCATTATCTTTTACCTTCACATATAAGGTGGGTTCACTTTCGCTTCGACAATAATCATTTTGAAGGAAATAGGAGTCAAGTCTGCTGTACCAAGCTCTCGACGCTTGCTTTAGACCATAAAGGGCCTTTTTCAACTTGTAAACTTTCTGCTCTTGACCATTGATAACAAATCCCTGTGGTTGTTCAACATACACATCCTCGTCCAAAAAACCATTTAAAAAAGCAGACTTTACATCAAATTGAAAAACATTCCAATTTTTTTGAGCCGCTAAAGCCAAAATTATTCTAACAGTCTCAAATCTAGCTACGGGTGAAAAAGTTTCAAAATAATCAACTTCATGCTTTTGTACATACCCTTTAGCGACCAGCCTTGCCTTATGCTTCTGCACACTTCCATCAGGTTGGTACTTTACTTTGTAGACCCATTTCACGCCAATAGCTTTTTTCTCCGGTGGCAAATCTACAAGCTCCCATGTGTTGTTTCTTTCAATGGCGGACATCTCCTCCTTCATTGAATTCTCCCACTCTTTTTTCCCGCAAGCTTCATCATAACTTAAAGGTTCTGCAACCAAAAGAGCATAAGTAGAAGCATATATATCACTCAAAGACCGCATCTTTGTTGGCAGAGTTTCACTGTTTTGCGATGATTCACTGCTGCTAGATGAACTACTTCTAGTTGGACTGTTTTGCAATGATTCATTGCTGCTAGATGGGCTACTTCTAGTTGGACTGTTTATAGGAGACATATGGGATGAATTCACATCCTCTTGTAGTTGAGTTACTTCTGTCCCATCATCTACAAAGGATATATTCTGATCTTTATCACCAACTTGCTGCCAAACACTATTCTCATCAAAAATCACATCTCGTCGAATGATTAGTTTCTTAGTAAGAGGATTATACAAACGATAACCTTTAGTTTCAGCACTATACCCAACAAAAATGCACTTTTCGCTTTTCTTATCCAACTTAGTACGATCAGTAGAATCAATTAAGGCATATGCAATGGAACCAAAAACTTTCAAATTACCTACATTGGGCTTAACTCTCCACCATGCTTCATAAGGAGTTTGATTTTTTACTGCTTTTGTTGGAGATATGTTGAGAAGATGGATTGCAGTAGCTACTGCTTCTGCCCAAAAACTATTTGAAAGTTCCTTCTCATTTAGCATACTCCGTGCCATTTCTACAACAGTCCGATTCTTCCGCTCAGCAACACCATTCTGTTCTGGAGTCTTTCTTACTGTTAGTTGCCTCTGGATACCATTCTCTTTGCAAAAGAGAGTAAAGTCATCGGATAAGAACTCCCCCCCTCTATCGGTTCTGAGAGTTTTGATTGCATAGCCACTTTGTTTCTCTGCAAAGGCTTTGAACTCCTTAAAACTTTTTCAAAATGCCTCGGATTTCTGAGCAAGAAAAAAAACACCCAACTCATTCGAGAGAAAATCATCAGTAAATAATAGAAAATATTTACTATTATTTAAAGATAAAGTTTTTGTCGGTCCACAAATATCTGCGTGAACCAATTCCAAAGGCATCTTCGCTCTCCAAGCTTTACCAACTGGAAAGGGCAGCTTGTGTTGCTTGCCGTAAATACAACCTTCACAAACACTATCAACTGAACCAAGAGAGATGGCAGTCCGTCACCATGTTTTTTCTGAGGTTTTGACCCAACAATTTCAGCCCATTAAAATGCAAATGCCCATACCTTAAATGCCAAAGCCTAGACTCGTCACGAACATTAGCAACCATTGCACAATCATCCAAACATGATAACTCAAGAGGAAACATTTTGTTTTCAGTCATGTGGACTTTAAAAATAGAATTTTCGGATTTTCTATTTTTAATTTCACACATTCCATCATGAAAATGAACTAAATAACCCTTTTGAATTAACTGACCCACACTAAGCAGGTTATGTGCCAAAGCAGGAATGTAGTAAACATCATGAATTAGCTTTTTAATACCTGACTTGGTTTTAATTGCAATTGTCCCTTTTCCTTCAATCTGTACTTGCTTGCCATCACCAAGCCCGACCTTTAATTTAACTGATTCATCCATCGTTTGAAACAGTCCTTTTTCTCCGGTCATATGGTTGCTACAGCCGCTGTCTAGAAACCAAACATCATTCTTACTTATGTTAGGATTTAAATAAGTAAGAAAAAGGCTACCTTCCTCTTCCTTTTCCTCGACAAAATTGGCTTGTTGTTTGGCTTTCTCAATCTTCTCCGGGCAATTTCGTGCTATATGACCATAGTTGTTGCAATTATAGCACTGCCTTCCTTTGTTATCCTGCCTGTCAAAATGCCTCATATTAGACCTTCCTTGACCTCTTCCACGACCACGGTAGCTACCTCTACCTTGGCCTCTACCGAATTGCTTTTGTCCAGAAGAGCCTTCGCCAAATTTTCCTTTATTTGAGACCTCCACTTTGGTTTGAAAGGCATGCTCAAGATTCTTCTCCTTTGACCTGTTAATTCTCTCTTCATGTGCTAAAAGAGAACCCATTAGTTCATTAAGAGAAAATTTAGACAAGTCCTTAGACTCCTCAATGGCTGTAACAACATGATCAAATTTATTCGGTAGACTCCTTAATATCTTCTCCACAATTTTCTGATCTAAAATAGTCTCTCCAAAAGCTCTCATTTGATTAACTATACCAGAAACTCTAGAGAAAAAATCTTGAACAGACTCATTACCTTTCATGAAGAGTGTCTCAAACTCCCTTCGAAAAGTCTGCAGTTTAACCGTTGTTATCATCTTGTCTCCATGGAACTCTTGCTTCAAAATAGTCCATGCTTCCTTCGATTTCGTGGCACCAGCAATTCGAGGAAATATAGGGTCTGCTACAGCCTGTTGCAAAACAAGCAGAGCCTTCGCATCCTTCTTGCGAAGCTCTCTAACATCTGGTGCGGTCTCTGCAAAACCATTCTCAACCAGCTCCCAAAGTTCTTGTGCAGTAAAAAAGGTTTTCATTTTGATGCTCCAAAACTCATAATTTTCACCACTAAATGGAGGAATTAAGGACTGAGAAAGATTTATGACATTACCGTTTGCCATAGTTGCGAAAAACTTACTCAGACCTTACGTCGAACACCTTGTGTGCACAACAATAAAACCCACTGATTTTGCTACAGCAGCAATCCAAAAACTCCAACGCCCAACGTCAATCGAACCTGGCTCTGATACCAAGAATGTTGGAAAATGGTCTACACTTTACTGCAGATTACAAAACAACACAGGAGGGAGAATGATTATAGGCTAAAGAAATTGAACAACAAGCTTGGCAGGAGCTAATATTCTGCTACTTCACAAAACAGAGCAGCAATTGAAAGGACTTTTATTTCAATAATGAAAGGAAATACAAGCTTACTGATAATTTTTCTGGAACGTACAAGCTGCTATATATATATGAGAAACATGACTAAAATCTTAGCTACTTGAGCCTAAAGAAGTGGAGACAGTACCCACTTTATACTTGTTCCTAAAGAATAGCAAGTCAGGTAAATTAATAGTAACAACTACTTGACTTATTCAAATAATAAACAAACTCTAATAAAAAAGCCCTCACGTGCATCATATTTACGTAAGTCATGTGCATCAAATTTTATCAATTAATACTTCAAAGGTGTTCAAGTTTGTCGCGGATTCACCCATCGATTGGGCTTTTGCATAAGTTGGTTAACTTGGATTTGCATAGATGCGACAGTTTGAATCAATTGCCTGAGCAATTGGGGAACATGGGATGCTTAAGGGAGCTTAATGCAAGTTGGTCAAGTATTGAACAATTACCAGATTCCATCGGACATCTAGGTAAGTTGGAGAAGTTGGATTTGTCATGGTGTAAGAACCTTAGAAACCTTCCAAGTAGCATTTGCGATCTAACTTCACTCGTGCATCTTGATCTATGTGTCTGCTCAAACCTTGAAAGCTTGCCTGAGAATTTGGGAAATCTAACTTCACTCAAGTATCTTAGTCTATTTGCAACCAATATTATGCAATTGCCAGATTCCATTGGATGCTTAACTACGTTAAAACAGTTGAATATATCATCTTGCAAAAGGTTAAGGAATACTCCAAAGAGCATTTTCAATCTGCATTCTCTTGAAAGTCTATATTTACGTACATCACTGGATAAATTACCAAATCTGTCAAGGATGAATAACTTGATAAGGCTTGATTTTTCCAAGTGCAGTAGTCTTCAATCACTCCCAAAACTTCCTCCTAATTTACTCTACGTATACTTGGATGAATGTCGGAGTGTTCAATTCCTCCCGAAGCTTCCTTTTGATCTACGTGAACTGCACTTGAACAATTGCTCTAGTCTTGAATCACTCCCAGAGCTTCCTCCTGATTTAGACGAGCTAGAGTTGAGTAATTGCAACAGGCTTTTATCACTGCCAAAACTTCCCCCTAATTTATATGACCTCAGGTTGATTAATTGCACTAGTCTTCGATCACTTCCAAAACTTCCTTGCAAGTTAGGGTACCTAGACTTGACTGACTGCAGCAGCCTTGAATCACTCCCGGAGCTTCCTCCTGTTCTACGTCATGAACTGCACTTGAACAATTGCTCTAGTCTTGAATCACTCCCAGAGCTTCCTCTTGATTTAGACAAGCTAGACTTGAGTAATTGCAACAGGCTTTTATCACTGCCAAAACTTCCCCCTAATTTAGAAGACCTCAGGTTGATTAACTGCACAAGTCTTCGATCACTTCCAAAACTTCCTTGCCAGTTAGAGTACCTAGACTTGACTGGGTGCAGCAATCTTCGATCACTGCCAAAATTTCATTCTCATTTAGGGTACCTAGACTTGAGTGACTGCAGCAGCCTTGAATCACTCCAAGAACTTCCTTGTCATCTCTATTCTCTAAATGCAAGCGGTTGCAAGTCACTACAAAAATTGCCAGATCTATCTAAATGCAAGCAGTTAGTTCTCACAAATTGCAGCAATTTGATATCGAATTTCATATCGAGTTTCCTGCAGGTAAGAGTTTTCTTTCTTTTCTTTTTTGTTTTTCCTTTTCTTGTAATTTTTCCCTTTTGTCTCAAATTATTCGTTGTGTAATAGGATTGCTCTGGATTTGGTGGTTGTGATGTTTACCTTCCAAGCAAGGTGATTCAAGATAGGTTCTGTCATCACAAAAGAACGGGATCTTCAATCTCATTTCAGATGCGGGGGGATGTTAAAAATAATTTCCTGGGGATGGCTTTCTGGGTTGTTTTTGGAGGCAAACTTTATTCTCCGATTGAAGCTGTCATCACAAATGAAACAGATGGTACTCAATTCAAGTATTGGGGCTTTGTACATGCCACTGGAGTTCGTGCATGGGTGAGATCTATAGGAAAACCAATCTCAATGAAAAGTGGAGACAAAATTGAGGTCTCCTTCAGAGGATTTGGGCATGTGACTGTGGAGATGTGTGGGATTCATCTTGACTACTGCAAGAGAGTCCGTGATGTCGATGTGGAGGAACTACTCTGCCGCTTTAAAAGGTTGAAACACTCAGCATAGGTATGGTTGCCTTTCAAACATGACATGTTAAAAGTTCTATAGTTATTATGTGTTCTACTACTGTTCTCTCTCTTTTTTTTTTCTTTTTACTTTTTTTTTGCCTTGGATAACAAAATATAACATGTTTATTTTATTTCTTAGATCATCTTGAAGTTTTTGCTTGATTATAGATTTTATTTATTACCGTTAGCCTGTCAAAGACTTGGATTCTTTATGTTTAATGTGTTTTAGTTGTTTCTCAAGCCAACACACGTCTAATTACAAAAACGTAAATTTCAATATACTTCAATATAAATATAAAGGCTACTTGGAAGCACAATTTATGAAGTATGAACACACTTGGCATGCTAATCAATTCAAATTGCCCTTTATCACTGGAAATTAGTATTCTATAATAGTAAGAATTTCTTCAAAAACCCAAATCTGAATTTCCTTAAAAGGTTGCAACTCTTTTAATGATCCGAATATGTTATAGATCTATCAATCCATATGTGCATATTTATGTTCTACCCTTCCAGGTATATTACCTTTTTGTAGCATGATGATTTTTGGCACGTGAATTAATGAAGGACACTTTTAAATGATTTTTTTCCCACCAATACAAGGACAAAATTGATTACAATTGAAGGATCAAAGTCTCAAGGTAAATATACTAATTTTTTTTTATTATTTTTTTATATGTATGTGTTGTGTTTACCTGAACACAATGAAATGTTTTTATATCTTCTTTATTTATATGTCATGTTTACTTCATCGAGCATAATCTCACTGACTCGTTTTTTTTATTGCTTAGTTTAATTTTTACATTTTCTTTTTAAGGTGATTGTAGTAGAACTTTGCGTTTTAAGCGTATTTGGTAACAACACATTGTGCTTTTATCTATAGAGTTTTCTAGGTGCAACTACAATGCTGAAAAAAAATCTAGAATTTGGTTAAATGTAAGAAACTGATTTCAATAATGTTTTTGAAACTCAAAAATTTACTTCTCAAGATAGCACTGTTTCCATAACACTATCAGTAAAAAGTACTTAACTGACAGCCACCACTCTGGAAAACAGGCACTTCTTAATACCACAACTTGCCTCCTTTGTGTTTTGTCACAAATACTTGTTAATCTTTCCTCCCCTCCTTTTTCTTTTGCCTCGTTGCAGACTCATCAGTTGCCATTAGGTTATGATTTTCACAATTATATGCTCCGAAGCATGGAGGCAGAATTTCGAGATATTGTTGGCATTAGGTACGTACTACAGTATACTTTGATTTTTGTAAGTGGAACATCTTAAACTAAATTTGCATAGTGCATAGTTTTGTTCATTGTTACGTAATCATTCGCATGTTATAGATTTTGCAGCGTATTTACCTATTTGTCTATATTGGAAGAACTTGTTATTCCAAAAAAAACAAAAAAAAAAACTCATTCAGCAAATTTTTTTTTGGTCAATAAAAGAGCTCTTTTTATTGATTCTAGTATGAAACGACAAAATGTTCTCAAATTTGTCTTCATAATTTTATTATCATGCAACCACTACTATCAAACAATGTAATATTTTTAGGAGACTGTTTGCAAATGAGAATCTATCTCATCCTCATCATCACGACATCACATATAACAAGATCATCTACATAATCATGCAGTAGTTTTTTTCGTAACGCGCTTTAAAAGCGTGACAGACGTTATTTTAATGTCAACTGTCAAATATTTGGTGAATTTAATGGATTAAATGAAATAATATGCTTTTCTTGACAAAGCATGTGATAGCTCATACCCTTCTCTTGCAGTGTCCCACCCTGGATTTTTGGCATAGCAAGCATTCTTCTTGGATTTCATGGTAATTTTCATGTACCTGAGCACTCTTAATGTGAAGCTAATGCCTGGAGCTGACATAATCGGATAATGTTACAGAAAAAAAAAGACATAATATGATTAGCTCCCTACCATAGCACTAGAAATGTTGTTGATAACGTCATGTACATCATCACCTATATCTCACAAAGCCCATTCGTTCTTATATTGTTTTTTGTATCTAATTGGTTGGTCAAGGTCCTTGAGAATTTATTGAGGACTTTTCTTTAGTTATTTAGCTCAATACCTTGAGCTAGGGGTGTTCAAAACATTCGGTTTTTTCGGTTTTTTATCGAAGCGGTTGATACCGGTATCAACGGTATCGGTTTTTTCGGTATCGGTTTTTTTCGGTACCGATTTTTCGGTATTTTAACACTTTTTGGTACCGGTAAGGAATTTTTTGAATTCGGTAAAAACCGAAATACCGAAAATACCGAAATTTCTTAGTTTTAAAAAAAATTGTTAATATATAAAAAAAATTATTTAATTATTATTTTGAATGATCCTTTGAATATAACATCATCAGTTTTAAATCTTCAAATAACGTTAATATAATTTTTTTTAAAAAAAATTGTTATTCAAAGGATGATTTCTTAGTTTTAAAAAAAAATTGTTAATATATAAAAAACATTATTTAATTATTATTAATAATTATATATATTACAATGCGGTAAAATTGAAAACCGAGCCGAAAAAATCGGTACCGATTTTGTACCGAACCGGTACCGAAACCGGTAATTCTTTCGGTACCGGTTCTTTTTTTCGGTACTTTCGGATCGGTACCGGTTCGATATTTTCGATTCCGGTACGTTTTTTACCGATGAGCACCCCTACCTTGAGCCCACGACATAATTAGTTCAGAATACGTATTTCATTTGTTATGCACATATGTAAAAATTAACACTCTTTGTTTTCAAGTGAACTATTATTTCATTTTTTAAGCTTTATTTTTTGTGAAGATTAGAAGAATTAGTCCATAAAATGATTTTACAAAACACGGACTAAGCCTCTTTAAGGCTTATTGCAAATTCAAATTTAATTTTCAATCTTAACTTTATTTTCGATTAAATACATTTTAAAGTTTGAATAAAAATATAATATACACTTTCTGTAAAAAAAGTTTATTGTGTAAATAATACTCAAGAAAAATATACTAGTAGATGGTGCTATGCTATTGGTTGTGATTATTACTATAATATATCCATTCATTTCAAAATTAAGAATATATTTTTAAATGACAATTTTTAAGTTTGTATGTCATAATTCTTTTAAATATATCCATGATATTAATTGGCTTTATGAAAAATTCTATATTTATCTATGTATGAGATCGAGTATATAATTTTGTTTATTCACTTGAAATTGAGTATCCATTTCCCTCATTTTTCCTGCTAGGATAATATTATTGTAGTGTCATAATATATTCAATCTATTTAAATTATAAAGAATAGAATGTTAAATTTTTATAATTTTAAAAAAATTAAAATTATTTTTAATTTAACAGAAGACAAAAAAAATTGTATATTCTAGTTGATGACTAGACCTGGCCCGTAAAAATTAGGCTACGGGCTTAAGATTTTTAGTCCAGGAAAAGTTGAGCCGTTTTGGCCCGGCCCGACCGCGTGTTATTTTTTTTAAAAATCCAATAACAATACTTTTATGAAGAGTCGAACCCAAAACCCCTCTAACTTACTAAGTTAGTGTTTAGACGAACTAAACTACTATAGTTTTTTCTCTTAACTACAATCTTCAATCATATTTGTTATTATTTGTTTTCCTCTCTCTAAATTACCTTTTCCTTTCCCAAGATTTTTAAAAGTTTTAGAAAAATTGTTATATATATATATATATATTATTAACGTATATATATATAACAATATTTGTTATTATTTATTTTCCTCTCTCTAAGTTACCTTTTTCTTTCCCAAGATTTTCAAAAGTTTTACAAAAATTATTATATGTATATATATATATATTATTAACGTGTATATATATATAACAATATATATATATATATATATAACAATATTTGTTATTATTTATTTTCCTCTCTCTAAGTTACCTTTTCCTTTCCCAAGATTTCTAAAAGTTTTACAAAAATTGTTATATATATATATATATATATATATATATATATATATATATATATGTATTTCCGTATATACTAACTTGAAGGTGAGAGAAAGGAAAAACGAGTTTAGAAAGAGATAAAATGATTGAAGGTTTGAATTAATGCAACTAAGTTCTTCTAGCTGAGTTGGTATGGATGCTTGTTTAATAATGGAAGGTCATGAGTTTAAATCTTAGCAGATGGATTATTTAAAAAAAAAATACCCGCGGCTAGCTCGGCCCAATCCGGGCCACGGGCCTTTAAATTTTAGCCCATAAAAAGTTAGGCCTTTTTAAACCCGTAATTAGCCCGGCCCGCCGCTAATCCGACTTGTTTGGGCTGACCCAACCCATTTGTCAGGTTTATGATGACATATTGACGCCAGGAATTAACTTCAAAAAGGCTAAAATAGGAATGTAATTTTCAGAGTTATTATTATGGATTTACAAAGTTAAGTAGCTAAAACAGTCGCTTTACAGATGTATCTATCATCTTAAGAGTAGGCTTAAGACTTAGGGCTTAGGCGGCTGCTGCTGCCCCCCCATGTAATGTAATGTAACCAATTAAAGACATCCTTTCACCCCTATTTCTAGGGTTCCTATTTCCTACTATAGGAATGGGAGCACTTATTATTGTTAAAGCATTCAAATATATATATATATATATATATATAGTATAATGTTAAAATTAATTTGTGACGCCCCCAAAATAGGTCCATACAACCCATTTTGAGTCGCCAATAACATTCTACAAAAATACAAATACAAATACGAATTTTCCCATTTACAACTAATATTTGTCGTGCAAAATACGACAACACACATACTGTGACTTTCCACACAAATATCGCACCGTATGGTACCACAATATCCAAACCCAAATTATTACAATGTCGTAAAAAGACTGCAACACATGTTTTAAGTCTCAAATACAATTATTATTAAACTATGCTATAACTTGATGAGGACAACCAATAACTCGGACCATTACTCCACTCCCCGGCTAGTCCCAGCTACATTTTCCTTTCTTGAGAAGAACAATGGGACAAAACTAAAAAGGGTGAGCTCAAATAGCCCAGTAAAAAATATCATGACTAAGATAATGAAGAATAAAATTATCTTTAGTCTTCAACAATAATAAATTAGAGATTTAAAGATATTATATTTGTTCAACAACAACAACTGCAGCGGAACGAACAATCCATTAGAAGAGTCAAGTAGATTATAATATCTACCATCTTCTATAAGTTAAAGGATCACCACCAATATTTTATCCCTATAACACCAATCAACAATTCCTGTTTATGAACAACCAAATCAACAATTTATTATTCAACAGCCTCTCTTTGCACTATGTGCCAAAGATATTTATTTGTAACATCACCGGTCATGATCATGCAAAACGCCAGTTCATCTTTGCACTACGGGCCAAAGAGAACTTTCACCATACGCCTTTGTTTGTAACACTAAAAGTAATGATTATACCAATACACAGTTTGGTCAAAATCATGTCACGCCAGTTCATCTTTGCACTACGGACCAAAGAGAACTATCACCACAATTTAAGTATGAGGATAAGGATGATGATAATGATACAGTGAGATTAAGGATAAGAAAAGATTTATAATTTAATCAGTATCGAAGATTGACCAAATTGCCAACACGATGACCAAATTGTGGAGTCAAATTCAAGAATCATATTCAAGAAATTATTTCATGATTCAACTATAACGTATAAAACGAAATAGAAAGATTCCAGTGAAAAGATATTAAATGAAGCACAAACTATTAAGGATATTCTACTAATTTTCAGGGATTTTCACCATTTAAAAATAAGGTTTTGGAAACAAACAAAGATTTCTTATCATAAATGGAGAAATGTGAAAGAAAAAGATATCCTTTAAAGAGTACAAAAGAAATGATACGTTATACGAGTATAACAGAATATATGAAACTGCAAATGAATTTTCACCCGTCATGCGATAATTCGCGTAGACAGATTATTTTCACAAAAGATTAATAAGTAATGAATACGAAGGGTTATTCACCAGGCATGCGTCAATCCGCACGGACAGGTTATACCCACAGATTAATAAGGAATGAATACAAAGGGTTATTCAACAGGTACGACACTCGTACATACAGGTTATTCCCACAGAATAATAAGTAATGAATACAAAAGGATATTCACCAGGCATGCGTCATACCGCACGGACAGGTTATCCCCACAAATTAATACAGAATGAATAACAACCTTTATGAGTATAATATCACTTACGAACATGAAAGCAAATGATATTATATATGAGTATGAAAAAAATGATATTCCCTACCTTCGTTAATAAAATACTGGATGTTGCTTTCTATGAAGTTTACTAACTTCGAATAATACTAGTATTCTCACAAATACTCACAATAGTCTAACACACTAAGAGAACTTGAGAAATTTAGAGAGAGAAATGAAGTATAAGCAAGTAAGGAAGTTATGATTTTTCTTATACTAAACCCCCCTATTTATAATAAAATGTAATCAATATCTACCACACATTAATTATCACACTCTTTTTATATCATCCATCCATTTTTTCTTCAATTTATATTATCCATCCATTTTTTCTTTAATCTATATCATCCATCCATTTTTTCAAAAAGATTAATCCATTATCAAAAGATAATCCATTATCAAAAATTTTATTATTAATAAATCTATTTTTGTATTTTTGTGTTAAATGTAGTAATATCACAGATAGCATATACTCGCAATACTGGCAACCAGATTATTCCCAGGAAAGAGGCCTTCCATAAAAATGACGCGCATTTAAATAACCCCTTTCCTTGACAGAATTTCTAGACATTGTCAATAATGCTAAAATATCCTATCAAATAATATGAGTTACAATGTCGTGACAAATAATAAAAATATTATGCAGATGCTACTGTAACAATTATTGAATCAAGATATTGTGCAATTGTTACTTTATCAATTATTGAATCAATAATATAAAACACTGTGCGACATCGTGTGCTACTGTGGAATGACGTGTGCTACTGTGGAATAACGCGTTTTATTGTTCTTTTTATCACCGGGTATTTTAACAGTTATCGGTTAAAGTTTTGCCGCCAATTTCTATCACTTTCTATATCCGACAGTTAACCCATTGTGGGACCCACTATCATTGACAATATTGCCATTTCGGCGCCGTCGTACGGTACCGAATATAATATTCCCCGACAGAAAGAATATTCTCCGACAAAAAGAATATTTCCCGACATACTGTTTATCAGATAATTTGCATGTAACACCCTTAACTATCATTTATAACAATTAAGCACTTCACTATTTAGAAAAATAATCATAAAGAAAATAATAAACTTTTATTTCATAAAGCCGGGATCTTACATAATTGATGCGGGATTTTAATTCAATATGAGCAATGTTAACTAGAAGAGTATTATTGTCTACTTTAATTGAATAAAATTTATTAATAAATTTTTCTATATTAATCTATCAATATTTTATCAAATAAACAACAAAATTTAATCTAATTACTGGGTATTTATTTATGATTAAGTAGGAGGGATGGAGAGATGGAAGGATAATATTAGAGGGATTCGGTTACCATGAGGTTAATTTTAGTAAGTTGGTCTATTGATCAATACAATGCTTCCGGCCTACGTGTGACACTTTGTACCAGTCTACGTTCAAAATTGAAAACGTTTAAATATTAGACCCTTAATTAAGTTTCACTTGATAGTCTTTTTATAATGAAATCTTCTTCTAGACTTTTACCAATTAACTAATGTGGGACTTGAAAACCTTGTTCACTTGATAGTCTTTTTATAAGGAAAACTTCCTTAGACTTTTATCAATTAACTAATGTGGAACTTGAAAAACTTGGCTTCACTTTGTAGTCTTTTTATAAGGAAAACTTTCTTAAGACTTTTACCAATTAACCAATGTGGGACTTGAATACCTTGTTTCACTTTGTAGTCTTTTTATAAGGAAAACTTCATTAAACTTTTATTATTTAATCAATGTAGGACTTAGAGAAAACCAAGTTCTTTTACACATGAATGACCACCACTACATGTAAGGGAGCCAATGTAGATTTTAAATTTCCAATAAGTCCCACATTATCTAATATGTCTTCTCTTGTCTTACCTCTGTTTTATAAATAAAGGAGACCATACAATAAGTCTCACATTGTCTAATATCTCTTATTTAATTAGTCTTACCTTTGTTTTATAAATCGAGGAGACTTTAAATTAATTTCACAAAGCTTGACATGAAAATTCTAAGAAAGAGATTGGACTGGCCTTGGGCCTTGGGTGACATTGGACTGATAAAAAAAATTAGTATTTTTATATGCAGGAAGACCCTTATTTTTTTTACACAAGACCTCTAAATTCTTAAAACCGGCCCTGCCAATAATGCACGGGACAGATACATACAGAGGGATTTATATAATTCAGTGGCCAATATCATACTATCTCGTAGCTAAAACATATTTGACTAAAACAGTTCGTAGCTCGTAAAGCAACAACGCGGCAATACAAATTCAACAAACACGGCAATACAAATTCAACAAACACGGCAATAATGCCATCCTACCTACTTTAACATGGAAAGCAACAACACGGCAATAATGCTAATCCTACTTTAACAGGGAAAGCAACAACACGGCAATATTGCTAATCCTACTTTTGTCATGTCTCGCAACGTTTACAGTGTCTAGCAAACTTTACAATGTCATATCAGGATTTTGTTTGCTCACATGTTAAGATTGGATAATAATTATTTTTACCCTCTCCTCTCCTTTCATTTTCTTAATTTCTGGAAAATTTGTAATTTAAAAATTCTTTTGAAGATGGAGAGAGTACTATAATTAAAAACTGGACAAAATTACATATATTTAAGAGTCCCGCTATATATGCATGGATGACTAATTCAAACAAACATGAGTTCAATAATTATAATCAATAACTACCAATCCGTTATTTTGTATTTTTTTTATATTCAATTTTTTTCACCAAAGTATTATTCAACAAACAAACACCAACAAGAAAATGACATTTTGGGTAGGCAAAAACTTCTTACGTCAGCCGGGACAAGTATATTCCGCAAAGGACAATGATTGTGAAAAAATGGGAAAATATTTAGAATACAAATTTCTACTCAAATTATTTTTGTAATTACATGGAATTGTTGATGAAATTATGTAAACAAATATTCAACTAATTATCTTTTTTATCAAACAATCCAAAAGATTAAAATATATTAAAACGGTAATATGTCATAAAAATGAAAAAACTATAGTAAGGAGAAAGAAATAATATTTTCAAATAAAACAACGAATAATCAGAAAGAGGGTCAATCACAATAACAATTAGTAGACATCATAAATACTTTTGATAAAGAGTAATATTCAAAAAATAATAATAGAATATGTATACTTGAGTAATTCTTTAACATGAATTACGGAGATAACACCATCCCTTGTGAAAATTTTATCTTCACGAACAAAAAAATAATCTCCAAAATAGAGAAAGTAAAATCTCAAAAGAGATTTTTTTATTTTTTTTATATATTTTTTAAAACCAAAAGATTTTATCTATATATTCAAAAATTACATGCTTGGCCACATGCATCTCATCTCACACCACCAAACCTTATCTATCCAAAAACAAAGCTCACCACTCAATCTGGCAAAGACGAAACTTAGGTAACACACCTCATAAGGAAGTAATACAGCAGAAAAAAAAATGGCCAGCAGCCTACAAGAATATAATGAAACCCTTTCAAAAAGAGCAAGTCTACGGGACCGGAAAATTGGAACCCAAAAATTGGACATTTCTTATTTTTCTTGTTTTTTTTTTTGTTTTTTTGGTATTGATTCCAAACATATTTATACTATGGATTTTTTTTTTTAAAAAAAAATCTTAAAAAATTATGTATAATTTGGATATATATCAAAAAAGGGTTGCATGCTACAGTTCTATAGTTATTATGTGTTCTACTGCTTTTTTTTTTTCCTTTTTTTTTTGCCTTGGATAACAAAATATAACATGTTTATTTTATTTCTTAAATCATCTTGAAGTCTACGGGACCGGAAAA
Organism: Aralia elata; assembly: GCA_034770075.1. Taxonomy (NCBI): domain Eukaryota; kingdom Viridiplantae; phylum Streptophyta; class Magnoliopsida; order Apiales; family Araliaceae; genus Aralia; species Aralia elata. The sequence goes on from CM068384.1 coordinate 19,504,742, forward strand.
TTGGGACCCAAAAATTGGACATTTCTTATTTTTTCTTGTTTTTTTTTTGTTTTTTTGGTATTGATTCCAAACATATTTATACTATGGATTTTTTAAAAAAAAGGAAAAATCTTAAAAAATTACGTGTAATTTGGATATATATCAAAAAAGGGTTGCATGCTACAGTTCTATAGTTATTATGTGTTCTACTACTGTTTTTTCCCTTTTTTTTGCCTTGGATAACAAAATATAACATGTTTATTTTATTTCTTAAATCATCTTGAAGTTTTCTTGCTTGATTATAGATTTTAATTATTATGTTAGCATGTCAAAGACTTGAATTCTTTATGTTTAAGGTTTTTTAGTTGTTTCTCAAGTCAACACACGTCTAATTACAAAAACATAAATTTCTGTAATCTATATATATATATATATATATACATGTATATATATATACACGGTAAGCTTCTAAAGCGAACCTTAAAAAGCGAACTAAAGACGAATCGTCTTGGGTATTTATGACGACAATTCGACCCGTCGCCATATATATATATATAAAAGGAGTACATGGAATCACAATATATGAAGTGTGAACACACTTGGCATGCTAATTAATTCAAATTGTCTTTTATCACTGGAAATTAGTATTTCTGTAATAGTAAGAATTTCTTCAAAAACCTTAATCTGCATTTCCATAGAAGGTCAACTGTTGGAAAAAATCACCTCCCAAATATTGTTGTCTTTGATAAATTAAATGGCCAAAAATATCAGTACATGTCGAACAGATTAAATTTGTTTCTACCAAAATAATAACCACTGCAAGAAATAATGAGAAGAAATAACCAAGCACGAGACGCCAAGATTTTTACGTGGAAAACCCTCTATAACTAAGAGGTAAAAACCACGGGACGATCTCCGAAAAATCCACCAGAATAAACTGAGAGAATATAAAGATATCCTAATTTGAGTACACACTCAAACTATCTCACCACAATAACTATGTGATAAAAATCAAACAAAATACCTATTTTCTTGATCTTTCTCTCTCTGTTTTTCTAAGCTTCAGCATAAGCTTTTCTCTTTCTTTTTTCTAACTCTCGGATGTTTTCTCTCTGATAATCTTCCTTCACTTGGCAACATTGGTAGACCTTTTATAGTAAAAGGCAAAAGTCTTTTAATTTCCTAAGAGCCGAAAATGAAAAGACTTTGGAATGAAAAGACTCCTTGTGCCCCCCCCCCCCCCACAACCTTTGGTTATCCAACATTTGGCATTCCTGTTTTTCTTCTCCCAAGTTACCTACTAACTTTGTCCCACTAACTTTGTCACCTCAATAATGGGTGATGACTCAACAATCTCCCCCTCCAAACCCATAAGAGGAGGTATTTACCATGACCCCGTCACTTGGAGTCTATTCCGGTCAACTCTTTGCAAAGCTCTAGCTTATCTCGAGTCACGACCTTTGTCATCATATCCGAGGGGTTCTCATCAGTATGAACTTTCTTTACTTTCATCAACTTTTTTCCATCACTTCACAAAGCCAATGATAATGAACATCAATGTGCTTGGTACAATTATGATACATGACATTTTTGTTCAAGCCAATTGCACTTTGACTATCACAATAAACCACATACTCATTCTGTGTCAAACCCAGCTCTTGGAGAAACAGTTTCAACCATAACATCTCCTTGCCTACTTCCGTAGCGGCGATGTATTCCGACTCAGTTGTAGACAAAGCAACACACTTCTGCAACTTGGACTGCCACGATACAGCTCCCCCCTGCAAAAGTAAACAAATACCCTGAAGTAGATTTCTTCTCTTCAGAACCTGCCATGTCTGCATCTGTAAAACACTCCAAGATTGGAATCGAACCACCAAAACTCAAACACAAACTGGAAGTAGCTTTCAAGTATCTAAGAATCCACTTAACTACTTCCCAATGTTTTCTACCAGGATTTGACAAATACCTGCTTACAACGCCAACTGTATGAGCAATATCTGGCCACGTACAAACCATCGCATACATAAGACCTCCTACAGTAGAGGAGTAAGGAACTGCTACCATAGCATCTCTCCCTTCCTTAGTAGAAGGACACATACTCTTTGTCAACTTAATATGATTGGCCAGTGGTGTGCTAACTGGTTTAGCATCACCCATGTTGAACCTTGCAAGCACTCGCTCAACATACTTCTCTTGTGACAACCACAACCTTTTGGCTTTCCTGTCACGAATAATCTTCATACCCAAAATCTGCTTAGTCAGACCTAAGTCCTTTATATCAAAGGGCTTGAACAACTCACCCTTGAGCCTGTGAATCATGCTAGCATCTTGCCCAATTATCAACATATCATCTACATATAACAATAGAATAACGAAGTTACCATCTGGGAACTTTTTCACATACACACAATGATCTGCCACAGTTCTGCTATAACCTTGATCCACCCTAAATGAATCAAATTTCATGTACCACTGCCTTGGGGCTTGTTTCAGGCCGTACAAATTTTTCTTCACTCAGCAAACCAAGTGCTCTTTCCCTTTAACTTCAAATCCCTCTGGTTGTTCCATGTAGATTTTCTCCTTCAAATCACCATGAAAGAATGCAGTTTTCACATCTAGTTGCTCAAGCTCGAGATCCATACTAGCTACTAACCCTAACGCCGCTCGAATAGAAGTCATCTTCACAATCGGAGAAAAAATTTCCTCGAAGTCAATACCTTGCTTTTGAGCAAAACCCTTGACGACTAACCGAACCTTGTACTTCACTAGTTTTTCACCATCATTCTTAAGATTGAATACCCATTTGTTCTTCAATGCTTTCCTGCCCTTTGGAAGTGTAGTCAACTCATAAGTGTGATTCTTGTGCAAAGAATCCATCTCATCTTGCATAGCTCTCAGTCAATTTCTTTTCTCCTTATGATTCTTGACTTCCTGAAAAGTCTCTGGCTCCCCCTCATCGGCAACTAACAGATATTCAGATGAAGGATACCTGACTGATGGCACATGTTCTCTAGTGGATTTTCTTAGCTGAGGTTCTTCAATATCAAGTTGCTCCCCCTGATTAACACTCTCTGCATCTGACCCATCGCCATCGTACAAATCTATATCAGTCATATCTTCATTCTGACCTCCTTCTCCAATTGTAGCATTCTGTAATAGAGAAGGAACTTCGCTGAGGTCTGGAACTCTATTATCTCTTGGCAGTATAACATTATCAAAATCCTCAAAATTTTGATGCTCATGAAACACCACATCTCTGCTTCTGAATAATTTCCTCTGCACTAGATCCCATAACTGGTATCCAAACTCTGCATCTCCATAGCTAACAAAAACATATGGAGTAGACTTGTCATCAAGCTTCGATCTTTGTTCCTTGGGGATATGTGCAAAAGTCTTGCACCGAAATACTCTCAAGTAAGAATATGATACATCCTTACCACTCCAAATCTCCTATGGAATCTGGAAATTCAAAGGCGCTGATGGAGATCTATTAATCAGATAGCAAGCAGTACGAACAACTTCACTCCAAAAGGACTTAGGCAGTTTAGCCATTCTCAACATGCATCGAACTCTCTCAACAATAGTGTGGTTCATTCTCTCAGCCACACCTTTATGTTGTGGGGTACCAAGAACAGTATGCTCATGCTGAATGCCATTTTTACTGCAATAATCAGCAAACTCCTTTGATGTGTATTCCCCTTTGTTGTCGATGCGAAGATACTTCAATAATTTTCCAGTCTCCCTTTCAACCATAGCATGAAAACTCTGAAAATGCTGGAATACCTGGTCTTTTGTTCTCAACAAATATACCCGCACCTTCCGTGAAGTATTATCAATAAAGGTAACAAAATACCTATTTCCACCCAAAGACTCAACCTCAATGGGTCCACATATATCAGAATATACTCTTTCTAGTAATTCTGATTTTCTTTTAGTAGAACTACTAAAACAAACTCTATGTTATTTCCCAAACAAACAATAATCACAAGGGCTTAAAACAGTACCTTTAGCAAAAGGAATAAGTGACTTTTTTGCTAATAACTGCAACATTTTCTCACTCATGTGGTCAAGCCTCTTATGCCACAAGTTTGGCAAAGAGTCATCCTCAACTGCATTCAACTCACTAGAACACACCTTCACATGAGTTGTGTACAACGAGCAACAAGCAGCACCTCTTGCAATCACTATAGAGCCCTTTGTAAGCTTCCATTTTCCACTGCCGAAGTGATTCTCATAGCCTTCTCTGTCCAAGGCCACGCCAGAAATCAAGTTGAGACGTAAATCAGGAACGTGTCTAACATCCCTCAAGGTAATAGTGCAACCAACTCCTGTTTGAATGCAAATATCACCAATTCTAATAATCTTGGACTGATCAGTATTCCCCATTCTCACATACCCAAAGTCTCCAGCTTTGTAAGTTGTGAAGAATTCCCTCTTGGGTGTAGCATGATACGAAGCACCAGTATCAATCACCCAATCAACTTTATGTCCCTACCCCCATCTTTCTCCATCCCGTCACGAGATCATCAACATGCAAGCATTCTTCTTCCCCAAATGAAAGAATAACAAAATCTTCGGTGACTATAGCTGCATTGTTCTTCTCCTCAACCTTTCCCTACTCACCATTTTTCTGTTTGTCTAACCAGATCTTGCAATTTCTTTTGTAATGACCTTCCTTATTATAATAGAAACATCTATACGTTTCACCTTGTATGGTCTTTGACTTGCTCCTGTGATTTTTGCTTTTGCTGTGACTTTTATCTCCTTAGTGAGATCCCCTGAAATTGCTTCTACCCCTGTTCTCTGCAACAAGAGCTTGTGCCTCAAAATTTACGCCTTGTCTCCTCATTATGAAGACTGTCCTTGACCATCTACATAGTTATTTTTTCTTCTGGAGCTAAATTGCTTAGAGACACCACCAAAGTCTCCCAACTGTTTGGCAACGAACTGAGAAGCAAAAGAGCCTGAATCTCATCATCAAGATTCAACTTCATGGTAGATAACTGGTTCACCAATCCTTGAAACTCACTCATATGCTCTAACACACTACTCCCGTCTTTTGTACTTCAAGTTCACAATTTTCTGAATCACAAAAAATTTATTTTATGCATTCTTCTTCTCGTACATAGACTCTAGTGTTGTCCATAGAGTATGAGCATCCGTTTCCTGTGAAACATGGTGGAACACACTTTGATCAATCCATTGCCGAATATGACCAATAGTCTTCCTGTTCATCTTTTTCCAATCAGCATCAGATTTATCCGCGGGCTTCTTTCCCTCAAGCTCCAACGGATCATGTAAATCCTTACAATTAAGAATATCCTCCATTCTGGGCTTCCAGATCAAAAATTTGAAGATGTCAATTTAATCATAGCTCCAACTGATTCCTCCATAAAATTTATCAAAAACAACTAAGCAAAATAACCTTAGCTCTGATACCAATTGTTAAAAAAAATCACCTCCCAAATACTGTTGTCTTTGATAAATTAAATGGCCAAAAATATCAGTACATGTCAAACAGATTAAATGTGCAGTTCCACCAAAATAATAACTACTGCAAGAAATAATGAGAAGAAATAACCAAGCACGAGACGCCAAGATTTTTACGTGAAAAACCCTCTATAACTAAGAGGTAAAAACCATGGGACGATCTCCGAAAAATCCACTAGAATAAACTGAGAGAGTATAAAGATATCCTAATTTGAGTACACACTCAAATTATCTCATCACAATAACTATGTGATAAAAACCCAAACAAAATACCTATTTGCTCGATCTTTCTCTCTCTGTTTTTCTAAGCTTCATCATAAGCTTTTCTCTTTCTTTTTTCTAACTCTCGGATGTTTTCTCTCTGATAATCTTCCTTTACTTGGCAGCATTAGTAAACATTTTATAGCAAAAGGCAAAAGCCTTTTAATTTCCCAAGAGCAGAAAATGAAAAGACTTTGGAATGAAAAGACTCCTTGCATGTGCCCCCCCCCCACACAACCTTTGGTTGTCCAACCTTTGACATTCCTGTTTTTCTTCTCCCAAGTTATCTACTAACTTTGTCCCACTAACTTTGTCACCTCAATAATGTAATGACCCGAATTTTTAGAGAATATTAAAAATATGAATTTAATAAATAAAATTCTTATTTGGTGATATGATAAATGATATGTGATGCATAAGTGAATAGATGCTATGCAATATGTGATTTTTGTGAATAATAAATATATTATCATTATATATTTATTATTTCATGAAAATAAATTGTAGAATCAATTTATTAAGAAGAAATGAGACGAGTATAGTGTATGATGAAGAAAATTATTAAAATAATTTATAGTATTAAATTATTTTAATATAGTAAATTGGTGGTATTAAATATATTTAATGACCTCCATTTTATTGAAAGAATTTTTGTAATATTATTACTTTATTGAGAATAAAGTATGTCTGTTTTAATATAGTAAATATATTGTTATATATATTTGCTATAGTTAAATAAATTGAAAGAAAACAATTTATAAGAAGAAAAGAAAATAGTTGGATTATTGCTTGTTTTTTTTAAACAAAATAAGTTCGTATTAAAATAATTTATATAATTATTTTAATATAGTGAGATGAATAATTAATTTATGTATACTCAATTAAAATATACATTAAATAAGGTGATTTAAGATAATTTGTGTTATTAAACTATTTTAATATGTTAAAATTATTACATTAAATAATTTATTTTTATTTAATGTATAGCTTCCATTCTTATGGAAAAGATTTATGAATATTTTGTCATGATATTTAAAATATATCATGTATATTTAATATACATAATACTTGGTGCGATAAGTACAGAGGATATTAAATTATATATTTCTAATATAAATAAATTGTTGAAAACAATTTATGAAAGGAGGGAGATGATTAAGTTTAATTATATAAAATTAATTGTATACATTGAGCAAGTGTATTAAAATAATTAATTGCATATTAATATTTTAATATAATTGGTTTGTTACACTAAATATGTTGTTTTACAAAATGAATTAATTCCATTTTATTGGAAGAAATATGTAATGACAATATATTAATTAAAATGTATGTTATGTAATATGTATATATGGGAGGAGGTATGTAGTATGTAATAAATATATGTGAAACATGTATTCTGAGAATGGAGAATTAAAACATTACGTAATATGGAAGACTGTGTATTATGCAAAATGGCTGAGTCATTCAATCAAGTAGGAGGTGTCCTGTTATTAGACTAACACCATCCACTAAGCTATGATATTTAGTGAGTAAGGAAGCTAAAAGAGACCAAAGCAGATTACTCTCTTATGCTTCATTCCTTATTCCATCCGTCCAAAACAAGTCTCTTATCCCACCTCTATATTTTCATATGAGAAGAAATCAACATATTCTGTAACAAGAATGAAGCCATAAACTGAATTGGAAGAATGATTGGAGCAACATGTTCATTGAAATTAAGCTTGAAGCAAGAATTTAATGGATACATCAAACAAGAGGTATGGTATTTCTGATAAGTGCATATTATTCATTTATTTTTATTCCTTTATATCTAGTTTATTGCATGTTTTATTGTGTATATGCACTTATTAGGTTATTTATTGATTTCAGGAGAATTCAGGGTCAAAGATGGAAAAAGATGGAAAATTGGGGCTTAAAATGGCATTTTTGTAATTACTGGGACATAGCCTAGCGCCAGAAGCGCTAGGACCAGTGCTAGAAGCGCTCCACTTGCTACATCAGCGCCAACAGCGCTCAGCCTTCACAAACACAGCGCTAGCAGCGCTTACATCAGAGCCAGCGGCGCTAGGCATTCTGCATAGTGGCGCCAGAAGCGCTCACTCAAGCGCTAACAGCGCTAAGCCTCGACTTGGGTTACTAAAGTTCAGCTGGAGGAGGAAAAGGAAGCCAATTCTGAAGAGGATTCTAGTCTATATTGATCAGATAGTGAGAAGGAAACCCTAAGTATAAAAACTTAGAGACTTTTATGATTTATGATATTATTATTCTAGAGCTAGAGATCTTGGCAACTACAATTGTAACTCTAATAGGAGGAGATTGAAGGCATGTCAGGCTAAACTCTTACTTTCAGTTCTAAGGGATGTTGAATCTTTTTCATAATTAATGGTTTAAATCAGGTTTTATTTATTTATTCCTTCTTGCATGAGGTTTATTCTGATAATCTGTTTTAATTGATTATATGTTATTTAATCTTTTGATTTGATCTGGCCAATTGAATTAATTTGATTGATATCATCTGCTAGATTAAGATATAGTATTAAGTAAACGATATTATGTCTGATCATAGGTAGCAATTGATAGTATCTGATTGTGGACAAGCTTTTGGATATTATTACGATTATTAGAAGGCAAGTTAAATAATTCCTGATTGTGCAATTGTTGCTTGGAATAACCTAATTCTCTCATTCTTTATGCTGCTGTTATATTAAATCTAGACTGATAGTTCTAGGTTATATGATAGTTAGAGTCTCTTAAGGCGATTGTCACATTAGATTTACACATAAGGAGAATTGCGGATAATTAGCGATTGCAGTTATCTAGGGTTATTAGTCTCATTGAAGGATAAATATTGTTAAACTTGATTTTCCCATAATTGTGATAAGGTGATACTGAACTGAAGAACTGAAGCTTTTTATTCATTGATCATTCTTAATTACTTTTGTTAGTTTAGTGAATCAAACTCAAAAACCCCTCATTAATAGAAATAATAGGAATGCTAGAATAAGTAAAAGATTAATTCACTTCTCTGTGGGATCGATCCTTGCTTGTCATTATACTAAGTTTTGTGCTAGTAGAGTGTTAGTAAGGTATTAATTTTGGAGTGTAAAACGACAGCTCCCAAATTTTGGCGCCGTTGCCGGGGAAGTGTTATTTATCTTTATTTATTCTTCATTTTATTTTATTTTATTTTTGTTCATTATTGTAGTTTATGACACGATCCTCTCAATCCGGTGATTTGAATTTTGATCCAGAAATTGAGAAAACGGCACGCAGGCTAAGGAAAGAAGCTCGTCAAGCTCGAGGCATCACTGCAGAGTCAGACGAAATTCCATCACCGGGACTCAACATAGCACTTGAGTTACTATCAAATACATCATCCACCGATTCAGAGAAGGAAGAAGAAATGGCGGTGCCAAATAACAACAGAACACTCAAAGAATTAGCCACTCCCAATCTTAATCAACAACCCTTGTGCATTGAATATCCTACTTTAACTGTTGCTTTTGAACTTAAATCGGGACTAATTCATCTTTTGCCTACTTTTCGTGGTCTCACAGGTGAAGATCCATACAAGCACTTGAAGGAATTCCATGTGGTGTGTTCCACCATGAAGCCACATGGAATAACAGAGGATCAAATCAAGCTAAGGGCATTTCCATTCTCACTGGGAGATCTAGCGAAGGACTGGCTGTACTATCTTCCTTCAGGGTCAATACAGTCATGGAATGACATGAAAAGGCTATTCTTGGAGAAGTACTTTCCTGCTTCAAGAGTTGCCAACATCAGAAAGGAGATATGCGGCATTCGACAGTTCAACGGAGAGAGACACTGTATGAGTATTGGGAAAGATTTAAAAAATTGTGTTCCAGTTGTCCTCCCACCCATCAAATAGACGATCAACACCTGATTCAGTACTTTTATGAGGGACTATTACCAATGGATCGGAGTATGATCGATGCTGCAAGTGGAGGAGCACTAGTGGATAAGACACCGGAGGCTGCAAGGACTCTAATTGCAAATATGGCTGTTAATTCTCAGCAGTATGGGACAAGGAATAACCATGCACCTGCAAGAGTGAATGAGATGACCACGAGCAACCTTGAACAACAAATTTCTGATCTAACTGTGCTGGTTAAACAAATGGCTACAGGAAATACACCAGCAGCAAAAGTTTGTGGGATTTGCTTAATGACTGGTCATAGTACCGATTCTTGTCCAACATTGCAAGAGGAAGACACAACACAGCAAGCTAATGCGATGGGGAACTATCAGGCACAACCACAGTGGAAGTATGACCCGTACTCCAATGCTTACAATCCAGGATGGAGGGATCATCCTAATTTGAGTTATGGAGGAAATAGGCCACCAGCGCAAGGTGTATATCCGGTTAGACAACAAGGGTTCCCACAAGGCTCTCAACCAACTCAACCTCAATATCAACCTAGACAGGCAGCTCCTGCAAATCCTGGAACAGCTTTGGAAGACATGTTCAAGGCATTCATGACACAGACACAGCAGTTCCAGCAGGAAACAAAAAATTCTGTTCAAGACTTGAGAAATCAGATAGGTCAACTTGCCACCACAGTGGGGAGGTTGGATGCTCAGGGTTCAGGAAAGTTGCCCTCCCAAACAATTGTCAATCCAAGGGAGAATGCTAGTGCGATTACACTAAGGAGTGGAAAGGAGTTGGAAGTACCCAAAACAGTGACGGAAATTGAAAAAGAGAAGGCTAGTGATGAGATAGAGACACCGAGGGAAGTTGTTACCCCATCTACTCCAGTTAAGACTCCATCATTGCCGTTTCCACCTAGAACCCACAAGACTTCAAAGAAGGAGGAAAATGAAAGGGAAATTTTGGAAACCTTCAGGAAGGTAGAGGTAAATATTCCTCTATTGGATGCCATCAAACAAGTGCCCAGGTATGCAAAGTTTTTGAAAGAATTGTGTACTAACAAAAGAAAATTGAAAGATGATGAAAAAATCACTGTAGGAGAGAATGTGTCAGCAGTGCTTCAAAGGAAAATGCCTCCTAAATGTAAAGATCCAGGAATGTTTACAATCCCATGCAGAATAGGTAATACCAGATTTGAGAAAGCCATGTTAGATTTAGGAGCGTCAATAAATGTCATGCCATTGTCTGTATTTGCCTCTTTAAATCTAGGACCTTTGAAACAAACTGGTGTTATCATTCAACTTGCTGATCGTACTAACACTTATCCGCAAGGGGTAATTGAAGATGTCTTAGTGCAGGTTAATCAGCTAATATTTCCTGCAGATTTTTACATTGTGGATATGGAAGATGATAGATCTCCAAATCCTTCACATATCTTGTTAGGGCGACCATTCTTGAAAACAGCAAGGACAATGATCGATGTACACAATGGGACCTTGACCATGGAATTTGATGGAGAGAAAAATTCAGTTCAATATATATGACGCCATGAGGTACCCTAGTGATGTTGATCATGTTTTTGCCATTGACATCATTGATTCTATAGTGCAGGGATCTTTTGAACAAGACCACAGGGAAAGCTTGGAGATGGCTATTGCTAACAACTTGGACATGGATAAAGAGGAAGAATTTGATCAGAATCAGGAATTGAAGGAAGTTGTGGCTGCATTGCACTCGTTGCCAAAATTCACAGATAAGTATGCAGTTCAATCAATTCAATTGCTTGTTTCTCATAAAAAAACAGTTACCTTCTGTGGAGCAAGCTCCAATCTTAGAATTGAAACCCCTACCTGCTCACTTAAAATATGCATATTTAGGGACTAATGAAACGTTACCTGTGATTATTGCTAGCAATCTAACCAAAGTGCAGGAAGAGAAATTGTTGAGAGTCCTAAGGGACCATGTCACAGTGTTTGGTTGGACGATAGCAGATATCAAAGGTATAAGCCCCGCGATGTGCATGCATAGGATTCTTTTGGATGATGGAGCAAAGCCCACGAGAGAAGCACAGCGAAGATTAAATCCACCCATGATGGAGGTAGTCAAGAAAGAGGTGATTAAATTGCTTGATGCAGGCATAATCTACCCCATCTCCGACAGTCAGTGGGTGAGTCCGGTACAGGTAGTTCCGAAGAAGTCTGGAATAACTGTCATCACGAATGACAATAATGAGTTGGTGCCCACACGGATACAAACAGGATGGAGAGTGTGTATTGACTACAGGAAACTAAATGCTGTAACCAGAAAAGATCACTTTCCTCTTCCTTTTATTGATCAAATGCTAGAACGATTAGCGGGGCATACTTATTATTGCTTTCTAGATGGTTTTTCAGGATATAATCAGATCGTGATTGCACCCGAAGACCAGGAAAAGACCACATTCACGTGTCCATTTGGTACTTTTGCATACCGGAGGATGTCGTTTGGACTTTGTAATGCACCAGGTACTTTCCAGCGATGCATGGTAAGCATTTTTTCTGATCTTTTAGAAAGTTGCATCGAGGTCTTTATGGATGATTTCACAGTACATGGTGATTCTTTGGATTTGTGCTTGGAAAATCTAACGCGTGTGCTAGATAGATGTTTGGAAACTAACCTTGTTCTTTAATTGGGAAAAGTGTCACTTTTATGGTAGAACAGGGTATAGTGCTTGGTCATGTTGTGTCAGCTAAAGGTTTAGAGGTTGATAAAGCTAAGATAGATATTGTGTCTGCTTTGCCTTACCCTGCTAGTGTGCGGGAGATTCGCTCTTTTCTTGGACATGCAGGTTTCTATCGGCGATTTATCAAAGACTTCTCCAAAATAGCTCTGCCATTATGTAAATTGCTGCAAAAAGATGTGGAATTCCAGTTCGATGAAACGTGCAAGAAGGCATTTGATATGTTGAAAAGCCTATTGACTTCCGCACCCGTGATTTCAACCGCCAAATTGGAATATTCCCTTTGAAATAATGTGTGATGCAAGCAATTATGCAGTCGGAGCTGTTTTGGGCCAAAGAGTTGACAAAGTTGTCCATGCCATTTATTATGCCTCTAGAACATTGAATGCAGCTCAGATTAACTACTCGACAACAGAAAAAGAACTTTTATCTGTTGTTTTTGCTTTAGATAAATTTCGATCTTATTTACTTGGCACTAAAGTTGTAGTTTATTCTGACCATGCAGCTCTTAGATATTTGTTGACCAAGAAGGACTCTAAACCCAGGATTATCAGATGGATTCTGTTGTTGCAGGAATTTGACTTGGAAATCAAGGATAAGAAGGGAGCAGATAACTTGGTAGCAGATCACTTGAGTCGATTGATGAGAGATGAGGAGGCACTACCTTTGCATGATTCCTTTCCAGATGAGCATCTCTTTTCTATTCAGGAGGAATTGCCTTGGTACGCGAATATTGTTAATTATTTGGCAAGTGCATTTATTCCCAATGAATTTTCTAAAAACCAGAAGGATAAGCTTAGGAGTGATGCTAGACATTATGTTTGGGATGATCCATATCTGTGGAAATTTTGTGCTGATCAAATAATCCGTAGGTGTGTGCCTAATACCGAAACATTGTCTATTCTAAATTTTTGCCATTCCTATGCTTGTGGAGGTCATTTTGGACCCAAACGGACTGCTCATAAAGTTTTAGAAAGTGGTTTTTATTGGCCAACAATTTTTTAAAGACTCATATCTATTTTGTAAATCATGTGAGAATTGTCAACGAACAGGTAACATATCACATAGAAATCAAATGCCACAAACTCCCATTTTAATTGTTGAGATTTTTGATGTTTGGGGTATTGATTTTATGGGACCTTTTCCTGTTTCTCATGGTAATGTTTACATTCTCTTGGCTGTTGACTATGTTTCTAAATGGGTGGAAGCTAAAGCCACCAGGACTGATGATTCTAAAGTTGTTACAGATTTTGTTAAAACTAATATATTTGTCAGATTTGGAACTCCTAGAGCTATCATCAGCGATAGAGGAACTCACTTTTGCAACAGGATGCTAGCAGCACTTTTCAGGAAATATAATGTTTTGCATAAGATTTCTACATCTTATCATCCGCAAAGCAATGGTCAAGCTGAAGTATCCAACCGTGAAGTGAAATCGATTTTGGAGAAGGTTGTCAAGCCAAGCAGAAAAGATTGGAGTCTGCGGTTAGAAGATGCATTGTGGGCGTATAGAACTGCATACAAAACCCCCATTGGTATGTCTCCGTACAGATTGGTTTTTGGGAAGCCATGTCATCTACCCGTGGAATTAGAACACAGAGCTTTTTGGGCGATCAAGCAATGTAATATGAGTTTGGATGAAGCGGGGATGCATAGGAAGTTTCAGTTGCAGGAATTAGAAGAGATGAGGAATGAAGCCTATGAGAGTTCTAGGACTATACAAGAATAAAACAAAGGCCTTCCATGACAAGCAGATTTTAAGGAAAGATTTCACCGTTGGCCAACAAGTTCTCCTATTCAATTCGCGGCTGAAGTTATTTCCAGGTAAGTTGCGCTCTCGGTGGGAGGGTCCATTTGTTATTACTAAAGTGTTCTCTCATGGTGCTATAGATATAAAGAATCCAAAGACAGGGAAAGTCTTCAAGGTCAATGGACATAGGCTGAAACCTTTCCGTGAAGGATTTTCAATGGAGAGTGTGGAGATGATAGACCTAGTGGATCCGAGCTATGAATGATTGAGGAGCATTGATGTCGGGCTAACGACGTTAACCAAATGCGCTGCTTGGGAGGCAACCCAAGACACCAGATTTGCTTTTCTATACCTTTTTACTTATTTATTGTTTTTTAGGTATTTTGCTCGTCTTTTGCATGATTGTCTTACATTGGGGACAATGTAAGGTTTGAGTGTGGGGGAGGGGTTTAGGTTTAGGTTTAGGTTTAGGTTTAGGTTAATATAGAATAGGTTTTGCTTTTGTTCTAAGTTTGGAAATCTGAGTTGACTTAAATTTTCCAAAAGTTTTTGTGTTTGGTCAAGTTTTCAAAGGTTTTTGGTTTTAGAATGAAAATTGATGCTAATTGATAGAATTTGGATGCTGAATTAATTGATAAAAGATGATAATGAAGTTAGGACCCATAGTTGACTGATTTAGATTGAGTTGGTATTGCATGAGTACTTGAGTGTGAGATACATGTTTACTTGACTGGGTTAGTTGTGGAGTTGACTATGTGCACTGATTTCATGATTTAGAACTGTTTAACTGCTTATCTTGTTTCCCAGGATCATGTGAAGACAAAATCAAGAATTGGAAATTTGAAAAATTGAGAGCAAGAAAAAAAATTGAGAAAAAAAAAACATAAAAAAAAACATTTTGTCTCAAAAGGAAAACATGTGGTGGGTTGAGATGGAGCGTAAAACGCACTCACCCATAAACACACATGCAACGAGATGGAGCGTAAAACGCACTCGTTGGTGAGAAGAAAAGTGAGATGGAGCATAAAATGCACTCACTTAAGAAAAGAATGAGGAAGGTGAAATGGAGCATAAAATGCATTCACCTGAATGAAGAAAAAATGAATGGCAGGAAAAAAACATGTTCTGGTTGTGAGTCAGTGTGCATGGTTGTTGTTCCATATAAACTGAGTTGAGTATCTGTGTTAATCATAGGAGCTGCTTATGTGGTTTCAATTTGATTTAGAGATGTTCAGTGGGGACTGATGAATTATTGTTATGAATTGATTAATGATGTATAGAACGAATTTCTGTTGATTGGTGTTGGTATTCTTGGATGCTAATTGAATTTGAACCTTTGGGAGCTTGGTTGAATAGAATTCAAATGATTTCATTATAATCTTTGTTTTAGTTTACACGAGGACGTGTAAAGACTAAGTGTGGGGGAATTTGATAAGTGCATATTATTCATTTATTTTTATTCCTTTATATCTAGTTTATTGCATGTTTTATTGTGTATATGCACTTATTAGGTTATTTATTGATTTCAGGAGAATTCAGGGTCAAAGATGGAAAAAGATGGAAAATTGGGGCTTAAAATGGCATTTTTGTAATTACTGGGACATAGCCTAGCGCCAGAAGCGCTAGGACCAGCGCCAGAAGCGCTACATCAGCGCCAACAGCGCTCAGCCTTCACAAACATAGCGCTAGCAGCGCTTACATCAGAGCCAGCGGCGCTAGGCATTCTGCATAGTGGCGCCAGAAGCGCTCACTCAAGCAAAAGCGCTAACAGCGCTAAGCCTCGACTTGGGTTACTAAAGTTCAGCTGGAGGAGGAAAAGGAAGCCAATTCTGAAAGAGGATTCTAGTCTATATTGATCAGATAGTGAGAAGGAAACCCTAAGTATAAAAACTTAGAGACTTTTATGATTTATGATATTATTATTCTAGAGCTAGAGATCTTGGCAACTACAATTGTAACTCTAATAGGAAGAGATTGAAGGCATGTCAGGCTAAACTCTTACTTTCAGTTCTAAGGGATGTTGAATCTTTTTCATAATTAATGGTTTAATCAGGTTTTATTTATTTATTCCTTCTTGCATGAGGTTTATTCTGATAATCTGTTTTAATTGATTATATGTTATTTAATCTTTTGATTTGATCTGGCCAATTGAATTAATTTGATTTATATCATCTGCTAGATTAAGATATAGTATTAAGTAAACGATATTATGTCTGATCATAGGTAGCAATTGATAGTATCTGATTGTGGACAAGCTTTTGGATATTATTACGATTATTAGAAGGCAAGTTAAATAATTCCTGATTGTGCAATTGTTGCTTGGAATAACCTAATTCTCTCATTCTTTATGCTGCTGTTATATTAAATCTAGACTGATAGTTCTAGGTTATATGATAGTTAGAGTCTCTTAAGGCGATTGTCACATTAGATTTACACATAAGGAGAATTGCGGATAATTAGCGATTGCGGTTATCTAGGGTTATTAGTCTCATTGAAGGATAAATATTGTTAAACTTGATTTTCCCATATTTGTGATAAGGTGATACTGAACTGAAGAACTGAAGCTTTTTATTCATTGATCATTCTTAATTACTTTTGTTAGTTTAGTGAATCAAACTCAAAAACCCCTCATTAATAGAAAAATAGGAATGCTAGAATAAGTAAAAGATTAATTCACTTCTCTGTGGGATCGATCCTTGCTTGTCATTATACTAAGTTTTGTGCTAGTAGAGTGTTAGTAAGGTATTAATTTTGGAGTGTAAAACGACAGCTCCCAATTTCTTTCTTTTCTAAGTTATAGAAATTGATTGAAATTGATAGTTAAAATTGTTGTGGGAGTTGGATAATGGAACCATGTAGGGTTCAGAAGTTATAAGGAGGAAATTAAATGGAGAATTGGATATCGAACATGTTCCAATACATATGAATTTTGAGTTTTCAAGCTACGCCCACAAGATGTTCAATTAAATGCTTCAATGAGAAAAAATTAGTCAAAATATGAGAATTTGTTATTGATTATGTAACGGTCACGAATCGTAATACCTTTATAATTTGGGTTTATTATTATTAAATGAATATATTAAATTTTTATTTTTATGTGATGTGTTTTAAGGTTATTTAATAACTTGGATGATGTGAATGTATGATTTTTATGTGTTGTGTCTCGTGGGAGTGAATAAATATTAATTGCGCAAAAAATCGCAAATTACTATTCACTAGGCACGTTTCCCGAGGCACTATTCATGCCTATATATTTTTGCGTCTTTTTTCGATTTCTATTAGATTCGTTAAGACGTGTATGCGAAGGAATAATTTTTCCAAGTGTTGAAAATTTTATTTGAGCTGATATGTGATTTAATCCGTATCCGAAATGTATTATATGGGTGTTCCGAATAATTGGACAAATCCCATAATAATTATTTTTATGCGTGCCAATATTTTATGGGAGTACCCATTTTAATTTTGGGTAGAGTTATTTTCCAAATTTGGTACAAAGTGGGAGTATTTGGATATATTTATGTGTATATTCGGTGCAAGTGGGAAGACATTTAAGCCTTGGCCAATTAGAAGTTGACAGCAGGGAGGTTGCGGCATGATGTCGCCCGAGTTCAGTACACAAGGCATTGAGCCTTGCACATTTGTAAACATCCCCCTTGGTTATTGCTAAGTCATTCTCCCGAGCTTGCATTGTGCTCAGCCATTTCATTCCTCCAAGTTCCTTGTTGCTGCAGAAAGTGTTAGAGAGAGAGAGAGAAGAGAATTGAGAGAAAACAGTTGTAGAGTAAAGAGAAGGAGAAGAGAAGAAGAGCTCAGTTGAGCCAAACCATTTCCATCTCCCATACCATTTCATCCCTTCCCTTTTGTTGATTATTCATAGCTCAGTTCATTGCAAGAAAGGAGGGAGAGAAGAGGTAAAACTGCAGAAGAAGAAGAAGTTAGAGAGAGAAACCAAGTGGGTGAGGAAGAAAGAAGAAGTTAGAGAGAGAAACCAAGTGGGTGAGGAAGAAAGAAGAAGTGGGTGCACGGAAGGAGTAGAGGAAAAAGAAGAGAAGAGCTTTAATCCTTAGCCAAGCTTCGTAGCATCCAAGATCAAGAATCAAAGAGGTAAACAACAAACTCCAAACCTATTCCTTCATCCGTTCAAGCTAGCTCTGTTTTTAAAGCTTATGTGCTTGGTTTGATTTTTGTTGAGTATTGTTATTATTGGTTGTGTTTAATTGATTAAGAATGGTTGTTATGACCTTGAGAACCCTCTTAATAACTTTTGAAAGTGGAACAAAGTGATAGAAATCCTTACCTTTGCATAAAGGATGAAGAACATGGACGAACTTGGACAATGGACTGTAAACGAACTGATTTAGGGGACTTAAACGGTTAGAAATCATGCTTGATAATTTTGTTGGTTGTCATGATGTTGTACTTCCATGGGTTATGAGAATAACCTAGTTGGAATGGAGCAAAAAGGAGTTAAAATGAGTTGGTGGTGAAGAAATTGGTAGAATATGTCAAGAACACCAAAACAGAGTAATAACTTTGCACTTTAGCTTATGATTTGGACTTGTTAATGATAATGGGTAGCTCTGTATTTTTGATATGTTGTAGCCCCATGTCTTACGAGTCCATAGAGTCCGAAATGGACCGATTTGAACGTGTATAGAACAAGTTATGAAGGTTGGAGTGAAGCAAGGTCAAAAAAATCGCGAGGTCTGGCCACACTAGCGCGCCCCTTGGTGCGCCCGCGCCCATGGCTTGGTTCAGCGCCCCGCGCGCCTCGCGCCCGACCGCGTGCGCTGCCCGACTCAGCTTCGGCGTCCGTTGGGAAAATGGCCATAACTTTTTCGTACGGACTCCGATTAGGGCGATTCAAGATGATCCGGAAAGCTTAGAGATAGACCTACAACCTCCATTAATTAGAATTGGAAGTTAATAACTGGATAAATTTCGAAATTTGCCATCTTTAGGACTGATGTGTAATTGGAGGCAATCGAAATGTGTCGGGCATGCACGTATGCACGTGTAATGCTTCTGACGATGAAAGATGATGTTCTAAGTTTTAAAACACGAACATTATAAGATATGGAGTGGAGTTTTTATACAAGAAATGATTGGACACGTTAGTTATTTATACCCGAACTATCGGTAAAGCCGTAGAACTACGATTCAAGGCTACGTTATATTTAATTTAGTTAACGTTTAATAAACGGGATGCAATATATAGCGTGACTCGTTGATGTTTGTGCGTATGTGACTAATTGTAGTATGTTTATGTGCACATATATGTGTAGGATAATTGAAGAGCGTGTATCATATTATTGTAGCAGCGCACGAGGCAAGTTCTCTAACTTCATTCTTTTTATATATTGAATGCAAGTTTTCTAACTCAACTCAATTTATAACTGAACAAGTTTCTTAAACCGTACAACTCTTATATATTGTGCGAGTTTGCGATGTTATATAAATTCTAAGCTCTCACAAATTTTTATTGTGCAAGTGTTCTCAGTTTTATTCAAGATATCCAGTTATGCTATGATGCATGTTATTGAAGCTTTAAAGTTCTATATTCCATGAACTGTTGAGAAGGTTGTCTAAGCCTATTGTTTCGGCTAGACTTATATTGAATTGCTTTGTTGATTTGAGAATGATTCATCAAGATATTGTTGATATTTATTGTAGCTATCCAATCACATTGTTTGACTTGGATTTCCTTAATGTAAAGGTGAGATGAACAACCCTATTATTGGGGAATTATTTTTGGTCGGTAATACCGATTGACCCTATACGGGTGATAACTTGACGCTTAGACGTTAAATAGATGTTGTACAACATAGGGTGTGATAGGCTGATCCCCTAAAGTGCCTAGAGGAAAAATGTTCGGTTTATAGTTATAAAACTATTAAACCCTTTGATGAAAGAAGAAAGTTCAAGGTCATTTGACTACTCAGTACGTTGTTTAGAAATGTTCGTAATGTAAAGGAATACCTTATCATTGTTCCTAATTATTCAAAATGTGTTCTCAACTATTGTTCAGTTGTAGAACTGGAAGTATGATTTCTGATGTTGTTATTATTTATATACTATACTTGCTGAGCAATCGAATGCTTATCCTTGCTTTAATTACATGCTTTCAGCTAAGGCAGAACAGGCAGAGAGTTCCCGCAAGGACAAAGGCAAGGGAAAAGTTAATGAATGAAGGATATTATATCATATCTGCTTTTGTAATAGTTTATGCTAAGAATGTGTGATCTTTTTGGATTGTATTAATTATCTTAAGATGTTATGTACTTATGTAAAGGTCTTAGAACCTGGGATTTGTAGAGTAAGACGTTGTGTAATATGTAACAAATGCATTTCTGTCCTTATGTTAATGATGAATGGGTAGAATAGACGATGAATGTGTAGTACCGTGAGCACCGAATCTATGGGTAAAGAGACCCCAGATTTGGGGGCGTCACTGATTATTTGAAGTAATGATACCTATACGAGTTATGAGTTAACTCTAAGTATATGGGTGTTTTAAACTAAGTTAAAAAAAGAATTTTTGAAAAGTTTTACGAATTAGTTTGATAAGCTAACTATGATTGGGAATTGATAATGGAAACTGTGTGTATTGTTTGTAACCATGATATTCAGTATTTGGAAATGATACACAGTATGTTAATTAGGTTGAAATCATATGAGGTAAAGCTTTGAGAATAAATTAGGAAGTTAGTAAGTTAATTAGTGTTCGTTAGTATGCAATACATGGTTTATATATGTGAAATATTGGGACTGAATAAACTAGAACCAAGGGAGATTAGTTGTTGTGCGATGTTATAAGGATGACGAAAATGGGATGAAAACATAAACCCAACCCTTAGAATTCAGTCCCAAATAAGATCGTACGCGATGTGTTCATGAAATTGCTCAAAAGAGCCATTTCAGCTAAAAACGCGTAATTTAGCGGAGCCGAAACCTAAGATAGGTACGTATATCCTAAATAAGGATAATCTAAGAGCCTCACAACATTAAACCATCTTGGCACGCGTTTTAACGAAAAATAAAATTTTAAAAAGTTAATGCGCGCGTCCATTTTTGACGTGCTATTCGGACAGCGTATCGTACCCGAAATGAGTGGCTAGTATTTTTTAAAAATAGTCTCATATGCCATGAATAACATATTCAAAAATGAAAGCGATCCATTATACGAGTTAAAAGATATAAAAATCACAAAGTGGATGTGTCGCGTAGAGGGCTGCTGCCCATAGTAGCAGCGACAGTGCAGTGCAATGCAGTCGCTGGGGGCTTCTTTGAGCTCTCAGTTGACGTGTTTAATTTACCCACAATGCTTGGTTATTATTTTTCTAAAATAGGTGGGTATACCATATATATTATATTCAAAACTCAATACAATCGGATTAATGAAGTAGGAGATAAGAATTAGCAAAGTGGTTGTCAAGAGATGGGGGGCTGCTGCCTTGTAGCAGCAGCAGATGGCAGCAGTTTGTGGCAGCAGGGTCAAGCAGCCGCAACTGCCTAGGCCAAACTGTGCTCAGCTGGTGCGCTGCTTGGTTTCGCGTTAAATTTTGTTCGTTTTGACGACATAACGCTGGAAAAATGGAATAAGGCGATGATATAAAGCCTTATAAAAGCTATATAAATGCGTAAACTCGCTCAAATCAAATGATGAACCATGAATATGTAAAATAATTGCAAATATACTATATCACTTTGAAATTGCATATAAAAGCAAAAGACATTCGCTTGAAAACCCAAGACATAACGTTGTGGTGTACTAAAGCTACGTTAGGATCTTTTTAGCGTAACGTGGTTACAACGTACAAAGTATAATAAATAACCACGTAAGGATTTCAAGACAAGAATAAAAGGGTTAGATATTAAAATGGAATACGCTACCCCGTTTAAAGCTATATTGAATGTAGAAGTTTGAAAACAAAAGGTTTTCAAAATACAAGGCGAAGATTATAAGAACGGAATCAAGAAATGACATATGTATAAAGTTAATATACATACGAAACGAGGATTCTATTTATTCGCGGGAGTAAATATTAAGCTATGAATACACTATGTAAACTAACGATACGACACGTCCATGTACGTGGTTATAAAATGGTTTAGCACATGGACTATTGTGAAGAAATAAAATGTAAGCTATAACTTTATTCAATATGAAAAATGAGCTATGTATACGCAATAGAAACCATTAGTTAACCATATAACTTCAAGTTTATAGATAAAGATAAGAAATATCCGTAAAACAGGTTGTAAATGATTTATAACTCGAAACATAGAATATTTATATACTAAAGCCATGTTGAAACCTTTTTGGGCATAAAAGGATTATAACGGACAAAAGTTTCTAAAGAAATGTAGAATGGTTTTAAGACAAGATTGAAAGATAATAGCTAATGTAAACTAAAACTAGTTTTACATTGAGTATGTGAATTTAGTATGTTACACTGATGTGTGTATGTATGTATACTTAATCTGTGTAGGATTCGTGAAGCGCAGGTAGCTATAAGCTATAATCAACTTGGAAGGCAAGTCTTTCAGTTCCTATGTGTTGTATTAACTTGTTGTTGAATATATAATGTGATCTTCATGAATATGATGAATTACATGCTATGCTTTATGAAATGTGAAAGTCAACTATGACTAAATTGATTGAGTTATGGAACTCAGTCTATATGTGATAAGTGATATCTTAGATTTATCAAGCGTATGAATTTGCATGACTTAGAATTATAATGTATATATATGGTATGCATAGTAGAATAATTACGATGTATGAGCTGGGCATGAAATTATGTGCTACGTGAAGCATAAAAACTGCTAGATTTGCTGAGCTGTCGAGCTCAGACTTGCAAAACCCAAATTTTGCAGGATAAAGATGCAGGGCGATATTATCTGCTATCTGGACGATAAAGATTAGAAGTCGTGCAAAGAAATTTCGTTTCTTTAATTAGAACTTGTATTGAATCGTGACAATGATTCTTGATAGATGTAATTGACTGGTACGTAAAGTTTGAATTATTCAATATACAAAGAATATTTGTTTTGAATATATTGGGATGAGTATTATATAAAGAAAATTAATATAGTGATAATACTATACAGAGATAATTCAAATGTATAATTAAGTTATCTATACTCATATCTACTTCAATGTATAATCGTAAATGTTGTGATTCAGGGAATAAAAAGAAGATATCAAAAGTTTTTAATAATCCGCATTTTCAGCTATTATTTCATCTTATTATGAGGTAAAGATGGATTAAAATAGTATCGTACGCACAAAGTCGGGATTAAGATTAGTCCTAGTTATAGATTAAGTTGGTCTCGATTTTGGGATCGTTACAAATAATGGGTGAGGACTCAACAACAACTCTTTTAATGACCCAAAAATGTTATAGATCTATCAATCCATATGTGCATATTTATGTTCTACCCTTCCAGGTATATTACCTTCTTGTAGCATGATGATTTTTGGCACGTGAATTAATGAAGGACGCTTTTAAATGATTTTTTTTCCCACCAATACAAGGACAAAATTGATTACAATTGAAGGATCAAAGTCTCAAGCTCAGTATACTAATTTTATTTTTTATTTTTATATGTATGTGTTGCATGTGTTTACCTGAACACAATCAAATGTTTTTATATCTTCTTTATTTATACATGTTTACTTCATCGAGCATAATCTCACTGACTCGTTTTTTTTATTGCTTAATTAGTTTAATTTTTACATTTTTTTAAGGTGATCGTTGTAGAATTTTACCTTTTAAGAGTATTTGGTAACAACACATTGTGCTTTTATCTATAGAGTTTTCAGGGTGCAACTGCAATGCTGAAAAAAAAATCTAGAATTTGGTTAAATGTAAGAAATACATAAATACAAAAATAATATATTTTTCAAAAACTGATTTTAATAATATTTTTGAAACTCAAAAATTTACTTCTCAAGATAACACTGTTTCGATAACACTATTAGTAAAAAGTACTTAACTGAGAGCCACCACTCTGGAAAACAGGCACTTCTTAATACCACAACTTGCCTCGTTTGTGTTTTGTCACAAATACTTGTTAATCTTTCCTCCCCTCCTTTTTCTTTTGCCTCGTTGCAGACTCATCAGTTGCCATTAGCTTATGATTTTCACAATTATATGCTCCGAAGCATGGAGGAAGAAATTCGAGATATTGTTGGCATTAGGCACTACACTATACTTTGATTTTTGTAGGTGGAACATCCTTAAACTAAATGTGCATAGTGCATAGTTTTGTTCATTGTATTACGTAATCATTCGCATGTCATAGATTTTGCAGTGTATATACCTATTTGTCTACATTGGAAAAACTTGTTATTCCAAAAGAAAAAACTCATTCGCCAAAAAAATTTTGATCAATAAAAGAGCTCTTTTTATTAATTCTAGTATGAAACGATAAAATGTTCTCAAGTTTGTCTTCATAATTTCATTATCATGCCACCACTACTACCAAACAACGTAATATTTTTAGGAGACTGTTTGCAAATGAGAATCTATCTCATCCTCATCATCTACATAAATCATGCAGTAGTTTTCCAATAACGCGTTGTTATTTTAATGTCAACCCTCAAATATTTGGTGAATTTAATGGATTATATGAAATAATATGCTTTTCTTGGCAAAGCATGTGATAGCTCATACCCTTCTGTTGTAGTGTCCCACTCTGGATTTTTGGCATAACATGCATTCTTCTTGGATTTCACGGTAATTGTCATGTACTTGAGCACTCTTAATGTGAAGTTAATGCCTGGTGCTGACATAATAGTGTTAGAAATAATACTCTCACACACACTAGAGAAAATGGATAAGATGTTATCACAAAAGAAATTTTATATTTCTTGCTTCAAATGAGTTGAGTACATAGGTATTTATAGGAATCTCCTAACATGTATAAACCCAAATACATGAATGAGCACTTAATGAAAACCAACTCTCTAGACACCTTTTCAACTACCTTCATGAACCTTCAAATACATGAACCAACAAGTACATGAATATTAATTAAATAAAAATACTTAATTACTTTTGGGACAAGTTTATTTTTTCAACACCCCCTCTTAAACTTGTCACACCAAGTGAACTTCGCAATTTACAAAATAATTCGACTTTGAGTGGCTTCGTGAAAATATCAGCAATTTGGTCTTGAGTCTTCACAAATACAAGTTCAACTTCTTTCTTTGCAACACATTCCCTTATAAAATGATACCTCGTATCAATGTGTTTGCTTCGGTCATGAAACACCGGATTCTTCGCCAATGCAATTGCCGACTTGTTGTCGATATAAATCTCCGTTGACTTCTCTTGTTGCAAATTAAGATCTCTTAAAAGATTTCGAAGCCAAATGGCTTGGCAAACACAAGATGTAGCAGCAACATATTCCGCTTCACAAGTAGAGAGGGTCACAATAGGTTGTTTCTTTGAGGACCATGTAAATGCCGAATTTTCCATAAAAAAAACAAATCCGGTTGTACTCTTTCTATCATCAACATCACCAGCCCAATCGCTATCACAATATCCCTCAAGCTTGAAATTATTTGACATTGAATAAAATAAGCCAAAATCAAGAGTACCTTTGATGTAACGGAGAATTCGTTTAGCAACCTTCAAATGAGTCACGGTGGGGTTTTCCATGTAACGACTAACAAGGCTAACTCCATATACAATATCCGGCCTTATGGATGTTAAGTATCGCAAACTTCCAACAAGACTCTTGAAAAATGTTGGATCCACCGTATCTCCTTCTTCATGCTTTGACAATTTAATTCCACATTCAATGGGTGTGCTCACCGGCTTACAATCAAGCATTTTAAATTTCTTAAGAAGATCTTTAGTATATCCTTCTTGAGAAATAAAAATTCCTTCTTTGCTTTGCTTTACTTCATGACCAAGGTAGTAAGCCATGAGACCCATATCCGTCATCTCGAATTCATGCGCCATAGCCCTCTTAAATTCTTCAAACATGCTTGGATTACTTCTGGTAAAAATCAAATCATCAACATACAAGCACACAAATAAAATATCGCCATTCTTTCCAACCTTTGAATAAACGGCATGTTCATACGGGCATCTTTTAAAATTATTGTCTTGGAAATATTTATCAATTCGGCTATTCCAAGCTCTTGGCGCCTGCTTCAATCCGTATAATGCCTTCTTCAATCTCAAAACTTTATCTTCTTCTCCTTTGACAATATAGCCAAGTGGTTGTTCCACATACACCTCTTCTTCAAGAAATCCATTTAAAAATGCGGATTTCACATCCATTTGGTAAATCGACCAATCATTTTTAGCCGCCAATGATACAAGCAATTTTATAGTTTCCAAGCGAGCAACGGGGGCAAATACTTCATCATAGTCAATACCAGGTCTTTAATTGTAGCCTTTGGCTACTAATCTTGCTTTGTATTTCTCCACTTCACCCTTTGCATTCTTCTTTGTCTTGTACACCCATTTCACCCTAATTAGCTTTTGACCTTTTGGAAGTGTAGTAAGCTCCCATGTCTCATTCTTCACAATGGATTTGATTTCTTCATTCATGGCACTCCTCCATTTCTTATCTTTGGATGCTACTTCAAACCCCATAGGTTCACAATCCGCAAAAAGACAAAATAAATTCAAATTATCAATATTTACCTCCTCGGTACTATCAAGAATTTCTTGCACACTTCTCATCTTTTGAGGTCGCTCACTTGAACTTGATTGAGATGAAGATGGACTAGATTGCCCATTAGATGGTGGTGGAGATGGTGGTGGAGATGCAGGTGGAGAAATAGGATTCCCCGAGTCTGCTTCTCTTTCTTGCGCTTCTTCGTCAATGAAAGGAAAGAAATTATAATTTTCCTCCGAATTGTTCCAATCCCACGAGCTTTCTTCATCAAATTTCACATCTCTACTTATCACAATTTTTCCGTTGCTTGGATTGTACAATTTATAGCCTTTGGATCTTGCATCATAGCCGATGAAAATATGTTTCTCACTTTTATCATCTAGCTTTGACCTCTTCTCATCCGGTACATGCATATAAGCAATACTCCCAAAAACACGCAAATGAGAAACACTTGGCTTTCTCCCATTTCATGCTTCTTGTAGTGTAATGTCTTCAACACTTCTAGTCGGGCAACGGTTTGACAAATAGATAGTACAATCAATAGCTTCAGCCCAAAATTCTCTTGGCATTTGCTTGCTCTTCAACATTCTTCGAGCCATGTTAAGGATGCTTCTATTTTTTCTCTCCGCCACCCCATTTTGTTGTGGCGATCTTGGAACCGTTAAAGGATGACGAATTCCATTTTCTTCACAAAATAACTTAAATTCATTTGACGTGAACTCGCCCCCTCTATCGGATCTAATGGCCTTAATATTATACCCGATATGCTTCTCCACAAGAGCCTTGAATTTTTTAAAAGCTCCAAACACCTCCGATTTTTCTTTGAGAAAATAAACCCATGTCTTCCTACTAAAATCATCGATAAAGAGGAGAAAATAATTATTCTTACCAAATGATGACGGATGAATAGGACCACACACATCCGAGTGCACAAGTTCCAACGGCATGGTTGCTCTAGTAGTTGACTTTTTTGGAAAACTTTCGCGAGATTGCTTGCCAAAAAGACACCCTTCACAAAGTTGATCGGGGTGGTGAATTGAAGGCAACCCATTCACCATCCTTTTCTTCGACAAAACTTCCAAACCACCAAAATTCAAGTGCCCAAGTCTTAAGTGCCAAAGCCAAGACGAATCTTTGAAACAAGCTTTTAAACATTTTGCCACATCATTTTGAATATTCAATAAGAACATTCGATTTCTTGTCACAGGCACCCTCACTAGTAAATTTCTGGACTGATCTCTTATTGAAAGGTTAGAATCTTTCATCAAAATATCATAACCTTTCTCTAAGAGTTGCCCCAAGCTCAAAAGATTGTTCTTCATATTTGACACATAATAAACATTTGAAATAAATTGGTGCCTTCCATCCTTTAAGCGAATCAAAATTTTACCTTTTCCTTTAACCGGAATTTTTGACGAATCTCCAAAAGTAACATTGCCGCATACAGATTCATCAAGCTTAACGAACATATTTTTCCTTCCACACATGATTGCTTGCACCCGTGTCAAGATACCATTTATTGTCATCTTCACTCATCTCTCCTTTGCATGTCAAAAGTAAAGTGGACTCCACTTCTTCAACATTTTTCTCCACATAATTTGACTTTTCTTCAACATCTTTTGAATCATTCTTACACTCCGAAGCATAGTGCCCATAATCATGACAATTGTAACATTGAACTTGAGATTTATCATACCTCCTTTGATACGGTCGTGAATAATTTTCTCTTCCACGACCTCTTGTGTGGTGAGACTCTTGGCCCTTTTCTTCTTTGTGAGGAGAGTAATGCCCTCCTCTTCCACCTCTTCCACGACCACGTGCTTGGCCACGGCCTCGTGCTTGGCCACGACCTCGACCTTGTTGACTATGTCCATGCTTTTCTTCTCTCTCCTTGAAAGAAAGTTTTGCTTGGAGCACTTGCTCAATAGGCCCCTTCTTTTGCTTTTCAAGCCTCTCTTCATGGATTTGCAATAAACCCATAAGTTCGTCAACGGTCATGGTTTCCAAGTCTTTTAACTCAATGGCTACAACAATATACTCATACTTGGGACTTAAAGAACGAAGGATTTTTTCATTTACTCGAACATCACTTATTTCCTCACCATTACTTTTCATTTGATTGACAAGTGCCAAAATTCTAGAAAAATAATCCGAAATTGATTCGGACTCCTTCATGCGTAAACCTTCGAAGTCACTTCTCAAGGTTTGAAGACGAACCTTCTTTACTTTGGCAACTCCCTTAAACGAATTTTGGAGAATTTCCTACACTTGTTTGGCGGTGGTGGCAAGAGCAACTTTTTGCAACATTGCATCATCCAAACATTGATGAATGATAGTGACCGCTTTTTGATCTTTCTTTCTTGTAGAACTCAAAGCTTCCTTTTGTGCTTGTGATAACGAATCTTCATTTCCGGGCTCTTCATAGCCTTTGGTCACAATGTCCCATAGATCTTGTGAACCAAAAATCGCCTTCATGCGAATACACCAACTCTCATAGTTATCCTTCTTCAATTGAGGAACTTGGAATTGGACCGATCCATTTGCCATTTTCTAGTGGGTGTTACTAGCAACCTAGCTCTGATACCACTTTGTTAGAAATAATACTCTCACACACACTAGAGAAAATGGAGAGGATGTTATCACAAAGGAAATTTTATATTTCTTGCTTCAAATGAGTTGAGTACATAGGTATTTATAGAAATCTCCTAACATGTATAAACCCAAATACATGAATGAGCACTTAATGAAAACCAACTCTCTAGACACCTTTTCAACTACCTTCATGAACCTTCAAATACATGAACCAACAAGTACATGAATATTAATTAAATAAAAATACTTAATTACTTTTGGGACAAGTTTATTTTTTCATCAAATAGGATAATGTTACAGAAAAAAAATAAGACATAATATGATTAGCTACTAGAAATGTGCTGATGACGTCATGTGCATCATCACCTATATCTCACAGAGCCCATTCGTTTTTATATTGTTGTTTGTATCACTTGGTTGGTCAAGGTCCTTGAGAACTTATTGAGGACTTTTCTATAGTTATTTAATTTTAAATTTTATTGAAGGTTATAAAACGTCATGGACTTTAGGGTCAATCCATCTCCTTCTCCTAGTAAATATAGTTGGAGGCAGTAAAATCCATGCCTTCATTGTATTTGGACTGTTTATACTCCATCTCCGTATAAAAGGTCGAATATATGCATTTTTAAATGACAATTTTTAAGTTTGTATGTCATAATTCTTTTAAATATATCCGTATGATATTAACTGACTTTCTGCAGAATTCTATATGTATCTATGTATGAGATCGAGTATGAAATTTTGTTTACTCACTTGAAATTGAGTATCCGTTTCTCTCATTTTTCCTGCTAGGATAATATTATTGTAGTGCCATAATATATTCAATCTATTTAAATTATAAAGAATAGAATGCTAAATTTTTATAATTTAAAAAAATTAAAAACTATTTTTAATATTACAGAAGACAAAAAAATTTGTATATATAATTTGATCAGATTGGACCAAATGAGACGGCGGTGGAGGGTTAACACTAGTTGATGACATATTAAGTAGCTAAAACAGTCGTTCGTTCACCCCATGTAATGTAACCAATTAAAGACGTCCTTTCACCCCTACTTCTACAGTTCCTATTTCTACTATAGGAATAGGAGGAACACTTATTATTAGTATGAGCTGTTAAAGCATATATATATATATATATATATATATATATATATATATATATATATATATATAGTATAATGTTAAAATTAATTGATGCGGGATTTTAATTCAATATGAGCAATGATAACTAGAAGAGTATTATTGTCTACTTTAATTGAATAAAATATATTAATAAATTTTTCTATATTAATCTATCAATATTTTATCAAATAAACAGCAAAATTTTATCTAATTACCGGAGGGAGGGAAGGATAATATTAGAGAGGGCTACCAATAATGCACGGGACAGATACATACAGAGGGATTTATATAATTCAGTGGCCAATATCATACTATCACTACTATCTTTCTATCTATGTTATTCTTATGTTTGTTAATTCAGTTCGTAGAGTAACAACGCGGCAATACAAATTCTATCTACTACTTTTGTCATGTCTCGCAAACTTTACAATGTCATATCAGGATTTTGTTTACTTACAGGTTAAAATTGGAATATAATTATATTTACTCTCTCCTCTTCTTTAATTTTCTTAATTTATATAAAATTTGTAATTTGAACATTCTTTTGAAGATGGAGGAAATACTATAATTAAAAAGTGGACAAAATAACATATATTTAAGAGATATAATGAAAAAAATATCTAAATCTCGCAAAAAGGCTAGCAGCCTACAAAACATATAATGAAACCCTTTCAAAAAATGAGCAAGAAATTAACATGTAAGTCTCGAGGGAGCTAAGAACCAATAACTTAGACCGTATAGTGATTAGAAGCAACAAAACAACTACAAACTAACATCAAACCTTAGTTCCTCTTTTAAAAAAAAAAACCTTATTTCCTCGTATGAAAGCATAAATTGTTAATTACAAACCTCAACTACACAAATGTTAAGAAACTTCCAATATTTTATTTAATTTCTTAATTAATCTTTGTAAAGTGTGTCTATAAATACTCCAATGATATGAATAACAAATTTTAGTTAGTAGAGCGATCAATACATATTAAATGATAAAGTTAAATATAATTGTGGATAAATTGGTCATTTAACTTTATAAAAGTTACTCAAAAAGAAAGTGTTGTAATTTTTATAGAACTTTATAAAAAAAAAATGCGTTGTAATAATCGTGGGACGACCGTATTACTTAATAAAGTAATCTAGGTGATCAAAGGTGATAAATGTTATGATTACTAGTCATTTGACAAGCACACACTCTAATTGTAAGAAAAAAAATAAAAAAAAATAAAAGGAGAAGAGGTTATAAGAGAGCGAGAGAGTGAAAATAGAGATAAGAGAGAAAAAATAGAAGGATAAAAAATGAATAAAACTATATGCACAAGCTATACACAAACAATAATGCACAAAGAATAAAATTAATGTATTAGCAGTAATACTATGGTGGCTAAAGAATAATACAAAATAACGATACAAAATGATGTGTATGATTGTGGTTGATTACTATTATTGGACCCACCCATATATAGTGGATCATCTACGAATTAAACTTTGACACATCATTTTGTAAGAGTTTTTGTGTAAATATAGCACTACTCATATATTAGATACCAACGAAAATGTATAAAACATCCTCCCTTAGTATTTTCTCTCTCTTTTTACTCCAAAACAAAATGACTCGTTTCTTTTCTTTTCTTCTATGTCACAATTACTTTTTTCCCTTCACCTTTTCTTTTCTTCTCAAACTAACTAGTTATAAATACTGTGTAAGATATCTCATATATGCACATAGCATTCATGGTAGACATGGATAAAGAAAGGTGAATTGAATAGGAAAGAGAATACATGTACATCACAGTACAAGTCCAGGAGATGTCTTAGGATTTACAAAAAAATTTGTCATAGATCCACAAATTAATTGCTTATTGACTTGCAATGTAATCATTTTGTTGTCAAAAAATTTACGATACCCAAAAATTTGATGCCCAAACCACTCGGAAGTGCATTAGATAGTTGTACAGTACAACACTTAAATGCACTTTTGCCCAATTTGGGCATCAAATTCTAGGACAATGCATCATGGAAACTATATATATTGCGATCGACTTTATGTATTAATTTTTTTAGATGAAAATAACTATTAGCAATAATCTTGTTAAAAGTATATGTCATATTTATGGTGAGAGACTTATAATTCTATCCAACATTATGTATTTGTACATGCATAATAGTAATTCGGTTGCAGTACGTAGCAGAACTCATGTATCATTGCTCTTTAATTTGTGTTTAACTTCCCAAATTAAAATTGGTGTAAATTTGGCAGGCATGAAGCAGTTCTCATCCAAAAAATCATCAATGATGTTCAAATGAAATTATGCCCCAAATACTTGAATGTTACTGACCATCCAGTTGGCATCGATTCTCGTGTCAAGGAAATATATCAAAAACTAAGCATTGGATCGAATGATGTTCGATTCATTGGGATATATAGGATGACCGGAATCGGCAAAACTACAATTGTCAAAACTCTCTATAATAAAATTTACAAGGAATTTGAAGGTAATTGCTTTCTTGAAAATGTTAGAGAAGCTTTCGAGAAACCCCGTGGTGTACATTATTTAGTGAAACAACTTATTTTTCAACTTCTGAAAATAAAGGTTAAGGTTGCTAATGAGGATGAAGGATTAAGTTTTGTGAAACAAAGATTTCGTTCAAAAAAAGTCCTCATAGTTCTTGATGATTTAGACGAAATAAAACAATTGGAATCATTAGCAGGAAATTGGAACTGCTTTGGTCTAGGAAGTAGAATCATTGTCACGACAAGAGATTCACGTCTACTAGTTAAATTTCAAGTACATTTGAGGCACGAGGTGAAGGAATTGGACGACAACGAGTCTTTGGAGCTCTTCAGATGGCATGCCTTTAGAAATACAACCCCCTTGAAATACAATTTGATGGAACTTTCAAAAAATATTGTAAGCTACGTTGGAGGGCTTCCATTAGCTCTTGAAGTTTTGGGTTCAAGTTTGTTCGAGAGAACCATGGATAAGTGGGAAAGTGTCTATGGGAAAAAGAAAGAAAGTCCCCACAAGCATATTCAGAAAAAACTTAGAATAAGCTATGATGCACTTGATGATGATAAAAGTGCGAAAAATCTTCCTCGATATTGCATTCTTTTTCATCGGAATGGACAAAGACGATGCAATCAAGATTCTAGCTGCTTGTGGTTTCTTTCCAGAAATTGGAATCAGCATTTTAAGGGAAAGATGTTTACTAAAAATTGATTGGAGCAACAGACTGCGTATGCATAATCTGATTCGGGATATGGGACGGGAAATTGTTCGCGAAGAATCCGTTAAGAATCTAAGAAAGCGTAGTCGATTGTGGTTTCATTATGATGCATATGATGTTCTAAAAAATTTCAAGGTACAAGACTATCACTTTCTCTTTTGACTATTCCAAAAAATCTACTGCTCAAAAAATTAATTTCATATAGTTTATCTTGTACACACTCTCTCTTGTAAATATTATGGAAGTTAAGTATTTTGGCAAAAGGAAAAAAAATTATTTATTGAATTATAGATGTTCATCTTATCTAAAGATTTGAATAAAGGCTTAAAAATATACAGAAGCTCCATCATGCATTCCCCAGGCTGCCAATGACCTTATGCTAACTTGATATATATATTCACCCGTTCACCCTTCTGATATGGAGCTACAAAATCCATCTGTCCTTTAGTTTAGATCTAATTCCTCCATTATTTGGTTGCACACTTCTTTATCTCCAAGTAAAATACTTCCTCAATTCTGAATACCCCTCTTCCCCATTTAAAAAAGTTAATCTCAATTATCTGATAAGCTCCTAAGCCTTTTTGACTTCATTATGATTATAATTAATGGTATTATGATTGTAATTATTAGGTAGATGAAAACATTGAAGGTATCACGCTAGCGATGCCCATGCAAGAGGAAGTAGATATAAGTACCAGAGCATTTCATAGCTTACCAAACTTGAGATTGCTTCAGATTAGCAATGTGAATCTCACTGGAAGCTTTGAAAATATATTTGAAGAATTAAGGTGGTTTTGTTGGAATTAT
Organism: Aralia elata; assembly: GCA_034770075.1. Taxonomy (NCBI): domain Eukaryota; kingdom Viridiplantae; phylum Streptophyta; class Magnoliopsida; order Apiales; family Araliaceae; genus Aralia; species Aralia elata. The sequence goes on from CM068384.1 coordinate 19,539,230, forward strand.
GGCTCTTTCGATTGTTTACCTTCAAGTTTTCAAGCACCATAACTAATTTTCCTTGACATACATCACAGCAAAGTCAAGATACTGTGGGAAGGCACTAAGGTATGTATTAATTAGTGGCAACTCCATCTTTCTCATCGAATATGTATAGTACATAGTTTCTTTGGTTCATGTTTATGAAAAATATGCAGATATAATCTAATTCCATATTTTTTTATTCTCTTAAACAACAATTACAGAGCTTGAAAATCCTAAATGCTAGTGATTCATATTTCCTCAAAACCACCCCTGATTTCAAAGGATTGGAAAGCCTTGAGAAATTAATACTTCAAAGTTGTTCAAGTTTGTCACGGATTCACCCATCGATTGGGCTTTTGCATAAGTTGGTTCACTTGGATTTGAGGAAATGCTACAGTTTGAATCAATTGCCTGAGCAATTGGGGAACATGGGATGCTTAAGGAAGCTTGATGCAAGTTGGTCAAGTATTGAACAATTACCAGATTCCATCGGACATCTAGGTAAGTTGGAGAGGTTGGATTTGGATGGGTGTAAGAACCTTAGAAACCTTCTAAGCAGCATTTGCGATCTAACTTCACTCGTGCTTCTTAGTCTATTTTTGTGCTCAAACCTTGAAAGCTTGCCTGAGAATTTAGAATGTCTAACTTCACTCGAGTATCTTGATCTAGGTTTATGTTCAAACCTTGAAACCTTGCCGGAGAATTTGGGAAGTCTAACTTCACTCACGTATCTTTCTCTATCTGAAACCAATATTATGTGTTGGGTTGGGATTTATTGAGCTAGATATTTTGGTGGGCCATATTGCACATGGGTTTGTATTTCTTCTATAAATAGGTAGTGGGCAGAGGTCATAAAGGGGGACAGAACTGAGATATTTTGTATTCTTCATATTGATAGTGGATTGTTGTTCTCTCCGTGGTTTTCTCCCATTTTGGGTTTCCACGTTAAATCTTGGTGTTCTTATTATTTATTCTGTATTTATATTATTGGTGTATGTTATTTTATATTTTGTGGGTTAAAATCCACAAGGCATTATCATCATCCGTTGGCGCAATTTTGGCCCTGCCTTTTGGTGATTTTATCAGGTGGCCAAAATCTGGCGTTAACATTGGCGCCGTCTGTGGGAACGAAAATTAAATTCGAAAAATCACCTATCAACCATGACGAGCAGATGCCTCACACACAAAGCTAAGTTGTTTTCCTTTATTAAATTATAATATTAAACAAATTCGCATATATATTTGTGACTTCGGATTATGTGTGATATCTATTATATTGCTTAGCTAGTGGGTTCGGTGTGCAACAATAATAATCAATTTCCCTTCTGCCTGTACAAATGCAATATGTGTCTTGAAGTAAATGATTCCTTTATTCAAGGAAGGTCATCATATCTACTGACATTTAGAATAATAAACCAAAAAGCAAAAAGCATTTATCTCACTTTATGGATGAATGGGCTAGGATTACATGCGGGAATACTTAATGTTTCACATAAAGATACTTTGTCATACTTCAACCAAAGCATGTGGGACCTATATAACCCATTAGGAATGATTCAGTTTTATTTTTTCCAATAAAGGCAACAGGAGGGTTCGGTCAAGGAGGATGCAAGCCGTAGTCAATGACATGGTGAGTTGTCCCTTCTGCATCAAGATCGATGCTCCAAGCTCCACATCAAACCCATCATTAGCCCCTCGATCCTAGCGAGATCCAAGACCACTTTGAGGATTTTTGTGGAGACGTATTTGAGGAGCTAAGCAAATATTGAAAAAGGAAAAGTCTTTATGGGATAAAGGCTAGCTTCGAGTTCGGCATACAACCACCACCGGATTTCGGGTAATTTTCGCCGAACCACTTCGGACTTCGGTTAATCTTTGGCAAGTCTTCTTCGAGTTCAGTCGAGTTGAGCTTCCGCTTCGGCGAGGTCTTCTTCGGTCTCAGCATCGCATGGCTTCAGGTTCAGTATTCATTCTTCGGCGTTCGGCTTCAGCACTGCCTTCGCCACTTTAGCTTCGGGTTCGTCGTATCTTCGGACCACATCGGCGTGGCGTCGTTTCACTTCGGTTTTGGGCAGACATCGTCGCCTTGGTTTCGGAGTTGCCATCATCATTTTAGCTTCAGCAGATATTGCTTCGGCTTCGGTGTGGCGGGTCGTTTCACTTCGGCTTCGGCCATGTGTGGAATAAATATGTTTGCTTTCTTCTTCCCTGTTTAATGGTGCGAAGCTGCACAATGATCCCCTTGGGTCAACTTTGATTTTGGCTTCGGGCTTGTTCGGTTGGGCTCCATTTCGGCGTGATAAGGTTGGTTGGCGTTATAAGGTCGGATCTGAGGCGTCCTTAGGAGGAGCTTAGTTTTTCTAGAAATGGTGAATATTCATGCGGATATACATCCTTCGGTGGGAAACGAGGATCTCTTCAGCTCAGGCCATTGGTCGAGCGGAGCATTTTGGGTCGCTCAGGCAGAGGTCGGGGACCTCTTCTCTTCAGGCCCTTGGTCGAAGAGGAGCGTTTCTCTTGAACTGATAAAAATCCCTTCGGATATACATCATTTAGAAAAACTTTGTTCTCCTGAATGGCACTCGTGTACAGTTGTAATGAGTTTATTAATTTTGTTGGTTTTGGCTGTTGGAGGCTACTTTTTGTATAGTCTCTTATTTAAAGTTTTTTATAAATAAGAGACTGGGGGGCAATGTTGGGTTGGGATTTATTGAGCTAGATATTTTGGTGGGCCATATTGCACATGGGTTTGTATTTCTTCTATAAATAGGTAGTGGGCAGAGGTCATAAAGGGGGACAGAACTGAGATATTTTGTATTCTTCATATTGATAGTGGATTGTTGTTCTCTCCGTGGTTTTCTCCCATTTTGGGTTTCCACGTTAAATCTTGGTGTTCTTATTATTTATTCTGTATTTATATTATTGGTGTATGTTATTTTATATTTTGTGGGTTAAAATCCACAAGGCATTATCATCATCCGTTGGCGCAATTTTGGCCCTGCCTTTTGGTGATTTTATCAGGTGGCCAAAATCTGGCGTTAACATTATGCAATTGCCAGATTCCATCGGATGTTTAACTAGGTTAAAACACTTGGATATGTCACGTTGCAAAAGGTTAAGGAATGCTCCAAGGAGCATTTACAATCTGAGTTCTCTTGAATTTCTATCTCTCTGTTATTGGTCTGATGATGGAGACAACTTATATGGGGTCGAGAGTTTATCCTCGTTGAAACGGTTGAACTTAAGTAACAAATACTTTCATAGCCTACCATCCAATCTTAGTCCGTTAGTCAATTTAGAATATTTGAATGTGTCCCTCTGCTCGAGTGATGAATCCACCCCAAGATATCAAAGAATAACCAAAGGTCACTTAAAAAGTGAAAAAATGGATTATGAAATTGCGAAACAAAATTTTTGAATTGGATCAATACTTTCAATTGACTGAGTATGAGTAAAGGATCCATGGATGGAGATAGAGATCTTCCTCCCAATCTAGAACAGCTATTTGCATGTGGTTGTACATCACTGGATAAATTACCAAATCTGTCAAGGATGAATAACTTGATAATGCTTGATTTTTCCCAGTGCAGCATTCAATCACTCCCAAAACTTCCTCTTAGTTTACAAACTTTAGAGCTGAATAACTGCACTAGTCTTCGATCACTCCCGGAGCTTCCTACTGATTTAGTTAAACTAGGTTTGATCAATTGCACCAGTCTCAAATCACTCCCGGAGCTTCCTCTTAATAGACGTGAATTGTGCTTGGACAATTGCTCTAGTCTTGAATCACTCCCAGAGCTTCCTCCTGTTCTACGTGAACTGTACTTGGGCAATTGCTCTAGTCTTGAATCACTCCCAGAGCTTCCTACTGATTTAGTCGAACTAGACTTGAGCAATTGCACCAGTCTCAAATCACTCCCGGAGCTTCCTACTGATTTAGTCGAACTAGACTTGACGAATTGCACCAGTCTCGAATCACTCCCAGAGCTTCCTGCTGATTTAATCAATTTAAAGTTGAGCAATTGCACCAGTCTTGAATCACTCCCGGAGCTTCCTCCTGTTTTAGGCGTATTAGACTTCACCAACTGGATTAGTCTCAAATCACTCCCCCTAATTTAGAAGACCTCTGTTTGATTAACTGCACAAGTCTTCGATCACTTCCAAAACTTCCTTGCAAGTTAGAGTACCTAAACTTGACTGGGTGCAGCAATCTTCGATCACTGCCGGAGCTTCCTCTTGATCTACGCCAATTGTACTTGAACAATTGCTCTAGTCTTGAATCACTCCTAGAGCTTCCTCCTGATTTAGACATGCTAGACTTGAGTAATTGCAACAGGCTTTTTTCACTGCCAAAACTTCCCCCTAATTTAGAAGACCTCAGGTTGATTAACTGGAGATTAACTGGACAAGACTTCGATCACTTCCGAAACTTCCTTGCAATTTAGGGTACCTAGACTTGAGTGAATGCAGCAGCCTTGAATCACTCCAAGAACTTCCTTGTTATCTCTATTCTCTAAATGCAAGCAGTTGCAAGTCACTACAAAAATTGTCAAATTTAACGGACCTGTGCAGACTAATTCTCACATATTACAGCAATTTGATATCGAATTTCCTGCAGGTAAGAGTTTTCTTTTCTTGTAATTTTTCCCTTTTTCTCAAATTATTCTTTGTGTAACAGGATTGCTCTGGATAGGTTCAGTCATCAAAGAACAGGATCTTCAACCTCATTTCAGATGCTGGGGGAAGTTAAAAGTAATTTCTTGAGGATGGCTTTCTGGGTTGTTTTTGGAGGCAAACTTCATTCTCAGATTGAAGCTGTTATCACTAATGAAACAGATGGTACTCAATTCAAGTATCAGGGCTCTGTACAGACCACTGGAGTTCATTCATGGGTGAGATATATAGAAAACCAATCTCAATGAAAAGTGGAGACAGAATTGAGATTTCCTTCAGAGGAATGTCTGAGGATATGTGGGGTTCATCTTGACTGCAAGAGAGTCCGTGATGTGGATGTGGAAGAACTACTATGCCGCTTTAAAATGTTGAAACACTCAGCATAGGTATGGTTGCCTTTCAAAGATGGCATGTTGAAGTTCTATAGTTATTATGTGTTCTACTACTGTTGTCTCTTCTTTTCTTTGTTTTTCCTTTTTTCCTTTTTTTTTGTCTTGGATAACAAAATATAATATGTTTTCTTAAATGATTTTAAAATTTTGATAAATATGATATATTTCAAGATGATCTAGGCTATTTATATTATAGGCTATTTATATTATAGTTTATTTTGATAAATATTTATAAATTTTGAAATTATTTATCTGTTGACCAGCTATTTTTTCATCTTGTTTAAATGTTATTCCCGACTGATGGAAATTCTTTTGTTTATCAAAAAAGGAGACGGTTTATAATCATAGTATTTGTCCTGTGCTAAATTAATTGGGATTCTCATTAATTGAGTTTCAAAATTTCCTCCCATATTTATTTATTTATTTATATATATATATATATATATATATATATATATATATATATATATATATATATATATGTATATGTCATGTGCAGACACATTTGAGTGGACACATTTTCATACTGGTGTTGGTTGGGTTATCATTGGCCTCTCAAATTTTATTTCCAAAATCCACTTTCCCTAATAAACAATTTTAAATATGGACCCTTTACAAATAATAACACCCGGAGGGCGCAGAAATAAAATAAGAATTTTATATATTTTGAAGGATTAAATAAAAAGATGAAAAATAAAATTAATATAAAAAGATAAAATAATAATATATCTAATGTTGTAGGGGTAAAAGAGGAAATTTTTGTTTAAAAAAAAAAAATAATATTTTAAAGTTATAAGAATAAAAAAGAAAAAAATTAAATAAATAAATAAATAAAAACAGTCAAGCTTGAAACAAAATTACTAAAAGTGTCATGGACGCTTTATGATATAGAATAGATAATGCTATAATATAAATAGCCTAGATCATCTTGAAGTTTTCTTAAATGATTTTTGGCACGTAACAATCAATGAAGGACGCTCTTAAATGATTTTTTTCTCACCAACACAAGGACAAAATTGATTACAATTGAAGGATCAAAGTCTCGAAGTAAATATACTAATTATAATATATATATATATATATATATGTATGTATGTATGTATGTATGTTGTGTTTACTTGAACACAATGAGATGTTTTTATATCTTCTTTATTTATATGTCATGTTTACTTCATCGAGTACAATCTCACTAACTCCTTTTTTTTTATTGCTTAGTTTACTTTTTAAAAGGTCATTATATAAATATATATATATATATATAGGAAAATTTTCAAAAGCGAACTCTTAAAAAGCGAACTAAAGACGAACCGTCGTCTTTGGTGTATATGGCGACGATTCGACCCGTCGCCAAAGATTGCATGGCTACGGCGACGGGTCGAATCGTCGCCATATACACCAAAGTAGACGGTTCGTGTTTGGTTCACTTGTTAAGGTTCGCTTTAGAAAGCTTCCCTACATATATATATATATATATATATATATATATATATATATATATATATATATATCATTTGGTTGGTCAAGGTCCTTGACAACTTACTGAGGACTTTTCTTTAGTTATTTAATTGTAAATTTTATTGAAGATTATAAAATGATTTCAATAAATGAAGACTTGAAAGTGTTTTATACTTTATACTTTTATGTAATTTTAGGGAGAATTCTCGTATATTAGTGATTATATATATAGGCTTAAATATGGGTTAATACCCTGAACTTTTAATATTTTTTCACTTTGGGGATTGTCTTCTTAATTTTTTCAATTAGGGATTAAATTTTTAATTTTTTTCACTTTGGGGATTGTCTTCTCAATTTTTTCAATTAGGGGATTAAACTTTTAATTTTTTATAATTACGTCTAATTGATAGTGTCATGTCAGAAAATTGATAACATGACAACGACACGTGAGTAAAAAATACTTGTGTGTAATATTGAGTCTCATTTTAACATTTATTCAATTAATTTTTTGCATCAAAAAGGATAAATATAGGACCATTATTAATTTTAAAGTAAATTATTATTATTATAATTTTAATATAAAAGCATTATTAATTTTTTAAAGTAAATTTAATGATAATTTTACCCTTTTTGATAAATTATTAGTTTTTTAAATTTAATATTTTGGTAAATTTAATTTTTTTAAGTAAATTTAATGACAATTTTTTAAAGTAAAATTAATAATAGTTTTATATTTTCCCTTTTTAGTACAAAAAATTAATTGAATAAATGTTAAAATGAGATTCAATAGTACACATAAGTATTTTTTTTAGTAGTACACATAAGTATTTTTTAGTCACGTGTCGCTGATATAATCAATTTTCTAACGTGACACTATCAATTTAGACGTAATTAGAAAAATTTAAAAGTTTAATCCTCTAGTAGAAAAATTGAAAAGACAATCCCCAAAGTGAAAAAAAATTAAAAGTTTAATTCCCTAATTAAAAAATTGATAAGACAATGATAGGTGCATAATATCGGATTATTTTCAATCCTTTATGCTTAGTTTTAGTTGCATGTTATCTGTCCCTACATATATATATATATATATATATATATATATATATATATATATATGTGTGGTTGGTCAAGGTCCTTGAGAACTTTTCTTTAATTATTTAATTGTAAATTTTATTGAAGATTATAAAATGATTTCAATAAATGAAGACTCGAAAGTGTTTTATACTTTAAACTTTTATGTAATTTTAGGAAGAATTCGTATATTAGTGATTATATATATATAGGCTTAAATATGGATTAATATCCTGAACTTTTAATATTTTTCCACTTTGAGGATTGTCTTCTTAATTTTTTCAATTAGGGATTAAATTTTTAATTTTTTTCACTTTGGAGATTGTCTTCTCAATTTTTTCAATTAGGGGATTAAACTTTTAATTTTTTTCCACTTTGGAGATTGTCTTCTCAATTTTTTTTTCATTAGGGGATTAAACTTTTAATTTTTTATAATTACGTCTAATTGATAGTGTCATGTCAGAAAATTGATAACATGACAACGACACGTGAGTAAAAAATACTTGTGTGTAATATTGAGTCTCATTTTAACATTTATTCAATTAATTTTTTGCATCAAAAAGGATAAATATAGGACCATTATTAATTTTAAAGTAAATTATTATTATTATAATTTTAATATAAAAGCATTATTAATTTTTTAAAGTAAATTTAATGATAATTTTACCCTTTTTGATAAATTATTAGTTTTTTAAATTTAATTTTTTGGTAAATTTAATTTTTTTAAGTAAATTTAATGACAATTTTTTAATGTAAAATTAATAATAGTTTTATATTTTCCCTTTTTAGTACAAAAAATTAATTGAATAAATGTTAAAATGAGATTCAATAGTACACATAAGTATTTTTTTTAGTAGTACACATAAGTATTTTTTAGTCACGTGTCACTGATATAATCAATTTTCTAACGTGACACTATCAATTTAGACGTAATCAGAAAAATTTAAAAGTTTAATCCTCTAGTAGAAAAATTGAAAAGACAATCCCCAAAGTGAAAAAAAATTAAAAGTTTAATTACCTAATTAAAAAATTGATAAGACAATGATAGGTGCATAATATCGGATTATTTTCAATCCTTTATGCTTAGTTTAGTTGCATGTTATCTGTCCCTACATATATATATATATAATATATATATATATATATATATATATATATATATATATATATATATATATATGTTGTTTGTATGTGTGGTTGGTCAAGGTCCTTGAGAACTTATTGAGGACTTTTCTTTAATTATTTAATTGTAAATTTTATTGAAGATTATAAAATGATTTCAATAAATGAAGACTCGAAAGTGTGTTATACTTTAAACTTTTATGTAATTTTAGGAAGAATTCGTATATTAGTGATTATATATATAGGCTTAAATATGGATTAATATCCTGAACTTTTAATATTTTTCCACTTTGAGGATTGTCTTCTTAATTTTTTCAATTAGAGATTAAATTTTTAATTTTTTTTACTTTGGGGATTGTCTTCTCAATTTTTTCAATTAGGGGATTAAACTTTTAATTTTTTTCCACTTTGGAGATTGTCTTCTTAATTTTTTTTCCATTAGGGGATTAAACTTTTAATTTTTTATAATTACATCTAATTGATAGTGTCATGTCAGAAAATTGATAACATGACAACGACACGTGAGTAAAAAATACTTGTGTGTAATATTGAGTCTCATTTTAACATTTATTCAATTAATTTTTTGCATCAAAAAGGATAAATATAGGACCATTATTAATTTTAAAGTAAATTATTATTATTATAATTTTAATATAAAAGCATTATTAATTTTTTAAAGTAAATTTAATGATAATTTTACCCTTTTTGATAAATTATTAGTTTTTTAAATTTAATTTTTTTGTAAATTTAATTTTTTTAAGTAAATTTAATGACAATTTTTTAATGTAAAATTAATAATAGTTTTATATTTTCCCTTTTTAGTACAAAAAATTAATTGAATAAATGTTAAAATGAGATTCAATAGTACACATAAGTATTTTTTTTAGTAGTACACATAAGTATTTTTTAGTCACGTGTCGCTGATATAATCAATTTTCTAACGTGACACTATCAATTTAGACGTAATCAGAAAAATTTAAAAGTTTAATCCTCTAATAGAAAAATTGAAAAGACAATCCCCAAAGTGAAAAAAAATTAAAAGTTTAATTACCTAATTAAAAAATTGATAAGACAATGATAGGTGCATAATATCTGATTATTTTCAATCCTTTATGCTTAGTTTAGTTGCATGTTATCTGTCATATGAACTAATTTAAGGTATTTATTGATTTATAGAAGAATTTGATGTGATTTTGTAAAAAATGTAGTTTAATGCTGAGTTTTATGTTGTTTTGCAGAATACTCTACGTTCGTAGTATTACAGTAGAAGCCTAACAGCTCTACGATCGCAGGAAGGTTCAGGTAGAGTCACGCGACGATTTGATTTAGTACTCTACATTTGTAGAGTGGGAGCTCTACGTTTGGGTGGCTGTGAACTCTACAATGGTACTGTTTGTTTGACGATTGTTCCAAGTTCACTCTACATCTGACGAGAGAACTCTACGATTAGCAAGTTTAATTTACTCGGCAGCTAGTTACTCTACGATTCTGAGGTTTACTAGCTCTACGATTGTGATAAGTGCTGGTTCGGAGTATACTCTACGTTTTGCTGAAAGAGTTTTACTTTACGATTTTAGTCGACATGCAGATTTCCGATTCTGAATAAGATTTGAGTTATTGGGATGATAGAGTTCGACTTGTTTGAGGATTTGAAGATGGAATTACACGCTTACATGGAAAGTATCTTTGACTATGGGAAGTAGAGTCTGATATGGAATCTAAGGCAAGGAATAATATGAAAACTAAATCGAATTGGAAAAGAAAACTGAGGAAGACTTAGATTTAGAAATTAAAATCTAATTTGATAAGGAAGTTTCTTAAAGCTGGATTTCAGAGATTAAGGAGGATTTAGAATCCTACCATACTTGTAAAGTGAAGACTTCCGAAGCAGTATTGGATTAGAATTCTTCTAGGCTTTAGATATTTATCTATAAATACTTTCACTTGTAATTGTTAAGAAATCATCAGATCATAGAGAGAGTTTTATCATATTCAGAGAGTTCATAGAAACATGTTAGGCTAGTTTTCTTTTATTCAGTTTGAAGGAGACGTGGATCCTTAGTAACAGTTTATAGTTTGATTGAATATACAATATTTATTCCTTCCTATATGAACCTTATTCTAATAATCTGTTTTAATTGTTAAATATTATTTGATTAACTGATTTGGTTTCTGCAAGATTAAATTGGTTAATTTATAATATATGCTAGCTTCAGAAATAGTATTACGTAATCGTTATTATTTCTAATCGCAAGTAGCAGATAGTAATACTGATTGTGGTCAAGCTTTTGGTTTATTGCTATGGTTATCCGAAGACAGGTTAAACAAATCGAGCTTATGTATTTGTTGCTTGGAATAGTCTAATTCCTTAGTTCTTAATGTTACTGTCATATTAAATCTAAAGAGGTTGTTTTAGGTTATATGATAGTTAGAATCTTATAAAGAGTCTTATTTCATTAAGTGACAATCTAAGTGGAATTTCAGATAACAGAGCTTGTTGTTATCTAGGGCTATTAGTTTCATTGAAGGGTGAATATTGTTATGCTTAATTGATCTATTGTTGTGAAAAGGTGAAACTGAACTGAAAAACTGAAGTTTTAATTCATTAGTCAATCTTATTATTTTTAAATCTATTTTTGTTAATTAGTTAAGCAAATTCAAAACCCCCAACTTTTTATTTATTGTTAAAACAGTTAGAACATTAAGATAAATTAAAATTAATATTGTTCTCTGTGGGATCGACCCTTGCTACTACTATACTGTACTTAGTTTTGAGTTCGTAGAGTTGAGTAAGGTTTTTTATTGTTGGTTTACTTGACGACAGCTTCCCAAATTTTGGCTCCGTTGTTGGGGAATAATTAGTCATTTTTATTTATTCTTGTTTCTTTATTAGTTTATGACTCGATCTTCTCAATTTGGTAGTTTGAATTTTGATCCAGAGATTGAGAAAACTGTAAAAAGGCTCAGGAAGGAAAATCGTAGAGTGCAGTCAACAACTGCAGAAGAAGAAGTTCCATCACCTGGCCTAAACATAGTATTGGAACTACTGTCCAATAATTCATCAACTGAATCCGAATCAGAAGAGGAGATGGCTGTTCAAAACAATAACAGGACTCTAAAGGAGTTGGCAACTCCTAATTTAAATCAGCAACCTCTATGCATTGAATATCCTGCTTTAGAAGCTGCATTTGAACTTAAATCTGGACTAATCCATTTGTTACCTACTTTTCGTGGTCTTACATGTGAGGACCCATATAAACATCTAAAAGAATTTCATGTAGTGTGTTCCACCATGAAGCCACATGGAATAACTGTGGAGCAGATCAAGCTTAGAGTCTTTCCTTTCTTACTGGCAGATTTGGCAAAAGATTGGTTGTATTACTTACCATCAGGTACAATCCAATCATGGAATGACATGAAGAAGCTATTCTTAGAGAAGTATTTTCCTGCTTCAAGAGTAGCCAATATAAAAAAGGAGATCTGTGTAATTAGACAATTCAGTGGAGAAACACTCTACGAATACTGGAAAAGATTTAAGAAGCTTTGCTCTAGCTACCCACCTCACCAGATAGATGGTCAACACTTGATCCAGTACTTTTATAAAGGATTGGTACCAATGGACAGAAGTATGATTGATGCTACTAGCGGAGGAGCATTGGTTGACAAGACTCCAGAGGCTGCAAAGAATTTAATTACCACCATGGCCGCAAACTCACAACAATATGGAAGTAGAATGAATTGTGCACCACAAAGGGTAAATGAGGTGAGTATTTGTAGTCATAAACAACAGATTTATGAAATAACTACTTTGGTGAGACAATTAGTTGTAGGAAATAAACCAGTTATAAAGGCTTGTGGAATTTGCTTGCAGTCAAACCATAGCACAAATGCATGCCCCACACTGTAAGAAGATGAAACCATGCAGCAGGCTAATGCAATGGGGAATTACCAACCACAACCTCAGAGAAAATATGATTCTTATTCGAACACTTATAATCTAGGATGGAAGGATCACCCCAATCTGAGTTATGGAGGGAATAGACCACCTGCATTACCTGTCTTTCCACCTAGGCAGCAGAGTTTTCAACCAGCCTAATACCAACCTAAAACAGCAACATTAGCACCTGCTGAAACTACCATGGAAGAGATGTTCAAAGCACTAATGGGAAAGATACAACAGTTCATGAATAACACTCAACAATTCATGAACCAAACACAACAATTCCAGTAGGAAACAAGGAATTCAGTCCAGGATTTGAGAAATCAATTGGATCAACTTGCAACCATAGTCGGAAAATTGGAATCCCAAGGCTCAGGAAAGTTACCCTCCCAAACAGTTATGAATCCAAGGGAGAATGCAAGTGTCATTACACTAAGGAGTGGGAAAGAGCTGAAAGTGCCCAAAGCTACTGCAGACTTTGATGAAGAGAAAGCTAAGGAGGAAGCTGAACCACCTAAGGTAAATCCTAACTCTGTGATTTCAGTTAAAACTAATCCCCTACCTTTTCCACCTAGAAATCACAAGACTTCAAGAAAAGATGAGCAAGAGAAAGAGATTTTGGAGACCTTCAGAAAGGTGGAAGTCAATATACCATTGTTAGATGCAATCAAACAGGTGCCAAGATATGCTAAATTTTTGAAAGAGTTGTGCACTAACAAAAGGAAGTTGAAAGATGATGAAAGAGTCACCATTGGAGAGAATGTCTCAGCAATGCTGAAAGAAAGATGCCCCCTAAATGCAAGGATCCAAGCATGTTCACCATACCATGTAGGATAGGTAACACCAGGTGAATGAGCTGATCTTTCCTGCAGACTTTTACATAGTAGATATGGAAGATGACACATCTCCAAATCCTGCACATATCTCGTTAGGGAGGCCATTTTTGAAAACAGCAAGAACCATGATTGATGTACATAATGGGACCTTAACCATGGAGTTTGATGGAGAGAAGATTCAATTCAATATATATGAGGCAATGAGGTACCCTAGTGATATTACTCCAGTTTTTGCTATTGATGTGATTGATTCTCTAGTGCAGCACTCTTTTGAACACATACATAAGAAAGGTTTGGAAGTTGTCATTACTAACAGCTTGGAAATAGACAAAGAAGAAAAAGTTGAGCAGAGCCAGGAATTGAAGGAGGTTGTGGCTACATTGCATTCCTTGCCTAAAATTTCAGACAAGTATGCAGTCAATTCTATTTAATTACCTGCCACTCATCAAAAATTGTTACAATCTATTATGTAGGCCCCAACTTTAGATTTGAAGCCATTACCTGTGCACTTGAAGTATGCATACCTATGAACTGATGATACATTGCCAGTGATAATTGCTAGTAACCTAACCAAAGTGCAAGAAGACAAATTGTTCAGAATTCTTAGGGATCACATCACTGTTTTTGGTTGGACAATAGCAAATATTAAAGGTATAAGCCCAGCCATGTGTATGCATAGAATTCTTTTGGAAGAAGGAGCCAAGCCAACCAGGGAAGCACAAAGAAGGCTGAATCCACCCATGATGGAGGTAGTTAAGAAAGAAGTTCTGAAGTTGTTAGATGCAGGTATAATCTATCCAATTTCAGACAGCCAATGGGTGAGTCCAGTCCAAGTAGTGCCAAAGAAGTCTGGAATTACAGTCATCAAGAATGACAACAATGAGCTGGTGCCAACAAGAATGCAAACAGGATGGAGAGTGTGCATTGATTACAGGAAGCTGAATGTAGTAACTAGAAAAGACCACTTTCCACTTCCTTTTATTGATCAAATGTTAGAAAGATTGGCAGGTCATGCTTATTATTATTTTCTAGATGGATTTTCATGTTACAACCAGATTGTGATTGCACCAGAAGACCACATTCACATGCCCATTTGGCACTTTTGCTTGTAGGAAAATGTCTTTTAGCTTGTGTAATGCATCAGGTACTTTTCAAAGATACATGGTAAGTATTTTCTCGATCTTTTAGAGAACTGTATTGAGATTTTTATAGATGATTTCACAATACATGGTGATTATTTGGATGCTTGTTTAGATAATTTGACTAAAGTACTTGATAGATGTTTAGAAACAAATCTTGTTCTTAACTGGAAAAAATGTCATTTTATGGTAGAACAAGGGATAGTACTTGGTCATGTAATTTTAGCTAGATGATTAGAAGTTGATAAAGCTAAAATAGAAATCATTGCTGCATTACCTTACCCTACAAAAGTGCAGGAGATTCGTTCTTTTCTTGATCATGCAGGTTTCTATAGGAGGTTTAATTATCAAGGACTTCTCCAAGATAGCTTTGCCTTTGTGCAAGTTACTACAGAAAGATGTGGAGTTCCAGTTTACTGAAGAGTGCAAGGAGACTTTTGACAAGCTGAAGACACTGTTGACCTCTTCACCTGTGATCCAACCACCCAACTAGAAACTACCCTTTGAGATCATATGTGATGCAAGCAACTATGCAGCAGGAGCTATTTTGGGACAGAGAGTGTATAAAAATGTTCATGTCATTTACTATGCTTCCAGGACTCTCACTGCTGCTCAAATAAACTACTCTACGACTGAGAAAAAACTTTATTAGTTGTTTTTGCTTTAGAAAAATTTAGATCTTATTTATTGGGAATTAAAGTAGTAATTTATTCTGATCACACTGCTCTCAGGTATCTCTTGACCAAGAGGGACTCAAAGCCAAGAATTATAAGATGGATTCTGCTGTTACAAGAAGTTGACTTGGCAATTAAAGACAAGAAAGGAGCAGAAAATTAATTTACAGATCACTTGAGTAGATTGATGAGGGATGAGGAGACACTCCCATTACATGATTCTTTCCCAGATGAGCACTTATTTGCAATCACTGAGGAAAGGCCCTGGTATGCTGACATTGTAAATTACTTAGCAAGTTCATATGTTCCTGGCAAGTTCTCTAGACATCAGAAAGATAAGCTAAAGAATGATGCAAAGTATTATGTATGGGATGATCCACATCTGTGAAAATTTTGTGCTAATCAGGTAATTAGAAGATGTGTTTCAAATAGTGAGTTTCATTCCATTCTATCTTTTTGTCATTCATATGCTTGTGGAGGTCATTTTGGACCTAAAAGAACTGCTCACAAGGTTTTGGAATCTGATTTTTATTGGTTTACTATTTTTAAAGATTCTTATTTGTTTTGTAAGTCATGTGCAAACTGTCAAAAGACTGGGACTATTTCACATATAAATTAGATGCCACAGACCCCTATTTTAATTGTTGAAATCTTTGATGTTTGGGGAATTGATTTTATGGGACCTCTTCCTTCATCTTTTGATAATATTTATATCCTTTTGGCTGTTGACTATGTCTCTAAATGGGTTGAAGCTAAGGCTACAAGGACTGATGATTCTAAAGTTGTTGCAGATTTTGTTCAGTCTAACATTTTTGTCAAGTTTGGAGCACCAAGAGCCATTATCAGTGATAGAGGGACCCATTTTTGCAATAGGGTGCTAGCAGCACTGTTCAAAAAGTATAATGTGATGCACTAGGTTTCCACGTCATACCATCTTCAAAGTAATGGCCAAGTTGAGGTGTCCAATAGAGAGATCAAATCCATTTTAGAGAATGTGGTTAAGCCTAACAGGAAGGATTGGAGTTTGAGGTTGCCAAATGCATTATGGGCTTACAGAACAGCATACAAGACTCCTATTGGTATGTCACCATATAGGATAGTATTTGGAAAATCTTGTCACTTACATGCGGAATTGGAGCACAGAACTTTTTAGGCTATTAAGTAGTGCAACATGGATATGGATCAAGCCGGAGAGCATAGGAAGTTGCAGTTGTAGGAACTAGAGGAGTTAAAGAATGAAGCGTATGAAAGTTCTAAGATTTACAAGGACAAAACTAAAGCCTTTCATGATAAACAGATTTTGAGGAAGAATTTTGTTGTGGGACAGAAAGTTCTTCTCTACCATTCAAGGCTTAAATTATTTTCAAGTAAGCTGCGTTTTAGATGGGTTGGACTTTTTGTTATTACTAATATTTTTCATCATGGTGCAGTGGAAATTCAGAGTCCAGGTACAGGGAAGGTGTTCAAAGTGAATGGCCATAGGCTTAAACCTTTCTATGAAGGTTATCAGGTGGAAGATGTTGAGACAGTTGGATTGAAGGAACCATTTTATGGAGATTGAGAAGATTGTGGTCGGGCAAATGACATTAAACAAATGCGCTGCATGGGAGGCAACCCATGAATCAGATTTGATTTTCTATCCCTTTACTTTTTATTTTTAGTTGCATGTTAGCTAGTTACTTTATTCTTTGCATGATTGTCTTACATTGGGGACAATGTAAGGTTTAAGTGTGGGGGAGGGGTTAGGATATTATTTGAATTATTTGTTTATTATTTAGGCGATGCATGCTAGGTATGATGCTCTGAAGTGAAAAAAAAATTAGAAATTTTTTTCTGACTCTACGATCGTAGTGTTCTGCTAAGCTTTTGAAGGTTGACATCGTAGAGTAAATATTGATGCTTATTTTTAGAATTTGATTTGATGCTTTATTAACTGATGAATGATGATAACGCAGTTAGGATCCATGAACTAATTCTAAATCTGGATTGTTTTGCATGAATGCTTTAATATGAGATGCATGTATACTTGACTAAGTTATTTATGGGATTATACTTTGTGCACTAATTTTGTGACTTGGGAGTTGTTTTGACTATTTATGTGTTTACAGAACCTTGGAAAAAAGAAGAGAAAATATGGAAATTATGAGAACAATAGTGTTGAAAAAAAAGAAGGAAGAGAAAAAGAAAAAAATGCATATGTCTTGTGGTGGGTTGAGATGGAGCGTAAAACGCACTCCTCCATAAACACAAAAGCGAGATGGAGCGTAAAACGCACTCGCTGGAAAGTTATAAGTGAGATGGAGCATAAAATGCACTCACTTGAAGAGAAAAAAATGTGTGAAAAGGTGAAATGGAGCATAAAATGCATTCACCTGAGAAATTTAAAAATTGTTGGTTCTATGGTTGAAAAGAATTGCAAGAGAATCAAGTTTTGAGTTATGAGTCAGTGTGCACGGTTGTTGTTCCATGATAATTAAGTTGGGTGTTTGTGTTGATTATATGAGAGTTATCTATGTGGATATGTTCTGATTTGGAGGATATTTTGTGGGGAATGACAAAGTTGTTGTTGTGAGTTAGTTGATGGGGTATTAGTCAGGGTCTGTGATGAGTATGAATGTTCAGCGTTGTTGAATTTGATACCTTCGATAGTTGGGAGAATGAGTCAGATTACTTTTCTTGATGACTCTTATTTTGTTTACATGAGGACATGTAAAGTCTAAGTGTGGGGGAATTTGATAGGTGCATAATATCTGATTATTTTCATTCATTTATGCTTAGTTTAGTTGCATGTTATCTATCATATGAAATAATTTATGGTATTTATTGATTTATACAAGAATTTGATGTGATTTTGTAAAAAATATAGTTTAATGCTAAGTTTTATGTTGTTTTGCAGAATACTCTACGTTCGTAGTGTTACAGTGGAAGCCTGACAGCTCTACAATCGCAGGAAGGTTCAGGTACAGTCATGCGACGATTTAATTTAGTACTCTACGTTCGTAGAGTAGGAGCTCTACGCTTGGGTGGTTATGAGCTCTACGATTCTGCTGTTTGTTTGACGATTGTTCCAAGTTCACTCTACGTCTGACGGGAGAACTCTACGATTGACAAGTTTACTGGGCAGCTAGTTACTTTACGATTCCGAGGTTTACTCTACGATCGCGATAAGTGCTGGTGCGGAGTATACTCTATGTTTTGCTGAAAGAGATTTACTCTACGATTTTGGTCGACATGCAGATTTCCGATTTTGAATAGGATTTGAGTTGCTGGGATGATAGAGTTCGACTTGTATGAGGATTTGAATATGGAATTACACGCTTACATGGAAAGTATCTTTGACTATGGGAAGTAGAGTCTGATATGGAATCTGAGTCAAGGAATAATATGGAAATTGAATCGAATTGGAAAAGGAAATGGAGGAAGACTTGGATTTAGAAATTAAAATCTAATTTGATAAGGAAGTTGCTTAAAGCTGGATTTCAGAGATTAAGGAGGATTTAGAATCCTACCATACTTGTAAAGTGAAGACTTCCGAAGTAGTATTGGATTAGAATTCTTCTAGGCTTTAGAGATTTATCTATAAATACTTTCACTTGTAATTGTTAGGAAATCATCAGATCATAGAGAGAGTTTTATCATATTCAGAGAGTTCATAGAAACATGTCAGGCTAGTTTTCTTTTATTCAGTTTGAAGGGGACGTGGATCCTTGGTAACAGTTTATGGTTTAATTGAATATACAATATTTATTCCTTCTTATATGAAGCTTATTCTGATAATGTGTTTTAATTGTTAAATATTATTTGATTAATTGATTTGGTTTCTGCAGGATTAAATTGGTTAATTGATAATATATGCTAGATTCAGAAATAGTATTACGTAATCGATATTATTTCTAATCACAAGTAGCAGATAGTAATACTGATTGTGGTCAAGCTTTTGGTTTATTGCTATGGTTATCTAAAGACAGGTTAACAAATCGAGCTTATGTGTTTGTTGCTTAGAATAATCTAATTCCTTAATTCTTAATGCTGCTGTCATATTAAATCTAAAGAGCTTGTTTTAGATTATATGATAGTTAGAATCTTGTGAAGAGCTTATTTCATTAAGTGACAATCTAAGTGGAATTTCAGATAACAGAGCTTGTTGTAATCTAGGGCTATTAGTTTCATTGAAGGGTGAATATTGTTATGCTTAATTGATCTATTGCTGTGAAAAGATGAAACTAAAGTGTAAAGCTGAAGTTTTAATTCACTGGTTAATCTTATTATTTTTAAATCTGTTTTTGTTAATTAGTTAAGCAAATTCAAAACCCCCAACTTTTTATTTATTGTTAAAACAGTTAGAATCATTAAGATAAATTAAAATCAACATTGTTCTCTGTGGGCTCGACCCCTACTACTGATATACTGTGCTTAGTTTTGAGTTCGTAGAGTTGAGTAAAGTTTTTTATTTTTGGTTTGCTTGACGACAACTTCCCAGACAATCCCATAGTGGAAAAAAAAATTAAAGTTTAATCCCCTAATTGAAAAAATTGAGAAGACAATATCCAAAGTAGAAAAACATTAAAAGTTCAGGGTATTAATTCATATTTAGGCCTATATATAGTCATTTTTTTAGACAGCCAATTCTTTTATCATTTTTTTTAACAATTGTTTATAATTTTTACATACTGCTCACCTTGATTTTTTTTTTTTGGCTTTTCAGAAATATTTCAAAAAGTGTTATGTTAGGCAGGTCTAGGCTAAAGAGGGAGATTCGAGTGCTTAGACCTTAGGTGTATAGACAGTTTTCTAATCAGGTACTAGGCAAGCGTTCTAGGCAATTTTTATTTTATTATATTTTTATTAATGAAAGTGAAGGTATAAAATTTAAAACATACCAAATTTGGTATTACAAGTAATAGTATGAAGAAACTTTGGAGTGATTACTTTAGGATAATTAATAAAATAACCTGATAACAAATGCCGAGTATTAGAATATTTCTCGAGAAAACCCAAAAGCTTCAATATAGTATAAAGAAGTGATCAAAGTGGCCTAGGCAAAAGCTTCAATATAGGATAAAGAAGTGATCAAAGTGGCCTAGGCAAAGCTGTGAAGTGGCCTTAGTCACTTATACGGGCGCCTAAAATGCTTTGTAGAACATGACCAATTGAGACATGGAATTCTTATTGACACTTAATACTTAAAAGGATAATTTTTACTTAACTATCTTGAATCAGAGATGTCAATATTTGATTTACTTCTACTTGTAGGTGTAAGAAAAACTTCTAGACTCGCTAAACTGTTTATGTGTTACCGATTTATAGTCTCGGATAGAGTTTGGAAGGAATTGTTGGGGGAAGAGAGAAAGAAAGATAGATTGGGGAAGAAGTTTTAATTCATTTTCATTTGATAATCCATTTAGTACAGAACCAAGCCTCTTATAAGCATAACTAATACCTTACATACCAAATAAATCCTAGCCTTTCATTTCATTTCTAATCTTAGCCATTCATTTTTTACTAACATTTTTAATACTAATATATCCAATGCACATGTTAGCTGCAACAATGTCAAAGTGCGTAACAATACTCCGCTTTCCAAAAAACACCTTGTCCTCAAGGTGGGAATCTTGTTGCCCTTGTGATATAATAGTCCAAATGTTGCATGCAATGGTAAGGTACCAAGCAATAGAAGTGAACATGCTTAGCAAAAACATGATCTCCAATGTTGTCAACATTATATGCTATCACCATCATACCAAGAAATGATCCAGGTTTTGCAAATTGATAGTAATGTATGCATGTATGTATTGTTGTTATTTCATCCTCAGACTTGTACTTCTTTGCTTCCTGAACCACCTGCTTTAGAACTTCAAGAGATGCACATATAGAAATTGCACAAAAAATCTTTCCTTGCTGCATTTTAAAGTAGTGAACACCCAAGCCTTCTAGCCATGAGCTCTTAATAAACCAATATGGAAAACCATTTTCCACAACATACCCAACTGTAATATCTGTTTGATTTCCATGTATGGCATGGTATACAAGATGTCCCTTAGTCAAAAAAATTTCCTTCTCAAGAGCATGTGCATAGGTTTACTTAAAAGGATCAATAGAATTTTTATACTTAAAAAAGATCAATATATAATCTTTACTTAACTATCTTGAAACAAAGATGTCAATATTTGATTTACTTCTGTGACACCCCCAAATCCGGGTACTTAATTCCCACTGATTTGGTGTTCACTATACCATTCATTCATAACTAGCTACCCATAATAAAGGACAATTTAAATCAAATTAAATGAAATATCTTCCCACAAAAGGGGTTACATCTCTAGTCTCTTAATCAAACAAATCCCAGGTTATCTAACCTTTATTACATCAATGCGGAATTAAAACAGAAAATTAAATAAGTCTTATTACAATAAAACATCAAATAGATATCAAGTCTTTAGCTACTTCTGCATCTTGCCCTTTCCCTTACTCGTGGACGGCTCGTCTGACTTTTTTGTCTTAGCTGCAGTGTTCAATGCAAGAGTGAGCAAACAATTGCCCACAAGCATAATAACAATAACAATTGAATAATTAACGAAATAGATTACAACTGAGGTATTATAGTTTTCTGAATTCAATCAATAACCAATCGAGATATGAAAGCTTCATAGGATACTTGGCTCAAGAACTGATTATAGAATTCAAGGTTTAAAATTATATCTGAGGGTCACAAGATCTCGAACTATGTCCTAGGTTAACAAGTATTTCCACCGTAACCTTTAACAGTCTTATAGACTATGGACCATCCATCTCGTACTCAGGGGGATCAGCCCTTTGTACAATGTATTGTGCACAAACATTTCAACGCTGTCGCGTAAGTAATCCCCTGTATTAGGGTTGTTCATCTCAGTTTAGCATCAGAATCTGTACCAAAAGGAACTTGGATCGGAACAGTTTTAAAATATTCAAAGTCTTTAGAACGTTCATCAACTAAGGACTAGCTGAATCATTTAGGGTTTGCTAGTCACTAAAGCATTTGATTCATCAATAAAGTTTGTATAATAGAAATTCTATTCAAAGTTTGAATAACGATCAATGATCGAACAATAAATGACTGGAGTAAATATAAACAGTTGATATGATAACAACCTTGCTTGAATAATAATAAGCTTGCTCAATAAAAGTAAACTTGCTTTAAATGAAATAACAAGTTTAAAGGAGGAAAACTTGCCTCGTGCGTAGATTACAGATTTAAATAATTCACGTTCCTTAATCGACCTATACATTTCGATTATAAAATGGTAAAAATAATTAGTTACAGAACAATATAAACTTTAAGATTCGATCTTATCCTATATCATTATAACATCTCGATTGTCATTCGACAATCAACAAGTACTTGCTTAACAACCATCGTGGTATCTCATTAATCGTTTAATACCTTAATATAAGTTTTAAACATGTACATAACAACATAACAAGATCACAAAACAAATATAAAATTTTCAGTTACTGTTCCACCGTCGGGGCCGTGGATTTCTATACAAAACCGTCGTCGGGGCGAGGACTCTAGTTCAAGTATGTCGCCGGGGCGACAAGACCGTCGGGGCGAGACTCCCAGTTCATTTCTACCGCCGGGGCGGTAGACTCGACTGACACCTTCTACAATTCTCGAACCAGTGAAAACTTAGGCCAAAATTTCTCGAATTCTACCATATATCCAACACACAAAATGAACACACTCAGACATCCAACATGCTACAAAACAATTACCCAACATGTTTCTAAACATTCTAGCCATTATACTACACAGAATCAACCAATTAGAATCTTAAAATTCTCTGTTTATACAAAATATTCATATTTTGGCCATTTTAATGAAATTAAACACTGTGAATTCATCTTTCAACCATTTTAATCCATTCTACTTGCATTCTTTTCGTTTTTCATTATATGAACACAATTAAAATCAATTTACCAATTAATAATCTAATTGAACATCAATTTTTCATACATATATGACATACATGAAATAAAACTCTGTAAAATCAAAAACTCAATTTTAAACCATGCTTTCATGGATTAACTCTTTCAAATTAGTTTATAACTACCATATAATCATCTAACATATGCTTACCACCAATTAAATCAAGTAATTCATGTATTTAGCATATGAACTCACATACAATAAAGTAAAGTAATAAGAATACAGTGAAGAACTTTTAAAAAGGATTATACCTTTAAGCTATACAAGATGATTTCTTTAGCTTAGCAATTCTCTTCCTTTTCCTTCTCAATTCACAAAACTCTCAAACTCTCAATTCCTCAATTCACAAAACTCTCAAATTCTCAATTTTCTTTAAACTCTCAAAGCTCTGTTCTTTCTTCTTTAAGCTTTAGAAAACAACTGACAACATTTAGTTTTTTAACGTACTTAGTTTTTAATTAGTCAGTTGTAGAAACCAAGAGTTAGGCTTTGTTTGGTAATCTCAATTACAAAATAATCTATTTTTACCAACCAAGGGTCACAAGGCCCTGTTTGGTTTAACTAAAATAAAACTCTTTTCCATTTATTTTAATAACTCATTATACAATATAGTTTTAATTGTCACACTTTTAATTTAATTAAACTTATTACTAAATAAATTCAATTAAACCTTACTAACTTAATTAACAATTTCTATTTGACCAATAACAATAACACCAAATAAATTATCTTATTCAAATAAATTCTTTATTCAAATAAATCATTTAATCATCTAATTTAATTATTAAATTAAATTAGAATAATCACATCAAATCACATTTAAATAACATTTAACACAAATTCTTTCACCATAACTTTGTAAATTATTTATTTTACTCCATAAATAAATTAATAAAAATATTTATATAACTCAATAAATATTTTTATTTATTCACAAAAGTCGCATTCGTTACATCCTTCCCTCCTTAAAAGGATTATGTCCCCAGAATCACAACGCAATTAATTCGTCTGTTACATTCTCCCCTCCTTACAAAGATTCTGTCCCTAGAATCGCAATACAAAGATTAAATAAACAATTGAGGATAACTCTGCATCATTTTCTCTTCGAGTTCTCACGTAGCTTCTTCAGCACTGTGGTTCCTCCCGATTACCTTTACAGAAGGTATCACTTTATTTCTGAGAACCTGCTCTTTCCTGTCCACTATCTGTAAGGTATCTCTTCATAGGATAAATCTTTCTCAAACTGTATTGGTTCATATTCTATTACATGTTTATAATCAGGCTTATACGGTCGTAGCACCGATATGTGAAAGACATTATGAATGTGGTCTAACTCGGGAGGTAAAGCTACCTCATAAGCTATCTCACCCACTCTTTTTAGCACCTCAAAGGGTCCAATAAACAGCGGACTAAGTTTACCCTTTTTACCAAATCTGATTTTTCCTTTCTAGGGAGATACTTTGAGAAACACAAAATTCCCGACTTCAAATTCACGATTTTGACGATGCTGATCCGCATATTTCTTCTGCCTGTCTTGAGCAGCTAACAATCTGGCTCTTATCACCTTGACAATTTCAGCAGTTTGCTGTACTAGCTCGGGTCCCAATAGACGACGTTCACCAACCTTGTCCCAACATAACGGAGTTCTGCACTTCCTTCCGTACAATGCTTCGTAGGGCGGCATGCCGATACTTGCTTGATGACTATTGTTATAAGCAAACTCGACCAGAGGTAAATGATCATCCCAGTTGCCTTTAAAATCCATGACGCACGCCCTTAACATATCCTCCAACGTTTGAATTGTTCTTTCGCTCTGGCCATCAGTTTGAAGATGGTAGGTTGTACTCATTCTCAACTGCGTCCCCAAACAAGCTTGCATACTCCTCCAAAATTTTGATGTGAAACGTGGATCTCTGTCTGATACTATTGATACCGGAACTCCATGCCTTGAGATAATCTCTTTGACGTATAACTTCGCTAGCTGATCCAAAGTGAATCTGATTTTGATTGGCAAGAAATGCGCTGATTTCGTCAATCTGTCAACTATGACCCATATTGCGTCATAACCCTTTTGAGTAGTTGGAGGCCCTACCACAAAGTCCATTGTGATGTGATCCCACTTCCATTATGGTATCTCCAATGGCTGTAACAAACCACTTGGTCGTTGATGCTCTACTTTGACTTTCTGACAAGTTAAGCACTTCGCAACACACTCAGCAACTTCCCTTTTCATGTTTGGCCACCAGAAATGTTGGCGAAGATCCTGGTACATCTTTGTACTTCCCGGGTGTATCGAAAATCTTGAGCTATGAGCTTCGTTCAAAATGTCTTCTCTGATCTCCAGCACTGACGGAACCCAGATTCTGCCTTCAAATCTCAGCAACCCTTCGGTGTCGATTTTATATTTAAGCTCTTCTCCCTTAATCACTCTTTTCCGTATCCTAACACATTCCTCATCCTGAAGTTGCACTTCCTTAACTTTTTCCACCAAAGTTGATTGGGTTTCCATCTAGAACAATTTTTCATTAGGCTTTGTCAGACCCTTCACCTCTAACTCCAATTTAGCCATTTCCGCTACGAGCTTCTCCTGAGCAGTTAATAAAAATAGTTTCTCCCGACCTTTTCTACTCAAAGCTTCGGCAACCACATTAGCCTTCCCCGGATGGTATAGAATTTCGCAATCATAGTCTTTGATCAATTCTATCCATCTCCTCTGCCGCATATTCAAATCCTTCTGTGTGAAAATATACTTCAGACTTTTATGGTCTGTATATATTTCACACTTCTCCCCATAGAGATAGTGCCTCCAGATTTTCAAAGCAAACACCACGGCTGCTAACTCCAAATCATGGGTCGGATACCCTTTTTCATAGTCTTTTAGTTGGCGCGATACATATGTAATAACCTTACCCTTCTGCATAAGCACACAACCAAGTCCTTTATGCGATGTGTCGCTATATACCACAAAATTTCCTGTATCATTTGGCAAAGACAACACAGGTGCCGAACTTAGTCTCTTCTTTAGCTCTTGGAAACTCTCTTCGCACTTCTCCGTCCAAACGAACTTCACTGATTTTCTTGTTAAATTCGTCAACAGAGTGGCGATCCTGGAGAAATCTTGAATAAAACGCCTGTAATAACCTGCCAAACCTAGGAAACTCCTCATTTCTGACGGTGTTTTCGGCTGATCCCATTTCATCACAGCTTCCACTTTAGCTGGATCCACCGAAATCCCGTCTTTATCGATAACATACCCAAGGATTTGAACACGCTCAAACCAAAATTAGCACTTTGAAAATTTTGCATACAATTTCTATTTCCTTAACGTCTCCAATGTCACCTTCAAGTGTTCCACGTGTTCTTCCTGAGTTTTGGAATATACCAAAATATCGTCTATGAATACTACTACGAATTTATCCAAAAATGGTTTGAATACTCTATTCATTAAATCCATAAATGCTGCAGGTGCGTTTGTTAAACCAAATGACATAACCAAAAACTCATAGTGACCATATCTAGTTCGAAATGCCGTCTTTGGTATGTCTTCCTTTCTCACCTTTAACTGATGGTACCCACTTCGCAGATCTATCTTTGAAAAATATCTTGCTCCCTTCAATTGGTCAAACAGGTCATCGATCCTTGGCAACAGATACTTGTTTTTAATCGTGACCTTATTCAACTCTCTATAATCAATGCAAAGACGCATTGATCCGTCCTTCTTCTTGACGAATAACACCGGCGCCCCCCACGGCAAAACGCTCAGTTGAATATACTTTTTATCCAGCAACTCTTGCAATTGCACCATCAACTCCTTCATTTCTACTGAGCCATTCGGTACGGGGCTTTTGATATAGGGGTTGTACCCGGTGCTAAATCAATTACAAACTCAATTTCCCTATCTGGCGGTAATCCTGGCAAATCATCAGGAAACACATCCGCAAAATTCCTAACTACCGGTATCTCCTCTAGCTTTGCACTCATCTTTCGTGTATCGACTATGTAGGCTAGATATCCTACACACCCTTGGCTCAACATCTTTCTGGCCTGCATCACCGTCAGACAACTCGTTTGTCTAGGTGACTTGCTGCCATAAAACACTACCCTCGACGGAGTCTTAAGATTTACACACTTCTTTTGACAATCAATAACTGTCCCATGATTGAACAACTAATCCATTCCCAAAATAACGTCAAACTCCCCAAGACGAATTGGGATTAAATTTACTGTCATTACATGACCCTTAATATCTATCTGACAGTTCTTGTGGACAAACTTAACAGGAATCACTTCCCTATTCGCAATTTCTTTATTCATAAGGTAATCTAACTCTTCCTGAGGTAACTCTAATTTCCTAGAAAAATCATCGAATATAAATGAACAAGTAGCACCCGAATCAAATAATACGTAAGCATTTACACTATTGACCGGAATGATACCTGACACTACATCCTTTGACTGCACAACATCCTGCACCGTCATGTTGAATGTTCGAGCGGTAGGTCGATTGGGCTGCGTCGGTCCTGTGATAGTCAGATTGCCACCACTGTTGTTCCTCTTTCCTGCACTAGCTCCACCTGTAGTTTTCTTAGGGCAATCCCGAGCAAAATGATCCTTCGACCCACAAATAAAACATGCGCCCTTCTTCGGACTAGGGAAATTCAGTGCGATATGACCCTCCTGACCGCAGTTAAAGCATACTCTCTTACCCTTCAAGCAAACACCCACATGGCTCTTTCCGCAGTTACTACATGCCTCCACCTTCTTTTTCTGACTTCCCTGCTGACTGGCACCAGAGTTACTATCACTCCACTTTCTCTTTTGATTGCTGCCACCATGGCTGGCACTTACTTTATTATCATTCTCACTCTTCTTTTTCTTCTACTCTTGATTGTATTTAGACAGAGCATCACTCCCTCCTTCAGCGATAATCGCCTTCTCTAACACTGCCGCAAATGAATTCAGTTGAAACAATGAAACTCGGCTATACAGCCAGGGCTTCAGACCATGCTCAAACCTTCTAGCCTTTCGTTCATCCGTGTTGATTTGATGTGGCGCAAACCTCGACAACTCATTGAATTTTGCAGCATACTCAGGTACCGTCATGGTACCTTGCTTCAACTCTAGAAACTGCACCTCCATTTGATTCTGCGCGCTTGCCAGAAAATAGGTCTCGAAAAATATTTCCTTAAATCGCTCCCACGGTATTATCACTTGCCCACCTCGGGTTTTATTAGCTTGCCGCCAGTAGCTTGCTTCTGATTTGAGCATGAATGTTGCAAATGCAGTCTTCTGGTCCTCGTTGACCCTAGCAACATTAAATACTTTCTCCATCTCCATGACCCAGGTTTGTGCCTCGATCGGATTCATAGATCTTTGAAATTCTGGGGGTCCAACAGCCTTGAAATCTTTAAACGTCGTGGCCTGAGCTTGGGGTTGATTCGCAAATGCTCCCGTTAGCAGATTTACCAGCTGCTGTATTAGATTAGCGTTGACTTCTTCGTTGTTATTGGTGGATCCCTCAGGGGTCTGTTGACGGGTTTGTCTTCTTGGCGGCATCTTACTGTTAAAAATTTATGCTATTAGATTATTACTCAATTACTTAAACATTTAAGTCTTAACTTAAACATTTATAAACAACACTTTACACATAGCACATCTGATAAGCTTTCGCATTTTATTCATTTACTGCTTCAAAATAAAATAGCATCATAGTTATTTACATCATCTATCCTGAAATTCGTAAAGTTCCAGGATTACATCATTATTCTATCCCATCATATAAAACTGAGATTTACAACTTATTAACTTCATGCATTTTCATACTAGCACCTCTAACCCTAATCTACGATGACATCCCACGGCGCACAGCTTCCTCGCGTTCCTGCTCCATAATACGAGTCACCATTCTTCGACCCATTATATCTGGATGACGATGATCTCGATCCGGAGCTCTATCTACTGTGGTGTGAAAAATATACTCCATCTCATCAATCTTGGCCTTCTTTGACCGCACCTCACATTCAACACGATATGCGCGATTAGCCTCCCTCAACCAAGCATTTTCAACTCTAACCCGCTTAGCTGACTCCTCTTTCAATTTTTCTCGTACCATTTCGTTTCTAGCCAACAACTGACCTCGTCTGTACTCAGACTGAGCTAGTCTCTGCTCGACTTCTGCAAGACGTGATGAAAGGTCTTGGATCTGTACATCCTTCTGCTCTAGAGCGACTTGACATTCCACCACTTGATCTTCTAACTCCTTCTTTTGGCTCTCTTCATAAACCAGCTTCCACTCCACGTCCCCAAGACGTATATCGAGCTCCTCAATCTCACTGTTCTTCTTCTCCAAGACAGTCTGTCGCTCAGTCAGATGCCCCTCTAACTCCTCCACTCTATCTTGTAACTCTATGTTGCGATCATACACCTGCTCATACATCTGAACACCTAAAGAAGATAGTGGTAACTCTATGTTGCGATCATACACCTACTCGGGACCTACAACTGTGATCAATGGGGATGGCTCCCTCTGCACTAGCTGCTCCCGAACTATATGAATATCCCGGGGCTCCTCCTCCCTAGCCTGGCTGGATCTTCCTATATCAGGCATATTGCCACCAAAATTTTAAGTTTTAATTACTACTCGATATTACTCGCGAGCACATAAGTTTGTTATCAAGTAAGCACATAACACGTAATCATTTTATTGTCTTTTATGAATTTCCGTAATCCATTCCTTAGAACTCGATAAGAGTTTATCACCACTATATTCTCTATCTTCTAAAAGGCTACTGCCCTAAGGTTTTTCCCCACCTAAAGGTTCATAACCTATCAGCTTTGATACCAACCTGTGACACCCCCAAAACCAGGTACTTAATTCCCACTGATTTGGTGTTCACTATACCATTCATTCATAACTAGCTACCCATAATAAAGGACAATTTAAATCAAATTAAATGAAATATCTTCCCACAAAAGGGGTTACATCTCTAGTTTCTTAATCAAACAAATCCCAGGTTATCTAACCTTTATTACATCAATGCGGAATTAAAACAAAAAATTAAATAAGTCTTATTACAATAAAACATCAAATAGATATCAAGTTTTTAGCTACTTCTGCATCTTGCCCTTTCCCTTACTCGTGGACGGCTCGTCTGACTTTTCTGTCTTAGCTGCAGTGTTCAATGCAAGACTGAGCAAACAATTGCCCACAAGCATAATAACAATAACAATTGAATAATTAACGAAATAGATTACAACTGAGGTATTATAGTTTTCTGAATTCAATCAATAACCAATCGAGATATGAAAGCTTAATAGGATACTTGGCTCAAGAACTGATTATAGAATTCAAAGTTTAAAATTATATCTGAGGGTCACAAGACCTCGAACTATGTCCTAGGTTAAAAAGTATTTCTACCGTAACCTTTAACAGTCTTATAGACTATGGACCATCCATCTCGTACTCAGGGGGATCAGCCCTTTATACAATGTATTGTGCACAAACATTTCAACGTTGTCGCGTAATTAATCCCCTGTATTAGGGTTGTTCATCTCAGTTTAGCATCAGAATCCGTACCAAAAGGAACTTTGATCGAAACAGTTTTAAGATATTCAAAGTCTTTAGAACGCTCATCAACTAAGGACTAGCTGAATCAATTAGGGTTTGCTAGTCACTAAAGCATTTGATTCATCAATAAAGTTTGTATAATAGAAATTCTATTCAAAGTTTGAATAACGATCAATGATCGAACAATAAATGACTGGAGTAAATATAAACACTTGATATGATAACAACCTTGCTTGAATAATAATAAGCTAAGGTTAATAAGCTTGCTTAATGAAAGTAAACTTGTTTTAAATGAAATAACAAGTTTAAGGGAGGAAAACTTGCCTCGTGCGTAGATTACAGATTTAAATAATTCACGTTCCTTAATCGACCTATACATTTCGATTATAAAATGGTAACAATAATTAGTTACAAAACAATATATACTTTAAGATTCGATCTTATCCTATATCATTATAACATCTCGATTGTCATTCGACAATCAACAAGTACTTGCTTAACAACCATCGTGGTATCTCATTAATCGTTTAATACCTTAATATAAGTTTTAAACATGTACATAACAACATAACAAGATCACAAAACAAATATAAAATTTTCAGTTACTGTTCCACCGCCGGGGCCGTGGATTTCTATACAAAACCGTCGCCGGGGCGAGGACTCTAGTTCAAGTATGTCGCCGGGGCGACAAGACCGTCGGGGCGAGACTCCCAGTTTATTTCTACCGCCGGGGCGGTAGACTCGACTGACACCTTCTACAATTCTCGAACCAGTGAAAACTTAGGCCAAAATTTCTCGAATTCTACCATATATCCAACACACAAAATGAACACACTCAGACATCCAACATGCTACAAAACAATTACCCAACATGTTTCTAAACATTCTAGCCATTATACTACACATAATCAACCAATTAGAATCTTAAAATTCTCTGTTTATACAAAATATTCATATTTTGGCCATTTTAATGAAATTAAACACTGTGAATTCATCTTTCAACCATTTTAATCCATTCTACTTGCATTCTTTTCGTTTTTCATTATATGAACACAATTAAAAATCAATTTACCAATTAATAATCTAATTGAACATCAATTTTTCATACATATATGACATACATGAAATAAAACTCTGTAAAATCAAAAACTCAATTTTAAACCATGCTTTCATGGATTAACTCTTTCAAATTAGTTTATAACCACCATATAATCATCTAACATATGCTTACCACCAATTAAATCAAGTAATTCATGTATTTAGCATATGAACTCACATACAATAAAGTAAAGTAATAAGAATACAGTGAAGAACTTTTAAAAAGGATTATACCTTTAAGCTATACAAGATGATTTCTTTAGCTTAGCAATTCTCTTCCTTTTCCTTCTCAATTCACAAAACTCTCAAACTCTCAATTCCTCAATTCACAAAACTCTCAAATTCTCAATTTTCTTTAAACTCTCAAAGCTCTGTTCTTTCTTCTTTAAGCTTTAGAAAACAACTGACAACATTTAGTTTTTTAACGTACTTAGTTTTTAATTAGTCAGTTGTAGAAACCAAGAGTTAGGCTTTGTTTGGTAATCTCAATTACAAAATAATCTATTTTTACCAACCAAGGGTCACAAGACCCTGTTTGGTTTAACTAAAATAAAACTCTTTTCCATTTATTTTAATAACTCATTATACAATATAGTTTTAATTGTCACACTTTTAATTTAATTAAACTTATTACTAAATAAATTCAATTAAACCTTACTAACTTAATTAACAATTTCTATTTGACCAATAACAATAACACCAAATAAATTATCTTATTCAAATAAATTCTTTATTTAAATAAATCATTTAATCATCTAATTTAATTATTAAATTAAATTAGAATAATCACATCAAATCACATTTAAATAACATTTAACACAAATTCTTTCACCATAACTTTATAAATTATTTATTTTACTCCATAAATAAATTAATAAAAATATTTATATAACTCAATAAATATTTTTATTTATTCACAAAAATCACATTCGTTACATCCTTCCCTCCTTAAAAGGATTTTGTCCCCAGAGTCACAACGCAATTAATTCGTCTGTTACATTTACTTCTACTTGTAGGTGTAAGAAAAACTTCTAGGCTCGCCAAACTGTTTATGCATGAGATGTTATAGTACCCTTGTGGCTGCACCAGAGGGCCCTGAAATTTAGGAACTTCATACCCTTTCAGTCTTTTAAGCTGCAAACACTCCTTAAGTTTAGCTTGAATTGCACATGTAAATTCACTATGTTAAATCTTAAATAATAAACTAACATAATTAAATCTATAATAAAGTTTTCAATTGAAAAAGATAAATAAAAGATATAAAAGATCACAACAGTAAAAGGGGGGAGGGTTAGGGGAAGAGAGCGAACTAAATGGGACCTAAAAAACAAACCATTACAGAATTGATTCTGACAGTCAACAACTATAACCATCTACGTGATCAGCCATAAGTTAGCTTTCAAGTTTCAAGAAAATTACATTTAGCTTACTCTCGCGTTAGTTCATGTGCTAAAATATTAATTTTAGCTAACTCCACAAGATGGCAGGAAAAATCATCCAATCCTCTACAATGATAGTTATAAAGAAACTACGGGCAAGGAAATTGTGCCTTGCTAGGGTTAGGGTTTCGTGTTGACTGAGGAGGAGAGAAATCCACGAAGAGCACGGAATTGATTAATTGATTGAAGAGGGGAGAAGAACAGGTTGGCGATTACTCCAATGACACGTGGCAGAACTCCTAGAATCCGGAAACCGGGTTAGGGTAGCAGGGATTCCAAGAGCCTTCTTGAGTCTTCGAGTTGGGAGAAAGTTCCAAGTGTAATGAGATTCCAAGAGTCTAAGTGTAATGTCTTGAGGGCGATCCCCTTTTCTTAGAATAGAGGGGCTATTTATAGAGCTTTCTTGGGGAATAGTCACATGCCAGACACATGTTTTAAGGGAAATTTCCGAAATACCCTTTAGTTATGTTTTAAAAGAGAAATTCCAGAAATGTCCTTTAATCATCAAAGTAATGCCCAAATTGCCCTGTTCTTCTAGCCACCAATCCAATCCCTCAATCAATTCCCAAAATGGGTCGCATCCACGAGTCTTCTGCCTTGGAACACGTGGAGACTTCCTCGGGTCTAGCACATTTATTTTTGTCTAATCTGTACATTTAATTAGATCACATGAACCCTATTTTATACATTTAATTAGGTTTTTGCAAATCCTAATTTGTACATTTATTTCAATTAGGTCATGTGAACCCTAATATGCACTTGGGCCCACATTTTTTCCCTACGCGAGAGTCACAATTCTTGAGAGACGTTTGTGCAAAATACTCCAAGCTTTTTGAATAATTTTGTATGACTCCACTTGTTCAAATCTTGAACACAAGAGTTCTAGAAGAGGGAACCCCTAGGGGCCAAACCATTAAGGTTAAACCCTAGGGAGGCAAGACCTAGAAGGGCTTTTCCTTGGACCTCTTGGTAGAGCATCTGAAAGCTTCCACATCTTGCTCAATATTTATTTTCTCATTTTTTGAGAATTAAAACAAGGAAGATCATCAGATATCATTAAATAAAATTCAATTATCAAATCTTATTTTGGAAACAAAGAGTTTTATAAAGCAAGTTCTTTTTCCTAAATATATATATATATATATATATATATATATATTGATTTCAAAATTTTCCTATTGTTAAGAATAAAATATTAGATATCAAATATATATATATATATATATATTTTGAAATTCCTATTAAAATATCAAATCTAAATATATTTCGAAAATATATATTTTTATTCAGAAGTATGCTCAAATAAACTTATCTTTATATTTCGAAATCTTCCTTAAGAGGAAAATAAAGGTTGCTTCCTTTGCTATTGCAAGCGTGCAGTTTGAATATATACATTTCCCAAGTCACTTAGGCTTTTCTTTTCATCGTGCAATTTTTTGTCGTGGCATTTTTTCCTC
The DNA here is from genome assembly GCA_034770075.1 of Aralia elata. NCBI lineage: Eukaryota > Viridiplantae > Streptophyta > Magnoliopsida > Apiales > Araliaceae > Aralia > Aralia elata. The sequence goes on from CM068384.1 coordinate 19,574,075, forward strand.
TTCCTTCAAGTCTGAAGATCACCAATAAGTCGTCAAGCAAACGTTCCTCATCTTGAGAAAGAGGTAAGAACGCAATTCCATCCCTATAGGGCCGAATCCTAAGGGTTGAACCCCATAGGGTCATCTTTGAGTACATTCTTCCGAACTTCTACTTGACTTGCTTTTCCTACGTTTCTTTTTAGGTCATTGTAGTTTTTCTTTTGTCTTCCGAGTCCCGTTACTTGGATTATATCTCGGTAGGGTTCCCTCGGATAATAAAGAAAAATATAATATTTATTGCGACAAAGAAGCATCCGTTCCGAAAAATTGATTTATGGAGCATCAAAATTTCCAAGGTACACAAAATAAATCCCCCTAGAGGGTCGAACCCTATAGGTGGCTGAACCCTAGGGGCCGAACCCAAGGGGGTCGAACCCTATAGGGGAAGTTGAGCCAATTATTATTATTATTATTATTATTATTATTATTATTATTATTATTATTATTTTGCATGTCCGCACCCGAGGGGGTCGAACCCTATGAGGGTCGAACCCTAGGGGAACCGAACCCTGTAGGGGACATTGAGCCATTTTTTTTCCAGAATGTCGAACCCTAGAGGGGCCGAACCCTCGGGGGTGAACCCTAGGAAAAAATGTCACCAAAATTTGAACATTGGGAATCGTGATCGCCGTTTTGACCATAACTTTTGTTACGTTTGGAGTCTCGGGGCTTATAATATATCAAAATGACCGTATCAACGAGTACTTCGAAAATCATCGCCAATGGCCATGACGCATACCAAAATAACCCAAAAAATGGCTCCGAAGGATGCATTTTGGCTGTCCGAAATTTTTTGGAAAAAATTCAAATCTTATTTTTCTTTCATAATTATGATTTTAATCCTTCCCTAACTTCATTTCTTCTTCTTTTCAGGTATTCTCAAGTACAAATATCAGATTCTCCCCTTGCCATGGTAAATATACTCAAGTTCATATGCTTTACTTGACATCTTTAGTACCCTTATGTGGAGTCTTCCTTACTTGCAGGTCTCGTCTACCAGATGCTCTGAAGACTTGACTTCCAGGATAACTCCCTTCGTCAATGATTGGGGTAAGGCTCCTTTTTTTGGGCCTTTTGACACTTTTTGGGAGCAAGTCCGGACTTACGATCGAACAACTTTTCCTTCACCAGAGAAAGAAGACTTGTTTCTTTATGTCGCGGCTTACGGAGGCTGAGACGACTTCCCTCATTCCGGTCGTATTCTCCGCATGTGCATAGAGAAACAAGAATACCCTTTCAGTCCCTTTCGCTTCCTGTCTAACTCATCTGGCCGCCTTCAGGGATGGCAACATTGGACCGACGAGATCCTCGGGAATGCTGAGAATAAGGCTATACTAAAGAGTGCAGGCATATATCGCTGCATTCAGCTATGTAGGACATTCAGCTATGTAGGGATCTACGTATCCAGCAGGATTATGATGCCCTTACTGTGTTGATTTCCCGCTGGTGCTTTTCTTCATACACATTCGTTACTATTTGGGGGAAATTCACCCATACACTAGAGGATGTCTGCTTCCTTTTCTTTTTTTCAAATTATGTTCTTATTCTAGATTATATATATCTGACCGTCTTTCTGTTGTTGCTTCGGCTTCTTGTAGCCCATCCAGTCTGTCTCATATGGATATCGAGTGCGTTGCATACTTGCTAGAGGCTTTCAGGCAGGCTGACAATTATACTTCATGATTTCATGGCGACACAAACCTTTCAGACTTCGTCTCGAGTACCTCCTTGAGTTTCTCCCCCGGGATCCTCTGCTGTCGGGGAGATGAGAGTTACTTGTTCTAGAGTAAAGCCGAGGATCCTTGTTTTTAGATTGCCGAGAATGATGATGATGATGTTCCCATTGGATTTCTTATGGGTACAGTAAGTGAGGTGGCGACCTCCACTACTTGTGAGCCTCCTTGACATAATATGATTGTTGTCGAGCCCTCCTCACCTCATAATGATCGTGTCAGCCTTAATGTTGACGATTCCATGTTTGATGTGGGCTTAGGTCCTGCTGTGGTTAGTACAATTTCATCTTCACGCCCACATATAATATCTTCTCATGACAGCTTGGAGGGTACTGGTGATACCCATGTTGATGTTGATGCTATTATGGCAATTAATCCTCCTCCCCTGAGGGGGAATCCTTCGGAATCTATTGTTGATTTCCATCCTCCCCAGAAGGATTCTCCCGAGGCTTCATCTGACAGGGAGGGTACAGTTGCTAGTTCTTTGGGTGGGGGCATCGATGTTTTACTTTCTTTGCCCGTTGAGGGGCTCGCCTTCTTTGACTCTCTTCATCTTGATTCTGCCACCTCGCCTTTTAGTGACCTCGGCTATCCACCCAAAAACAAAGATGTCGTGGAGCTACAGGCATTCTCTAAGCCCGTGATTTATGCAGCCCCTCTCCCGATGAATATTATGATTGCTTCCCAAGTGGCTCCTACTATAGCTTCCTTCAATCCAACTGGAGAGCTTGTTCCTTTGAGGGATTTCCACGTTTCTTCCTCCAGTCAAGGAAGTCTCACGCGTCTCCTAGTTTGGTTACCACAGATACTTGATCGGCTACATATTCGTGAGGCCTCCTTCTAGACCCTCCTTTTAGCTCAACTTGTAAGTTTTGTTCTTGAGATGCACAGTCTTTCTCTCTGTTCTCTATGAACAAAGAACTTCGATATCTGAGTTGTAAGGTTGATAACTTGTTGGCCTTGACATTTCTCCTTTTCATGCTGGGCTGGATCTCCTTACTTCTAGGTATGACTTTTTGTAGCTTTTCGTTATTTCCTGTATCAAAGAACTCATTTATATGTCATTTATCATAATAGAGTTTCTTTAGCATTAGTGATTGTCTTTGACTTGAATTTTTCCTTAAGACCCAATGTATAGCATTGAATCATAAGTTATTCAAATTAATACTCCAAGACAATAATATTCATAATAGTGAGAGTAAACATGCAAGTTTTTTAAGTAACATGCTTTTTTCGATTTCTCGCAAACTAACAATTGAATCCATACTTTTAAAATCAAAGAATATTCAAGTATAAGTGAAAGTTTGACATTTTTATTAATAATAATATTTCTTTTAACGAAAAGCACAATATTTTAAAAAAAATCATAAAGATAATAATAATAGATTTTGCTTTTGTCAGATAAAGCATAACGTTCGCCACTTTTAGAGATAAAGTGTAACTTTCTCGGGTTTGAGGGCTTATAGTCAGGTGCCTCGATTACTTTTAGAGTTGAACGTATAACTTTGAAGACTTATAGTCAGGTGCCTCGATTATTTTTAAAGTTGAAAGTATAACTTTGAGGACTTATAGTCAGGTGTCTCGATTACTTTTAAAGTTGAAAGTATAACTTGTGCCTTATCCCTTGGTACGTCGTGCCAATTATTTGGCATATAGGGTTTCATACGGGATTAAGTTGCATGCCTCGTCACTTGGTCATCCAATTTCTTGACAAGTGCAATCTACGAGGACTTGGCCACCATTTATAGTGGACCACCATCTTGGGTGGATTTTTAATTCATCAATTCTTGTGTCTCCTCCCTTGGTCATCTAATTTCTTGGCAAGAGATACTCTTGACTACTTCAACCACCATTTTCTAGTGGACCACCATATTGGGTAGATTTTTAATATTCTCATCTTTACAGTTCTGAGATCTTTCGATGGTAGAGCCAGTATTTGGGTTATCCATCATCAAACTTTCTCATAGTTTCAACATGATGAGCATCAACTATTGATTCTTGATGGTTGCTTGTTGTATGCTACTAAAGCATGTTGTCTTGAATAAGCTATTGTGGCCCTTGATCGTATTTCTTGAAATCTAGTATGAGCCTTCATCCTTCTTGCCTTCATGCGGCTTTAGCATGACATCAGTCATAGCTGCAGTAAATGTACGCTTGCCTTTGTCATAGCGTCACAACCTTTGGCCCTTTTGAGTAGCTTTCTATGTCTCGAAGGACTTGAGGGAGATCATCCCTAATTAGTCTCCATGTATTTTTCGTCACTTTCCTTAGTCTTGATCATCACGATAACCAAGGTTCGATCAGAAAATCACATCGGAACTCAAACAAGAGTGTGCCCCCTAGAGGCCGAACCCTAGGAGGGGAACCTTTGAGTTCTTCTTCTTTTGCTCATTTTCAAATTTTCCATCCTTTCGACTTCTGGGGCTGCACCATGGGTAATAATGTTGCATGTTTCTTTTCCTTTGTGGTTTAGAAGTGGCTTGTCATACACACTACTTTCTTTTCACAGTTCGATTTCTCCGGCTGCCAGCTTCTCATGGTATATCCTCCGCAGACTGTAACGGTCTATAGTGGAATGTCTCGCGTACTGGTGGTACACAAAGAAGTCCGGTCTTCTTTTCATCTCTTCCGTCACCACAAATTTAGGCCTTGGAGGTTTCACTACTCCGTGCTCGACCCATTATTCGTACAGGCCCCTGAATGCCTTCTCACTGCATGTGATAGCCTCCAGAACTGGTATTCTGGTATCCTTGTCCCCAGGCTTTTCTCTATTTTGTTCAAAATGTTTCTCATTCTTCTCCTTCTTGCCCCCTTGTGGTTTTGGCTGAGAATCTGCCAGAGCCACAGTAGCCGTCCTTTTGCTCTTCTATGTAACAGTCGCATGGTTTGTAGGCAACTTCATGATTCCTCCCAAGTCTTGTGCAAAAGACGAGAGAGTTGCAAATAAATCGCAGGCTTTTGTAATGAGGTGGGGATTGAAGGCATCGATAGCACCATTGTTGCATATGCTCACCAAGTTCTTTTCTTCAATTGCCTCTGCGCACTTTTATGCTTAAGCCCTAAACCTGTCCGCATAGTCTGACAACTCCTCATTCGGCCTCTGCTTGAATCTCATGAGCTCTACAATGGTTACCTGCTTCTGCACATAGAAAAATTTCTTAAAAAACTGTAATTTTAGATCATCCCAATCATGGACTGATCCCTTCTCCAAGTCGTAGTACCAACTGAAGGCACTATCCGTTAAAGTCTTGTTGAATTCCCTCATCAACAAGTTGTGGTTGTTTACTTCATCATATCCTAGCCACAAAGACATCGACTCCACGAACCTGGCAATATGTTCCCTGGCATTTCCTTTCTCCCCGTTGTATTTTGGAAACTGTGGGGGATGCTCAATATACCCTATTGGGTAAGGTTGTCTCCGAATGTGTGCCGGGTAGGGTGGAGTAAAATCTAACTCTGAAGGCCGAGATGTCTGTTTGCGAAGTTGATTGATCACATCAATCATATCATCCTTCGTCACATCAATCATATCATCCTTCGTCAAGGCCGAGATGTCTGTTATGTATTGCTGCATTGGTGGTGTGTATGGTAAGGAAATTAGCTGGTGTACACTTGTATCCTGCACAATTTGTATCGGTTGTGCTTGTTGGCTTGTTCGTTGGATGTGGCTCGAGATGGTCGGTATCTGCACTTATGAAAATGCTAGGAGAGTGGTCGGGATGATGTTGGGCTGAGGCTGACTTGCTTCCAATCTAAGTTGTGGCATATCACCGTTGTTTTGGGGCTCCAAGTTGATGATTGGAATCGGCTGAGTCTCCGTTGTTGGAGGTACAGTCTGATTCTCTTTGTTGTTACTGTTGTCCTCCACTTTTGCTCGTTCCCCCTGCGAACTTCCTGGGAACATAGCCCTGAAAGTGGGGATTTGCATCAACTGTTGGCGGATGTTCCCCATTTCTTCCTGCTTCCACTGCATTTCCAGCATAATGGTCATCATCATCCCTTGGCCTTCTCGTGCCTCTTGTAATGCCTTGAACATCTCCATCTGCACGGCATTCGCAGTTGTCTGCGCTCTAGTTACTTCCTCACCTTGCCTTCCCGTGTTTGTCTGTCTAGCACTAGTTTGTTGTTGATCAGCAATTTGAGGTGATGTTGAACTTCCTTCCGAAACGTCTTCTAAGATGGGTTGATCAAAATCCAGATTCGCGCTTTGGAACACTGGATTTGCTTGCCTTGAAATCGGATCCGGTGATGTGATGCTTGTTGTCGGTGAAACTCTTCCTGTAATTCTCCCACTTCGAGTTGTGGGCATACCCTTCACGAATTCTACACCTCCCCAGCAGAGTTACCAAATAAATGTGGGCAAGGAAATTGTGTCTTGCTAGGATTAGGGTTTCATGTTGGCTGAGGAGGAGAGAAATCCACGAAGAGCACGAAATTGATTGATTGATTGAAGAGGGGAGAAGAACAGGTGGGCGATTACTCCAATGACAAATGACAGAACTCCTAGAATCCGAAAACCGGGTTAGGGTAGTAGGGATTCCAAGAGCCTTCTTGAGTCTTCGAGTTGGGAGAGAGTTACAAATGTAATGAGCTTCCAAGAGTCTAAGTGTAATGTCTTGAGAGCGATCCCTTTTCTTAGAATAGATGGGCTATTTATAGAGCTTTCCTGGGGAATAATCACATGTCAAGCACATGTTTTAAGGGAAATTTCCAAAATACCCTTTAGTCATGTTTTAATGGAGAAATTCCAGAAATGCCCTTTAATCATCAAAGTAATGCCCAAATTGCCCTGTTCTTCTAGCCACCAATCCAATTCCTCAATCAATTCCCAAAATGGGTCGCATCCACGAGTCTTCTGCCTTGGAACACGTGGAGACTTCCCCGGGTCTAGCACATTTATTTTCGTCTAATCTGTACATTTAATTAGATCACATGAACCCTAATTTGTACATTTAATTAGGTTTTTGTAAACCCTAATTTGTACATTTATTTCAATTAGGTCATGTAAACCCTATATGCACTTGGGCCCACAGAGACAAACAAAACTAAATTGCCCTTAGAAATAACTGAAATAGAGACAATAAATAAATAAATTTGTTAAAATTAGAATATATGACAGGAACAAAATGCCCGCGAGAGAGGCCAATGCCAACAATAAAAACCAGCAAGAAAGACTATCTATCTGAGTTGTATAGGACCTACCCCCTCCTTCTATACGGTCTCACTTCTCTTCTTTTCTTTTTATTTTTGTTTTGATAGGAAATTTGGTCCCGAAGTATGAGGACTGGAACCAGTGATCTTGGGGGTTATTCCTTAAGGCCTCGACAATTTCTCCCACCCCTAATGTCTTTGTCATTTAATCTAATAATCATGTACAGAAATCCTATGAGATCTGGGCACCTTGCCTCTACTGCTCTACATGAGTGACAACATATTAGTATTAACTTCAAAGACCAACTAAGCATTATAAAGATCTCAATTACAAACAAAATAAAAAAAAGAAAAATCCCATATAAACATTTAAATTCACCCTTAAAGTGACCGAAGAGATCCAGAATTCTGCACAACAGACTCCTATAAAGTATACATATTCCCTTTTAGTTGATCAGGAGAAAAAAAACACAATTTTATTCATAACATATTCACATCACCCTTTTCGCCCAAAGTTGTAAAGGGGTAGTTACTGTTTAATTTGTAAGAGAGTTTGCATGGTGCTTAAAAAGGCCCTTAAGGTAACCAAGATTCTATTTTTATACAGTTTAAATTTAATGCACTGACAGTGTATTAGGATTCATGACATATCATTGGACTTGTGCTTAACAAAATTAAACTGACGTGTTATGCTTCTAATACTGCTTCTGTATACACTATTAATGTATTAAATTTAAACTCATTTTTATATGCTATTGAATTATTCAAAGAACTTCAATCAAGCAACTACATTTAAATGACAATCAATATAAACACATTTTTCTTATCACAGAAAATACTTAATTAAGTTCTCACCTTTACAAGCTTGTACTTAATTCTTTCCTCAGCATTTGCAAATCTCTGCCTCCCTTTCTTCCCTTTGACCCCGAGTCATCTTGGGTCTCTCTTATTAGCTGATTTTCTCTTATGTTTCTCCTTCTTCCTCTTAAGTTTCAATCTTTTCTTAGTTAGCCACTTCTCCTTCTTTTGGAGGGTCAATTTCTTGGGTTTCGAATATGGGGTTCCCTTAAGATATCACAAGATTGACTAAACCATGACTGAAATTCTTGAAAACCCATAAAGGGTTTGACTGATTGAGTACATTTAGAGGTCTCAAAGGGGAAAAGTTTGGTCCTGGGTGGTGGAGAATTGACCTAAAACAAGTTGAAAAAATAAGGAGAATTGGGAAGAAGGGAATTTTAGTGTTAGAGAGCGGAGAGAGAGTGAAGGGGATACCTCAAAGGAGATGTCTTCAGAATAGAGTGCAATCGAATTCTACGAAAGCCATGAAACAAAGAAGTTGTCGTGTGGTAAAAAGCAAAAAAAAACGAGGAAGAGTTATTTTCTGTTTACTGTAACAAAATAGCAAATCCAGGTTTGTCCTTTTGAGCGACACCCAAATAAGAAAAATAATATTACTAACACATTTTAAAATTAGACAGAAAATTTAAGTTGTCAGTCCAAATTTTTATTGAATTTTTTAATAAAATTTTTAAAAATAATATTTAAAAAGAGCTAAAAACTTGGTCTTTTTTGTCAGTTTTTTAATTTAAATGGACGTATTTAGACGAAAAATCAAATAACATAAGATGATCTTAGATATAAAACTTATGTGTTTTTTTATGAACTCAATAACCACATAAAAGAAATCATACAATTTTTTATTATTTTATTTTTTCACTACAAATTAAATTTTCTATTTTTTTCTTTTTTGTCCCAAACTAAAAAAAATAGAATGTAAGAAGAGAGGAAAAGAGAACGGAATTTTTTATTTCTTTTTCCTCACTTTCATTCTAAAAATTTGTGCAAAATAACATTTGTTTTCTTTTCTTTCCTTTCTCTTTTCAAGACACACTATTCTTTTCTTTTCTTCTTTAATTTACTTGTTAAAACATCCCATCTTTTTCTTTTCTTATTTACAACGCTATGATGTTAAATATCTATATATATAATAAGTAAAACAAAATCATCGTTCAATCCTACTTTTTAGGAGTAGTCGTTCAACTATACTTTTTAGGAGTGATCCCTTAAAATTTAACAATAATAAATCTTAACTATAAATAAAATCCTATTTAGCCATAACAAAAAATTCTATATATTTCACCAATTTCATCACAACCGATTTTTCAACATATTAAAGCCGAATATCTATATTTATATATATAATAAATAAGACAAAATCATCGTTCAACTCTAAATTTTAGGAGTGACCCTTCAACACTAAAATAGTATCTCAATCCTAAAACTTGGGAATGGTTCTATAACCCTAAAATGTTGGAATATAAACTTAAATTTTAGTAAAAGAAACTATTTTTTTTCATCTTTGTTATTTAATTTCAAAAAAAAATCATATACATTCTTACTATCATAATTATCTACTCACTACTACTTAGGGGTGCTCAAAAAATTCGGTTTTTTCGATTTTTTACCGAACCGATTGATACCGGTACCGGCGGTACCGGTTTTTTTCGGTATCGGTTTTTTCGGTACCGGTTTTTCGGTATTTTAACACTTTTCGGTACCGGTAGCGGTAAGGGATTTTCTGAATTCGGTACAAACCGAAATACCGAAATACCGAAATATATAATTATTATTAATAATTATATATATATCAATTTTAATTATTATTAAATAATAATTATTGTTAATATATATAATTTTTTTTTTAATTATTATTAATAATTATATATATTACCATGCGGTATTACCGACAACCGAACCGAAAAAACCGGTACCGATTCTGTACCGAACCGGTACCGAAACCGGTAATTCGGTACCGGTACCGGTTCTTAGTTTTTCGGTATTTTTGGATCGGTACCGGTTCGGTATTTTCGGTACCGGTTCGGTTTTTTACCGATGAACACCCCTACTACTACTATCTCTTATTCTTATACATTTTTTTTTAAAATTTAGTTAGTGTTCTTTAAAATTAATATTATTGATAACAATAATATTTTATTATATAATAATTTTTATTATTATTAAATTATATACGTATAATTATTTGAGTTTAATTAAGATTATTACATAGATAAATGAACATATGAATATAGAAACAAATAAATCATTTTAAAGAGGAATATTATCATTTATATTATATAAGTAGAAGAATTATTATCATAGATTTTTAAATTTATTTAATTTTTTATTAATAATTAGTTATATATTATTAGTTAAATAGGAAATTTTAGAAGGAAATATTTATTTATATAACAATCATTTGTACACAATACTAATCTATTATTAATACAATTAATGTATTAGTATAATATGATATAAAAAAGTATAAATAATACAATAATTTTAACAAAACAAAACCCAAGCTTCACATAGGATCATGAGTTAGTAATTATAAAAAGGGGAAATGGAATATGTGCCTTGCAAATTGTCAAGGCCCAAGCTTGGCTATAAATACACTCATTTATTAATAGCATTTTTGTCTTTTAATTATTTTTATTAATGGCATTACATGCATTTCACTATTTTATAACCAAAAATGACGTTTTATTCATGATCTATAGTCAAACTTGGTTGTGGCAAGCCAAATATTTTTTTTTCTCTTATAAAAAAGCAAATAAAAAATTATGTATCCAATTATAACTTGTTAATATTTTATCATGAATAAATAAACTCAATAATTATAATCAATCATAATTATGCACGTTATTTTTTATTTTATTTTATAATTAATCTTTAATCAGCAAAACATTATTTCTAAATTAAAACTCCCGGAGACAAAGTGATCTCTCCTTGATAACAAAAAACAATAGTTCTGACTTTCTATTAATTTAGATAACTTTATCTTTTCTAACAGTTATTTCCTTTTTCTATTTTCCAGTCCAAAACTCTCATATAACCGCTAAACTTTATGTTAAACCTTGTAAAATCTCAAAACAATATTATACCGCTAAACACTCTCGGAGCTCTCTGCGCTATCTTGTGAAAAGAAAGTACCCAACTGGTATAGAAAGCCATAAATAGCGACCCAAATCGGAAATCGCACCCTAGGTAGTGTGGTCAGGTAATTGTTATTTGCATTCATATGTTTTATCCCCTTTGTATGTGTATAAATTATGGGGTTTTTTTGGTATATTTTATGTATTGGTTTATATATCTTATATGATTCATGATATTCCCCTCTGAAATCTACCTATACATTTTGTTACTTCGTAATGGGAGTATATAGGTTTGTTTGAGGGCATAGGACTCTTTATTTGTGCTGATTTTTGGGTGTTATAGTACTATAAATTGCTCTTGGACCTTTATTTGTGCTGATTTCTGGGTTTTGAATTACTATAAAATTTTCTATTATGCTGTTTTTTTTTTTTTTTGGGATTTTAAAGTACTATAAATTGTTCCTGGAGATGAAGAAAATGATAGCCTTGGGGTTTGAGGGGTCAGCCTAAGATTGGAGTTGGGGTTGTGACCCTAGACGGCACAATCTTATCGAACCCACGACACACTTACATTACCCCTCCCGGGAAGGGTTCCTCCCTCGGGAAACTGCACAGCACCATCTTCAACTCGTCCTTCCGTTGATTAAATCTGCCCTCGAAACTGCTCAAATTACCCCGAATGAGATTGATTGTCATTGTTACACTAAAGGTCCGGGCATGGGGGCACCACTGCAAGTTGCTGCGGTAGTTGTACAGGTGCTTTCCCAGCTGTGGAAGAAGCGCAGTGACTCATTGTGTTGCCCATATTGAGATGGGGAGAATTGTGACAGGGCGAAAGATCCGGTGGTGTTGTATGTAAGTGGGGGAAACACACAGATGATTGCATATATGATGTAATATTGCAATTGAAATGAAAGCAATATGATAGAAGACAAAGGATGGAAGGATGGTGGAGTATTTTTCTACAACACACATATCATTTAGATTAACCAAATAGCCTATTTATAGGCAAACACATATTACTAATACATAATATAAAACAACCCAAAAGACTCCTAAATATAGCTAAACAAACTCCTACTATTAGGTAGGAAACCAATAGACACATAGGACTATCAAAGGACTTTAGGAATGCCAAAGAGTTCTAGGAATTTCAAGAGACTCAACAATCCCTCCCTTAAACTGATGTTCCATACATAACATTCAGTTTAATAAGAGTCAAACTTTGAAACGCCATCCTTCATGCAAATTGAATCATTTGAAGTGCAAACACCAAGTAACTTCCTGAGCTTCTGAAATGCAGGAACTTTGAGAGGCTTTGTTAAAATGTCAGCAATCTGATCTTCACTTCTGCAGTAAATAAGATTAATGACTCCATCATTCGTGAGATCCCTCAAAAAATGATACTTCACATCTATATGCTTGCTTCGACCATGTAAAACAGGATTTTTTGAAAGCTTTATTGTTGTACTGTTGTCACAATAAATCTGAGTAGGTCCATCCTCTTTCCAATGCAGTTCTTTAAGAATTTTCTTTAGCCAAATAGCTTGACAAGCACAAGCGGTTGCAACAACAAATTCAGCTTCAGTGGTTGATAATGTAACAATAGGCTGCTTCTTCGATGACCATGAAACAACTCCTGTCCCCATCATGATAACATACCCAGATGTGCTTTTTAGATCATCTGAATCTCCTGCATAATCACTATCCGTAAAGCCAAACAAATCTGACTTTTCTCCCTTCTTATAAAACAATCCAAACTCCTTAGTACCTTGTAAGTATCGAAAAATTCTTTTTGCAGCCAAGAGATGAATCTCTGTAGGACACGCCATGTACCTGCTAATCACACTTACAGCATGCATGATATCAGGTCTTGTTGCCGTTAAATACATTAAACTCCCCACTATCTGTTTGTAAAGAGTGTCGTCAACCTTCTTTCCTCCATTATCTTTGTTTAGTTTTAAACCAAACTCAGATGGTGTATTTACAGGATTACAATCCTTCATCTGAAACCTGTCCAAAATTTCTCGCACATACTTCTTTTGAGAAATAAAAATTCCATCAGACGACTGCACCACTTCAATCCCAAGAAAGTAATGCATCAAGCCAAGATCGGACATCTCAAATTCAGCCATCATGGATTTCTTAAAACTTTCAAACATGGTTGAATTTCCAGTATAGATTAAATCATCTACATATAAACTAACAATGAGCATTTTTCCTCCATCTTCAATCTTTATAAAAAGTGTGTGTTCATAAGGACATTTTTGAAATCCTTCCTTCAAAAAATAAGTTTCTATACGATTATACCAAGCCCGTGGAGCTTGTTTTAATCCATATAGAGCCTTCTTTAATTTATACACTTTATGCTCATTGCCAATTTTCACATAACCAGGAGGTTGATCAATAAATACCTCTTCTTTCAAATCTCCATGCAGGAAAGCTGATTTTACGTCCAACTGAAAAATAGGCCATGAGTTTTGAGCTGCCAATGCAATCACCAATCTGATTGTGTCATGCCTTGCAACTGGAGCAAAGACTTCTTTATAATCAACACCAAACTCCTGTTTGTAGCCCTTAGCCACCAAGCGTGCCTTGTGCTTGTCAACTTCTCCATTCTCCTTCAGCTTTGTCTTGTAAACCCACTTTACACCAATTGTTTTCTGCCTTTTGGGAAGATCACAAAGCTCCCAAGTATCATTTCTTTTTATGGCTGTAATTTCTGCATCCATAGCCTTTCTCCATTTTGATTCTTTGACAGCCACTTCGAAAATGGTAGGATCACAATCTGAAAATAGAGCAAAATGTGTAAGTGGATCATCACCTTGGTCAACTCCAGTTACCTCATAATCAGTCATCCATGTTGGTCTTCTTCGAACACGTTGAGGCCTTTGTGATTCAGCTGCAAGTGGGCTTTGATCGGCTACTGGAACATTTTGAGTGGGTCCTTGTTCTTGCTCATTTTCCACAGGCTCCTGCCCTTTCTCATCATCATCAAAATCTGCTGGAATATTTTGTTGAACACCATTTTCATTCCATGACCAGGTACCTTTTTCATCAAAAACCACATCACGGCTGATAACTATTTTCATGGTGCTAGGATTGTATAGCTTATAAGCTTTAGACTTATCACTAACACCAAGAAAAATGCATTTTTCTCCCTTGTCATCTAGTTTCCTCCTCTTCACATCTGGAATATGAGCATAGGCAATACACCCAAAAATTCGAAAATGATCTACAACAAGTTTCCTTCCACTCCATGCTTCTTCTGGTGTCATATTTTGAACAGCATAAGTGGGACTTCTGTTCAAAATATAAATGCTCCAATTAACAGCTTCAGGCCAGAAGATTTTTGGAATACCGCTCATATTTAAAAGGCTTCGCACCATATTCATAATAGTGCGATTTTTTCCTTTCGTACACTCCATTTTGTTGGGGTGTGTAGGCTGCTGTAAGTTGCCTCTTGATTCCATGAACCTCACAGAAATTTGCAAATTCATGTGAGTTATACTCTCCACCAAGATCAGTATGAAGAACTTTGATGAGATTGCCAACTTCTTTCTCAACGAGCACTTTATAGCTTTTAAAGGCTCCAAAAGCTTCAGATTTTTCTTGCAAAAAATAAACCCATGTTTTACGACTATAATCATCAATGAAGGTAATTATGTATCTTTTACCTCCATTAGATTGTGGTGTTATTGGCCCGCAAATATCGGAATGAACAATTTTCAATGTCTTCTTCGCTCTACAAGATTTTCCTTGTGGAAACGGATTGCAGTGTTGTTTGCTAACAACACACTGTTCACAAACTTGAGAAGGAGCTGTAATTTGAGGAAGACCCGTCACCATGTTCTTCTGTTGTAGTGTTTTTAATCCACCAAAATTCAGATGCCCATAGCGGAAGTGCCATAGCCATGCTTCATCCTTCACTTTCATTGAGAAACATGAATGAGTGGTGTTGCGGAGATAAAGCGGGAACATACGATTTGCTGTCATGTTAACTTAAGCAATTAAGCCCAACTTTGCATCTTGAATTTGACATACTCCATCTTTGATAGAAATCTCGTATCCCTTTTCTTGCAACTGACCCACACTAAGCAAGTTGGTCTTTAAATCTGGCACAAAAAGAACATTAGCAATAGTGTGGGTGGTATTTCCTTTAGTTTGAATTGTTACCTTTCCTTTTCCCATAACTGAAACCGTGGAATTGTCACCGAACTTAACAGAGCTGCGGAAAGATTCATTCAAGTCAGAAAATGCATCCTTATCTCCACACATGTGATTGCTGCAGCCAGTGTCTAAATACCACATGTTTTGTTGAGTTTCTTCCTTCACGTGACATGCCATCAAAAGAGACACTTCTTCTTTTTCTGCAAAATTAGTTTTTTCTCCACTTTGTCTATTCAAACCAGTTTCACATTCTGACTTATAATGGCCATACCTATCACATCTGTAACATTCAACATTAGACTTGTCTGCTGACTTTGGTCTATAAGTTGTTGAGTGATAGTCGCCACGTCCTCTGCCTCTTCCTTGAAATTGACTTTCTTGATGCTGATGATTTTGTTGACTCCAACGATTATTGTTGAATCGTCCTCCTCTACCTCGATCATTGCCTCTACCTCGTCCTCTATGAGCTCCACTGGGTGTAAAGTTATTATTTGATGAGGCCTTCAATGCTTGTTCTTCTTTCTCATGCTGGTTAATTTTTTTCTCATGAACCAATAAGGAACTTTGTAACTCATCAATGGAAAGTTTATCAACATCATTAGCTTCTTCTATAGAACAGACAACAAAATTAAATTTTGGTGTCAAGGATCGAAGAATCTTCTCAATAATGGTTACATCCTCTGTCTTGTCGCCATGAATTCGCATTTGATTAACGATTGCCATCGTTCTTGAAAAATAGTCTGTAACTGATTCTCCTGATTTCATTCGAAGCATTTCGAACTCCGAACGAAGTGCTTGAAGCTGCTGCCTCTTAGCCCTTGCTGTACCTTGATACTTCTTCTTCATGGAATCCCAAATATCCTTGGAAGTGTCTTTGCTAAGAATTGTTTCCAAGATGGGACGATCAATGGCCTGAAAAAGATAATTTTTTGCCTTCAAATCTTTTAGCTTTCTCCCTTCGAACTCTGCTTTTTGGACATCTGTTGCATCTTTTTCTGGTTGTCCAATTCCAGATTCAACAATTGGCCAATATTCTTTTGACCGCAGAAAATTCTCCATTAGCATACTCCAATGGTCACAGTGACCATCAAAGCATGGGATCGCCGCTTGTACAAAATTAGAATCTGAAGCCATTGTTTCACTACTTACTTTTCTCTCCTATTTCTAGCTCTGATGCCACTGATGTAATATTGCAATTGAAATGAAAGCAATATGATAGAAGACAAAGGATGGAAGGATGGTGGAGTATTTTTCTACAACACACATATCATTTAGATTAACCAAATAGCCTATTTATAGGCAAATACATATTACTAATACATAATATAAAACAACCCAAAAGACTCCTAAATATAGCTAAACAAACTCCTACTATTAGGTAGGAAACCAATAGACACATAGGACTATCAAAGGACTTTAGGAATGCCAAAGAGTTCTAGGAATTTCAAGAGACTCAACAATATAATGAAGGGAGGTATCGGATTTTCGGGGAGACAATTGATATTGCTGTAGGGAAATGCTTGGACCGGTTTGCTAGGGTTTTGGAGCTGTCAAATGAACCAGCCCATGGGTACAACATTGAGTAGGTATGTGTCAATAGTGAGTTTTCTTAATATAATCATCTAATTGTTGTTTAAAATTATCCAGAGAAATATGCATTATTTACATTTGTATCTCATACAAGTTATTGCCTCGTATATGTTTTAAAATATGATATCATAAAGATTGTATTTTGCTATCCTGTTTAAAAACTTACTACCTAGTATCAGAATTCTAGATCATAATTTTTTTTTTGTGAATAATTAGTATTTGCATTAAAAATTGCCAAGGAGTGCACCTTGAATGAACAAAGTGTATACACAATTGGCCTTCTATGCCAAAAGAGAAGCTTTCCAAAAATTGCGTTGTTGTTTTGAATAGCCATGGATTTTAGTCTACAGTTGGTGTATGGGTTCCTACTGCGTTCGACTGTTTCTGATGAACTGTGTCACCGAAGTAAAAGTATTAGAATTCTGATTTTAGTTATGGTTAATCAAGGTTGACAGAACTGCATGATAGGTTTCTGGAGTTGTGTAATTACTTCACCATTTTAGACATCTTCACTAATTTATGCAATAATTTTCGCCTTTCATTTTTATATTTACTTAATTTTTATGAAATAAATTTTTCTTCAACTCCGTCCCTTTCTCATTTGTAATAAATTCCTCTTTCTGTTTCTGTTCTCATTATTCATATAAAGTGATGATTTTTCATCAGGTGATTGATATTAGGATATTGCATTTCAGTTGTGGTATACAATTGCTTATTGCATCACCCTTCTATCTAGGTTTTAAAAGGCGCTAGGCGGGAGGCGGACGGCCGGAGGGGGCCTAGCGCCTAGGGGGCCTAGGCGGGATTTTTATTTTAAGTAAATTTTAATATTTTATCTTATATTTATCCAAACAAAACAATAATATGAAGCAAAATAATCTATAATAAAGATAATAAAGGCCTTTGCTCAACGTTCAAACACATATCCATATTGTCAATGTCAAAGTTCAAATACAAACATGCAATTGTTCAAAGTTTAAACACAAACAAATAATCAAAAATACAAACTAATAGTCCTCATCTCCATATCCCTCTATATCTCTAACTCTTCTTCTCCATATCCCTCCAAGATAATGTCCCCATCGGACTCACACTCATACTCCTTCAAGATAATGACCCACGACGTTATTTTGTAACTTAGTTATTAAAATAAAATAAAAAATAAAAAAACAATTGCAGCCCTAATTTCTCCGCCTAGGCCCCGCCTAGTCCCACCTAATCTCCTAGAGGGATTTTTTTGCCGCCTTGGGCCTAGGCAAGGCGTCAGGGGGGGCTAGCGCCTAGGAGTGGCGTCGGGGGGGAGGGGGGGCTAGCGCCCAGGCGGGGCCTAGGCGGGGATTTTTAGAACACTGCCTTCCATACAAGGGCACTTTAGCTAAAAAGGATTATCTAACAAAGGTCGTGTAAAACTTATCCCCCCCGAAAAGGGAGAGAGAAACAACGTGTCCTATAAACCAGTTTAATACTTGGACAACTTTTTTATTTCCAGTAAATTTTAGATTCTTGTATCTCTTTGATGGCTGCTCATGGTTTGTTCTTGAGAGTTGAGAATAAGCTCTTGTATTTTTAATTGTAATTAGTTGGGACTGATGTTTAATTTTCTTTTGCTTTCCATCAGCTTGCAAAGAAAGGAGAACAGTTTTTAGACCTTCCATATGTTGTAAAAGGAATGGATCTTTCTTTCAGTAGAATATTAAGTTACATTGAAACCACTGCTGATGAAAAGCTCAAAAATAATGAGTGCTCCCCTACAGATTTCTGCTACTCCCTGCAGGTATCAGTTTTATTTTTCTCTATGTCGTGATAAAAGTACGATCTTACTATTTTTATAAATTATGTGGTTGGTCATATTGTTTTCTACATAACACTTTCCTTTTCCATATCATTTCTTTCATTTCTTGGTATTAATTTTTGACACAATTTCTGCATCTTAATAATTGTTTTAGGAAACTGTGTTTGCTATGCTTGTGGAGATTACAGAACGGGCAATGGCACACTGTGATAAGAAAGATGCTTTCATTGTTGGTGGTGTGGGCTGCAATGAACACTTGCAAGATATGATGGGAACTATGTGCTCTGAGAGGGGCGAAAATTTATTTGCAACTGATAATAGG
Organism: Aralia elata; assembly: GCA_034770075.1. NCBI lineage: Eukaryota > Viridiplantae > Streptophyta > Magnoliopsida > Apiales > Araliaceae > Aralia > Aralia elata. The sequence goes on from CM068384.1 coordinate 19,592,807, forward strand.
TACTGTAACAACAACGGGGCTATGATTGCATATACTGGTCTCCTCACTTAGGCTCATGGTACATCTACCCCGATGGAGGAATCAACATTCACCCAACGGTTCAGAACTGATGAAGTCCTGACAATCTAGAGAGAGAAAGAATCATCTCACATGCATGTCAACTAATGACTTTCTTGAGGTATTTTCTAGTTTTACAGTAGAACTAAAGAACTCTGATGATTTTGTTTTCAATATGAGCGAGGATTTCTGTACATTGCTAAAGCCAACCTGCTGATCATAGTCCAATTTTTTTTTTCTAAACTTCCCGTAGTGGTGATATCCAATTTGGCATCAGTTCATGTTATTCTATATACAGTGTATTTCTAGCAAATTATTTTAGCTTAACGAACTCGACCAAGCTTAAACGTGCCAAGTTTGATCTAGAGACTCGATCCGGAGACGACATAGCTCGTCCTCGGTTTGTTTATTTAAAGCTCAAAGTATTTTGTTTAAGCTCGACTAAATAAGCAAACTCAAGCCCAACTGAGCCTAATTAAGCTGAATCATGCCGAATTTTACTTTGATCTGTATAGCTTAAAATTCATAATGCACTTAAAAATAATTTGGTTGGTTTGTCTCAGCATCCTTTTGCCTTCTAAGTTTTACCCTTCCCTTTGTATGTTTTCTTGTTTAAATTTGGGTTTCTAGATACATTTCTCACTTTATATATATATATATTGTATTTAGTTTATCTGTATGAGCTGCCTTCTTGTTTTATCTGAAGGGGTAAAAATGAGACTCCTAATTCCTTTTATTCCTGTAATGGTATTTAAAAAAAGATTTCGCTCCCTAAATTTAATGTACTTGATTATTGTTCAACTTTGACAGGTTAAGCATCTGAACCAATCTGGGAGATTCAAAATCCAATTCACTCGAGGAAACAAAATGTCCTCGACGGCTCATCTGCGTTGATTAGTATCAAATGATCAGGTAAAGCTGCAACAAGGTACATATTTGTTGCAACCACGTTGTTTGCAGATTATTTGTAACAGAACAACTCTTTTGGACACAAAGATTCTCCATTTATAAGACAATATCGATGGTAGTGAGATAACTGCTATTTTATGTATGGATTGATTAGCTGAGATAATGTAACAATACGTTAGACGAATGAACTTGTAACAACTTACAAATTTCATATAGTTATGTCTTCAACCACAAATTTTTATTTTCCAGTTTAGTTAGGTTTCCATTTGTCTGTAATCTTATTTTTATATATTATTTTTTCAAATTTAGTTTCCATTTGTATATAATCTTATTTTTATATATTTTTTCAAATTTCTCATTTTATGTATGATATGCATAGGTTTTCCATTTGTTTCATTCACGCTGTGGTAAATAATTTCTCATTATTGGTATAAAAATTACTGCTCATGCTGTAATAAAAATGTTAGGTAATGGGTTCGGGAGGTCCGACCCCACGTGGAGGATTTTACCCTACGTCGAGGTCTTTGTTGGTTAGGGACAACCCAGTTAAGGAATGTAATTTTTTAACTAGGTTGATTTGTAAATCAACTAGGTTTCTTTCGAATTTAGGAAACAACTCTTAAAGATCTTTTTTCCTTTTGCAAGATACAGGAGCGAAACAATCAACTTATTGATATTAGAAGACCCAACGGATTCTTCCAATACATCATTTCTAGGTCCAATGGAATTCATAGGTATAGGAAGAAGTCCTATCAAATAGAGATTTTTTCTTTCGACCATATTTTGACTGGGTGTTTTTCTCCCAATTGGGGCCCTCCCTTCACCACCCCCATGGGGATGGTCTACAGGGTTCATAACTACTCCTCTTACTATAGGATGCTTACCTATTTGCATGATTTGATTAATGGTGATAGAATATTATGCTGCCAAGTGGGGTCCAGGCGTAATAAGTGGGTGATGAGGTATAAATACAAGGCTTCCCTCTCATTTCAAAAGTAATGCAAAATCTAACACTAAAGCTACAAGCCTCCATTGTTATATACCTTGTTCAGCCTGTACTAATTCTCACGCTTGAGCTATCCCCCGACGGCAAAACCACCCGAAACTCTGAGTGTGGTCTCGTTTCTATTCTAGATTAGCGCGTTCTTGGTGATTGAAGTGCGAGGTCGAATCTTGGTGTTAACATTGGCACTAGAAGGAAGGTCTTTTGGTGTGACTTTTCAATTAGTGGTAAGATTGGAGTATGAATAATAGAAATGGTGAATACAACTTTTAACCGGGAAGAGAGGTCAGCTGATTCCCATACCCCAATACGAAGAGCGGTCGTTGATCGACTTCGATCGTCGGCAAGGGAGAGGTTGGGCCTGAAGGATCAACCTAAGGCACCCCTGCAAGTTCAGTCAGCACCGATTCGCCGTCGTTTATTTCCTACTAATCAGCAAACATCAGAGCCTTCGACTCATCTGGCGGGTACTTCGGTCGAACCCTTGTTTACCCAGAAAATAATGCTGATCATAGGGTCTATGATAAGCGACAATGCATTCTGACCCAACGTAGGGCGCATAATCAGGATATAGTAGAAGCCTTACACCAATAACAACAAGAAATAGCTGAACATTTGGCTAGGCTGGAAGGAGAAGAAGAGGTCTCTTCAATCCAACCCCATGGTCGACAACTTACTAATCGGAGCCAATCCAGGACATATCGTTCAGATGGTTCCGAACTAGTTCGGAACAGGCTCCCGAGTCGCTCCCCAGTTTGGAGCAGGCACTATAGTCGCGCCCTAGTTCAGAGCAGGCACCATAGCCGCTTCCCAGTCCGTGGCAGGCATCGATGCCGCTCACAGGATGAGAGCAGGCTAAATAGTCGCTCCCAAATCCGCGGCAGGCACCAAATCCCTTCGCGGCAGGCACCAAATCCCTTCGCGGCAGATGAGCAAGCGATAGAGCCGCTTCTCAGATCGCAGGAGGCAAAGAAGCTGCTCACAGGACAGAAGCGGGCCCATGAACCGCACACCAGACCGGAACAGGCGAGTAGGCCGTTCTAGGGAAAATATTTTAGTGGAAAGGGGATCAGGACAAGGTGGCAGGCCTAGATCGCCACCCCGAAAGGATGAAGCCGATCCCCTCATCAGACCCTTGGCTGAGCTAGAAGAAAAATTAGCCGAAGTCGTTCAGGCTAAGGAGTTGCCGAACGCCACAAACTCGCCTTTCACCGTAGAAATAGAGCAAGTAAAGGCAGACAAAACTAAGAAGATGCCGCCGTTAGAGTCATATGACGGCACAGACGATCCCTATGATCATACTCATGGGTATAGCCAGATCATAAACTATTATAATCATCCCGATTCTGTCAAATGCCACATGTTTGTTACTACGTTAAAACATGCAGCTCGGGAATGGATGGCGTCACTCCCCCCGAACTCCGTAGGATCGTGGCAGGATTTAAGTGACAAATTTCATGCACGATTCGGGAGTAACAAGAAGCGAGGGAAGTTGACCACAGCTTTGACGCAGGTCAAGCAGAGATCGGGGGAGAGTTTGGGTGAGTATGTGAAGAGATTCCGAGAAATGGCTGGCACGGTAACTAATCTGAATGTTCAACAGGCGGTTGGGTTCTTCACTACGGGTCTGGATGCTACTAAATCAAAAGATTTATGGAAAGATCTCATTCTTAACCCGCTGATGGACTTGACTGAAACTTATGGTCGAGCAGAGGGACTCATCACAATAGAAGAGGCCTATAAAAGTTTGAATTCTCAAGATCGGTCAAAGGAAAAATCAAAAGATAGGGGTCGGAACTACGTCTCGCGGCCCGATAACCAACCAAAGCGTAAGTTTTATGGTGGAGGTGGTTCGGGAGGGGGTAATTTGGGAGGTGGCAAACCGCCCTTTCGGAAGAAGAATGTCAATAAAGTCTACACACCTTTTACAAAGGGTCGAGCAAAAAGATTCTCGAAGAAATTAGAGATCAACCCTCATTTGAACCTTGCCCAACTACTACCCGATCTCACAGGGGCAATCCCAACTGTTATTGTGAATACCATCAAACATCCAGAGTGGCGAGTTGGTACATTACGTTGTGGGTCGGCATGACTCTAGTTCTGATGGCCGAAGAGGGGCAAATCATAATAGGCAGATAGAAGCGCCACCCCCACCGAACCCCCCTCCTCGAAACTGTGTTGATGTTATCACTGGGGGAACGTTCATAAAGAAAGTCGGGAAAGAGACGGGGATTGATGGATTCTATACTGTCAGTTTCGGAACAACCTTTGATGAAAGATCGATTATTTCTCAATACGGTGATTTCTTTTACCGATGAGGATTACCCATCGGAGCCCATCGATCCGCATGAAGGGGCATTGGCTATTACGGCGCAGGTCAGATCGATGGACATGAAGCACATAATGATTGAGAACGGTTCTTCGGTCGACATATTGTATACTCACGCATACAATAGGTTAGACCTGAGGGGAGTAAGGATGGAGGTGGGGCAGGAACCCTCTTTGTATGGATTCAACAATGACCCAGTTCGGGTGGTTGGGACTGTTGAGCTTCCAGTGGTCTTCGGCACGACACCTCAGCAGGTGGAGGTTAAAGTAAGATTCTTTGTGGTGCAAGTGGATTCGGCTTACAACGCCATCTTAGGTAGACCCACTTTGGCGGCACTACAGGCAGTCACCTCGATATCTCACTTTAAGTTGAAATTCCCAACTCCGGAAGGGGTTGGTGAGGTAAACGGCGACTTGGACATGGCACGAAGATGCTATCGAAATTTGCTGATATCTTCTGCGGTGGGAGTCAGCAAACAAAAGCAAACAATAGCTATCGAGGTTGAGCCATTCACTGAGGGAAGTATAGAACCCCTGGCCCTACCTGCTGAGGAGACAGAAGAGATAGAGTTGATCCCAAGTAAAGGTGATAAGTTGGTTAAAATAGACTCGGGACTGGCGGAGCCATTTCAGACGAATTTAATGGAATTGCTTCGGGTATATACAGACATCTTTGCATGGGAACCTGCTGATATGCCCGGAGTCGACAAATCAGTGGTTGTCCATAAGTTGTGCGTGGACCCATCCAAGAAGCCTATTCGGCAGAAGAGAAGGATCTTCGCTCTTAATAGGCAGAAGATTATTGATGATGAAATTGCCAAACTACTGAAAGCTGATTTCATTTATGAAATTGATTATCCAGAGTGGTTAGCAAATGTAGTCTTGGTGCGAAAGCAGAATGGTAAGTGGAGAGTCTGCATAAACTACACTGACTTGAATAAAGCTTCTCCGAAGGACTTCTACCCTCTTCCGCACATTGACCAGCTGATCGATGCTACTTTTGGATTTGATATGCTGAGCTTCATGGATGCCTTTTCAAGATACCACCTGATTTCTATGGATAAGAAGGACATACCGAAGACAACATTCATTACGCATCGGGCAATATACGCTTATAGGAAGATGACGTTCGGATTGCTGAATGATGGGGCTACTTATCAGAGGATGATGAATTTTGTGTTTGCAAAGTTATTGGGCTGAAGCATGGAGGTATATGTGGATGACATGATTGTCAAAGGTATGGTAGTTCGGGATCATTTAGATGATCTGGAGAATTGCTTTGACACAGTCAGAAAACAAAAACTTCGACTAAACCCGACCAAGTGTACTTTTGGCCTCGGTTCTGACAAGTTTCTTGGGTATTTGCTTAGCAAGAGAGGGATTAAAGCCAACCCAGAAAATATCAAAGCTATTTTGGACATGAAGTCTCCACAGTCTTTTAAAGACGTACAACAATTGACTGGCAGGATTGCAGCACTTCGCAGGTTCATGTCAAAGTCGGCTGAATGGTGTTTACCCTTCTTCAATACTCTGAAAGGACTTAAGTATGAGAAGACTTTCTAGTGGACTTCAGAGTGTGAAAATGTGTTCCAAGGGATTAAAAGGTATCTGTCCTCAGCTCCTCTTTTGGTGAAACCCATCCTTTCGGAACCCTTATATCTGTATATGGCGGCGAGCTCTATGGCTGTAGGAGCAATTTTAGTTCGAGAGTTGGGGGGCAGGCAGTGCCTAGTCTATTATGTCAGCCACGTACTTCGAGATACTGAAACCAAATGTCACAATTTGGAAAATTTTGCCTATGCACTAGTGATAGCCAGCAGAAAACTTAAACATTATTTTCAAGGAAGGTTAGTGATAATATATACAGATCAACCTTTGAAGAAGGTCATGAACAAGCCAGACCTGTCAAGGCGTCTTTTAGCCTGGGCAATGGAATTGACTCAGTTCGTCTTGGAATATCCTCAGACGACAATAAAAGGCCACGCACTGGCTGACTTTATTATGGAATATTCGTTCACCGAACCCGACATCGATTCTTCTGGTCTGATTGTGGGTTCAGTATCCGATGCTCAACCTATTCATAGTTCATGGATATTTTATGTGGACGGCTCCTCGACTTTGGATGTTAGTGGAGCGGGAGTTGTTTTGACGAGTCCGGAGGGATTTAAGGTCCAGCAGGCTATTCGCTTTGGGTTCAAGGCAACCAATAACGAGGCAGAATATGAAGCCATCTTGGCTGGATTGCGGTTGGCAAAAAGTCTAGAAGTGCAGCACTTAGTCATCTTCAGTGATTCCCAATTAGTAGTCAGGCAGATATAAGGGGAGTATGAAGCTCGAGGGGAAAGGATGACAAAGTACTTAGCTGCGGTAAAAGATCGACTGCATTATTTCAGGTCGTATGACATACAAGGGGTTGACCGAGAGAACAATACTATAGCCAACGCGTTAGCAAGACTAGCAACGGCAGAAGCTACTTCTTTTAGTGGGTCGGTATTTCTGGAAATTTTAAATGAGTCGAGTATTTAGAGATCAGGAGTATTTCCGATAGAGAAGATGGATTGTTAGTTCACGCCTTACATTATGTATCTGGCCGATGGCATCTTTCTTTCAGATCGGATGCAAGCTAAAAGGATAAAACATCGAAGCTCCTTCTTTATACTAATCGATGGGGATTTATATCGGAGATCATTCTCTTCTCCATTGCAGAAGTGCCTGACTCGTTTAGAAGCTGATTATGTACTTCGGGAAGTTCATGAGGGGATATGTGGACATCACATGGGTGCTAAGGCATTGGCTTATAAAGTTTTAAGGCAGGGTTACTACTGGCTGACCATCTTCCAAGAAGCAAAAGAATATGTGAAAAAGTGCCCCAAGTGTCAGTTAAATGGAACAATTCCTCATCAACCTCCCGAAGAGTTGTTTTCGGTCTTGTCACCGATCCCGTTTGCCATTTGGGGAATTGATATTTTGGGGCCATTGCCGAAGGCTAAGGGGCAGGTTAGTTTTGTCATGGTAGCAATTGATTATATGACTAAATGGGTAGAAGCCAAACCTCTTCGAACGATCACAGAACAAGAGTTTAAAATTTTTCAAAGAGTTTGTGGTCTATCGTTTCGGGATTCCAATGGTGCTCGTTTCGGACAACGGGAGGCAATTTGTAGGTTCGAAGATTTGAAGTTGGCGATTTAGTGTTTCGGGAAGCGGCAACATCTACCCCCCAGAATTCAGGCAAACTTATGCTGAATTGGGAAGGACCCTATGAAGTCATTGAGGTACCCAAGCCAGGAACTTACCAGCTTCGGGCTATGGATGGTTCGGATATTAAGAATACATGGCATGCTGGGAGACTTAGGAGATATTATCAGTAAGTCATGTTATTTCTTATTTTCAGTAATGTAGATTTAAATGTTTATCAATCTGAAATAACATAAGTGTGTACTACCAAAAACTTTGTACTATTTCCTTGATATTCACTGTTGTTATAAATTGTATTTCTTACATTCGGAGTTAACAAAGTATGAACCAAAAAGTAAAAAATCTATCGGGATTGCATTGGAAGTTGTTCTTCGGTTTCTTCTTCATCATCTGAAGAGTCGATAATGGAGATGTCTAACCCAGCTGACTTGATCTTCTCCTTATGACTTTGGTAGCCCTCGAAAAATTGAAGGATGACCTTCTCTGGAGCGATGTCCTTATTTTTCTGGGTCGGATGGCAGAAGGAAGGAAGAGATCGGGCAAGGACTGAATTGGCTTGCGAAGAAGAAATTTTAGTTCGGATTAAAGACTGAAACAACAAATGGAGCGAACTAATAACAACGAAGTCGAGGTTTACTTGGGATTGAAGTCTGGTATAGTCTTCAAGAAATTGTTCCAGGGTATGATCTTTGAAACGATTGTTGTCGGCAGGTAGGATGAAGTGATCAATAAGGTCGCATTGGAACAGATTGGTTGGACTCTTGGGTCATAAGGTTCGGGGTTTAAGAATTTTATTGGATGAAAGGTTTAAGGGTTGAGGTTCGACTTGTTAGGGTTTGACTTGTTGTGTGGGGGCAGGTGGAAGGGGAGGTGCCGAAGAGGAAGAAGCTTCTTTGCGAGGCCTTTTTGCAAGTGGCTCCAACAGTTCGTCTTCGGTCTCCTCCTCAACGATGATTTCTAGAGGAAACGGATCAAGAATGGGTGTCATCAGAGGCTTGGTTGAAGTCTTCTTGCGAAGCTGTTTCTTTTTCATTAGAGCCATCTTCTCCGAACTACTCATCTCCAAGGTGTTCTTCTTGGATGCTCGAGACATGGGGATGGCTGTGATTGGGCGGGCGACGATCGGCTCTTGGGTTGAAGGTCCGGCTTCTGAAACTCCTTCGGGGTCGACGGAGTTTGGCTCGGTAGGCAGGGAAGTCGCTCTACCGATGTCAACAGGAGCAGTTGGTTTGATAAGCGACACTGAAGAATGAAGAGTTCGAGTTAATACATTTTAGGGGGGATTTTTAAACACGAAAATATATATATAAAGAGTTCGGAACTTACGCCCATGGTTATATAACCACGTTTGGTTGCCAAGGAGTTCGAAGTCCCATTCTTCTTCTGGCATCATCCCGACAAAACGTTTGAACTTTCAAATCGTTCAACTGGGAATCCTTCTATGTTGTTGGTGTTCTTTGAGAAGCCGATCCAATCCGAGATCACAGCGATGTCAGGACCTCGGATGTAAAACCAATGTGAGTGCCATCCCTTATTACTGGTAGGAGTCTTCATTAGGGATCGCTTCTAGGCTCCTTTGACCGGTAATTTACTGATCTGACGGAACCCGGATTCTCTCGATTGGATCACAGTAAACATGGCGAAGAAGAAGTCCAAGGTCGGTTCGACTTTGCAATCATGGCAGAAAACTGTGAAGTAGACCAGATGAATGAAGGAGTTGAGGACGAGTTGGGCGAGTCCGACCTCGACAACGCTAAGAAAAGTTAAGATAAAAGGATGAATGGAGAAACGAAACCCGTACTTCAAAGCATGCGGAGACGGCGGTCCAGCCATCGGGGCAGTGATGCATCCTTTCATTCAGATCGGTTGTACGAAGCCCATAAGTAATGGGGATTTGGTATACTTCGCGTATGGCGGTGAGTTCTTGTGTTTTGATGGAAGACCTGATGTTGATATGCGTATACGATTTCTTAGCCGAGTACTCCTCCATCATTTTCATGTTTTCTAGTTCGGCTTCAGTTTTTGGTGATGGAGTAGAGAAAGGATTGTTGGGGAAATCAGAGCTTGTAACGGGGCCTTGGGAGGTGGAGCTAGTGTCGGCGGCGGTGGCGACTATTATGGCTTCTGTTGTCACGACTATGGCGGGAGTAGGAAGCACAGTGGCGGCAGCTGCGGAGGCAGTGGTTTTGGAGGGATTGGAGGAACTAGAGGCGTCTGTTGTTGCCATTGATCGTCTGAGAGTAAGGTTAACTGAAAAAGACTTGTCGGAGTTGTGGTGAGGTTGCAGTAAAAGGTTGGGAACACAGAAAAGCTTCAAGGGATTGAGAAATCAGATCTGAAAAGTGGCGGTCGATTTTTGGGGGCAAAACAATTTTATTGAAGGCAACCCTTTAAAATCGGCACGATTCCCACAGATGGTGCCATTTTATTGATTATGGTGGGCCCTTTGGGGGCACGTGGGGCAATGACGACGGGTTTGGTTCCAAGATGGATTTGGGTGGGACCTCTTTTTGGGGCGGTTACACATTTAAAGGGCCGTTTGGATCCCAAGCTAATGGGTTAATTTCATTTTTGTACTCTTTATTATATACCCTTTTTATAATAAAAGAGTAGGGGGCAATGTTAGGCCATGGGTTCGGGAGGCCCGACCCCACGTGGAGGATTTTACCCAACGTAGATGTCTTTGTTGGTTGAGGACAACCCAGTTAAAAAATGTAATTTCCTAACTAGGTTGACTTGTAAATCAACCAAGTTGGTTTGCATGATTTGATTGATGGTGATAGAATATTATGCTGCCAAGTGGGGTCCAGGCGTAATAAGTGGGTGATGAAGTATAAATACAAGGCGTTCCTCTCATTTCAAAGGTAATGCAAAATCTAACACTAAAGCTACAAGCCTCCATTGTTATACACCTTGTTCAGCCTGTACTAATTCTCACGCCTGAGCTATCCCCCAGCGGCAAAATCACCCGAAACTCTGAGTGTGGTCTCGTTTCTGTGCAGGATTAGCGCGTTCTTGGTGATTGAAGCGCGAGGTCGAATCTTGGCATTAACAGAAAGTATTGTTAAAACTATATTTTTAAAATTCAGCGGCCGAATATTCTTTTCTTTTTTTTCATTTATTACTAGTTTAGATCATTTGTTGAGAATAATTTATGTTAAGGGTCAGGATATAACGTTACGCGGGTTTTATGACTTTTATTTTCTTATAAATAGTTGCAACAGACATTTTTGCAAGGGACTTTTAATCATTGCTGATATTATTGCCTTGATTAGTGAAGCGAATATCGTTACAGAAAATTTAAAAAAAATAAAAAAATTCTTATCCAGCAATTTAACCTGATATTACAAAGAATGCTCTGGATCAATCAGGCATAAAAACATGTGGAAAGACCCCAATACCCCAAAACGAAAAATAAAGCTAAAATACTTACTAACCATACTTTTCAGGCTATCTATTATGCGAAAGCTCCATTTCTGAGGGTTCAAATTCTTCAAGAGTTGAAGATTCTTTGACCACTGGTCTGTTGGAAAAAATTAGCTCCTAAATGTTGTTGTCTTTGATAAATTAAATGGCCAAAAATATCAGTACACGCCAAACAGATTAAATTTGTAGTTCCACCAAAATAATAACCACTGCAGGAAATAATAAGAAGAAATAACCAAGCACGAGACACCAAGATTTTTAACGTGGAAAACCCTCTATAACTAAGAGGTAAAAACCACGGGACATACTCCGAAAAATCCACTAGAATAAACTGAGAGATTACAAAGATATCCTAATTTGAGTACACACTCAAATTACCTCACCACAATAACTATGTGATGGAACCCAAACAACACACCAAGTTGTTTAATCTTTTTATCTCTCTATTTTTCCTCTCTTGGCTCTCTTGAATTTTCTCTCTGATAAGTTCTTTCTTTCTCATCTCCCTCCTCTCGGATGGAGGAGTGCACACTAATGGAATCTGCTTATTCCATCCATTCATCTGTTAGCATAATGCAGTAATATATAGCCAAAGGACCTATGTCCTTTTTCTCCTTCTTGTAGCATATATATATATATATATATATATATATATATATATATATATATCCCAAGTATACCTAACATTCCACTAACACAAAAGTCCAAAGCAACTTTCCTTCTTTTCTTCCGCCAACTTCATCCCACTTTTTCTTTCTTAATTAATTGGTGGGGAAACACTTTCCATAAAACATGTACCATGTTTTCTTTTCTTCCAAAGTTGCCTGCCTCTTTTTCCTTCTCACCTCATGGGTGAGGATCCACCCAACAATCTCCCCCTCTGAACCCATGAGAGAAATTATTCACCATGACCCCATCATTGGAGTCGATTCCTATGTCAAACCCAACTCTTGGAGAAACCACAACATTTCGTTGTTAACTCAATAGTAGACAAAACAACTCATTTCTGCAACTTGGACTGTCATAACACAGTTCCACAGCTCCCCCTGCAAAAGTAAACAAATACCCCGAAGTAGACTTCTTTTCTTCGGAACCTGTCATGTCTGCTTCTGTATAACCTTCCAAGACTGAATTTACACGCTAAATCACAGCTTCCTCACTTGGAGCTAATCCCAACGAAGCTTTGACTCAACTCAATCTTCTTGGAATTTTCAACTACTTTCTTCATGCCCGATTTTATCTTATCGGCATGGTTCATCTCGATGGGAGGATCTAACTCAAAGTTGACAGATTTTTGCTTGTCAAATTCTTTCACAACCACTTTGTATCCTGGTTACGAGCTATCATTTTCCTTCTTCACCTTTGGTACCCATTTAAAGCGAAGAGCTTTCTTCTCGTGGTTCTCATGCAAAGCTTTTCGCCCATCTCGCATGGCTTTATACCACATCCTTTTGCGCCTAGCTCTCCCATCTTCAACACTTTTCACATGCGCTCGCATTGTGTAAAGAGTGTTTACCTTCTTTCCTTTAGTCACCACTAGAGACCCTTTAGTGAGCTTCCATTGACCTTCACCAAAGGAACTGCTATAACCATTCTCATCAAGCTTACCAGTAGACATCAAATTAAGGCGGATATCTGGAACATGTCTGACTTCTCTAAGCATCAACCTGCCACCATTATTAGTCTCCAAACAAATATTCCCAATGCCAATAACCTTGGATGCACTACCATTTCCCATCCGTACATAGCCAAAATCACCACTAGTGTAGGATGTGAAGATCTCACCACGCGAAGTTGCATGGAACGAAGCACCCGAATTAACAACCCATTCATTAACTTGACACTTGGGTTTACCATCACTAACAATGGCTACATCAACGTCAGATAAATACACAATTGAGTCTTTATCCTCATCTTTTTCTTTAGACTGTTTCTTCTTTAGAAATCTACACTCTCGCCTTATATGACCTGGTCTGTGGCAGTGAAAACAAATTATATCTTTTCCTCTCATCTTTCTCCTGAATTTGACATCTTCAGGAGAGTTCGTCTCTCTGTTTTTGCCGCTACTCTGCGCAACAAAAACTTGTGTTTGTGTCTCAAAATTCATGCCTTGCTCCGTCCGTCTTGTCTCCTCATTATGAAGATTGTCCTTGACCATCTGTACGGTCAGCTTTCCTTCCGGAGCTGAATTACTTAGAGACACCACCAAAGTCTCCCAACTATTTGGCAATGAACTGAGAAGCAAAAGAGCCTGAATCTCATCATCAAGATTCAACTTCATGGTGGACAACTGGTTCACCAATCCTTGGAACTCACTCATATACTCCGACACACTGCTCCCTCTTTGTACTTCAAGTTCACAATTTTTCGAATCACAAAAGTTTTATTTTGTGCATTCTTCTTCTCGTACATGGACTTTAGTGTTGTCCATAGAGTATGAGCATCCGTCTCCTGCGAAACATGGTGGAACACACTTCGATCAATCCATTGCCGGATGTGACCAATAGTCTTCCTGTTCATCTTTTTCCAATCAGCCTTAGATTTATCCGCGGGCTTCTTTCCCTCGAGCTCCAACGGATCATACAAATTCTTACAGTAAAGGATATCCTCCATTCTAGGCTTCCAGATCGAAAAATTTGAAGAAGTCAATTTAATCATGGCTCCACCTGATTCCTCCATAAAATTTATCAAAAACAACTGAGCAAAATAACCTTATCTCTGATACCAATTGTTGAGAAAAATCAGCTCCTAAATGTTGTTGTCTTTGATAAATTAAATGACCAAAAATATTAGTACACGCCAAAAAGATTAAATTTGTAGTTCCACCAAAATAATAACCACTGCAGGAAATAATAAGAAGAAATAACCAAGCACGAGACACCAAGATTTTTAACGTGGAAAACCCTCTATAACTAAGAGGTAAAAACCACGGGACATACTCCGAAAAATCCACTAGAATAAACTGAGAGATTACAAAGATATCCTAATTTGAGTACACACTCAAATTACCTCACCACAATAACTATGTGATGGAACCCAAACAACACACCAAGTTGTTTAATCTTTTTCTCTCTCTATTTTTCCTCTCTTGGCTCTCTTGAATTTTCTCTCTGATAAGTTCTTTCTTTCTCATCTCCCTCCTCTCGGATGGAGGAGTGCACACTAATGGAATCTGCTTATTCCATCCATTCATCTGTTAGCATAATGCAGTAATATATAGCCAAAGGACCTATGTCCTTTTCTCTCTCTTGTAGCATATATATATATATATATATATATATATATATATATATATATATATATATATATCCCAAGCCTACCTAACATTCCACTAACACAAAAGTCCAAAGCAACTTTCCTTCTTTTCTTCCGCCAACTTCATCCCACTTTTTCTTTCTTAATTAATTGGTGGGAAACAGTTTCCATAAAACATGTACCATGTTTTCTTTTCTTCCAAAGTTGCCTGCCTCTTTTTCCTTCTCACCTCATGGGTGAGGATCCACCCAACATGGTCACTATGCTCTTCAACCTCTTTCACAAACGCAATTAACTGATCTTCATATACTGCACATAACCTTCTCTTATTTCGTAGCTGTGCAGTTAACTCCTGAATTTTCTTATCCTTGTCATCCTACAAAGATAAATACACAAATTACATTATGTTATTAGATCGTTATTGTTAAGAGATATATTTGAATACTAGTGATTATGGATCAGAGATGTAGATGTGAGAACAAACATATACACATGCAAGCACCAGCAAACGCAAGTGTACACGGTACACCACATGTATTAATGCAGGAAATTGAGCATACGTAGGACTGTTTATGTACTCTTTATTGGTATGCCCGTGTCTGTGTGTAGTGTTGTGTTAATTACAGTTTAAGAATTAGTCTCATCAGCGAGATGAATTGGTATTAGCATCTCAGGGCTAACAGGTTGAGACGCAACAAATGCTGCTAATAGAACAAAAAGATATTTAGAAATATCATAAAGAAATTTACAAGCAATGAGGCATAATGTGACAAAAAACATAGATTAAATTGTCAACAAGAGTCGCAATATAAATAGGGACTGCATATTGGATTTGAAGGCTCTAATACTTTATGTATTGTTTTTTTTTTCTTTTTCTTTTCTTGGTTTCAGATTGACGAATATACTTCTATGTGGATCTCTACTAGGATTTAATTAGTCACGTACATAAATTAATCTTATTACCTTCATGATAATAATGCTTGCTAGTGTTGCAAATCTTCAGGAGAGAATAAGTTCCAATATCGTTTCCCAAAGAAGTCAAGCTGATTTTCGCCATTTCAAAGATCACATGATAATAATGGCTTGAAACATTCTCTAATGTCTTGCCATATTAAATGATATACTGGGCCTTTTTGAAAAGCAGTATTCAAAATCATATTTCCTTTTATAAGCATCCAGTGCATACAGTAATAAAGAAGGTTCCTGAGAGGCAGCCTAAAAGAGTCATCACATTGCCAAGGGTTTAATTGTCAACCTGAAGTATGAATATGTAGAGGAAATCAATGGAAGTGTCTAGACTCTAATACCCATTCCTGAAAATTCTCACTGATTCCACACTTCAATTATGTGGTTTAATTCGATACAAGACACAGGTCAGTTAGGTAGTTTTATTTAACTTTTGAGGCTCTTTAGGATTCAAGTGATGCCGA
Organism: Aralia elata; assembly: GCA_034770075.1. NCBI lineage: Eukaryota > Viridiplantae > Streptophyta > Magnoliopsida > Apiales > Araliaceae > Aralia > Aralia elata. The sequence goes on from CM068384.1 coordinate 19,608,410, forward strand.
CATTTATTTTACTCATCTTCTTCCTTTCCTTGTTTTAGTACTTCCTGTCAATGGATCAGATCTGTACATGTATACCTGATTTTCTAAATGTACTTTCGTTTTTACCAATATCTTATCACTCTATCTTACGCGCTTTAAGATTAGGAAACTAGGATATATAGTCGTGATAAGAATCTGGATATATACATATACAGCTGTTTCCTACTAAATAGTAATTAATAGTGTGGTAGCAACATCTTCTTTGAAAGAAATGAAAAAAGGTAAACGAACACTATTTGTACTACAGATTGAACACGTGACATGAAAGGCATTTCTGAATTCAAAGTATTCTGCATAAACTGTATCAACTATTCACTAAATCAGCACAGAAAAGTTAATTTTAAGACCAACTTTTGGCAAGGATATAATATGTTTCTAGGATCATTGAAAAGGTACATAATAAATGAGCATCAGAAAAGTAGTATTGGCCGAGCATGTTGAACAAACTTGCATTGTACCCAACCAGGTAACTGAACTATTCACTAATGACCTGTTATTACTCCATGTGATTCCACAAAAAAAAAAAATCTCATTTGCAAAACAAAACAAATAATAAAATTATTCGGTAAAATGAGACTTTTTTTGTTGGTAATAATGTAAAATGACATAATATCCTCAGTCTAACATCACGCCACTATTAATCTAAACACGTACTGTTATATCTTTGAAATTTATAAATATTATAAATGAGTTTCTTTTTGTGAAATGTAAATAGTATTATTTCGGTTCTATAATGTATACCTTCAGCAGTGAAAAAACAAACAACATATTGGATGTTTGGATAATGTAATATTCAATGTTTCTAAAATTTCCTACTTTTATTATTATTAATATTTGATAAAGATCAAAATTCAAGTTTGTTAAGTTCTTTCCATAAAATACTAGATAAAAAAGAGAAACGAAATAATAAGATGAGAATTTACTACCAAAGTTTCGTGATATAAAAATTTTATATTAATATTTTTAAATATTAATTTTAAAAAATAGTCAATTTGATCTTTAAAGTCAAACTAAAATATTTATTATGAGACGGAGGAAGTATTTATTATTTAGTTTCCATAATAACCGAGAAAAAAATATAACCACAAAATATTAATAGAAACTATTAGTAATCTAACCTAATGGTTTTGATTAACCGTAATTACAGACTTTTTTAAATTCGTAATCGTATTACAAGGTTTGATTACGCAAATTGTAACTACGTTAAATTTAGAAACGTTAAGAGTTTTTTTAAGACTTCATATAATCATTCATTTAACAACAGTATAGATTGCTCTAGAAGACTTGGTTTTGTTGACTTTGATGTTTGTCTCCATATGACTGTGTGACTGATCAATTGAAGCAAAGGAAACGGAGACTGTGTGACTGATTCACTCTCTTAACCTTTTTATAATTAACTACTTATTAATTGATAAATATTTAATAATTATTAAAAAGAAAGTGTGCATATATAACTTTAAAATTTGTAAAGTTTATTAATACAACTCTTTTTTTTTTGTGAAACTTGAAAATTCAAAAAATTAAAAGTTGTTTACCCAACAACCCATGATTTGTCCTTTTAGTAGACTTTTGATTAGTTGGCATGATGGTGTAAATTAAATCTTAACGACTTATTAAGTGTCATTAAAAAAGTTATAAAATTGTCATATATATATATATATATATATATATATATATATACACACACACACACACACACACACACACACACTTATCATTTTTACTTTAATAATAACAATCACTGATAAAAAAAGTCATATTTGTTAAAAGAAATTATTTGACAAAATAGACTTCTTATGGTAGAATAAAATAAAAAACATAAAATTCTCGGTTGATGAAGATGAAGCAGAAATTATTGTCATATATTTGATTAATTATTTAGTAAGTAGTACATATTCAAAGCCCCAACTACCGGGAAACTCCGGTGTTATTTCTGAAATTATTATTAAAAGTCTTTTGAGCATTATTGCAAATTAATTAGTAGCTAATTTGTTTATTTTATTTTATATAATTGTTCAAAAAACTAAAATATATTAAAATTGTAATTTGTTACAAAAAAATAAAAAAAATTATAGTAAGAAAAATTAAAATTATAATCCTTTCTAACAAAATAATATAGCAGGACCAATCGTAATAAAACTTAATAAATACTACATATACTCTTAAAAAATAGTATGTCATATCAAAAAAAATAAACAAAAATAATACAATATTTCAATTTAGTTTGGTCAACAGTAAGCCGAAATTATTAATTCTACAAGTTCAATTATTCATTGCATGTGAATGAGGAAACACGTCAGAATTAATGATAGATACTGCCTATAGACCAAAAAATATATATAAAAAAAAATCTTCTGTAAAAATAATGTTTCACATAAAGAATCATCTTTTTTATTTATGATATGATATATTCACATTTAAAATATAATTTTATAAACATGCATGTCACTATAACTAAATAATCATCATAACTGTAACGCCCTAAACTCTGGTCTACCTTTTAACCCGGGTCTGATGCGTCACGGTACTACCTATTTAACGTAATCTTAAGGACATAAGTGTAAATACAATATTATTACATCATGTCTCATTCTACTCCCAAGTACGAAGACCTTTACTAAACTATCTCAAATAATATTATAACACATCATGTACTTTTATACAATTAAATCTTATCTGTTATCTTCTTTTGACCATTCAGGTCTTTCTTCTCCAACTGCACAAATTTTAGAATTTTATAAGAGTAAGCATTTAATTGTTCAGCAAGCCATAAACAGTGAATAAACAACAAAATCAAGAGTTATATCATACATTTTCATCAACTGAACAATAGTTGTAAAAACATATCAAATAAATAGGAATAAAATTATTTCCTCATCTTTAATTATCTTTCATGAATAATCATAACCTTAAACTCATCAACTGTTCAATATTAGAACATTTCTTTCTTTGGTTTAGCACATAAGTGCTACTATTGGTCTAGCACGTTATTGGATTTAACGCTTAACATATACATCATTGCACGGGGTACAATCATAAACTTCTTTACTCTCATAAAATACATTGTTGAACAGGGTGCAACTTATACTAATAATTGTCCAAGATTTATTTAATTTTGACTTGGCACAATCAACTATCACAATTCAAGAATTATTACAATTCAAAATCACAACAATAAACATTCCGACTGGAATAACTCATTAATCGAGTTAAGCCGAATCAAATGGCAACTAACTCTCTTTTATAAATCATTTCACATAATAAGATGAATCTCATATAGCAAATGAAATTTCATAACCAAACATAGGATTTTACAATTTAACATAGCTCGAACAACTTGTACAAATATTAAAAGATTTGTATAAGTTTAAAACTCACAGAACATAAGCATGACGTAAATTAAAGCTTCAATACATTATATATCATTTATGAGAATATAATTGAATGATATTAGAAATTTGCACAACATAAAGTTTGTGTAAGTTATGAAACTTGTCTGCTACGCAATTTACCAGAATGCTACCAATTCCTCTTCAAATGACCTATATATATATATATATATATATATATATATATATATATATATATATATATATATATCTCATTAAGGTCAAACATGTTGGTTTATATCTTTTATGATTTTAATAATGACAATATTATTAGGTTTATATTCAGTTTAATGGATTTTTTTGCTTGGGCTGATTTAATTTATTATATGTTGATTTTCTTTGGTTCGGTACAATCTTGTTTAAACAGTCCATTAGTTGATAAATTCAAAGGTGTTAGTATTGCTATAGATTTCCTGAATATATGCATATATATCTTATTTAGATATTTATTTAAAGATGAGTCTTTTAATGAAAACCAAGTTGGTTGGACAATCTGTTGAGTATTTCAAATAAATCACTCCTCCCCTGATATTATATTATTTAATCTATTTTGAATTCTTTATATTTTGAATAGCTGTTGAGGGATATATATCTTTCCCGTTGGATAAACCAAACTGCTAGGATTATGTGATATTCCAACTAGATTAATCTTTCATGCTAACAACTATTTTCATATCCGTTAGTATCAATTAGCTGAGATATACCAACTGTGAAATGAGATTTTATGCTAACAAATTCTTTATAGCCGTTAGTTCCTCAATCTATATATATACCTCTTCTTCGGCTAAACAAGAACTCACTGGAAGCTAATATTAGTTTCAGCGCTCTTGAAGATATATCAGACAAAGTTCCAAACCTATCAAAAGTTATTTTCATCTATATATTCTATTGATTATTAATTCTTCTTAGCTGGAAATTAAGAGCCAATTGTTTTTAAAATTCTTTGTATTATGAATTCAAGCACTGTTAGGCTTAATTGATCCAATAGTGGATAGGGTATGTTCAAAGAGAGCCTTTAAGGTTGCAGAGGTGCAAAGGGGCAGTGGTGTCCATTAGTGTGAAGCTACTTTGAACATGGAATTTTTCTTTGTAATTGAGTTTTAAAAGTTTAATAAAAAGAGTCTCGAATACCAATTAGTATTAGACATGGTTTAGGTCATTTGTTAGAGGTTAAGGGCCGAACCACGTAAAAATTTTTGGTGTGATTTATCTTTATTATCTTGCTTAGTCTGGTCGTTTATATTCTGCACTTTCTGTTCGTCTCTGAGAAATATACTAATCCAGATAGGGTAACTTGTCTGATTGTATCTAAAATTAACCTAAAGCAGATAGCCTTACCTATCTGATTTATATCTGTTGTAAAAAATTTAAAATTTGACATTGTTGTTCACTTCTAGCGTAGACACCTATTCATCCCCCTCTAGGTGTGCACATACACGAAATTACATTTAGTATCAAAGCTTGGCTCTACTAATATCGATCTTTACAGGTCGTAGGGTAAGATCCTATGGCACATCTAAACTTTCAAGAAGGACAATCCACGAGTAGACCTCCCTTGTTGCTGGGCAGCAAGAACTTCAACTTCTGAAAATTCAGAATAAAGATTTATCTCAATAGGGACCCATGGGAATGAAGGGTTATTGAAAATGGACCAGTCATTCCAGGACATGATGACGACAGGCCGAAGACCCTCATGGAAATGGACACAAACGAATCTTATATGGTATCTTATGATTCCAAGGCCATGAATACCCTGTTGAGTGGCATGGTTCAGTTAGAGATAGATAAGGTCTCCGCCTGTACTACCACTAAAGAAATTTGGGATACAGTCATCATAAGCTACGAAGGTACTACGAAAGCGAAGGAGGTCAAGCTGAGCATGTTAATGCACGAATAAGAACTGTTCAAATTGGAGAAAAATGAATCAATCAGAGATGCCCAGGCAAGGTTCCTCACTCTAATGAATTCTCTAGGCATGCTCGGACGAAAGATTGATCAAAAGGAAATCAACTGAAAGCTTCTCAGAGTCAAGCAAAAGCGATTCGCACCAAAGGTTACTACACTTCAAGACTCGACAACAATTAGTACTATGGAAACTTTCATTTTATTTGGAGAGCTTGAAGAATTTAAAAATCAACTAAGAAGGTATGATGAAGAGGATGACGGACCTAAAAGGAAGACTTTAGCTCTACAAGCTAAGAGTTACATAGAAGGTGATGATGAAGACTCTATAACGTCCTCAAAATCAGGACTATTTCCATACCTGATTTTGTGCATTAATATTCAATCTCATTCCATCTATACATCATTACTCGATGATATAACTAATAAATAATGCAGAATAAATCAAAATCCTTTCAAACTTCCTACTTTTTTCCCTGAATCACAACCTTTACATTTACATAACTTAGAATCATACATATTCTATGATTCACTTTATCAGACTTGCTAAGTCAAATTACACTTCTTAATACATGTACAACATTTACATTCTGTCATTAAATAATCAACATCAACTGACAACTACTTCTAACGAAACTCTAGCATAGACCAGACAATTCCCAAATAAAGCAAGTTTATTTTTACTGCACGTCTTCTGTTCATTACCATTTAATTGGCAGATAACATCTCATTGTATTCCTAACTTGTAAAAAGGTTATTTTTGCAAGATTGAGCTTGATAGCTCAGCAAATCTAACAGTTTTCATGCATCATATAGCACAATAATTGCATGCTCAGCTTATTCAATCATAAACATTATAATTCTAACATTTCATACGTTCTGCATCTCACATATCATATAATAAGACTGAGTTCCTTACTCAATCAGCATAGTCATATATTGACTTTCGCAATTCATGTTACAACATAGGCAATTCCACATGCTCTTTGCAGTATAGATTACAATAAATCAATATCAAGTTCATATAACAAATAGGAACTGAAAGACTTGCCTGGCTCGTAGATTACTAATTATAGTTTTGTATTCTTGTAGACCTCTTACACAATATATGATCATGCACATCAACTGTTAGCCATATAACTATACTTGGTAATCGTTTAAGTAACCCTACTCTACATTCCATAATTCTTCCTTTTAATCGATACACAATATTTAATTTAGTTTGATTGTGTGAACTTCACCTTACACCTCATTACTTTTCTTCTTAGGCAACACTCGAAGTTCATTCAAGTTAAGACTTGTCATGACTCCATATTATAAGTCTATCATTCAATAAAATTTATTATAGTTGATTGAAACAACTTTATCTTATTACCCTTCATACTTTGCTTTGTTTAACACTTAACATTTAGTTAAGTCATTAAGTTAAGCTTCTTCTCATAATCTTTATACTTCTCTTTTAATCAACACTCAACGTTTGGTTAAGTCTTCATAGTTGTCATTACATCGAATTAGATGTATTACATTCGTTAACATAAATTAAATAATCATTCTTCTTACGTTCCTTTAGGCTCCTCTATAACTATCACTCAACTTGTAGTTAAGTCTTTATAACCTGTCATTGTGACGCCCCCAAATCTGAGGTCTCTTTACCCACAGATTCGGTGTTCACGGTACTACACCAACATCGATTATTCTACCCATTCATCATCAACATAAAGACAGAAATGTAATTACTAAATATTACACAACGTCTTACTCTACGAATCCCAGGTTCTAAAATCTTGACATAAGTACATAGCATCTTAAGATAATTAATATAATCCTGAATGATCACACATTCGTAGCATAAACTATTACAAAAGCGGATATGATATATTATCCTTTACTCGGTAACTTTTCCCTTGCCTTTATCCTTGCAGGAACTCTCTGTCTGCTCTGCCTTAGCTGAAAGCATATAATTTAAAGCAAGAATGAGCATTCAATTGCTCAGCAAGTATAACACTTAAATAAGAACAACATCAGGAATCATGCTTTCAGTTCTACAACTGAACAATAGTTGATAACACATTTTTGAATAAATAGGAACAATGATAAGGTATTCCTTTACAAGACTAACATTTCTAAACAATATACTGAGTGGTCAAATGACCTTGAACTTTCTTCTTTTATCAAAGGGTTTAATAGTTTTATAACTATCAACAGAACATTTTTCCTTTGGGCACTTTAGGGGATCAGCCTATCATATCCTATGTTGTACAACATCTATTTAATGTCTAAGCGTTTGTTTATCACCCATAGAGGGTAAATCGGTATTACCGATGAAAAATAATTTCCCAATAATAGGGTTGTTCTTCTCAACTTTACCTTTGGAAATTCAAGTCAAACAATTTGATTGGATAACTACAATAAATATCAACAATATCTTAATGAATCATTCTTAAATCAACAAAGCAATTCAATATAAGTCTAGCCGAAACAATTGGCTTAGACAACCATCTCAACAGTTCATGGAATACCGAACTTTAAAGCTTCGATAGCATGCATTATAGCATAACTAGATATCTTGAATAAAAGTAAGAATACTTGCACAATAATAATTTGTGAAAACTTAAAATTTATATAACATCGAAAACTCGCACAATATATAAGAGTTGTACAGTTTAAGAAACTTGCTCAAATATAAATTTAGTAAGGTTAGGGGTACTTGTATTCAATTATATAGAAAGAATGAAGTTAGGGAATTTGCCTCGAGCGTCTGCTATAATATTATAACACACGTTCCTTAATATCCTAGACATGTAAATACATATACACATAACAATTAGTCACATTAGGACTAGGTTTATTACAATCATCACATCATTAGACTACATCAATGACCACTACGATAAGGTAGTCGGGGGTACGATTAGTCACACTAAAAATAACTAACATGTTTAATCATTCTAAGGCTTCATTATAGGGTCATGAGGTAAATATAACATGTATATAACATCATTAAAAGAAAACCTACATTCTGGTCTTATTGCAAAATTTTACTAGGCCTAACCCGACCCGCCGCTGCGGCGCCCGGTTTGGCCTACCCAGCGGCGCTGCGGCGCTAGCCTGCTCCATTTCCTTCTCGGGTTGACCCGGCGCTGCGACGCCAGGTTTTGAACTAGCATCAGCGCTGTGACGCCAACCTGTTCCCGTTGCTCGAGACGTCATCGGTGCTGCGACGCCACAATTTACCCTTATGAATGGCGCTGCGACACCATTCATCAGTGACCGGATTCTGGGTTTTTGCCCAGTTCGCGATTTGACCTCCCTCCATGCAAATCTCTATAACTCCTTCAGTACACGTTTAAATTGGTCCATTCTGGACTATATGAACTCCTAACTCATGGGGCTACAACATACCAAAAATTCAGAAGCACCAATAAACGTTAACAAGTCCAAATCTTTGATCAAAGTACAAGGTAGTACTCTGTTTCTCGAGTTCTTGGTGTTCTTCACCAAAATCAACACCACAAACTCGTTTTTACACCTTTTAACTCCATTCCAACTGGTTAACTTCGTAACCAATGGAACCACAACATCATTATAACAAATAAACACAACAAACACGGAATCATAGCTTTGTAGTCCTCTAAATTCGTTCGAAGGTCCTTCTGTCTAAAAATGTCCAAAGATTCATCCTTTAAGCTAAGGTTCGGACCATTCTTCGTTTGTGTTCCACTTTAAAGGTATTAATGGTTTATAGAGTGTCTTAACAACAATATAAATCAAACACAACTAACAATAACAACCAAAATCTCAAGAAAAGCTCAAACCCATCGGTTTGAGCTCAAGAACACCAAAAACTAGAAAAATGGAAATGAGATGGTTTGAGGTTTGTTTACCACCTGATTCTCGTTGCTTAGGGTGTTATGGGGCCTTGCTAGTCCTTTCCTCTTCTTCTTGCTTTCTCTCCTCTTCTCTTCGTTATCTTCGTTTTCACCCCTGAGCTTCCTTCTTCTCCTTCTTTCAATTTTTTTTTCTCTCTCTCTATCATGTAGCAGCTTAAAAGGAAAAAGATGGAATGGAATGGAATGGAATGTTGGAATGCTTCGGGTGGATGGGAGGGAGTAATCTGAACTCCCTTCCTCTCTTTCTCTCCTTCACCGCCTGGAACTCTCTCTTCTCTCTAAAGTTCTCTAGTACTTGCAAAGAAAATGGAATGAGGGCAATGGAGGGAATGGGGGAGTACACATGCAGCTCAGGGAATGAAGAGTTAATCCTCCGAGGAGAATGTTAGCAAATATAGGATTTCTATGCATTAATTATAGTGATTGCTCCCTCCCTCCTTCCGATTGGTTTAGGCCAAAACTTGGCCAATTCCTATTGGCTCATAACTTAAATGCTTCCCAACATGTACCGAATAAAGATAAAATTTACCCGAATACTCCCACTTTTATACCAAATTTGGTAAATAATTCTACTTAAAATTAAAATGGGTACTCCCATAAAATATTGGGATGCATAAATATTGTGATGTGGTTTAAGGTTATTTAATTACCTGGATGATGTGAATCTATGATTTTTTATGTATTGTGTCTCGTGGAAGTGAATAAATTGATTTCGCAAAAAAATCGCAAAATTATTATTCATTGGGCACGTTTCCCGAGGCACTATTTCACGCCCGAATATTTATGGGTCTTTTTCGATTTCTATTAATTTTGTTAAGACGTGTGTGCGAAGGAATAATTTTTTCAAGTGTCGAAAATATTATTTGAGTTGATATGTGATTTAATCCGTATCCGAAATGTATTATGAGTGTTCCGAATAATTGGACAAATCCCATGCAGCCCACTGCTTTGACAACCCTAACCCCCCTCCTTCCGAACCTCATAACTTGTTCATTTTAAGTCAGAATTAGTCTGTTCTCGCGTCATTTTCTTCCTTGTAACATCTTCTACAAATCTTCTTCGGTGAAATTTTTTTTTCAGGTTCATATTCAGGCCAAGACAGTGGCGCAAATGTCCCTTCCTAAAACAGTTTTCTACTTTGGCAGATTTGACATGCCTTTTTCCGTAAGGCTTAACTCCCTCATCTGAAGTCGGAATGAATTCATTCTTATGCCTACGGACTCCTTGTTCTACATACTATAAGATCCTTAGAATAGAACAATTTTCTAGCAACCCAAATAGAACATAAATCTGCTAAAAAATTAGGGGTCATACTAGGCTTTTTGCTTTTTCACTAGTTTTATAAAACAATTCGTCACGACTTCGTTACATAAGCTTTTACCTCCGTTCCAATTATGTGATGTTCGTAACTCCTAGGAGCATGATACAACACCCTAGAACTTAATTTTTATATTTGGGACACCACAACAAAAGGCCTCCAAAACAGCCCCTTAACAGTCCATAGTTCATCCTTATGCATAGGTTTGTATTTTTTTTTCATTTTTGTTCCATTTTCATGCATATTAATAAGTAGTTTAAGATATTTAAACCATACATCTCCTTATTACTCCAAGATCCTCCATGATCTTCTAACAAACAACAACAACCACCAACAAAACAAGTTTATATAAGCTTTAAAAGAAAATTAAAATAGATGAAGTTAGGGTTTCTTAATTCTTACCTCTTTGATTCTTTCTTCTTTCTTTATTTAGATGATCAAAGCTTGATCCTTAATCTTCTTCTTTTCCTTCTTCTCCTCTTCCCGTGAGCTCTCTCTTTCTCTCTCTCTCTCTATATATATATATATATTCTCTTACTTAGATGATTTAATGAAATGGATAAAAAAGAAAATGCAAGTATACTTGCATTGATTTATTTAAGAGAATTAACCATCTTCTAGTTAAATCTCACCAACTTCCCACAACTCTTACTAACAAATTCCTAGTTAACCTTACTCATCCAACTCATTTGGCTAACTAAGGTTAGATTAAAATGATTCTTTTAGTTTGCATTTAATGTTTTGCTTACTTGCTAAGACTTACCATAAATGGAAGGTTTTCATCCTCCCTTATCCCCTTAACTTAGCATGGAAGGAAAGCTTGGCCCCCCCTTGGTCCCCTCTCCTTCCTACCGATTCCTCCCATTTGGTCTCTTCCCTTTTTGCTTTTCATTTATCCACATGCTAATTTCCCAACATGTGACGCATGTCCTTCAAGACTTTGACTCTAAGTTTGCAATAGTGTGGCTCAACCCTAGCCAAACCACACCAAACCCTAGCCAAGCTTGTCAAAGCCTAGGCTCAACCCTAGGAATCCCCATGGCTTGGTTAGTCGAAAATAATTCGGTTACTCATTTTCTTTCTAGTTAAGTTTCTTAACTCGTTCAACATGCGAAACCGCGAAATTTCTTTCGTCAATTTTATTGGAGATTACGTCTCCTGTCCTCAAATAAACGTTACCTCGTGATTTGAAAAATGAAAAGGCATTTTTCGGCGTGAATAGTGTTTTTACATCTTTTTCTTGGAAAAAATTTATTTTCTTTTAAAAAATCTCAAAACTCATACATAATTACGTAACACGTAAAATAGGTCATTAATCGACCTTAAATCACATATACAGAATAATATTCATAAAAATTCATTTTATTAAATAATATTCTTAAACCCCAATTACAAGACTGCTCGATTTTTTGGGTCGTCACAATAACCATGCATGTTCCTGAAATGATAGTCCTACACGTATGTCGATAATTAATTTCTAATATGAAAAATAAGCATACCATTAAATTAAAAATTCTTGTTCAACGGATCATAATCGATCTTAATTAGGCCGATAACCTGATTAACTGAATGGAACTATTTAATAATTAATATGGTGTCCCCTTTTGAGATTCCCCATAAAGCTTGAAATAATTAATCAAAATACTTGTCCTTATTCCATTTCCAGTAATTCATAATTCAATTTCTGTAGAGGACAACCACATAATTGTGATTGCAGGCTGTATTTATAGTTTTATACGCATACATTTGTTTACTTCTTCATTGTTCTAATTAATTTTTTCTTTAAAGAAAATAATTATAAATCAATTAAACAATTTCCAAAGTCAATCATGAATAGTTGAGTTGTGGGTTAATTATTTTTATGTTATTTGATTCTTTCTTACAAGATGAATGATTCTGGGAGTTGGTAGAATTGGGAAGTCTTGTGAGAGAAATTAATTAGCAAAGATGCCCTTGGAGGGTAAATATAATTTTTCCAATAATTAATTAAATAGTTGTTTAAAGAACCAAATTAAAATTATTAAAAAAAAATGCTGGCAAAGAAGTTACCAAAGAAATAGAAGATAAGATTGTTCAGTGTATTTAATTAAGTGTTGTCTAACTGTGTAGAAGTTGTTATTTTAATTTATTTTAATATTTTAATTCTTAATTTACATAATACCTTTTGCAAAGTTTTTCAATGAGAGAGACATTTCAACTACTCCATTAAATATTTTTTACGAAGAAAAGTTGACCAGCTCCACATCTAATAAACCATTTGATAACCATGATAAATTCTGCACACGGAACCTAGATCATCCTCCCATTTCATCCTTTCCTTTTTTTTTATCTTCAAACCCTTCTTTCATGGCCGATACAAACAAACAAATTGATTCTTCTTACTTTCCATCTTCATCCTCATTTAAATTCTGGGACGTTTTTTTTGAGTTTTGAAGGTAAAGATACACGAAAAAGCTTTATTGATAATCTATATTCTACTTTAGATATGGCAGGAATACGAACCTTTAAAGATGAACCTGGATTAGAAAGGGGAGAAGAAATCGCATCACAATTGATAAAAGCTATCCATGATTCGAAGATGAGTATCGTTGTTTTCTCAAAAAAATATGCTTCTTCGAAATGGTGTCTTAATGAACTTGCAGAGATCCTTGAATGCGAGAGAACAAGGGGACAGATCGTACTTCCTGTATTTTATGATGTTGATCCATTAAATGTACGTCACCAAACTGAGAGTTATGCAGAAGCTTTTGAAAAACATAAAATAGGTTATGTAAAAAACGTAGAGACGTGGAGAACTGCACTAATCACAGCTGCAAATATATCAGGATATGATCTGAAAAACGATGCAAATGGGTAACTTCTATATTTCCTTCGTTTTTCTCCCCTTATCTAAATTTAGTTATTTGATGAATAAAAGGAATGATTGTATAGTTGTGACGGAGCTAAGAACCAATAACTTACACCGTCTAGTGATTAGAAGTAACAAAACAACTACAAACTAAGAAGTAACAAAACAACTACAAACTAACATCAAACCTTAGTTCCTCTTTATCAATCTAAAAAAAAAACCTTATATAGTTCCTCGAGTGAAAGGATAAATTGTTACAAACCTCAACTACACAAATGTTAAGAAACTTCCAATATTTTATTTAAGTTCTTAATTAATCTTTATAAAGTGTGTGGTTATAAATACTCCAATGATATGAATCACAAAAATTTTTAGTTAGTAGAGTGATCAATATATATTAAATGATATAAAGTTAATATGATTGTGGATAAATTGATCATTTAACTTTACAAAAGTTACTCAAAAATAAAGTGTTGTAATTTTTATAGAACTTTCTAAAAACAAATGTGTTGTAATAATTGTGGGACGGAGAGAGTATTACTTAATAAACTAAGATAGATAAATGTTATGATTACTAGTCATTTGACGTGCACACACTCTAATTTTAAGAAAAAAATATAAAAAAATTAAAGGAGAAGAGATTATGAGAGAGTGAGGGACCAAAAATAGGGATAAGAGATAAAAAAAAAATAGAAGGATAAAAAATGAATAATACTGTATGCACAAACTATACACAAACAATTATGCACAAAGAATAAAATTAATGTATTAGCAGTAATATTGTGGTGACTAAAGAATAATACAAAATAACGATACAAAATGATGTGTATGATTGTGGTTGGTTACTATTATTGGACTCACCCATGTATAGTGATTAGTCATCTACGAATTAACTTTGACACATCATTTTGTAAGAGTTGTTTGTAAATATAAAACTACTCATGTATTAGATACCAACGAAAATGTATAAAACATCTTCCCTCCGTATTTTCTCTCTTTTTTACTCCAAAACAAAATGACTCGTGTTTTTTCTTTTCTCTGTCACAATTCCTTTTTTCCCTTCACCCTTTCTTTTCTTCTCAAACTCACTAGTTATAAATATTGTGTAAGATATCTCATATATACACATAGCATTCATGGTAGACATGGATAAAGAAAGGTGAATTGATCAGGAAAGATAATACATGTATATCACAGTACAAGTCCAGGAGATGTCTTAGGATTACAAAAAAGATCTGTCATAGATTCACAAATTAATTGCTTATTGACTTGCAATGTAATCATTTTGTTTTCAAAAAATTTACGATACCTAGAAATTTGATGCCCAAATCACTCGGAAGTGCATTAGATAGTTGTACAGTATAACACTTAAAGCACTTTTGCCCAATTTGAGCATCAAATTCTAGGACAATGTATCATAGAAACAATATATATATATATATATATATATATATATATATATCGCGATGTTATGACGTTATGTATTAAGTTTTTAAATAAAGATAACTATTAGTGGTAATCTTGTCAAAAATATATGTCATATTTATGGTGAGCGACTCTTATAATTCTATCAACCTTTATGTATTGGTAGTATATGCATAATTGTATCTCGGTTTCACTACGTAGCAGAACTCATGTATAATTGTTCTTTTGTGTTTAACTTCCCATATTAAAATTGGTGTAAAATTGACAGGCATGAAGCAGATCTCATCCAAAAAATTGTGAATGATGTTCTACAGAAATTATGCCCCAAATACTTGAATGTTGTCGAGCATCAAGTTGGAATAGATTCTCGTGTTGAAGAAATTTATCAAAAACTAAGCATTGAGTCAAATGATCATGTTCGTTTCATTGGGATATATGGGACTCCCGGAATTGGCAAAACTACAATTGTCAAAGTTCTATATAATAAAATTTTCAAGAAATTTGAAGCTAGTTGCTTTCTTGAAAATGTTAGAGAAGCTTTCGAGAAACCCCGTGGTCTATATTATTTACTAGAGCAACTTATTTTTCAACTTCTGAAAATAAAGGATTTTAAGGTTATTAGTGTTGATACAGGAATAAGTTTTGTGAAACAAAGACTCCGTTCAAAAAAAGTCCTCATAGTTCTTGATGATTTAGACGAAATAAAACAATTAGAATCATTAGCAGGAAATTGGAACTGGTTTGGTCCAGGAAGTAGAATCATCGTCACGACAAGTAATATCCGTGTTGTAGATGAATTTCAAGTAGATTTGAGGCACGAGGTTGAGGAATTGGACAACAATGAGTCTTTGGAGCTCTTCAGACGACATGCCTTTAGAAATACAACCCCCTTGAAAAATTTGATGGAGCTTTCAAAAGATATTGTAAGATATGTTGGAGGGCTTCCATTAGCTCTTGAAGTTTTGGGTTCAAGTTTATTCGAGAGAACCATGGTACAGTGGGAAAGTGTCTTTGGGAAATTGAAAGAAGTTCCCCATAAGCATATTCAAGAAAAACTTAGAATAAGCTATGATGCACTTGATGATAATAAAGTGCGGGACATCTTCCTCGATATTGCATTCTTTTTTATCGGAATGGACAAAGATGATGCATTCAAGATTCTAGATGCTTGTGGTTTCTTTCCAGAAATTGGAATCAGCAATTTAAGGGAAAGATGTTTACTAAAAATTGACACGAGCAACATATTGTGTATGCATAACTTGATTCGGGATATGGGACGGGGAATTGTTTGCGAAGAATCTGTTAAGAATCCAAGAAAGCGCAGTCGATTGTGGTTTCATGAGGATGCGTATGATGTTCTCAAAAATTTCAAGGTACAAGACTAACACTTTCTCTTTTGATTATTCCAAAAAATTTATTGATCAAAAAATGAGTTTCATATAATTAATCTTGCACACACTCTCTCTTGCAAATATCATGGAAATTAAGTTTTTTAGCAAAAGGAAAAAAAATTATTTATTGAATAATAGATCTTCATCTTATCTAAAGATTTGGATAAAGGTTTAAAAAAAATACAGAAGCTCCATCATGCATTCCCCATGCTGCCGATATTGACCTTATGCTAACTTGATATATATTCACCCGTTCACCCTTAATTCTAATATGGAGCTAAAAAATCCATCTGTCATTTAGCTTAGATCTAATTCCTCCATTATTTGGTTGCACACTTCTTTATCGCCAAGTGAAACACTTCCTCAATTCTAAATACCCCTCTTCCCCATTTGAAAAAGTTAATCTCAATTCTCTGATAAGCTCCTGAACTTTTTTTGACTTCATTATGATTATAATTAAAGGTATTTTTTCCTTTTATTAGGGACATAAAAACATTGAAGGTATCAGGCTAGTGATGCCCATGCAAGAGGAAGTAGATATAAGTACCAGAGCATTTCATAGCTTACCAAACTTGAGATTGCTTCAGATTAGCAATGTGAATCTCACTGGAAGCTTTGAAAATTTATTTGAAGAATTAAGGTGGTTTTGTTGGAATTATAGCTCTTTGGATTGTTTACCTTCAAGTTTTCAAGCACCAAAACTAATTTTCCTTGACATGCAACACAGCAAAGTCAAGATACTATGGAAAGGCACCAAGGTATGTATTAGTGGCAACTCCATCTTTCTCATCGAATTTGTATAGTACATAGTTTCTTGGGTTCAATAGTTTATGAAAAATATGCAGATATAATCTAATTCCATATTTTTTATTCTCTTAAACAGCAATTACAGAGCTTGAAAATCCTAAATGCTAGTGAGTCTCGTTTCCTCAAAACTACCCCTGATTTCAAAGGATTAGAAAGCCTTGAGAAATTAATCCTTCAAAGTTGTTCAAGTTTGTTGCGGATTCACCCATCGATTGGGCTTTTGCATAAGTTGGTTCACTTGGATTTGAGACAATGCGACAGTTTGAATCAATTGCCTGAGCAATTGGGGAACATGGGATGCTTAAGGACGTTTGATGCAAGTTATTCAAGTATTGAACAATTACCAGATTCCATCGGACATCTAGGTAAGTTGGAGAAGTTAGTTTTGGTTAGTTGTGAGAACCTTAGAAACCTTCCAAGTAGCATTTGCCATCTAACTTCACTCACGTATCTTAATCTAGGTTATTGTTCAAACCTTGAAAGCTTGCCTAAGAATTTGGGAAATCTAACTTCACTCACGTATCTTCATCTATCTACAACCATCGGATGTTCACCTTGCAAAAGGTTAAGGTTTACTCCAAGGAGCATTTACAAACTGAGTTCTCTTGAAACTCTATATCTCTGTGATTGGCCTGATGATTTATATGGGATCGAGAGTTTATCCTCATTGAAAATGCTATTTGTGTCCAACTGCTCGAGTCTTCAGTCACTACCAGAACTTCCTCCCAATCTTGAAATTCTATCTTTACGTGGTTGTACATCACTGGATAAATTACCAAATCTGTCAAGGATGAATAAATTGATGAGGCTTGATTTTACCGAGTGCAGTAGTCTCCAATCACTCCCAAAACTTCCTCCTAATTTACGCCAGTTATACTTGCATGAATGTCGGAGTCTTCAATTCCTCCCTGAACTTCCTCTTAGTTTAGAAACTTTAACCCTGAATAACTGCACTAGTCTTCGATCACTACCAAAATTTCCTCCTATGCCATTCTCAGATTGCCACACCCTCAACTTAGCAAATTTTAGCAGTCTTCAATCAATACAAGAACTTCCTTTTAGTATACAGAATCTAAACCTGACTAATTGCATCAGCCTTTTGTCACTACCAGAACTTCCTCTTCATTTATGCTTCGTAAAGTTGAGCAATTGCACCAGTCTCAAATCACTCCCGGAGCTTCCTACTGATTTAGTCTTACTAGACTTGACTAATTGCACTAGTCTCGAATCACTCCCGGAGCTTCCTACTGATTTAGTCGAACTAGACTTGACCAATTGCACTAGTCTCGAATCACTCCCAGA
This sequence comes from Aralia elata, assembly GCA_034770075.1. Classification (NCBI taxonomy): domain Eukaryota; kingdom Viridiplantae; phylum Streptophyta; class Magnoliopsida; order Apiales; family Araliaceae; genus Aralia; species Aralia elata. The sequence goes on from CM068384.1 coordinate 19,626,721, forward strand.
GCTTCCTCCTATTCTACGCAAACTGTACTTGAACAATAACACCAGTCTCAAAGCACTCCCAGAGCTTCCTCCTGATTTAAGCGTACTAGACTTCACCAACTGCATTAGTCTTGAATCACTCCCGGTGCTTCCTCTTGATCTACGCGATCTGTACTTGAACAATTGCTCTAGTCTTGAATCACTCCCAGAGCTTCCTCCTGATTTAGACACGCTAGACTTGAGTAATTGCAACTGGCTTTTATCACTGCCAAAACTTCCCCCTAATTTATATGACCTCAGGTTGATTAACTGCACAAGTCTTCGATCACTTCCAAAACTTCCTTGTCATCTCTATTCTCTAAATGCAAGCGGTTGCAAGTCACTACAAAAATTGGCAGGTCTATCAAATTTAACGAACCTGCGCAGATTAATTCTCACAGACTGTAGCAATTTGATATCAAATTTCATATGGAGTTTCTTGCAAGTAAGGGTTTTCGTTTTTCTTTTTTCTTTTTCTTTTTTTTTTGGTTGTAATTTTCTTCTTCTTCTTAAATTGTTCTTTGTGTAACAGGATTGCTCTGGACTTGATCATTGTGATGTTTATCTCCCGAACAGGGTGATTCAAGATTGGTTCGGTCATCAAACAATGGGATCTTCAACCTCATTTCAGATGCCGGGGGATGTTAAAAGTAATTTCATGGGGATGGCTTTCTGGGTTGCTTTTAAAGGCAAACTTTATTCTCCGATTGAAGCTGTCATCACTAATGAAACAGATGGCACTCATTTCGAGTATCGGGGCTTTGTACAGGCCACTGGAGTTCATGCATGGGTGAGATCTATAGGAAAACCAATCTCAATGAAAAGTGGAGACAAAATTAAAGTCTCCTTTAGAGGAACTGAGGATTTTGACCATGGAGATGTGACTGTGGAGATGTGTGGGGTTCATTTTGACTACAAGAGAGTCCGTGATGTCGATGTCGTAGAACCACTATGCCCCTTTAAAAGGTTGAAACACTCAACATAAGCATGGTTGCCTTTCAAACATGGCATGTTAAAGTTCTATAATTATTATGTGTTCTACTACTGTTTTCTCTCCTTTTTTCCTTTTTTTTCCACCTTGGATAACAAAATATAACATGTTTATTTTATTTCTTAGATCATCTTGAAGTTTTCTTGCTTGATTATAGATTTTAATTAATTATTACTCTTAGCCTGTTAGAAGTTTGGATTTTTTATGTTTAAGGTTTTCTAGTTGTTTCTCAAGCCAACACACGTCTAATTAATTACAAAAACATAAATTTTTGTAAGTTTCAATATATATATATGGGGACTGATCCACATAAAACGTTAGCTATGAGCACTGTTTGAGCTAACGCATATCCAGCCGTTCAATATAAGATCTAATGGCAGGATTTGGGCACGACCGCTAGAGGGAGTAGCGGCCAGATATTAAAATAATTAAATATTATCTTGGCCGCTAGAGGGAGTAGCGGCCAATCAAAACGGCAGCGTTTTGACTGGCCGCTACTCCCTCTAGCGGTTAAGATAATATTTAATTATTTTAATTTTCATATTGGCCACTAGAGGGAGTAGCGGCCAATATGAAAATTGTGAACGTTATTTGCGGTTGTGTGAAATTAAACAGGATGTATTAATTGACCATTGAGTGTGCAGTCATGCATCGATGATGAACTCATGTGTATGAAAGTAGCTGCCATTGAAGCATGCATGTATATATGCTTTTAAAAGCATCTGCATGGAGGGACGGATACACCATAGATTCTTTTGACATGATTTTTCAAATGTTTTTTTAACCAACTACTCTTATATTATTAGTACTATTTTATTTTAAATTAATAATTATGAAATAATAAATTTCATAATTAATAGTACTTTAAAAAAATTATAATATTTATTATTGCGTTAATTAAATTAAAAATATATATTATTTTAAGTTTAAAAAATTAATAATAACTTTATATTTTAAAAATATGGAGTATATTTTTTAAACATTTATATTTTAAAATATTCATTACATATGAAATGGCATTATGGCAGTAATTCGATAATCCATGGCATCCGCATCACTATGGAATGTATCTTTCGACCTCCATCCGAATGGAGTATATATATTTATTAAAAAATGACAAGTAGCGACCAAGATAAATTTTTTTTGTACTACCCTTAAAATTCAATTCCTTCAAGTGCTGAATTGTCCACCTTAATTTTACATGCATGGTGTATCTGGCCCTCCATGTAGATGCTTTTAAAAGCATATATACATGCATGCTTCAATGACAGCTACTTTCATACACATGAGTTCATCATCGATGCATGGCTGCACACTCAATGGTCAATTAATACATCCTGTTTAATTTCACACAACCGCAAATCACGTTCACAATTTTCATATTGGCCGCTACTCCCTCTAGCGGCCAATATGAAAATTAAAATAATTAAATATTATCTTGGCCGCTAAAAGGAGTAGCGGCCAGTCAAAACGCTGCCGTTTTGATTGACCGCTACTCCCTCTAGCGGCCAAGATAATATTTAATTATTTTAATATCTGGCCGCTACTCCCTCTAGCGGTCGTGTCCAAATCTTGCCCTTGGATCTTATATTGAACGGCTGGATATGCATTAGCTCAAACAGTGCCCATAGCTAACGACGTTTTCTGTGGATCAGTCCCCTATATATATATACAGTCCATTTCTTAGGCTCACCCTTAAAAAGCTCACCCCAAGCTCACCCCCCTTTTGCGATGGACCCGGCGACGGTTTGGGTGTACAACTGTCGTCTATACTTTTAGCGACGGACAATATATAGCGTCGCTAAAAGTATAGACGACGGTTGTACACCCAAACCGTCGCCGGGTCCGTCGCAAAAGGGGGGTGAGCTTGGGGTGAGCTTTTTAAGGGTGGGCCTAAGATCCTTACTGTATATATATATAAAGGCTACATGGAAGCACAATATATGAAGTATGAACAGTGGCGGAGCCACGCTTGGGCTGGGGTGGGCTATAGCCCCCCCTATTTTTTTATAGGTATAAGGTAGGGGAAAATATGTAATTTAATAAACTTAAGGGGCAGATTAATATGGAAAAATATGTAACAAATTTGTGATTAGAAAGGAATATTAGGGGTCAATAAGGAGTGTGTGTGTGTGTGTGTGTGTGTGTATATATATGTATATATAATGTTATTATTTGTAATATTAACAATATTGTAATTAAATACATGTGTTACATATGCAACTGGCTAAAAAATATAAAATTATCTAAAATTTGGCTCGGGGGCGCAGCCTCCGAATCCCGTCAAATTATTTATAAGACCACAAATTTTTTACCGCATGGTAGCCCACCCAGAAAAAAATTCCTGGCTTCGCCCTTGAGTATGAACACACTTGGCATGCTAATTAATTCAAATTACCTTTTATCACTGGAAATTAGTATTTCTATAATAGTAAGAATTTCTTCAAAAACCCAAATCTGCATTTCCTTAGAAGATTGCAACTCTTTTAATGACCCGAATATGTTATAGATCTATGATCAATCCATGTGCATATTTATGTTCTACCTTTCCAGGTGTATTACCTTCTTGTAGCATGATGATTTTTGGCACGTGAATTAATGAAGGACGCTCTTAAATGATTTTCTTTTTCACCAATAGAAGGACAAAATTGATTACAATTGAAGGATCAAAGTCTCAAGGTAAATATACTAATTTTATTTCTTATTTTTTATATGTATGTGTTGTGTTTACCTGAACACAATGAAATGTTTGTATATCTTCTTTATTTATATGGCATGTTTACTTCATTGAGCATAATCTCACTGACTCGTTTTTTTTTATTGCTTAGTTTAATTTTTACATTTTCTTTTTAAGGTGGTCGTAGTAGAACTTTACCTTTTAAGAGTATTTGGTAACAACACATTGTGCTTTTATCTATAGAGTTTTCTGGATGTAACTGCAATGCTGGAAAAAAATCTAGAATTTAGTTAAATGTAAGAAATACATAAATACCAAAATAACATATTTTTCAAAAACTGATTTCAATAATGTTTTTGAAACTCAAAAAATTACTTCTCGAGATAGCACTGTTTTGATAACACTATTAGTTAAAAGTACTTGACTGAGAGCCACCACTCTGGAAAACAGGGACTTCTTAATACCACAACTTGCTAATACTTGTTTCCATGTTTTGTCACAAATACTTGTTAATCTTTCCTCCCCTCCTTTTTCTTTTGCCTCGTTGCAGACTCATCAGTTGCCATTAGCTTATGATTTTCACAATTATATGCTCCGAAGTATGGAGGAAGAATTTTGAGATATTGTTAGCATTAGATACTACAGTATAATTTGATTTTTGTAGGTGGAACATCCTTAAACTAAATTTGCATAGTGCATAGTTTTGTTCATTGTATTACGTAATCGTTCGCATGTCATAGATTTTGCAGTGTATAAACCTATTTGTCTATATTGGAAAAACTTGTTATTCCCAAAAAAAAAAAAAACTCATTCGTAAATTTTTTTTGGTCAATAAAAGAGCTCTTTTTATTGATTCTAGTATGCAACGACAAAATGTTCTCGAGTTTGTTAGAAATTTGAGCCTAAATTGAAATGGGTTCCATTAATCATTAGAGATAGCTAGATCCGCATATCAATGTGTTCTACTCCATAAGTAGATGAATATCAAATATTAAGAAGCTCAAATACTTGGGATAATGAATGAAAAATTTATTCCCAAAGATCACCCATTAAAAAGGATAAATAAATACTTGTGGGAAGAGTACCACATCGACTATAAACTAAACATTAAGTTAGTATATATACAATAAAATTGTTCTTGGGTTTGGGCCCCAAGGGATACCCCACTTTTGTGGAAGGTAGAAGACCTAACCAAGCCTTAGTTTGGTTTAACCACATGCGCACGTCATCGACCGGTCGGGCATGGGCACGAGGTTCTTGCATGTAGCGCAGTAGCGCTCGCGAACGCGCACGCCTGATAAGTTGCTTCGCCTGACTTAATTGTTTGGCACCTGTTCAGCCATACCTCTACATTTTGCATCCATTGGTTCACAAAGGACATGACCAATCTGAAGGGTTACTAAGTCCTCCTATAAATACCATATGAAGTCAGGCATTTTCATTCACTCGTTCAATTCATTTCTTCTTCATTTCTTCAATCATATACATAGTATATTTGAGAGAGTTCAGAGCATAGATTTGTTTCGTTGTATATGTTATTTGTAGTGCTGTTATAGCATACGTTGTCATTGTATCTTGGAAGACAAGTGCTATTAACTCTAAGTACCAATAAGGAGGGCATAATTGTCTGAAGGACATAGTACAAAGTACTAGCCTTGGCATATTAATTTTCTGCGTTTACATTTCTCGTTTACAATAGATAGGTTTATATATATATATATATATATATATATATATATATACATATAGAACCGTTCTCCAACGGACCCAAAAAATGGGTCTAAAAAACAGACCGGTTATAGCGACGGATAGCATAAACCATTGTCATAGATCTATGACAACGGTTAGCTATGACGACAGAACCGCCGCTATAGCCCTATGACGACGGTTCTGTCGCCATAACTAACCGTTGTCATAGACCTATGACGATGGTTTATGCTATAGTCGGTCCGTTTTTTGGACCCGTTTTTTGGGTCCGTTGGAGATCGGACCCCATATATATATATAATTATCATTTCATTCCTAATTTGCAAATATATATATATATTTAGATATATATATCTTCCCTGACAATCTTAAGACAACTATTATATATTATATTTGTAATATATGGCTACCGAATCTATAACTATAGTCGGTTCGTCTTCTGCACCAATGATACTTAATGTACCTGTAAACCACTATATGAAAGAAATTATCAAAACGGTAACAGGAATTTTACATTCATGAGAGGTATGCAATTTCAGAAATTGTATATGCATGCATATTACATATTATATATTTTGTACATTATGTGAATATATTGTTAATTTATGTATTTTTGATTTTATTGATGACAATATGTTTTGTATGGAGACTTTTTGCTTGGACAGGTTTGGGTTTTATGGACTGATTTAATCATATATGGTATTGCTGAAAGAGGAGTTATAGTTGCTGATTTTGGGAAGGCCCATCTTGGTTATAAAGTCTCCTAGAGCTACTACTGGACTAGGTCCTTAAGAAATTCACTTAGGGAACTTTGAAAGATTTTCTGGCCCAAAGTTTTTAATTGCAATGCATTATTTAGTTGCTGGAAATCTCTAAAATTTAACTTGGTTAAAATTCTGAAATTAAGGAAACAAATTTTGTAAACTATTTTGGAGAGAATATGCATATCAAATCTGTTAAGCCTTTTCAAAGTATTCTATTTTGAAATTCAAAATATTTGAAAATCTATTTTAGAAGGTTGTTCAATCATATCCGTTAGACCATATCTTAATGCTGAAATTACGTATTTTTCCATCCATGTTTTGGGCATTATTGATAACAATATTTTTATAGCCGTTAGTTCATATATATATATATATATATATATATATATATATATATATATATATATTCATCCTTCTCGGCAATAAAAAGAGAGAACATGACATGAAATATATCTTCTGAGATTAAAGAGAGCTTTCAAAGAAAATTTTCAGCTACTATTTTTGCCTTGTTATTAATCTAATTCTTTGGTTGGAAAATCATAGTGATATTATAATTATATTCCTTCTTATCAAAACTTAATTGAATTCAAGTCTTGTTTGGCTTGGTTGATTCAGTAGTGGATAAGGGTTATACAAAAGAAGCTCTAGAGATTTTAGTGGTGAGAAAGTTACAGTGGTGCAAAAGTTACAGAGGTACAAAGGGGGCACTCGTGTCCATCAAAGAACATAACTTATTTGTACAGGAAGTATTTGTAATTAATTGAATATTAATTTTAATAAAAAGAGTCTCCAATATCAATTGGTATTGGACGTGGATTAGGCCATTAGTTTAGAGGTTAAGGGTCGAACCACGTAAAAATCTTGGTGTCTATGGTTTGCTAATTTGTATGGTTTGATTAATCTTGTTATTTAAGTTTCTACTCTGCATTGGAATAGTTAACATATATTTGTGTAATATTGTTCTGCTGAAAACTTAAGTATACTAACTCAGACACTTTAGAAGATTGGCCATACATGTCTGATTTATAACTAAAATTGAACTTAGTTTAAAGCAGACACCAATTCACACAAATCTTACCTGTCTGATTTCATCTTGTTACAGAAAAATTTAAAACTGTCATTGATAATCGTTTTGAGTATAAACACCTATTCAACCCCTCCTTCTAGGTGTGCACATACACGAAATTACATTTGGTATCAAAGCAACGCTCTACTAACATTGGTCTTTGTGGATCGTAGGGAAAGATCCAATGGCACACCTCAATTTCCAAGAAAGGCAGTCCACTAGCAAGCCGCCACTGTTGCTCGGGCGTGAAAACTTCAACTTTTGAAAATTCAGAATGAAGATTTATCTCAACAGGGACCCATGGGATTGGTGGGTAGTTGAAAATCGATCAGTCATCCCTAGGCATGATGATGGCAGGCCTAAGACCCTCATGAAAATGGATGCTAATGAATCACATATGGTATCCTACAACTCAAAAGCCATGAACACGCTGTTGAGTGCACTACAAGAAAACACCCTAATTCCGTCGGAATTGAGCTTATTTCGTCGGGGATAACTTAATTTCGACGAAATTTTCCCTCGGATATTTGGTCGTAATAATGACACTCAGCTTTAAGTCCGTCGGGAGTTAAATATGGTCGACGAACTTATGCCCGACCGAACGTCCGTTGGCAATAAGGTAGTTCCGACATAATGTAATCCGTCGACAATGAGTGCGACGATTTTAAAGAAGACACGTGTCCGTGTCTTGTAACAAGGGGCCAGGCTTAATATCTGTTAGTGTTTGGTTATTTGGTGTTTTGAATGATAACAAAATGAGTATTAATTATTATCCTGTGCAGTGTGCATGGTTCTTTTATTTGCTATATTCTATTTGGTTGCCTGCATGGTCACAAGGATTATAGTAATGCATGTGAATATAATATGTGCAAACCCATAATTGCCTAATGCATATCAATATAAAATGTGCTCTCCCATAATCTTATGGTGCATGGGAATAAAATATGTGGTCTCCCATATTGGTCTGATGGATATAAAAAGAATGATGTGCACGCCTATAATATAGTGCATTATCCCAGCTGGTTGAGTCCATCTAGAAATAAGTTTTATTCAGCTGGGTTCTGTTGGTCTGTTGTCAGCATTCAAGGAAGTTGGGTATTCTCAAGTAAGTGGATTATATATTTGATTTAAACCCATATATGCTAACAGTCTTCTCTGACATGTTTCCTCAGATATTAAATTCTCCCATACTTGATTTCTAAAATCTAGGAGAATATTCTCTCTTTCATTAGTCTGCTGATCCGTGCCATATTGATAGAGGATTTCATGGGAACAGTCTCATTTATAGCCGTTGGAAGCATCTCTATAAAATCATTCTTCCTCTTGGCTATTCAGACTTACTTAGAACAGCTCTAATCAGACATAGAAATAAGTTCATTAGCTTTCTAAGTTATCTTCCAGCAATCAGTGTATTGTTCTTATATTCTCTGCTGGAAGAGTGATATTTTGTAATCGAAATCATTGTCCAAAGTGTAAGCCATGTGTGGCGTGTTCTATCTAGTTGTTGATAGGTTATGTTCTTAGATAGCTTTCAAGGTTGCTGTGGAGCAAGGGTCTCAGTAGTGAGAAGGAGTGCAGTAGTGCATTGGGACAGGAGTGTCCATCACAGAAGAAAGCTAGAAGAACAGGGAAGTTATTTTGTACTGTATTGCATTAAAGTTTAATAAAGAGAGTCTCCAATACCAATTGGTATTGGACGTGGAGTAGGCCTCTAGATTAGAGTTTAAGGGCTGAACCACGTAAAAATCATTGTGTTTATGGTTTGATTATTTGTGTTGGTTGATCCTTGAAGCTTGAATTCTGCTTAAAAGTAATCTGCATAATACTCTGTTGTTGGGTACTGTTTTGTACTAATTCAGATGCCAATTCAGACAGGGTATAACTGTCTGTTCATACCATCACGAGGAACATACACTAATTCAGACAGGGTATCGGTGTCTGAATTTCCTGCAGAAAGTCATTTTTAAAATTTATCACTGAATGTCATTAAGTATCAATTTCACCTATTCACCCCCCCTCTAGGTGTGCTTATCTACTGAATTACATTTGGTATCAGAGCAAGGCTCTACTAATATTGATCTCTGCAGGTCGTAGGGAAAGATCCTATGGCACACCCAAGCTTTCAAGAAGGTCAGTCCACAAGCAGACCACATTTATTACTCGGAAGTGAGAATTTCAACTTCTGGAAGTTCAGAATGATGATCTATCTGAAACGAGACCCATGGGAATGGTGGGTCATTGAAAATGGTCCTGTCATTCCAAGACACGATGATGGCCGACCCAAGACACTTATGGAAATGGATGCAAACGAATCCTATATGGTATCTTATGATTCCAAGGCCATGAATACACTGTTGAGTGGCATGATTCAGTCAGAAATAGATAAGGTCTCTGCTTGCTCAACTGCTAAAGAAATATGGGACACAACCATCATGGGTCAAGAAGGTACTACTAAAGTAAAGGAGGTCAAGCTGAGCATGCTAATGCATGAATATGAACTCTTCAAATTGGAGAAAAATGAATCAATCAAAGATGCCCAGGGAAGGTTCCTCACATTAATGAACTCTCTAAGTATGCTCGGACGAAAGATCGATCAAAAGAAAATCAATCGAAAAATTCTTAGAGTCATGCCCAAGCGTTTTGCTCCAAAGGTTACTACACTTCAAGACTCAACCTTAATCAGTACAATGGAAACCCTCTCATTGTTCGGAGAACTTGAAGAGTTTGAAAACCAACTGAAATTGTATGATGAAGAAGATGAGGCACCAAAGAAAAAGACTCTGGCGTTGCAAGCTGAAAGTTGCATGGAGAATGATGACGAAGATTCGGATGAAGAAATAGCTTTAATGACCAGAAAATTGAGGGAGCTGATCCAAAAGAAGAATCAATCAAAATTTCCAGCAAAATCCTTCAACAACAGGAAAGACTTCAAGCAAAAGCCACAAGAAGAAAATTGTTTCGAATGTGGAAGGCCGGGTCACTTCAAGAGAAATTGTTTTCACCTAAAAAGGAAGAACAAAGCAAACTACCCAAAAGGAAAAGCTTTAATGACATGGAGCGATGATGAATCAAATCATGAAGATCAAGATGATGAAACCGCTCATCTCAGCTTCATTGGATTAAGCGATGAAGAAACATCCGAGGTAAGGTCCGAACTTGGCAATATTACTGTTTCAGATTATCTTGTTTTAAAAAATGAAAATATTCGCATAAAAGAGAAAAATGTTCACTTGAAAAGTTGGATAAATGATTTAATGAAAGAAGTAGAGATTTTAATTGAGGAGAAACAAGAGATAGTTAAAGACTGCACATCATATGAAGTATCTCAGTTAAATGCGAAAATTGGATATTTAGAAAATTATAATAAAATCTTATACAATCGTGCAAACATATTAAATGAAGAAAACAATAGTCTTAAAAAGGAAAATGATAATTTAAAAGAAAGCTTAAAAATGAGGGATGCTTGTATTGATGCTTTTAATGATGGAAAAATAGTAAACATGCATAATAACAATGAGGAAGAAATAAAGTCGTTAAAAAGAGATCTTGCAAAATTTGTTCAAGGTGAAGAAAATTTAAAAATAATGCTAGGAGCTCAAAGGTCAAGCCTTGACAAACAAGGAATTGGATACAATCCTGTCAAAAATATAACAAGCACTTCTAAAAAACTAGAATAATAAACAAACAAAGAAACAAGCTTCTTTATTGCTCACCCTTTGTCACTTGCAAAAAATGTGGTTCAAAAGGACATTTTAATACTAATTGCAACAAGACAAAAATAAAACAAGTGTGGGTAAAGAAAGGAGAATTGATTGATACTAACAAATTTGGACCCAAACAGATTTGGGTACCAAAACAATAAGCTACTATGTTGTTTCGCAGGTATGTTTAAAAGCTAAAGTACCATCACATAAATGGGTACTAGACAGTGGGTGTTCTAGACACATGACAGGTGATAGAACAAAATTTACTTCACTTGATACAAAGAAAGGTGGGTCAGTTACTTTTGGAGATGATACCACATGCCAAATCATCGGTAAAGGTAAAGTTGGTAATGGTAAAATCTCTATTGATAATGTTCATCATGTTGAGGGCTTAAAATATAATCTAATTAGTGTAAGTCAGCTTATGGATAGTGGTCATAAAGTAATCTTTGATAAAGATAAATGTGCAATTATTCATGCTTCTCAAAATGTGCCTCTAATAGCCAACAGGGAAGGAAACATTTATACAATTAATTTTGAGAATCAAAATCAAGATATCTGTTTAGCTGCAGTTCAAGATCAAACTTTATTATGGCATAGAAGATTAGGGCATGTGCATATGGAGCTGATTAACAAGTTAGCTGCAAAGAACCTTGTTAAAGGCCTACCAAAGCTAAAGTATGAAAAGACAGGTATATGCAATTGGTGTGCTGTCGCAAGCAACCAAAAATAAAATCTTACTTGTGAAAGATAATAATGTAGTGGTGCAAGTAAGAGTCGATCCCACAGAGAGTGATTAGTCTAAAATTATTCTTTGTTTACCAAAAGAGGGGGGGTTTATAATTTGATTTCACTAATTATTAAGAACAAAATTTAAAGTGATAAGAATAACCAATTAATTAAAGATTTCAGTTCTCCCGGTTCAGTATCACCTTTTTACAATAATAGAATAATTAAGTAAAGCAATATTTATCCTTTAATGAAATTAATAGCCCTAGGTAGCAACAAGCTCTACTACGCGAAACTCCCCTTAGATTATCACTTAATGAAACAAGCTCTTCACAAGATTCTAACCATTATTCAACCTAGAACAAGCTCTCTAGATTTAATATAATAGTTGTATTAAGAACTAGGGAATTAGACTAATCCAAGCAACAATCACACAAGTTCGGATTATTTAACTTGTCTTCCGATAATCATAGCAATACTCAAAAGCTTGACCACAATCATGTATCACTAATTTCTACTTGTGATTGGAACAATATCAATTACACGTAATACTATCCCTTAATCTAGCAGATGAAATTAATCAAATTGACTTAATCGATCACATTAAACCAATTGGAATAAATATCATTCAAAAGTTAAAATAGATTATCAATAATGAACTTCATGTAAGAAGGAATAAATAGCTTATACTTAATCAAACCATTACCTGTAAACAAGGTTCAACATCCCCTTCGAACTGAGTAAATGAACTAGCCTAACATATTAAGTCCAATTAATATTTTCTTGAATTATTAAAGGGGTGAGGACAACAACCTCACTATGGAGGTGATCCTCTTTCCCTACTAATTTATAAAAGGGGTGAGGACAACAACCTCACTATGGAGGTAATCCTCTTTCCTTACTAATTACACTAGAATTTGGAGAAGATGAAGAAGATGGTGTGTATTAGTTTGTGAATTAGCAAAATACAAGCCTAGCTTCACTTGCTATTTATAGGCACTCAAGTGTACAAGATTTCAAGATCCAACAACTAATTTGGGTCATGTGAATCAGCCATCTAATGCAATCAAAAACCCAAAAACGTGCTCCTCATAAGAAGTCAAAATCTGACACCAAAACTGATCAGCAGCTTGCAAGTTGATTTTGAATTAGTAGACTGCCGAATTTGGACTTGAGCAAAGAAGAAACGTTGTAGCCCTGGAGTTTCTAATGAATTTGGGCTTTTGAATCACCTGATTTGGAGTTGGGAAGCTCACGTTATGGCCCAAATACTACAACTGGTCCGAACAGAAATCCATTCCACGCGGGATTCGGATCAGCTGTACAAAAAGCAATATTTGGAGGCCCAAATGAACTAGGATTTTTGCTCACCATACCATTCTAGAAAGCTTGAGAAGTCTACTAAAAACTTCAAGAAGACCACATTTTCATTTGGGAACTTTAACACAATTCAAATCTCAACCGAAGCCCCAAAGGTCAATCTGTCCAAAAGCTTAATTTCCTGAAATTTTCAACTTTGACGCATGTTGGTAAAATTGTCATAACTCTCTCATCCGAGCTTCGATTTAGGCGTTTCAAGATGATCCGGAAAGCTAAGAAATAGATCTACAATTTTCCTTCTTTGAGTTTTGAGAGAATAAGGACTGATCAAGTGTAAAATTGAGCCTCAAGCAGACAGACGAATTTCAAAACAATCCAAAAGTGTGGCAATAACACAGTTTTCATTTAATGGCTCCATTTGCAACCTAAATCAAAATATAAGAATAGTGAGTACATTTAGGTGCCAAATAAGTATAAAAGACTAGATATTAAGAGATAAAAACATAACAAATTTTATACTTATCAAATTCCCCCACACTTATCTTTTGCACGTCCTCGGGCAAAACAAAAATAAACTATAACAAAAAATTCAACTAATCTAACTTGACAACCTTGAGCCACAAATTAAAATGAACTTCAACATTAACCTCAAAGATTTAAAACAGTAACTCTTGAAAAACTTCAAAACATCGCTTCATCTAAAATTCAAGCTTACTTATCAATCTTACTCTACTCTTAACCCTTCGTGTGTGTGTGAATCCACATGTATCAAACCAATTAAAACTTAGAAAAATTTATGAAATCAAAGCCTTGAAGGAGAAAGAAAAACTCTAAACACCTATTTTCACACTACTCGCAATTAACATAAGCAAATAACAGTAGAGATCAATAGGCTTTTTCTTCCTTTGGTAAGTGCATTTTATGCTCCGTCTTACCAACGAGTGCGTTTTACGCTCCATCTCGCATGTCACGTGTTTATGAATGAGTGCATTTTACGCTCCATCTCAATTCACCACATGAATCATAATTTTTCTTTTTCTTCTCTTTTTTTTTTAAATCAAACATCTAACTTTTGCCTAAATCATTTCCCTTTTCTTAAATAAGACCTCATGTTTACTTCAAGTTATGATCAAACAAATGATAGAGTTCAAGAATTTCTCCCCTCGACATTCAACGGAAAAAATAAATAAATAAAATCCTTTCCAAGTTAAAACTAGGCCGACCAAGTGGATAAGTGCAAAGAAATTGAAGGGTCTCAAATAAAGTAAAAATCAACAAAGAAAACCAAATTCAAACTCCACAATGTCTATAAATTTTCCAAAATGTTATCAACGAGAATCAAGATTTTATCATTGGTCAAAAATCAAAATCCAAATTAACTCATTGCTCAAGTGACTTATTTTAAAAATTACCCCATTTTCGTAGGAAACACGATTGCACTTAGCATGTACAACAAGCCTTTAAACCCCAAGGTTACCCCAAGTGGACGACTTTTGTCTCGTGAGGGTTTGCAGAGAATATACCCACAAAATTCAAAATTCAAACTAACAAAATCAAACTTAATTTTTTTTTAATTTTTTATTGCATATTTTTTTTAAAACACCGTAAATTTTAAAACACCCTAAATCCTTCCCCCACACTTAAAACTTACATTGTCCCTAATGTAAAGTAAAATGCAAAGAAAAGAAAAACAACATAACCGAAATATAAATGCGAAAATAAAAAGAAATGAACTCCCCTTGGGTTGCCTCCCAACCAGCGCCTTTGTTTATTGTCATTGGCTTGACATTAAACCTCTTAATCTTCATAAACTGGATCCACCAAATCCAGCAGCTCAATATTCTCCATTTGATATCCTTCATAGAAGGGTTTGAGCATGTGACCATTCACTTTAAAAATCTTCCCTGTGCTTGGACTTTGAATTTCCACTGCACCATGATTAAAAATGTCAGTAATAATAAAAGGCCCGACCCAACGGGAGCGCAACTTACCTGGAAATAATTTTAGCCTTGAATGATAAAGGAGAACTTTCTGCCCAATAACAAAGTTCTTTCTAGTAATCTTCTTGTCATGAAAGGCTTTTGTTTTCTCTTTGTAAATTTTAGAGCTCTCGTATGCATCATTCCTTAATTCCTCTAGCTCTTGCAACTGCAACTTCCTATGGACTCCGGCTAAATCTAAGGTCATATTACATTGTCTAACTGCCCAAAAATCCTTGTGTTCTAACTCCACTGGTAGATGACATGGTTTTCCAAACACTAACCTATAAGTTGACATACCTATTAGAGTTTTGTAAGCTGTTCTATAGGCCCAAAGTGCATCTTCTAACCTCAAACTCCAATCTTTTCTACTCGGTTTGACTACTTTTTCCAAAATAGACTTGACCTCCCGGTTGGATATCTCAGCTTGCCCATTGCTCTGTGGATGGTAGGATGTAGAAACTTTATGCATCACATTGTATTTATTGAATAGTGTCGCTAGCATCCTATTGCAGAAGTGGGTTCCCTTATCACTGATTATGGCCCTTGGCGTTCCAAACCTGACAAATATGTTAGACTTGATAAAATCTGCAACAACTTTAGAGTCATCAGTCCTGGTGGCTTTAGCTTCCACCCATTTAGAAACATAATCAACAGCCAAAAGAATGTAAACATTACCATAAGAAGCAGGAAATGGTCCCATAAAATCAATACCCCAAACATCAAAAATTTCAACAATTAAAATAGGTGTTTGTGGCATTTGATTCCTACTTGATATATTTCCTGTCTTTTGACAACTTTCACATGACTTACAGAACTGATAAGAGTCCTTAAAAATAGTCGGCCAAAAGAAACCACATTCCAAAACCTTATGAGCTGTTCTTTTAGGTCCAAAATGGCCTCCACAAGCATAAGAGTGACAAAAAGTTAGAATAGATAAAAACTCACTTTTAAGCACACACCTTCTAACTATCTGGTCAACACAAAATTTCCATAAGTATGGATCATCCCATATATAATATTTGGCATCACTCTTAAGCTTTTCTTTTTAGAATTTAGAGAACTCACTAGGAACATAGGCACTCACTAAGTAATTTACGATATTGGCATACCAAGGTATAGCCTCATCACTGGAAAATAAATGCTCATCTGGAAAAGAATCATGCAATGGTAGCGCCTCTTCATTCTTAATCAGCCTGCTCAAGTGATCCGCCACCAAGTTGTCCGCTCCTTTCTTATCCTTGATCTCCAAGTCAAATTCTTGTAGCAATAGAATCCATCTAATGATTCTTGGTTTGGATTCCTTCTAGGTTAGCAAATACCTGAGAGCAGCATGGTCAGAATAAACTACAACTTTAGTACCAAGCAAATATGATCTAAACTTGTCTAAAGCAAATACAACATATAAGAGTTCTTTTTCAGTTGTAGTGTAATTAATCTGAGCAGCATTTAGAGTCCTAGAAGCATAGTAAATGGCATGGACAACTTTGTCAACCCTTTGGCCTAAGACAGCTCCTACTGCATAGTTGCTTGCATCACACATGATCTCAAATGGAAACTTCCAATTTGGTGGTTGTATCACTGGTGTCGAGGTCAATAGCTTCTTTAATTTGTCAAACGCCTCCTTGCACTCGTCATCAAATTGGAATTCCACATCCTTTTGTAGCAACTTACACAATGGCAAAGCTATTTTTGAGAAGTCCTTGATAAATCTACGATAGAAACCTGCATGACCAAGGAAAGAACGAATCTCCCGCACACTGACGGGGTAAGGCAGAGCAGTAACAATTTCTATCTTAGCTTTATCCACTTCTAATCCTTTAGCTGAAACCACATGGCCAAGTACTATACCTTGTTCCACCATAAAGTGACACTTTTCCCAATTAAGAACAAGATTAGTTTCTAAGCATCTATCTAGCACACGAGTCAGATTATCGAGGCATACATCTAAAGAATCACCATGTATTGTGAAGTCATCCATAAATACTTCAATGCAGTTTTCAAGAAAATCAGAAAAGATGCTTACCATACATCGTTGGAAGGTACCTGGTGCATTACACAATCCAAAGGACATTCTACGATACACAAATGTACACAAATTGAGCCTCAAGCAGACAGACGAATTTCAAAACAATCCAAAAGTGTGGCAATAACACAGTTTTCATTTAATGGCTCCATTTGCAACCTAAATCAAAATATAAGAATAGTGAGTACATTTAGGTGCCAAATAAGTATAAAAGACTAGATATTAAGAGATAAAAACATAACAAATTTTATACTTATCAGCAATGCTTGTCAATTAGGTAAACAAGCAAGAAACTCTTTTACAAGCAAAAATCAGGTATCAACTTCTTTACCTATTCAATTATTGCATCTTGATTTATTTGGTCCTGAGAGATATGCTAGCCTAGGAAATAATCATTATGATTTTGTTATTATTGATGATTTTTCAACATATACATGGGTTCTATTTTTGAAAACTAAAGATCAAGCCTTTGCAGAATTTGAAAAGCTCATAAAGAATGTTGAAACAAAACACAATCTCAAACTAATTGGTATAAGGAGTGACCATGGTGGTGAATTTGGAAAGGACTTTATACCATTTTGTAACGAGACAGGTGTTACACATGAGTTCTCTGCCCCAAGAACACCACAACAAAATGGAGTAGTAGAACGCAAAAATCGTACTCTCCAAGAAACTGCGCGAACAATACTTCAAGAAAGTAAACTGCCTAAAAGATTTTGGGCAGAAGCTGTAAGTACTGCATGTTACATCTTAAATAGAGTATTGATTAGACCCATTCTTTTGAAAACACCATATGAGTTACTAAACAAAAGGATTCCTAATATTAATTATTTTAAAGTGTTTGGTGCTAAATGTTTTGTTTTAAATACTAATGGTAATCTTGGAAAATTTGATGCAAAGTCAACCGAAGCTATTTTTCTTGGCTACTCAGTACATAGTAAGGCATATAAGGTTTACAATCTTGACAAGTCAAAGGTTGAAGAGTCTGTGCATGTAATATTTGATGAATTTAACCATGATCTGTCAAAAGATGAGGATCCTGCAGGAGAAGAAAATGTGAACCATGATATTCAAACAGCTCAATCCAGACAACCTAAGCCGTCTGAATCAGAAGAAAAATCAAGCGCATAAGGAAAACATTCAAGAGATATCAAACAGCCTGAGCCGTCTGAATCTGTAGAAAACTCTGTCATACAGACACCTAAACCTAGACAGTCTCAACCGTCTGAATTAGAAGAAAAAACAAATGACCAGTCAGATGCAGAATTTGATATACTGGAGCCTGAACCTGATGAGCAAATGTCCTCGGTCAGACTTCCTAGATCATCTAGAATTGTGAGAAATCATCCTTCTGATTTGATCATAGGTGATCCCAACACATGGATGAACACAAGAAGGAAAGCAAAGAATTACTGTGCATTCTCAGCATTTCTTTCTCAGATAGAACCTAAGAATGCTAAGGAAGCAATTGAAGATGAAAATTGGTCCATTGCCATGCAGGAAGAATTAAATCAATTCGAAAGATGTCAGGTATGGGATCTTGTTAAACCTCCTAGAAATGCATCTATCATTGGTACAAAATGGATTTTCAAAAACAAACTTGATGAAAATGGCATAATCACAAGAAATAAAGCTAGATTGGTAGCTCAAGGCTATAACCAACAGGAAGGTATAGATTATGAAGAAACTTTTGCTCCTGTTGCTAGATTAGAAGCAATAAGAATTTTATTAGCCTATGCATGCTATAAACAGTTCAAATTATATCAAATGGATGTGAAAAGTGCCTTTTTGAATGGTTTTTTAAATGAAGAATTATATGTCAAACAATCACCCGGATTTGAACATGAAAAATATCCTCATTATGTGTTTAAATTGAAAAAGGCCTTGTATGGACTAAAACAAGCTCCAAGAGCTTGGTATGAGAGGCTAAGCAAATTTTTATTAGACAATGGTTTTAATCGTGGTAAAATTGACTCTACTCTGTTTATCAAATCCAAAAATAAGGATTCTTTAATTGTTCAAATTTATGTTGATGATATAATTTTTGGAGCTACTAATAATTCTCTGTGTGAGTGGTTTTCAAAATGTATGCATAATGAATTTGATATGAGCCTTATGGGTGAGTTAAACTACTTCTTGGGGCTTCAAATCAAACAAACAAATGAAGGTATTTACATTCACCAATCGAAATATATAAAGGAACTGTTAAAGAGATTTGGTTTTGAAAATACCAAACCAAAGGCAACCCCAATGAGCACCTCTGTCAAGTTAACTACTGATGCTACAGGTAAAGATGTTGAGGTAACAATGTATCGAGGCATGATTGGTTGTTTACTTTATTTAACAGCATCAAGACCTGATATTATGTATTGTGTATGCTTATGTGCTAGATTTCAAGCTCAACCAAAAGAATCTCATCTTAAAGCTGTTAAACGAATTTTTAAATATTTATCTGGCACTATGAATCTTGGCTTATTTTATCCTGTATCTCCAAGCTTTGAACTCATTGGATACTCAGATGCAGATTATGCAGGGTGCCAAGTTGATAGAAAAAGCACAAGTGGTGCTTGTGAATTTTTAGGACAAAGCCTTGTGGCTTGGCACAGCAAGAAACAATCATCCGTTGCCTTGTCCACTACAGAAGGTGAATATTTGGCTGCAGGTAGTTGTTGTTCACAAATTTTGTGGATGATACAAACTTTACATGATTTTAATGAGATTTGTGAAAATGTGCCTATTTTTTGTGACAATACTAATGCAATAGATATCTCTAAAAATCCTGTGCTTCATTCTCGTACTAAACATATTGAGGTTAGACATCATTTTCTGAGAGATAATGTTGCTAAAGGATTAATAAAGTTAGTATTTGTCCCTACTGAACATCAATTGGCTGACATTTTTACAAAACCTTTAAGTGAAGAGCGATTTTGCACCTTATGAAGAGAACTGGGTATGTCTATTTGTTACTAAAAAAAAAAATATATATATATATATATATATAGATAAATATATATACTCATTATTACCCAGCCTATTTTAATGCTACTAATATTTATATTATGTGGGCATATTTTTTATCCGTTTTAAAGCACAAGGGTATCTTTGGTTTTTGTTTCACTTTGTTTTCGCAGGAATTATCACTTAAAGGGTTTTCCTTCCCCAATCTAAAACCCTTCATATTCCTCCCTCTTTTTATCTCTCTCTCTGTCTCTCTTCGCAGACATCCCCAAATCCAACCCCGTTTCCCCTCTTCCTCCCAAATCTTCCTTCAAGCAACGCTAGGGTTTCAACTAAATGGCAAAAACTCGCGGTAGCCGCACCATCAACACCGGTCGGCAACCGTTTCAGCGTCGACAGGAAGCGCCGGTAGCAGCGGCATCGCCGGCTCCACAACAAGCTACAATGGGACCTCGTGAAACACGTCGGCTCCATAGGAACTTCTAGAAGCTTGCCACCGATCTAGGTTCCTCCTCCAAAGCAATGAAGCGTCACGGGAAGCCATCAAAGGGTACAACCCCTGTCACAGTGAGTCTCCCTGATTCCCCTCCACCCATTTCTAAATCCATTTCATTTCGATCTCCCAAATTTGCTTCCCGCTTTCAAAATACTATGATGAACAAATCGATTGTGTTTGGGAAATCTGTAGATCCGGTGTTATTCGCAAATATTGGGTTTACTGGGTTGTTTGACCATATTGAGTTGTCTGTGATGTTGTTCCCCCCAAAATCTGCATACCCGATGTTAATCAAACAATTTTATGGAAACATGTCTGTATCGGGAGATAGAATTCAATCTTTTGTACAAGATACACCACTTTCTATGGATTCTGCTTTGTTGGGTCAGATTTTAAACATTCCCTGTTCTGGTCTCTCTCCGTTTACTCTTAATGGTCCATTGGAATTTGCAAACTTATCTATTCTTGACCAACTTCGTATTGTCAAAGATTGTCCCACTGCTGAATTTGTTTCCCTGCCTACTGTTATTGAGAAATCTCCTATCAACAGTGTGTTGCATAAGCTCATTCATTCTAACTTGGTCCCTAGAACTGGTGGCAGGTCGAACATGACTTACCAAGATTTAATTCTTTCAGCACTCATAATGTCTGAAACAAAATTCAACTGTGCTCTATTAATGATTAATAATATGGAAAGTTGCATAAAACCCAAATCCAAATGTTTTCCATATGGGGGGTTGTTAACCAAAGTGTTTGCTCACTTTGACATTTCTTTTGAAAATGAAGAAGTTTTTCAAATAACTGAGGTGATTGATGAATCTAATTTTAAAAGCTCTAAAGTCAAAGTAAGTGCTGATGGTGTACTATCTTGGGATGTGGATGATTCTGCCATTCCCGATTTTGGCCCAACAGGGTCTGCTCCTCATTCTCCAACTTCCATTCCTCCCAGTTCCCAAAACTCTGAACTCTCTCAAATTGTCCACACGTTGACCAATACGCTTGATTCCATTCTCACTTCCGTCAACTCTTTGTCTACCTCAGTATCTAACTTGTCTGATACGGTAACCACTGTGACTGAGAAAGTTGATTCCCTGATGGCTCGTCATGATTCCTTGGACGTCAACTTGAAGGCTCTTGATAAGAAGGTTGAAGATGCTTTATATGAGACTGCTAAAGAGACCTAGCTACTCTTTTTGATGATGCCAAAGGGGGAGAGTAATTTGGAACTGACAGTCTTGACAGTCTTTGCAGTCACTTTTTGATATTTTTTTGGCCTAATTGATGGGTTTAGGAATTGTTAACTGTTGATACTTTAATCTGGCTGATTGATACTTTAAATGTCACTAATATTTTGAAAATTGTCCTGAATGGAGATTCACATGTTTTGCATATTCGTCCTCTCAATGTTTATTTTGTCCTAATAATATGCATAAATTTAGGGGGAGCCATATACTTAGGGGGAGTATATTGATTAAAAGACCACTCATTTTGTCATCATCAAAAAGGGGGAGAATGTTAGTGTTTGGTTATTTGGTGTTTTGAATGATAACAAAATGAGTATTAATTATTATCTTGTGCAGTGTGCATGGTTCTTTTATTTGCTATATTCTATTCGGTTGCCTGCATGGTCATAAGGATTATAGTAATGCATGTGAATATAATATGTGCAAACCCATAATTGCCTAATGCATATCAATATAAAATGTGCTCTCCCATAATCTTATAGTGCATGGGAATAAAATATGTGGTCTCCCATATTGGTCTGATGGATATAAAAAGAATGATGTGCACGCCTATAATATAGTGCATTATCCCAGCTGGTTGAGTCCATCAAGAAATAAGTTTTATTCAGCTGGGTTCTGTTGGTCTGTTGTCAGCATTCAAGGAAGTTGGGTATTCTCAAGTAAGTGGATTATATATTTGATTTAAACCCATATATGCTAACAGTCTTCTCTGACATGTTTCCTCAGATATTAAATTCTCCCATACTTGATTTCTAAAATCTAGGAGAATATTCTCTCTTTCATTAGTCTGCTGATCCGTGCCATATTGATAGAGGATTTCATGGGAACAGTCTCATTTATAGCCGTTGGAAGCAGCTCTATAAAATCATTCTTCCTCTTGGCTATTCAGACTTACTTAGAACAACTCTAATCAGACATAGAAAGAAGTTCATTAGCTTTCTAAGTTATCTTCCAGCAATCAGTGTATTATTCTTATATTCTCTGCTGGAAGAGTGATATTTTGTAATCGAAATCATTGTCCAAAGTGTAAGCCGTGTGTGGCGTGTTCTATTTAGTTGTTGATAGGTTATGTTCTTAGATAGCTTTCAAGGTTTCTGTGGAGCAAGGGTCTCAGTAGTGAGAAGGAGTGTAGTAGTGCATTGGGACAGGAGTGTCCATCACAGAAGAAAGCTAGAAGAACAGGGAAGTTATTTTGTACTGTATTGCATTAAAGTTTAATAAAGAGAGTCTCCAATACCAATTAGTATTGGACGTGGAGTAGGCCTCTAGATTAGAGTTTAAGGGCCGAACCACGTAAAAATCATTGTGTTTATGATTTGATTATTTGTATTGGTTGATCCTTGAAGCTTGAATTCTGCTTAAAAGTAATCTGCATAATACTCTGATGTTGGGTACTGTTTTGTACTAATTCAGACGCCAATTCAGACAGGGTATAACTGTCTGTTCATACCATCACGAGGAACATACACTAATTTAGACACCAATTCAAACAGGGTATCGCTGTCTGAATTTCCTGCAGAAAGTCATTTTTAAAATTTATCACTGAATGTCATTAAGTATCAATTTTACCTATTCACCCTCCCTCTAGGTGTGCTTATCTACTGAATTACAATATCGACAGAACTTCTGTCGGTAATAAGGGGATTTCCATTAAAATTAAGAATTATTAAAATACGCATAAACCTTATTTTTGATGGAAAATTCCGTCGATTTTACCTTATTCCATCGAAATTAGGAAATTTTTGTTTTAAATATTTTTTTGTTTTTACAATTTTCAGGATTTTAAATTTATTTTTTGTACCTGCAACCTGCTTTATCCCAATAACCCATACAGTAATAAGATTTCATAAAAGATAACTATAAAAACCTGTTTTATTTCATCAAACATGTACATACACTAAGCCAACAACTATCAATATTAACTAACTCATCAACAATAACAAAAATACGATAATGTTCTAGAAATTATATAATATGATGTTCAAAACTCGTACAGACTCAACTATTCGGTATATATGCAAATGATCTACAATTTTTAATGAATAAAGATCTATATAAATTTATAAATCTATAAAAGCTATACAAATGAACTATAAACTAGTAGGAGGAGGATCATCAGCGTCGTCGTCCCCTTTCTCGCCATGGCCATCTCCACCATGCTCTGCATCATCATCAACCCGCTCGCCGTTGCCACCCTGTTGATAAGATTAAAAATATAAATCATTAGTTCGTACATATGTGAGAATTAAAGAGACAGCTAAATGAAAATGAAATAACATGCAGAATACCTGAGTAGTCGGGGACTAGCCTAAAGCCTTCACTAGTTAGGTAACCACCATCCGGAGCACCTCGCCGCTTAACGCGACGAACTGCTCTTGCAGTAATCCTGTACTCTCGACGGTGGCCCCTGCTATAATATCCTGAGCTAGTTGGTGAAGGTGACCATGGCTAGGCAACTGCTGACAACGGAAAATCGAATCTGTACAAAACATATCATTAACCGTCGCTCTGACCCTCTAGAATAGCTCATTGTCCAAGCCAGCGCCTGTATGAGATGGTCTAATAGGTACTCTTGGACGTTGGCGCTGGCTAGAGCCTAGGAAAATAATTACACACGTAACGTAGTTCATATTAAGTTATATTAACTTTATAAATTAATATATAATGAGAAACATAAGAAATATATCTTATTACCTCCAGGTAAGGTATACGCGGGTATCCTCGGCAGGCCCAACACGCGACCCATAGTCTCATTTCCTCATCCCAAGATAACTCAATCTCGGGTAGAGGAGTGGTGGAATTTAGCGGCTCAGAATCCCCCCTAGCAGCCCGCAACTCAGCTACACATGTATCCTGAAGCGTCTGATATCGGTCCTGTAATTTATTTTGTATACGTGAGTTAATTATTTCATTTTATTAACTACCTAATATTAAAAATAACTAAAAATTAATATTACTCTTACCCGTATAGCTACTGCTGCGGGAGACATAAGAGAGTCCTTTGGGGTGTGGGCCCTATCCCAAAACTCGATCATGATAGGAGGTCGGCCCAAGCTCTCCCGCATGGCCTGATGATAAAGACATTCAAACCGTTATTTTGCTAATGACAAATGACTAACTAAACAACAAAATACACAATACTTACCGACTTCACCTCAACAAAGGATTGTGAGCCAGTCGTGTGTACAACTCAGAGCTGGCTACGATTTTGCTTTGCCTGCTCTGACTTCTTCTTGAACACCTCATCATCCCAGTGCTGACACATAGCCTCCCAAGCTAGATCGAAGACTATACGGGGCGGATGATCTTTGATCATAGTCCCAGGCTGCTGAACAACTGCCCGGGCAGCCCGCTGCCTCATCTCATAAAGCCAGTCGGCGTAATTCTTACGTTCATGTGCTATAATATATAACACTGTCGCCGACTGCTACGGTGATGCCCTCGTCATATCTAAAATAAAGCTATAAAAAATGTATTGACATATAAGAAATCATTTGAACAATGTAAATACCTATGATAGTGTTAACTTTAAATTATGCAATTCGACTTACGTGAAACTCGCGCAGCACAGTGTCCATATAGGAGGCATCATACTGCGCGTATGATGTGTGGCTATGTCAACGGACGACCAAATAAATCGAGGTTAGTCCCTCGCTCACGTCAGCGAACACTATCTGTTATAAGTGAAAGTGATGACATTATGTAAATATACTTTTTTAATATATGTTATAAATAATTAATTAAACAAAAGAAAAAATAATTTATTTCAGAAACTTACTAGTTGATGACGACGACCCGCCCTGGGTGCCGTCGCCAGATCCTGAACGGTGACCTCCCTCGCTATGTCTAGCCATATATAAGTGTACTACTGAAATAACCAACATTAAGTAATTAATTTGTAGTTAATTTAACGAAATTTTATAACCATTATTGTTAGTCAATTATTTAAGAAACAACAATACGTTTAGACTAAGTATGTCATCAAACCCGTCAGAATCAAAATCAACTTCATCGTCAGATTCTGCCTCTTCTAAATTCGTATCAGTTTCGTCGTCTTCTTCTTCGTGTACGACGATATAGTCATTAACAATCACGTCTTCTTTGTCTTCCTCATCATCGGGTATGTCAATGAGGTCACCAGCCACCACATCATCATCATTTACCACTACGTCCCTGGGATTGCAAACTTGTTCTTGTAACGGGTCATCCGTTCTAGACAGATTAGTACCATCAAAAGCCTGAGTCTTCGTTCTGATAACTGTATACCAGGGGCTTCTAGAATTTACGACATTCGGGGTGTAGTACACTTGAGTCGCTTGGCTGGCTAATACGAATACGTCATCAGATTGTAGTTTTGACTTTATATCTACTGCGACAATTCTATTACGATCAACTTTAACACCTTTATCAGTATCAAACCAGTAACATTTAAATGTAACAACCTTTTACCCCTGGATAATTGAGCACAACTACTTCCTTTAATCGTCCATAGTAGTTGGACTCGGAATCATTGTAACAGCTTCCCAACACGACAACGCCCGAATTGACTGATGTCATTTCATTCAAGTCATCTACCTTAAATCTGTACCCATTGACGATGCAGCCAGAAAATGAATTAATTAGTTTGTACGGGCCTGAAATAACATCTCTAAAACACTCATAAGTATTATCGTCTTCAACCCTTCTCTTAAACCACTGTTGAAATTTTTCAGTAGTGAATGATTCCAACTGTGCTGCAGTAAGTCCCGGGTTAGAAGCATTTGTTTCCTCTTCGAATGAACTGAAATAATAATAACATAGTTTAATTGTTGATTACGCAACAATAATATTCGTGTATTGACATATAATAATACATACTTGATCTATACCGATACATCGGGCATATTAAGAAGCACGTAGGTGGATACAATCTTTAAATCTCTGTTGCTTAAATAAGTCATCATCTCATGGCCAATTGGTTTAGCTGGATAGGTGAATACATCCAACTCATCATCAGTATGAGATTAGGAAACGACCTCATTCTTACTTAAACAATTGTGCTTAGTTGAGACTACATCGTCAAAGTACAAAGAGCAAAAGTTGAAAAGCTCTTCCTCCGTATAACGTTCAACAATTGAACTCTCTACACAAGCTTTGTTTTTCACTTTCTACTTTAATCGACGCAAATACCTAAAATATGATTGAATGGAAATAATACTTATAGTACGAGTTACAAATATCATTACAGTTTAAGTATATAGATGATATTACCTCTCAAAAGGATACATCCACCGATATTGTGCCGGTCCTCTAAGTTTAATTTCATATGATAGATGAATAGGCAAATGCTCCATCGAGTCAAAGAACCCTGGAGGTAAGATCATTTCGAGCTTGCATATTGTCAGCACTATATTTTTCTCCATCTGTTCCACATCACTGTACCTTATTACCGTTGAGCAAAGATCCCGAAAGAAATTTGATAGTTCGGTCAAGGCATCAACAAATTTCCTAGGTAACATCTCGCGAAATGCAATTGGCATCAACTTCTACATGAACACATGACAATCATGACTTTTGAACCCAGTTATTTTCAGCTGCTTAACCTTAGTACAACAAGAAATGTTAGAAGCATATCCATCCGGGAGCTGCAATGCACTTACCCACTTACAAACGTCTTCAACCTATTGTTTGGTAAGATAAAATAGAGCTTTTGGTTTTGAGTTGTTAAGTCGAAGCCACAATTCCCGCCTGATGTTCATTGCTTCCAAATTTTTACGTCCTTTATAAGTGTCTTTTGTTTTACCACTCACATCTAACACGGTGTAAAACAAGTTCTCGAATACCTTCTTTTCTGTATGCATGACATCAATACAATGACAAACTGATAATGTGACCCAGTATGGCAACTCAAACCACATGGGCGATTGTGTCTAATTATGAGTTATCTCGTACCCTATTGCTCTCAACTTACCATGTTCATTCCCTGGCGGTGGAAATGTTAGATCATTTAGCTAGCCCAATATCTCGCTGCCTAATAAACGTCCAACGAACCCCTTTTTCTCTGTCTTTCTGTTAAACTGTGCAGACATCTTTCTGTAACTATAGTCATCAGGCAAAAATCTTCAAGCAGTTCCAAAGAAACTAGTTTTCCACCCATGACGTAGTTGTGTGCCTTGCACTTCCCTCATATAGACTGGACATGACAACTTCATGTGAGTCGACCAACCACTGATCATCCCAAGTGTCGGAAAGTCGGTGATAGTCCATAACAAAGCTGCCTTCATCACAAAAATTTTCATCTCCAATTTATCATAAGTCTGAACACTTGTTTCCCACAACATCTTAAGTTCATCGACTAACGGTCTGAGGTACACGTTTATATCTTTTGTAGGACTCTCATCCCCCGGTATGAGTAAAGTCATGAATAGAAACGGATCCCTTATACACATTGACGATGGAAGATTGTAAGCTACCATGATCATTGGCCAAACAGAGTAGGCCTAGCTAAAATTATTAAATGGGCAAAAGCCATCTGTAGCTATGCCAAGCCTGACATTCCTAACTTCCTCAGCAAATTCTGGAAAATTTTCATCAAACTTCTTCTATTCATCTCCATCTGCAAGGTGAGTTAGCTGACCAGGCACGACATCCCTTGTTCTATGCCAAGTCATATGTTGAGCCGTGTGGGACGACATGAATAACCGTTGAAGCCTTGGCGTAAGAGGAAAGTACCGTAAGATCTTCTTGGGCACATGTTTCTCCTTCCCCCTACGTTTTGTCACCTTGTACCAAGGCAAGTTGCATATATCACACTGTCCTTTATCTCTGTCTGCCCCATAGTATAACATGCAATCCTGCTCATAAGCATCGATCTTCTTATACCCCATATTCAACCCCTTGACCATCTTCTTCAGTTCATAATAATTCGCGGGCAAAGTATGATCCTTGGGTAAAAACTCGTTGATAGAGCAAGAAAATCATTGAAACATCTCTCACTGCAGTCATGCTCATTCCTGAAGTGTAAGAGTTTCATCACTGCAGATAGCCTGGTGTGCTTATCATTTCCAGGATACAACTTGACCCCCGATTCAGATAACAACTTGTAAAAGACAGCAACTTTATCATTTTTCTCTTCATGAGCATTACTTAACGAAGACATCTTTTCAGCCCAGTCAATATTGGTAAGGCCATACGCATCGACTAACATCTCCACGATATCATAGTTATCGACGTCTGAATCCCCGTGAACTGGTTGGTCTACACTGTCAGTCAGTTCCCTCAACTCAACTGATTCCCCGTAATGAATCCATATGGAATACCCATCCACAAAGCCACGTGAAAATAGGTCAAATCTAATCTCATCGACTTTCTTCGAAATCAGATGTTTACACTTGACACACGGATGTTGGTCGATTTTGCAACCGATAAATACGCGCAAGTATACGCGGTCAACAAGTAATATAATGATAAGAGAGTTGTCGAACCCACAGGGAATTATCTCCAGTGCATCCCAAGTACCAACTATATATCGTCTTGATTTTATTTAGATAATTGATGATTTTAGTTTTTGTGTTTAACAATAATTACGAGTTATGGAAAGCGTTAAAAAAATGAAATATAATGTTAACACGTCTAAGATTGTAATTTCCCCCAACACTTCATTTGAATATCATAACTCTCTCATTTGAATTAATAACAACATAGAATTGACAACCGAGAAATCAAAGCTACTTATAAGCCTCTGTCGATGGTCAAATTCGAATCTTCCTAATGCGACATGTAGGTATATGTCTATCCTACACACTATCAAGAGACCAATTTCAAGAACAATTACAAGACACGTGTCACTAAATCTCATTAACCATCCTTTTAATTACCAATTTTCACCTAAGAAGTCATTAAGAATAGATTCTCCATTGGTTGCACACGGTATCTAGGTATATATCTATCCTAAATACTAACAAGTTACCTATCATTGAGGATAATCAACAAGACACACGTCACTTAATCTCAATTAATAACCCACAACAATCTTTAACTTTCGCATGATATCATAACAAGGTCTAAACACTATAATCCATTCGTCAATTTCATAGAGGTTCCCACGGTAATTACTAGCTAGGCAATTAAGATATGAAGCATAAATTATGATATTCAAGTCACAAATGAGTAATCAATAACAAAGAGAGAGAAGTCAATTCAAACTATGTGTTGGGTTCCATTGAAATCTTAGAATACAAGCTCTAGTTCATGGTAGCTAAGCAAAATATCAAATACATAGTGTACATCATGAAATAGAAATACAAATTCAGAGGAAAGCTAGAGATGATAAAACCCATTTTTAAGATGTTCATATGTTGCTCGCTTGGTTGATGTCAATTTCTAGCTTTTCCTCTTCCTTAGCAATCTTTTCTCCTTTTGCTCCTTAGCTTGTTCTTGCTGGAAATTGCCTTGAATTGCAGCCCTCAAGCTCTTGTTGGTGATGTATGTGTAGCCTCCCTAGGTCTAGCTATGCCTTGACAATCTTCTCCTTCTTGGTTCCTTGGCTTTTGCTGAGTTTTTCCTTGTATTGCAGCACTTTTGATCTCAAAATGATGTTTTAGTCTAGCCTCCCAATCCCTAGATGTCAAACATGAAGCCCAAATGAGATATTATATAGTACCTCCATGAAAGCCCTAGCAAA
This sequence comes from Aralia elata, assembly GCA_034770075.1. NCBI lineage: Eukaryota > Viridiplantae > Streptophyta > Magnoliopsida > Apiales > Araliaceae > Aralia > Aralia elata. The sequence continues at coordinate 19,657,062 of CM068384.1, forward strand.
AATCAAATTGTGGGTCAAAAATCCGCTCAGATCGCACCAAAAGGCCAGCTGGAATCGCACTCAGGAAGCTTAGCGCACCCGCACGCCGCCTGCCTGCCGAGGCCCATACGTGCGCTGACTGCCGACGCCCGCGCCGCGCGCCCGCGGCCACGCCCTGGCCGCCTGCCTGGCGCCCGCCTGCTACTCGCCGCCTGCCTATCGAACCCCATGTGCGCGCCCGTGCGCCCGCTCCTATCTAGCCGCCTAGCGCCCAACGCCCAGCTGTCGAGTGCCGCACCCACCTGCTGCTCACCGCACACACGCTCATGCGCCCGCGCCCATTCCTGCCGAGTGCCAGCGCCCATGCCAGCGCTCAGTGCCCAACGCCCGTGGCTTGACCGACGCCGCACGCCGTGCACGCTTTCTAACGCCGTGCACACTCAACTTCCGAATTTCATCAACTTATACACCGAGCATCGCCAAACACTAATTTTCACCATAATACCATTCAGGCACAGATATTCAAGCACGGGCTTGCCCTCGTGGCATGGCCAACGCCGAACGTCGTGCACGCTTTCCAACGCCATGCACGCTCGACTTCCAAATTTCATCAAATCAAACATCGAGCGTCGTCAAACACTAATTTCCATTGTACTACCATTCGGGCACGGACGGACAAGCACGAACATTGAGTCATTACAAACAACGATCCGAGCGGTCTTTATTTCAATTCCTGCAAACATAATGAAAATGCATCAAAGCAACATAAAACATGTAAAAATAACTAAAAACTAAATTATGTAGAAATACGATAAAAATAGCTAAAAACCATATAAAATTCTCAAAAGCTAACAAAATACCAAGGTCAAAGGTGCCTAAATTGTGTGTATAAAACACACTCATCAAATACCCCCAAACTTAAATCTTTGCTTGTCCTCAAACAAAATAAACCTAAACTACACAATTAAAATGCTTCTAATACAACCTAACTTGAGCAATGAATTAATAAGCCGACAATGGTCTCAAAGGAATCAACACATGGAACTCAAGAAAATAAACAAAACGTTGCAAGTCTAAAATATCAATTAGCTAGTCATATCTTACTTCAGGTCCCTTCCGTGTTGTGTGTGAGTACCCAATTGCACTAGACCAATTATAGCTCGGATGAACATATGCAACCATATTACCTTATGAAAGAAATCAAAACAAACAATAAAAATTACATTCTTAGACATCACTTATCACAAATGTATACAAATCACAATTTTCCCAAACATTTGAGATCAAATGACTTTAGGTGAGTGCATTTTATGCTCCATCTTACCTTAAGTCCGCTCTCATGGGCAAGTGCATTTTACGCTCCATCTCAACCCACCGCAAAATTTGCGATATAACACTTTCTTTCTTTTATCAACATATTATAGGGGAGTGCGTCTTACGCTCTATCTCCCCCCCAAGCATGTGTTTATGAGTGAGTGCGTTTTACACTCCATCTCAACTCACCACATGACCAATCAATCAAACTAATCAAATTTGGGTACATTGCTTCGAGTGATGTTCAAACGAGTTCTAGAGCTTATAGATATCTCCCACAAGCATTCGGTAATATAAGTCATCCAATGCATACAACTAGTTCATTACACATGGGTAAGTGCAAAAGAAAAATGGAAGGGCTCATAAGCAAAGCAATAACCAACAATATGTTAAGCACAAAGACTAAATAACAATTGTCTACTTCTCATGAGTTAGATTCTCTTCAAACAAACCATTATCATTGACCATGAATTATACTTCAAATCAAATTAAAAATAATGCTCAAGGGACACAACCTAAACATAAATAAATTTTTTTTTGAATAAAAAGAAAAACACACAAAAACTAAGATAAAAAACACACAAATACTAAAATACTAAGTAATACCCCCAAACTTAAAATTGACATTGTCCTCAATGTCTAAGATAGGAAAAAGTAAAACAAATAACTTCCCTGAGAACGTGTAGCGTCATTGATATCATCTTTCAAGTCCTTAAAGTCGGGGGCGCAATCAAAATTGCTTAGTACTCGGTACTAGAAACAATTAAAGAAATTAGAATGCAATTAAACAATCTAAAATGTAATCAACAAAAACAAAAGCAAAACAATAAACTTGGGTTGCCTCCCAAGAAGCACTTGTTTTAAAGTCGTTAGCCCGACTCCTTTATTTCGTTTCAATCCGGCTCAATTACAAAAATGACCATTGCATGTCACCTCGCTGTTCTTTCTTTAATTTGCATGGAATGCATGCCCGATTGGCGACCCTCAAACTTACTTTCAACCAATGGCAAAAAGAAACGTTCCTCATCCACATTATCCATTATTGCACTAATATCAAGATCAACATGAAGACATTCTTCGTGAACCAATGGGTGCTCGGTGGCTTTAAAAACCTCGAATATGACTTATTGATCTTCAATTTCTTTTTCATAATCCCCATTCATGCTCCTCGTCTCATCATCCTCAAAATCAACATCCACAATAGGATGTACACTCTTAAAATCTTCTTCAATAGCTTCGTGCAACTCCTCGCCACTTCCATGTTCATCCACCATGCACTGAAGCTTGTAGATTTGCCATCCTAACCTCATTTTGAGAGATATTAGATATGTTCCTAGTCATGAGCTCATCCCTCATTCTTTCCTCTTCATCATATTTATGCAAAATCACCATACATTGCTCTTCACCTTCCTCTTTAGGGTTAATCTGTGTAATGCAAGGTAAGGTGCTTTGCGGGTGAATAAGCATAGTGTTGGTCGATTTCGCAACCGAAAAACTCACGCAAGTATACGCGGTCTAACAAGTAATATAATGATAAGTTGAGTGTCGAACCCACGAGGAATTATAGCTAATATTTACCAAGTACCGACTTTATATCGCTTCAATCTTATTTAAACAGTTAAAACGAAGATATGAAATTAATCTAATTAATTCTAATTATTAAAGCAAGTAAATGGATAACGATTGGTATCTAAGGTGCTACAAGCTAAGATTATAATTGTTCCCCCACACAAGCATTCTGTCGAACACTTGGTGTGCTATGTTTTATCGAACGTCATAACTATCTCTCTTTGGCCTAATGGTCACGATGGAATGTCGACCGAGAACTCATAAGCATTCATACCATTCTTCCGAGGTAAGTATGAACGTAATCCTATCAAAGATCTACCCAAAAGGGAATAGAACTGAAAAGAATATCAAAGCTAGGTAATAATCCTCACATTCCTATGTGAATTATTCAAAGCAGAGAATTAAAGCATAGATTCTCAAATAGGCCACACATGGCATATAAGTATATTCCTATCTTACACACAAATTATGCAATCCATTGGTATAGATAAATCATAATCACATGCCAATATATCAAGGTATACATCTACAATCCATTTTCCAATTTCTTATAGATTACCAAAATAATCACTAATTCCTTAGCAAGAATCATTAAGCATAGATATATTGAACCAAACCATATGGTGCCAACCAAAGAGATAAGCTAATCAATTCAAATAACAAAGGGTTTCATTATAACCTTAGAGCAAATATTTAGTTCATAGCTTTTAAGCTAAACATAAGTAGCAATAAATACAACATTTATAGATTACAACATCAAAGGAAATACTAGAGAAGAATAAACTCTATCAAGCCTTCTTCAATCTCCAAGAAAACCAATCAATAATGCTTTCCAATCCATGTTGCCAAGTGCTCTTGATGCTCCAAGGAATCCCAATCCTCTCACTAATCTATGTTGTTAACTAAAGCTATTTACAAAGCTAAAGAGAAATTAAACTAAGCTAAGCTATGGAGATGAAAGAAAATATATGGGTCTCCCCTAGCTCTCTCTAAAAGTAGGCTGTAGATTAATTGAAGGATTTGTGAATTAGGTCATTAGGTTAGGCATTTAACACCCCAATTTTGCCCAGAATTCGTGCTTGGCGCTGCGGCGTGGGCATTTGGCCTGAAATTCGCGCTGCAGCGTCAAGCATGACCTTGGCTACTGCATATTCGCGCTGCAGCGAGGGCAATAACACTAGGAACTCGCGCTGCAGCGAGGGTCCCTGAGTCAGGTTTTTCAGCTTCGATGTCTGTTGGAAAAATGGCCATAACGTCTTCGTCCAAACTCGGATTAAGGCATTTAAAGAGGCTATGGAAAGCTAAGAAGTAGCTCTACAACTTTCATAACTAGAGCTCGTCGAGATAATGGCCGGAGCAAGTCTCAATTTGGCCGAGAAGCAACTGATGTGTAAAATGCATGCAAAATCTGATGGTAAAAAGACCATAACTCTCTCATACGAACTTCAAATTGGATGATTCTGGATGCTCTGGAAAGCTAAGACAAATATATACAAATTTCGTTCTTTGAGTTTTGAGAGATTCGAATTAGAGCATGGGTGAAATGGAGAAACAAGCAGCTCAAAAGCCGAATTCAAGTCAAAAATGCATCGATCCAAAGGGCCTTTATTTAATACCTACAAAACAAAGTTAAAACATATAAAATACATACAAAAACATAATAATGCAATACAAAACCATATAATATAACAATAAGATAAAAACACATAAAAAGGAACATAAACTACCTAAGAACACACACTTTCATCAAGCCAAAAGTACTCAATTCGTAGGTATAAAACTCACTCATCACATAGCCTCGACAAGTTGTGCCATTTGATTCTCGAGGTATCGTAATGAATCTTGTTGCTCTAAGTGCATGGAAAGAATCTCCTCCATATTAGATGTATCATCTACTTACGGTGGAGGATAGAATGCAAATTTTGAATGGTATGAGAGACTTGGATCAAAGAATTGATCTTGATTGTTGTCCCATGAAAAGCTTGGATGATCTTGCCAACTCGGTTGATAGTAGTTTGGGTAGTAGTCAGCTTGATTCTGACTGTAGGCATTTTGAGTGGATTGGCCTTCAAGAGTGTCAACAGCCCTTGAAAGCGTTGCAACTTATTCTTGCAATTGCTCAAGAAGTTTTGACGAACTTGGTTGTGTTGTCCCCTCATAATCCCATTGATAGTTATGCTCATCCATTAACTGAAAATCAAAACAAAACAAAATAACTAATAAGCAAACTATTTACAAGTCTAAATTAAGACCAATTCGATTGTCAAACACTAGAAGAAAAATTCCCCAGCAACGGTGCCAAAAACTTGTTGGTCAATTTTGCAACCGATAAATACGCGCAAGTTTACGCGGTCAACAAGTAATATAATGATAAGAGAGTTGTCGAACCCACAGGGAATTATCTCTAGTGTATCGCAAGTACCAACTATATATCGTCTTGATTTTATATAGACAATTGATGATTTTAGTTTTTGTGTTTAACAATAATTACGAGTTATGGAAAGCGTTAAAAAAATGAAATCTAATGTTAACACGTCTAAGATTGCAATTTTCCCCAACACTTCATTTGAATATCCTAATTCTCTCATTTGAATTAATAACAACATAGAATTGACAACCGAGAAATCAAAGCTACTTATAAGCCTCTATCGATGGTCAAATTCGAATCTTCCTAATCGGCATGTAGGTATATGTCTATCCTACACACTATAAAGAGACCAATTTCAAGAACAATTACAAGACACGTGTCACTAAATCTCATTAACCGTCCTTTCAATTACCAACTTTCACATAAGAAGTCATTAAGAATAGATTCTCCATTGGTTGCACACGGTATCTAGGTATATGTCTATCCTGAATACTAACAAGTTACCTATCATTGAGGATAATCAACAAGACACACGTCACTTAATCTCAATTAATAACCCACAACAATCTTTAACTTTCGCATGATATCAAAACAAGGTCTAAACACTATAATCCGTTCGTCAAGTTCATATATGTTCACACGGTAATTAGTAGTTAGGAAATTAAGATATGAAGCATAAATTATGATATTCAATTCACAAATGAGTAATCAATAACAAAGAGAGAGAAGTCAATTCAAACTATGTGTTAAGTAACATTGAAATCTTAGAATACAAGCTCTAGTTCATGGTAGCTAAGAAAAACATCAAACACATGGTGTACATCATGAAATAAAAATAAAAATTCAAAAGAAAGCTAGAGATGATAAAACCCATTTTGAAAATGTTTATATGTTGCTCGCTTGGTTGATGTCAATTTCTAGCTTTTCCTCTTCCTTTGGCAATCTTTTCTCCTTTTGCTCCTTAGCTTGTTGTTGCTGGAAATTGCCTTGAATTGCAGCCCTCAAGCTCTTGTTGGTGATGTATGTGCAGCCTCCCTAGGTCTAGCTTTGCCTTGACAATCTTTTCCTTCTTGGTTCCTTGGCTTTTGTTGAGTTTTTCCTTGTATTGCAGCACTTTTGATCTCAAAATGATGTTTTAGTCTAGCCTCCCAATCCCTAGATGTCAAACATGAAGCCCCAATGAGATATTATATAGTACCTCCATGAAAACCCTAGCAAAAATTAGATTGTGGGTCAAAAATCCGCTCAGATCGCAGCAAAAGGCCAGCTGAAATCGCACTCAGGAAGCTTGGCGCGCCCGCACACCGCCTAGTGCGCGCGCCCAAGGCCTGGTTGGCATACGCTGGCTGCCACTCGCCTGCGCACTGACTGCCGGCGCCCGCGTCGCGCGCCCGCACCCACGCCCTGACCGTCTACCTGGCGCCCGCCTGCCTGTCGAGCCCCATGCGCGTGCCCGTACGCCCGCGCCCTACGCCTGTCTGGCCGCCCAACGCCCAGCTGCCGAGTGTCGCGCCCACCTGCTGCTCGTCGTGCGCGCGCCCGCGCTCGCTAATGCGCCCGCGCCTGCCGAATGCCAGCCCCCAGCGCCCGTGGCTTGGCCAACGCCGCACGCCGTGCACGCTTTTTAACGCCGTGCACGCTCAACTTCCGAATTTCATCAACTTACACACTGAGCATCGCCAAACACTAATTTTCACCATAATACCATTCGGGCACGGATATTCAAGCACGGGCTTGCCCTCGTGGCTTGGCCAACGCCAAACGTCGTGCACGCTCGACTTCCAAATTTTATCAAATTAAACACCAAGCGTCGCCAAACACTAATTTCCATAGTACTACCATTCGGGCACGGACGGATAAGCAGGGACATTGAGTCATTACGAACAAAGATCCGAGCGGTCTTTATTTCTATTCCTACCAACATAATGAAAATGCATCAAAGCAACATAAAACATGTAAAAATAATGTCGCAAGGACACTATAGACGCCATACGCGTTCAGCAGGTGGAGTTAGAAAAGTAGTTGGCTTTTCTAATAGAAGAAAAGGTGGCTTCCACCAGTCGCCACGACAGTCGGGAAGTATCGTCGGGACGCCAGTCCAGGATACATAGTTCGAACGGCCCTCAGCGAGATAAGAGTACGCCCTAGAGCCGCTCTCGGGATGGAGCAGGGCGACAGAGCCGATCCCAGGATAGGAGCAGGCCCCGGAGCCGTTCTCGCGATAGAGCAGGGCGACGAAGCCAATCCCAGGATAGAAGCAAGCCCTAGAGCCGCTCACAAGAAAGGAGCAGGCCTTAGAGCCGCTCTAGGGATTGGGCTAGACGACAAAGCCGATCTCAGGAAAGGAATATGCACGGAGGCCATTCCCGAAATCCCAGTAATGGAAATGATGGAGGAGGCGAACGGAGAAGGCGGACGACCTCTTTAGTTCAGATTCGAAACAGAGGTGAGCAGCCCCGCCGAACGAGAGATCCCAAGGCCTTAGCCCGGAGAATCGTAAAGCTCGAAGAATTGCTCGCAGGGATCAATCAATAAGGGATTCCAATTGACCTGACTTCCCCTTTTTCACCAGAAATTGACCGGATCTGAGCCGATCCGAAGAAGAAGGCCCCTCATATGGAAAGCTTCGACGGATCGGGGGACCCCTATGATCATAGCCAAGCCTATGACCGGTTGATGAAATATTATGACTACTCTGATGCGGCCAAATGTCAGATGTTCATTTCCACCTTGAGAAAAGAGGCTCGATAGTGGATGACGTCTTTGGCCCAAAACTCAATATCTTCCTGGAAAGAACTATGTGACAGCTTCCATAGGCGGTTCGGGAGTAATAAGAGAAGAGGGAAGCCCACCGCTTCTCTGATGGAAGTGAGGCAACACTCTAATGAGCCATTGGGCCAGTACGTGAAACGTTTCCGGGAAGCGGCTGGTGCGGTGATAGACCTTAACGATCCCCAAGCCCTCGGTTATTTCATCATGGGGTTGGACATAGCAAAATCTAAGAAATTGGTGAAAGACATGATGTTCAATGCCCCGAAAAACCTGGCAGAGGCGTATGACCGAGCAGAAGGCTTTATCGTCGTGGAAGAGGCCATGGGGAGTTTAAAGCCGAACCCGCCCACTTCGGAAAAACCTAAGGACCGTGACAGAACTGCTTTTCCTCGATTAGACTATAATAACAAGACGGACTGGTGGCCGAAGAGAAATCTCGGCGGGGGATCGGGCGGCGATATTAGAGCACATGAGAGATCAACCTTATTTCACACCGTGCCCAAACAACGCCCACCCAAATCGGGGGAGTCAGAACAAGTATTGCGACTACCATCAGTCATCAAGACACTACACCGAAGATTGTTAGAGCCTAAAGGAATTGATAGAAAAGAATGTGCAGAGCGGAGAACTGATCCAATATGTTGTTGGTCGAGAGGGACTGGGAAGGATGGTGAACCATGATAACGTGGAGTCAAACCCCCGAGCTCAGCCCCAATAGTTCGAGGGGTAGTCAACGTGATTACCGGTAGAACAATCAGAAAGGTAGCAGGAAAAAAGAGACGAGAGATGCTGGATTCGGTAATGAAGGTGTCTGAACGCCCCGCCACGAGGGAGCCGGTGTACCCTGGCATGATAATTTCCTTCACCGACGAGGATTTTCCATCGAAATCTATTGAGCCACAGGAAGGGGCATTGGCTATTACTGCCCAGGTCGGGTCAATGCATATGAGGCAGATAATGATCGACAATGGCTCCTCGGTGGACATATTGTACGCTCACGCCTACCAAAGACTTGACTTGGGGGAAGAAAGATGGAAGTCGGGCAAGAGCCTCCGTTGTACGGGTTCGGGAACAACCCGGTCCGCGTAGCAAGGACCATCGAGTTGCCAGTCATCTTTGAGACGGCTCCTCAACAGGTCGAGGTTAATGTTAGATTCTTCGTTGTACATGTGGACTCGGCCTACAATGCCATTTTGGGGAGGCCGACGTTGATGGCATTACAGGCAGTGACCTTTATCCCCCACTTTAAAATCAAGTTTCCCACACCAGATGGCGTCAGCGAAGTCAGAGGGGACCTCGACCTATCTCGTAGATGCTACAGAAACACGTTGATATCATCGGCCGTAGGCAGAAATAAACAGAAGCAAATTATGACAATTGAGGTCGAACCATTTACCGAAGGTAGCACAGAACCCCTCGCATTGCCGGCCGAAGAAATGGAGGATGTCGAACTGGTCCCTGGAAAGAAGGAAAAGACAATCAAGATCGGCTCGGGGTTGTAAGAGTCGTTTAGGACGAGACTAGTGGACTTACTTCAGGTGTACGCGAATGTCTTTGCTTGGGAACCCAGTGATATGCTTGGGATCGATGAAAAGGTGGCAGTGCACAACCTGCACATAGATCCCGGCAAAAAACCGGTTCGACAGAAGAGGAGAATCTTCGCCTCGGAAAGACAGAGAATTATCGACGATGAAGTAGCCAAGTTGCTAGCAGCTGACTTCATCTATGAGATCGACTACCCCGAATGGTTGGCCAATGTGGTGTTAGTTCGAAAATAGAATGGGAAGTGGAGGATTTGTATTGACTATACGGACTTGAACAAAGCCTGCCCGAAGGACTTTTACCCACTCCCTCATGTCGACTAATTGATCGACGCAACATCGGGGTACGAATTGCTGAGTTTTATGGATGCATTTTCGGGATATAATGAGATCTCGGTGTATAAGAAAGACATCCCGAAGACAGCCTTCATAACACATCGGGCGGTCTACGCCTACAAGAAAATGACGTTTGGGTTGTTGAATGCCGACGCCACCTACCAGAGGATGATGAACTATGTATCGGGAAGCAATTGGGCCGAAGCATGGAGGTTTATGTGGATGACATCATTGTCAAAAGCATGTCCGTTGGACAACACCTGGACGACCTTGAGGACTGCTTCCGGACAGTCCGCCATTACAATATCAGGCTTAACCCGACAAAGTGCACATTCGGCCTCAGTTCAGGCAAGTTCTTAGGGTACCTGATAAGCCAAAAGGGAATTGAAGAAAACCCCGAGAAAATCTAGGCGGTCCTGGACATGAAGTCTCCTTAAAGCTTTAAAGACGTACAACGGTTGACAGGCCAGATTGTAGCTTTGAGGAGATTTATGTCGAAGTCAGTAGAGCGGTGTCTGCCGTTCTTTAACACTCTAAAGGGGCTGAAGAACGAGAACACCTTCCAATGGACTTCAGAGTGTGAAGAGGCCCTTTAGGGGATAAAGAGTTATCTGTCTTCGGCACCTCTGCTGATGAATCGGCACCTCTGCTGATGAAACCAGACCCTTCAGAACCCCTATATCTTTATCTGGCGGCGAGCCCGTTGGCGTTGGGGGCGGTATTGGTTCGGGAGACCGGCGGGAAACAATGCCCCGCATACTACGTCAACCATGCTCTTCGGACGCAAAAACAAGGTACCCGAACTTGGAAAAGTTTGCCTACACCCTGGTCATTACTAGTCAAAAACTCCGACATTATTTCCAAGGGAGACTAATCGTGGTATACACGGATCAGCCTTTGAAACAAATCTTGAGCAAACCAAAAATTTCGGGTTGGATAGTTGCCTGGGCCATGGAACTGACTCAGTTCGTGCTAGAGTATCGTCCTCGAACGGGAAATCAAAGGTCAGGCCCTAGCCGACTTCATGGTTGAATGTTCTTTTTTCGAACCAGATTTGATCGACCCGCCGGAGATGGTGGGTTCGGTTTCGGATAATACACCGATCCAGACATCATGGACCCTATATGTTGACGGGTCATCGACTTCGGACGTCAGTGGAGCGGGTGTGATATTGACGAGTCCCGAAGGGTTCAAAGTGAAGCAGGCCATACGCTTCCAATTTAAAGCAACCAAAAATGAGGCCGAGTACGAGGCTATCTTGGTCGGCTTATGATTGGCCAGAAGCCTTGAAGTACAGAAGTTGATTGTCTTCAGCGACTCTCAATTAGTTGTCAAACAAATCTTAGGGGAGTATGAGGCGCGAGGGGCAAGAATGGCCAAGTACCTAGAAGAAGTCAAAGGTCGACTCCATCACTTCAGCTCGTTTGCCCTTCGCGGAGTGGACCGTTCGGACAATACCACAGCCAATGCCTTGGCTCGGCTAGCTACAACGGAAGTAGATTCATTCAATGGGTCGGTATATTTGGAGATTCTAGGTTCACCCAGCATACAAAGCTCAGAGGTGCTGGTGGTAGACGGTCAGACTATTGGATGACTCCTTATATAAGTTATCTCGCTGATGTCGTCTTACCTTCGGATCGGATGATGGTGAAGAGGATAAAGTACCGAAGCACAAACTTCGTACTCATTGATGGAGATCTATATCGACGAGCCTTCACCTCCCCTTTGTTAAAGTGTTTGGTCCCGTCCGAAGTGGACTACGCACTTCGGGAGGTGCATGAAGGGATTTGTGGAGACCACATGGGGGCCAAGGCATTGGCGTATAAACTACTTCGGCAAGGATATTACTGGCCAACGATTTTTTGAGAAGCTAAGAAGGATGTGCAGAAGTGTCGCAAGTGCCAGCTTAATAGTTCCATCCCCCACCAACCCCCTGAGGAGTTATATTCAGTCCTATCCCCGATCCCATTTGCCGTATGGGGGATTGATATCATGGGGCCATTGCCGAAGGCAAAAGGATAGGTCAGCTTCGTGATAGTAGCTGTGACACCCCCAAATTCAGGTTTCCAAACCTCGAATTCGGTGCTCACGATGATTTGACGACAACATACTATCTAACTAAATGTGGAATAATAAACATACATTGTTTATCGAATGGAAATAAAGTCTTACAATTCTGGTCCCAAGGTTCTTTAACCTTAACATAAAACGTACTCTTAATACAAAATAAAGGCTCACTTAATCAAACCACATTCAGAAATAGCTAGTCCATAGGCACTAACTGGCATCTACTCTTGCACCTTCCCTTTTCCTTTGTCTCCTCTAGACGTTTCTGCCTTAGCTGAAATAAAGATCATGATATAGCAAGGGTAAGCAACTAATTTGCTTAACAAGTATATACACAAAGAGATATATCATGATGGAAGGAAGTTTTCGCTTTCAATGTTCAACAACAGTATAAGAGTGTGAAGGAACATGAATTAGTAAACAACAGTGGAATATTCGAATAATTGAGTAACAATTACTGAGTGGTTTGAAATAACCAAGGACGTTTTCCAAGGTTCTCAGCATTTAAACTGGACCTCTTAAAAGTTTTGGTAATCGAGGGGATCAGCCTCTCATATCCCGTGATTTATGCATAAACACTTAATAACCGACATTGATATCATGCCTTAAACAAGTTTATCCTTTTCTCAGCCAAGAGTTCTTACCATAGCAATTTAATAAGAACAGCTTTTAAAATACCTTTGATTTAACAAATTAGACATGCTTGATCTAGCTGATACAATTAGCATAGATCTATCTCATAAACAATTCCTGCTTGAAAGAACTTTAACCAAATTCACAATTTAATAATAATAGAATAGAAATTTCAATTGCACAAGGTGCGAATCTCAATGACTAGTATAGATGTGAATAATCAACAATAATTATTCACTAACATGCTTCGAAAATAATAACTCGAGTTTGAGTTAGGGAACTTGCCTGTTTGCTCAGCTACAATTAATTCTAGCTTTAACTATTTGGCCTTGAAGAACCTAATCATAGATAATGTCGGTCTAACAATTAGTACTGCGTAGTGGTACGTCGATACGCTTACTTATGCTATTTATTTAACAATTAAGAAATTCACATAGCATACAGTAGATAAACTATAGCAAACTTTATAAGGCACTTAATTGACTTTTAGGTTGATGGTTTAAATAAATCAACCGTGTATCCCTTAAGTAATAAACACTTATTAATCCCTTAAACAATTAGTTATAATTGTTTAATTAATTAACATTACTTTTTCTTTAATTAATATTTATTAAACCCTTAAACAATTAATTTATAATTGTTTAATTAATGAGCTATTCAAACTCTCTCTATTTTATTAACTCTGTCTTCATTTAATAGTAATTCATTAATTATCTTTAGTTATTAATAATAGTAATTAATAACTAATTATATTCACTTATTATTCAATTATTAATTGAATAATAATCGAATTATAACTTTTAATTGTTTTTAATTATTATTTAAGAATAAATAATAATTGCTTAGGTTTTGTTTATTATTTAAAGTTAATCATAGAAATAAATAATTAATTATTAAATATGAATTATCTTTAGTTATTATTTAATGATAAATAATAACTAATTAGATTTATTTATTAATTAACAAGTATGAATTACCTTTAGTTATTATTTAATAATAACTAATTAGGTTTATTTATTATTTAATGTTAATCAAATGAGTAATAATTATCTTTAGTTATTATTTAATAATAACTAATTATATTTATTATTTAAAGTTAATTAAATAATAAAAATTAATTCGTGTGGAAGAGTTACCTTTGGTTATTATCTAATAGTAAATGGTAACCAATTAGGTTTATTCATCAACTAAAGTTAATCACATAATTATATAATGAACTTATCTTTAGTTATTATTTAGTAATAACTAATTAGGTCTACTTATTATTTAAAGTTAAAAATAAAATAAATAAATAAATAAAGAATTTACTACACATAGAAAAATAATAAATAATTATTTGATTAATTTTATTCATGCATAATTATTATTTAATAATAATTAAATATTTACTATATTTATTTATTATTTATTGCTAAATAATAAATAATTAATTTACTAATTTATTTATATTTAATTAGTATCAAATAATGATTAAATGTTTATTATCTTTACTTATTATTTACTGATAATAAATAATTACTTTGTTAATTTTATTTATTTGTTATAGTGACTAGTTAGTTTACAAGTGTGATATCAGCTCAATTTAATAGCCAACAATTTAGCCAAATGCTACTACCCAACTTGTCAGTTATTTGTTTGAACAACTCAAATGAATTACACAACCATTCTTTAATTTGCATCAATCAGTTAAACAATAGTGTACCAAGCTCCTGTAATTATTTTCAATCTAACAGAATTTATTAACCAACATAATAGGCAGCAATTTCCTCACATATTCACATGATATACTAAATTTATCTAAGTATTATCATATACAGGAACCCAAAGTTTGACTCTTAACACTTTATACTACCAACCGAACCCTTTTATAACCCCAAAATGAAAAAATGGTCTGTTTCAAGCATTATAACAACATATGGTATACCTTCTATAAACATAGCACTAGCTTAATTGCAATTGAAAAGAACCAATTTACCAGAACCTGTGATTTCTCAGTATACACAAATTCCCAATTCACAGTGCTATATACAATACAGTTTTAACAATATAACCCAACACAAATGACTGCTTAGAACCTTTAAGGTTTATTCAACATCAGTTTCCTCCAATAAAGGCCTAACACAGTACAAGCAACAACTCAACAAGGAATTTTCACAAACCAACTTCAATGTATACACAATTTAATCAAATACAAAGAAACAAAATACCCCAAAACAGAGTTTATGCTATCCGAACCATAAGGTTCTGCAATTTCCAGAATTCCCAACTAGACTTAACACAGCACAAATCCTAGTACAGATGAAAGGGAATATACGAAAATCTACATAACATCCTAAACCAGAAAAATCATCACAGATACTGGACTATTATATACCTTGGGTTCGATTGAACCACTGTTCTCCTTCTCTCGGTGGGCTGCTCTCCTTACTAATACGAATTGCAAGGAAAGAAAAACAAAACAAAAATCCTAGCAGCTTAATTTAGGGTTTTGGGGCTCAATTTATAGGAAATTGATTACCCCACTTAATTGGGTATTACCTAAATTAATCCCCAAAATCCAGCGGTAGGAGGGAGTGGACTGTTCTAAATCAAACCCCATCTAGCCGACTGCGAAAATCGCCGGCAAGCCTTCGAGCCGCGCGCCTTCCCATCCGTCAGTCGCCGGTCACCTCTCGAGTCCTCCGGTCCGTTTGGTTATAGGCTCGGTCACACCGTGATGACATCCGTTTAGCCGCTGGTCAAACCCCTTGTAGTCGCCGGTCCTTTATCGTGCTGACACCAGTTCGCTTCGAGCTGTCGCCGGCGCACGCCTGGCGACACCATCCTTTCCGTCTCGTCCGTCGTTCGATTGATTGAGGGGTCTAGGGTTTGGGTTCTCCTTTTTCGCAGCTGTAATTTCCCCCAACTTGATTTGCTCGGTTGCATCTGATGTGAGGGTTGAGTTTGGTTTTTTTTTGTTGGGTTCGGTTTTCCCCCAAATCAGTTGGACCAACCCAGAGCAATGGACTAACCCGGCTGGAAGGAAAAAGGATGGGCTCAACAAATAGTTGGGCTGGCTGAAAATAATTAAAACAAAGTGGCTCAAAAAATAACAAGGGATTTGGGCTTAGTCCAATTAAAAGAAAAACAAAATGGTCCAATTATATTAACCACCTTGTACCTCTAATATAAAATAACTAAACCCATTAATTATTTAAAATATTTACTTTACCCATAATTCTTTATTCGAATTATTTAATCCGATAGTGAAATGAAATTATTTATTTAATTTCCTAATTTTCTTACCAATTGAATGTTAGGGTTAACTCATTAATTATTCAACTTTTAATGAGTCCCTTTAATGCGAGAAAAATTATTGGACCATATATTTAGATAAGTTAATTAATAATACCTACATGGATCCAATTAAATTCATAAAATTATATAAGATAAATTTATATTTATCAAAATAAATTTGGTACAATGTACAATGTTTGAAAATTCTCGAGACATTACATCCTCTCCCCCTTATAAAAATTCCGTCCTCGGAATTTCAATCTAAGGTTCTACTCGAATAACTGAGGGTAATTTGCTCTCATCTTCTCTTCGAGTTCCCACGTGGCATCTTCCATCGCGTGATTCCTCCAGAGTACTTTAAACCGAATAAATGGTTTTATTCCTTAGCGTTTGCTCCTTTCTATCGAGTATTTGGACAGGAACCTCCTCGTACGATAAGTCCTTTTCGACTTGAATTGGCTCATAAGAAATGACATGCTTGTAATCTGGCTTATACGGACGCAACACTGATACATGAAACAACGTTGTGAATGTTGTTCAAGTTCAGGAGGTAGTGCTACCTCGTACGCCACTTTCGCCTATTCTCCTTAATATTTCAAAAGGTCCTATGGAACCTAGGGCTCAACTTGCCCTTCTTCCCAAAACGGATCTTCCCTTTCCAGGGAGGATACCTTCAGAAACACATAACTACCAACTTCAAAGTCTCTTTTCTGACGATGTAAGCATTCGGCGTACTTCTTCTGACGATCCTGGGCCGCTACTAACCGTTGTCTTATATTACTTCAATGATTTCCACGGTTTGTTGTACCAATTCTGGTCCCAACAATCTCCGTTCACCAACTTCATCCCAACACAACGGCGTTCGACACTTTCTTCCATAATAACGCTTCGTACGGTGGCATACCGATGCTAGCGTGATAACTATTGTTGTAAAGCGAACTCTACCAAGGGCAAATGATCGTCCCAAGCTGCCACTTAAGTCCATCACAACTGCCCGGAGCATATAGCATATCCTCTAAAGTTTGAATTGTTCGCTCACTCTGACCATCAGTCTGAGGATGATACGCCCGTACTCTTCTCAACTGTGTTCCCATTCTTTCCTGCAGACTTCTCCAAAAATTTTGACGTGAAGCGCGGATCTCTGTCGGATACAATAGACACCGGTACTCCATGTCGCGATACTATCTCCTTCACATAAAGTTTCGCCAACTGTTCCAATTTGTAACCTGATCTTGATCGGTAGAAAATGGGCAGACTTGGTCAAACGATCTACGATCACCCAGATGGCGTCTAGACCCTTTGTGTGTTGTCGGGAGTCCTACCACAAAATCCATAGTGATGTGCTCCCACTTCCACTCGGGAATCTCTAAGGGTTGCAACAATCCGCTCGGCCGTTGGTGCTCTGCCTTGACCCTCTGACAAGTTAAAACACCTGCTGACGAATTCTGCAACTTCCCCTTTCAAATGCGGCCACCAATAATGTTGACGAAGATCTTGATACATCTTGGTGCTACCCGGATGTACCGAAAATCTCGTATTATGGGCCTCTTGCAATATTTCCTCCCTTAAGTCTGGTACATAGGGTATCTAGATCCTTCCCTCGAACCTCAGCAGACCTGTGCTGTCAACTTTGAACTTCAACGTTTTTCCTTCCGATAATTGTTTCTTAATGCCAATGCATTCTTCATCAAATTCTTGAGCCTCCTTTATCTTATCCAGTAGAGTCGGACCCACTGTCACGGTGAACAATTTTTCGCCCATCTCTATCGGATACTTAACCTCCAGTTCCAGGCGTCCAAAGTCCTTTATCAGCTCTGCCTGAGTTGTAAGCCTCATCAATTTCTCTCTGCCTTTCCTACTCAGGGCATCCGCTACTACATTTGCTTTGCCTGGATGGTACAGAATCTCACAATCATAATCCTTGATTAATTCTAACCATCGGCGCTGCCTCATATTCAGCTCCTTCTGAGTGAAGATATATTTCAGACTTTTGTGATCTGTATATATCTCGCACCTCTCCCCATATAAGTAGTGCCTCCAAATTTTCAAGGCGAACACTACTGCTGCTAACTCCAGATCATGAGTCGGGTATCCCTTCTCATAGTCCTTCAGCTGGCGTGAAGCGTACGCAATGACCCTGCCGTGCTGCATTAGTACACAACCAAGGCCCTTGTGTGACGCATCACTGTATACTACAAAACCCCCAGTGTCGTCTGGTAATGCCAACACTGGTGCTTGGCTAAGTCTCTTCTTCAGCTCCAAGAAACTCTCCTCGCACTTCTCTGTCCAAACAAACTTTACCGTCTTTCTGGTTAGATTGGTCAACGGTGATGCTATCTTCGAGAAATCCTGGATGAATCTCCGATAGTATCCCGCTAACCCTAAGAAACTCCTGATCTCCGTTGGTGTCTTCGGTTGCTCCCAGTTGATAATGGCTTCCACCTTTGCTGGGTCTACTGAAACACCACTACTGTCAATGACGTGTCCAAGAAACTGCACCCTCTGCAACCAAAATTCACACTTCGAAAATTTTGCGTACAGTTTCTCCCTTCTTAATGCCTCCAGGGCAATCCTTAGATGTTCAGCATGTTCTTCCTCTGATACTGAATACACCAAGATATCATCGATGAATACTACCACGAACTTGTCCAAATACTGCTTGAACACTCTATTCATCATATCCATGAATGCCGCTGGTGCATTTGTCAGTCCAAATGACATGACCAGAAACTCGAAATGTCCATAACGAGTTCTGAATGCCGTCTTCGGAATATCCTCCTGTCTTACCCTTAGTTGATGATAGCCCGTCCTTAAATCGATCTTCGAAAAGTATTTCACTCCCTTGAGTTGATCAAACAGATCGTCTATCCGGGGCAGCGGATACCTATTCTTAATCGTAACTTTGTTCAACTCACGGTAGTCGATACAAAGCCTCATCGAGCCATCCTTCTTCTTTACGAACAGAACTGGCGCTCCCCATGGTGACACGCTCGGTCTGATATAGCCCTTGTCTAACAATTCTTGCAATTGAACCATCAGTTCTTTCATCTCTACTGGTGCCATTCGGTAAGGCGCCTTAGATATCGGTGCCGTCCCGGGTACCAAGTCGATTGCAAATTCTATCTCCCTATCCGGCGGCAGTCCCGGAAGTTCATCTGGGAAGACATCAGCGAATTCCCTTACAACAGGTATCTGACTCAGTTTACCCTCGACTCGTCGAGTATCTACCACGTGAGCCAAATAACCTATACAACCCTTCTTAAGCAATCTCTTCGCTTGCATCATCGTCAGACAACAAGATTGTCTCGGCGATTTACTACCATAGAATACCACCTTCGACTTACCCGGAGTCTGCAGGTGTATGCACTTTTTCTTACAGTCAATGACCGCCCCGTGGCTCGCTAGCCAATCCATCCCAAGGATTACATCGAATTCTCCAAGACGAATCGGCAACAAGTCCACGTTAAGCTTAAACCCTCTCACATCAGCACAACAATTCTTATAAATGTAGTTCACGGGGATAATCTCTTTGTTCGCTACCTCTACATTCATCGGGTGTTCTAACAGTTCATTAGGCAATTTAAGTCTTTGAGCAAATTCATCAGAAACAAAAGAACATGAAGCTCCCGAATCAAATAGCACATAGGCATCTATGTTGTTGATTGGAATAATACCTGACACCACCTCTCTGGATGCCACAGCATCTTGTACTGTCATGTTGAAGGTCCTCGCTGTTGGCTTATTTGGCTGGGTTGGTCCTCCACTGGTTGTCCTCGAGTTGTTGCCCCTACTGCCGTTTCCGCCATCCAAGTTCCTCTTTCGGGGACATTCCTTGCTCCGATGTCCTAACTCTCCACAATTGAAACAACCTCCCTTCTTTGCCTTAGGACAATTGGGCGAGATATGCCCTTCTTGCCCACAGGTATAACAAACCATCTTTCCCCTCATGCACTCTCCCGAGTGACCCTTTTCCGCACTTCCCACATACCCGGCCTTTTCTGCTGCGTGTTCCCTTGCTGCATTTCAGAATTGCTACCCCCACTGCTCCATTGGCGCTTCCTGTTGTTGCTGCCACCACTACTAACATTCACATTTCCTCCTTCTACCTTCTTCTTGTTCCTTTCCCGATTATATCTTGAAACCGCTTCACTTCCACCTTCAGCAAAGAGAGCTTTCTCTAGCAAGGTGGAGAACGATGTAATTTTCAAAACCGCTACCTTACTGTAGATCCACGGCTTTAATCCATTCTCGAATCTCCTGGCCTTCCTCACCTCAGTGTCCACCTGATGTGGGGCGAATCTAGCCAATTCATTGAATTTAGCAGCGTACTCTGACACTGACAAGTTTTCCTGCTTCAACTCTAAAAACTTGATTTCCATTTTCGCCTGCGTACTCTCAGGAAAGTAATTCTCGAAAAACAACGTCTTGAATGCTTCCCACGCCACAACTCCAGTTCCAGCTTTGTTCTGATTGGCTTCCCACCAGAAGTTAGCCTCACCTTTCATTAAGTAAGTAGCAAAAACTGTCTTTTGCTCCTCAGCGACTCTAGCGATGACAAAGGCCTTTTCAATCTCCTTTATCCATGACTGGGCCTCTATCGGGTCCGCTGTTCCTCTAAACTCCGGAGGCCCTACTGCCTTGAAGTCTTTCAAATTGGCTAAGTGGTGGCCTGCCTGATTTCCTGTAGTAGTGGTTTGATTCCGCAAGGCTTCTGCCATCATGTTCACAAAATCTTGCATTGGGTTTGGTGGAGTTCTCTCTACATTGTTAACTGACTCTTCATTCACTTGGTTTCGTAGGATTCGTCTGGGCGGCATTATCTGTTTAAGCAAACCCTAACACGTTACTCGGGCTTTCTTAAAACATAAGTATTTAGCATGTAATACAATAATCACATGACTCTTGTGTGGGAGTTTTAGATTACCCAACCTCGGGAATTCTACTTTTACCCGATTAGTGATTTAAGTTGCTAAAATACCGATTCAGTTTTACTGAATTAACATAACCATTGAATTGACCGTTTACCAGGTAAAATTCTCAAACACATACCATAATAATGCATTTATATTCATATACTGACTTTAGCGTCTTACACGTTTATCCCAGGCATATTGTCATAATTGCTACCATCCCATTTTAACAAAAGGTGGGATTTACTTAAACCATTTTTTTTTCTAACTACATAATTGGGAAGTACATCCTACATACGAACTACCTCGCACCTGCTGAGGTTAATACAACTCAACGCTTGCTCTCGCTATTGGAGGGCAGATCCATCCATCTGGCGTCGAACTGCCTCCAGGCGATGTCTAAGGCTCGCTCCAAAACAACTATCTTCGCATCCTTAACCTTCACCTCATCCCTCAACTGTCCTAACTGCAGCTCCCTTAGCAGCAGCCTCCCTCGCAACTTGGCTAACTCAGCCTGGGCCTGATAAGCAGCGTCCTTGTACTGCTGTTCAGAAATCTGGTGGATGTGGTTCTGCGTTTCTAATTGTTTAGTCCTTACCTCTAGTTCGGCGTTCCTCGCCAGCAAGTTTCCTATCACCTCAGGCCCTATGGGCTCCTGGTTAACTGAATGGCTATCTTGACGTTCGTCCGACATCCTACAACCACCACACAATAAATCCATATCAGTACCACAATAAAATATATTCATTGATAAAATGAAATGATATTTTATTCGGTACAACTAGAACTTGATGAATCTCCTCAACTCATCACCTACATACTCTATCTGAGTTTTCTACTAAGGTTATATCCTAGGTTTCTCATTCCTAACGTTTATAACCTACAGCTCTGATACCAACCTGTGACACCCCCAAATTCAGGTTTCCAAACCTCGAATTCGGTGCTCACGATGATTCGACGACAACATACTATCTAACTAAATGCGGAATAATAAACATACATTGTTTATCGAATGGAAATAAAGTCTTACAATTCTGGTCCCAAGGTTCTTTAACCTTAACATAAAACGTACTCTTAATACAAAATAAAGGCTCACTTAATCAAACCACATTCAGAAATAGCTAGTCCATAGGCACTAACTGGCATCTACTCTTGCACCTTCCCTTTTCCTTTGTCTCCTCTAGACGTTTCTGCCTTAGCTGAAATAAAGATCATGATATAGCAAGGGTAAGCAACTAATTTGCTTAACAAGTATATACACAAAGAGATATATCATGATGGAAGGAAGTTTTCGCTTTCAATGTTCAACAACAGTATAAGAGTGTGAAGGAACATGAATTAGTAAACAACAGTGGAATATTCGAATAATTGAGTAACAATTACTGAGTGGTTTGAAATAACCAAGGACGTTTTCCAAGGTTCTCAGCATTTAAACTGGACCTCTTAAAAGTTTTGGTAATCGAGGGGATCAGCCTCTCATACCCCGTGATTTATGCATAAACACTTAATAACCGACATTGATATCATGCCTTAAACAAGTTTATCCTTTTCTCAGCCAAGAGTTCTTACCATAGCAATTTAATAAGAACAGCTTTTAAAATACCTTTGATTTAACAAATTAGACATGCTTGATCTAGCTGATACAATTAGCATAGATCTATCTCATAAACAATTCCTGCTTGAAAGAACTTTAACCAAATTCACAATTTAATAATAATAGAATAGAAATTTCAATTGCACAAGGTGCGAATCTCAATGACTAGTATAGATGTGAATAATCAACAATAATTATTTACTAACATGCTTCGAAAATAATAACTCGAGTTTGAGTTAGGGAACTTGCCTGTTTGCTCAGCTACAATTAATTCTAGCTTTAACTATTTGGCCTTGAAGAACCTAATCATAGATAATGTCGGTCTAACAATTAGTACTGCGTAGTGGTACGTCGATACGCTTACTTATGCTATTTATTTAACAATTAAGAAATTCACATAGCATACAGTAGATAAACTATAGCAAACTTTATAAGGCACTTAATTGACTTTTAGGTTGATGGTTTAAATAAATCAACTGTGTATCCCTTAAGTAATAAACACTTATTAATCCCTTAAACAATTAGTTATAATTGTTTAATTAATTAACATTACTTTTTCTTTAATTAATATTTATTAAACCCTTAAACAATTAATTATAATTGTTTAATTAATGAGCTATTCAAACTCTCTCTATTTTATTAACTCTGTCTTCATTTAATAGTAATTCATTAATTATCTTTAGTTATTAATAATAGTAATTAATAACTAATTATATTCACTTATTATTCAATTATTAATTGAATAATAATCGAATTATAACTTTTAATTGTTTTTAATTATTATTTAAGAATAAATAATAATTGCTTAGGTTTGTTTATTATTTAAAGTTAATCATAGAAATAATTAATTAATTAGTAAATATGAATTATCTTTAGTTATTATTTAATGATAAATAATAAATAATTAGATTTATTTATTAATTTAGAAGTATGAATTACCTTTAGTTATTATTTAATAATAACTAATTAGGTTTATTTATTATTTAATGTTAATCAATTGAGTAATAATTATCTTTAGTTATTATTTAATAATAACTAATTATATTTATTATTTAAAGTTAATTAAATAATAAAAATTAATTCGTGTGGAAGAGTTACCTTTGGTTATTATCTAATAGTAAATAGTAACCAATTAGGTTTATTCATCAACTAAAGTTAATCACATAATTATTAATGAACTTATCTTTAGTTATTATTTAGTAATAAACTAATTAGGTCTACTTATTATTTAAAGTTAAAAATAAAATAAATAAATAAATAAAGAATTTACTACACATAGAAAAATAATAAATAATTATTTGATTAATTTTATTCATGCATAATTATTATTTAATAATAATTAAATATTTACTATATTTATTTATTATTTATTGCTAAATAATAAATAATTAATTTACTAATTTATTTATATTTAATTAGTATCAAATAATGATTAAATGTTTATTATCTTTACTTATTATTTACTGATAATAAATAATTACTTTGTTAATTTTATTTATTTGTTATAGTGACTAGTTAGTTTACAAGTGTGATATCAGCTCAATTTAATAGCCAACAATTTAGCCAAATGCTACTACCACTTGTCAGTTATTTGTTTGAACAACTCAAATGAATTACACAACCATTCTTTAATTTGCATCAATCAGTTAACAATAGTGTACCAAGCTCCTGTAATTATTTTCAATCTAACAGAATTTATTAACCAACATAATAGGCAGCAATTTCCTCACATATTCACATGATATACTAAATTTATCTAAGTATTATCATATACAGGAACCCAAAGTTTGACTCTTAACACTTTATACTACCAACCGAACCCTTTATACCCCAAAATGAAAAATGTCTGTTTCAAGCATTATAACAACATATGGTATACCTTCTATAACATAGCACTAGCTTAATTGCAATTGAAAAGAACCAATTTACCAGAACCTGTGATTTCTCAGTATACACAAATTCCCAATTCACAGTGCTATACAATACAGTTTTAACAATATAACCCAACACAAATGACTGCTTAGAACCTTTAAGGTTATTCAACATCAGTTTCTCCAATAAAGGCCTAACACAGTACAAGCAACAACTCAACAAGGAATTTTCACAAACCAACTTCAATGTATACACAATTTAATCAAATACAAAGAAACAAAATACCCCAAAACAGAGTTTATGCTATCCGAACCATAAGGTTCTGCAATTTCCAGAATTCCCAACTAGACTTAACACAGCACAATCCTAGTACAGATGAAAGGAATTACGAAAATCTACATAACATCCTAACCAGAAAAATCATCACAGATACTGGACTATTATATACCTTGGGTTCGATTGAACCACTGTTCTCCTTCTCTCGGTGGCTGCTCTCCTTCTAATACGAATTGCAAGGAAAGAAAAACAAAACAAAAATCCTAGCAGCTTAATTTAGGGTTTTGGGGCTCAATTTATAGGAAATTGATTACCCACTTAATTGGGTATTACCTAAATTAATCCCCAAAATCCAGCGGTAGGAGGGAGTGGACTGTCTAAATCAAACCCCATCTAGCCGACTGCGAAAATCGCCGGCAAGCCTCGAGCCGCGCGCTTCCATCCGTCAGTCGCCGGTCACCTCGAGTCCTCCGGTCCGTTTGGTTATGGCTCGGTCACCCGTGATGACATCCGTTTAGCCGCTGGTCAACCCCTTGTAGTCGCCGGTCCTTCATCGTGCTGACACCAGTTCGCTTCGAGCTGTCACCGGCGCACGCCTGGCGACACCTCCTTTCCGTCTCGTCCGGTCGATTGATTGAGGGGTCTAGGGTTTGGGTTCTCCTTTTTCGCAGCTGTAATTTCCCCCAACTTGATTTTCTCGGTTGCATCTGATGTGAGGGTTGAGTTTGGTTTTTTTTTGTTGGGTTCGGTTTTCCCCCAAATCAGTTGGACCAACCCAGAGCAATGGACTAACCCGGCTGGAAGGAAAAAGGATGGGCTCAACAAATAGTTGGGCCGGCTGAAAATAATTAAAACAAAGTGGCTCAAAAGGAAAATAACAAGGGATTTGGGCTTAGTCCAATTAAAAGAAAAACAAAATGGTCCAATTATATTAACCACCTTGTACCTCTAATATAAAATAACTAAACCCATTAATTATTTAAAATATTTACTTTACCCATAATTCTTTATTCGAGTTATTTAATCCGATAGTGAAATGAAATTATTTATTTAATTTCCTAATTTTCTTACCAATTGAATGTTAGGGTTAACTCATTAATTATTCAACTTTTAATGAGTCCCTTTAATGCGAGAAAAATTATTGGACCATATATTTAGATAATTAATTAATAATACCTACATGGATCCAATTAAATTCATAAAATTATATAAGATAAATTTTATTTATCAAAATAAATTTGGTACAATGTTTGAAAATTCTCGGACATTACAGTAGCTATCGATTACATGACCAAGTGGGTTGAAGCAAAATCGCTACGGACTATCACAGACCTGGAGTGCCTCAAGTTCTTCAAGGAGTTCGTCGTATTTAGGTTCGACATCCTGATGGCGGTTGTATCCGACAACGGTCGCCAATTCGTGGGCTCAAAATTTGAAAGATTCTTAAAGGATCTCGGTATACAACATCGAAAGACTTCAATTGCACATCCCCAATCCAATGGTCAAGTAGAAGTCACCAATAGGACTCTACTTAATGGGATCAAGAGAAAATTAGATGAAGCGAAAGGCAGGTGGCCCGAGGAGTTAATGAATGTTTTGTGTGCTTATCGAACTACTCATCGGACTACCACGGGTGATTCGCCGTACAGGCTGACCTATGGGACAGATGTCCTCATTTTAGTCGAAGTCGGATCCCCCTCACTTCCGGTCAGTCAGTTTAAAGAATTGTACAATGATGAAGGCATTCGCCTCAATTTGGACCTGTTAGAGGAAGTCCGTGAGTCGGTCATGGTAAGGCTCGTAGTCTACCAAAGGAGAACGACCAAACACTACAACAAAAGCGTAAGGCTGAGGAGATTCGAAACTGGGGACCTAGTTCTTCGAGAGGTGGAAGCGTCGTTACCCCAAAACCTCAGAAAATTGATGCCGAGCTGGGAGGGAGCATATGAGGTCGTGGAGGTGCCGAAGTCAGGAACCTACCGGCTTTGGTCTATGGACGGTACTGAAGTCAAAAACACTTGGCATACTGGAAGACTCAGGAAATATTATCAGTAACACATGTCAAGTAGTTTGCGTTACGACTCTGTAAATTTTACCACTTATCTAATGATTTCGAGTCTGAATCTTTCCCAAGAGATATTTCATGAATTGAGGAATGTTTGAATTTTCATATAACGAAGAACTAATTACATGGTAAAACCTAGACAACTATTACATGGATATTCACTACCTTGAGGACACGGGATCGGCTTCATCTTCATCCGAAGTGTCCAGGAGGTCGCCATTTAGAGCGGCTTGTCTCATCTTCTCTTTATCTTTGTCTCGGGCGCTCTGGTAGCCGAGGTTAAACTATTGTATCACCTCGGAGGTCAGCTCAGGCGACATCCGGTACTCTTGACGAATGCGCAGCTTAACTTCTTCAGTCAACACAAGTGTCGACTCCTTATATTCGGCAAAATCTTTCTCCACCTTATCGCGTACCTCTTCGACCATGTTGAGCTTCACTTCGACAGTCTCGAGCTTCCGATTGACAGCCTGATTGTCAACCATCAACTCGTTGCGCTCCTTCTTGGGATCATCATAGCTCTCGATGAGCGCCCTTCGGCAATGCTCGCCCTCAATAGCCTCCTTCTTCAGTTTCTCAACCACGACCCTTGAAATTCAGATAGGCACACTTAGAAGGGGGGGTTGAATAAGTGTGGGAACTAACGATGTCCAATTTTTATTTTTCTTTATGTTAATACAGTATGCTGTATTTATGCATTCAGTCTACCGGATTAGACAATGCAGTATCCTGAATTTAAGAATTCAGTATGCTGAATTATTCAATACAGTATGCTATATTTATTAATTCAGTTTACCGAATTGCCAATGTTAAATAAGATTGAGAAATCTGATATCTTATGCTTATAACCTTTTACTTATATAATCAAATTGAATCTTGATCCACTATGTTTTTCAATGTAAAAATATAGTTTCTAGAGAGCAAGTGAAATAAGCAAAGTCAAGCATAATAACACAGAGAATTTTTTACGTGGTTCGGCTCCTAACCTCTAGTCTAGTAGCCTACTTCACGTCCAATACCAACTAGTATTGGAGACTCTTTATTAATTCACTTGAATTACAACTTTAAGCTTTTACAAACCAAGTTTATCTAAATATTAATTCCTTGAGCACTTTTGCTCCTGAGCACCTTTGCTCCTTGTGCACCTATGCACACCAAAGCACTTTTGCTTTCTTAAACCTGTTTATAAAACTCCAATCCACCTTGGATTAAATACTTTTTAGACTAACACTTAGTCTATATAAAAAGATGAAGGTTACAGTTTAGAACATCTAGGATCAAAACAATTAATCAATTCACAATTCAAGGCTTACTAGAAATGCAATGATCAAGACATAGAAAGATATTACCAGTTTATGCTCACGAAATAAAGCTGAAAGAATATATATGAAATAAACTTCAATGCACTGTAGCTTTTAGAAGTATCTGAACACAATATGCTTTGATGCTTTTCTTTTTAAGTTTGTGCTGTGTTGAATTCTTTCTGGACCGAAGCCCCTTTTATAGACTTGGGAAATTTTGTGACCGTTTGAAAAATAATTATTTTAAATTTCCCCAGCATGACCGTTAAAAAGATATTTTTTCCATTAACCAAGATGCCATGCTATTATAAATATATAGACCATGAAGACATGTGCTTTACATATCAGTTGTATGCGCATAAAGTCAAGATATATAGATTATGTCTTCAAAAGATAATATAAACATTCATTGCATATACATAAGACGGGGAGAGAGAAACCCACTTATCAGGAGCATTTATTATGATTGATTTCTCTTTGGAAGGAAAGGATTTCTTCTTTTTACTGACTAGGAATTGTCATCATTACTTTAGTCCTTTAGAAAATATATATATATATGTATATATATATATATATATACATATATATGTATATATATATATATATGTATATATTATAGATTGAGACTAAGTATTTTAAGTCCAGTATGCAGCAGCATTTAATGTGAAAGACATTACTTTATGAAAGATAACTTTTCCTTTTTCCAAGCAAGTGCTGTCATACCTTTTTGGTGCACAGTAAACCTTTTTCAAATGCCATCATTACTTGGTACACGGTTGAGTTTAAACAATAAGAGAACCTTTGGACATTACCCACTATGTATATATAATGTCTATCTTTATTAATTCTAGCCGGATTTCCAAAGTTCAAGGATACTGACAAAATCTGATTTGTGTCAAACAGGGTAACAACGGATCATAGGCTAAAATTAAAGATAGGACCTTTTGATTTATTTTATAAATACCCGGGATGCATAAAAATAGATCATTTTAAATTTTCTTTAAGACTTATTTTATATTCCATATTAATGACAATTCCCCATTAATTGCAATTCCTTATTAAATGCAGATCCATATTAAATGCAAATAAATATGTCCTAGAGCCTTAATTGAAAAATGATTAATGCAAAGATCTTACATTTAATTCCTAGACACTTAAATGTCTTCAGATCTTTGATTCCATCAGCAATCAAGAATTCTTTTATTCCATCAAGTTCCTGAAATTGCACAATAAAAGATTTAGTAGATTATGCACGTCATCATCAAAACATAAGGATGGAATAAGACCAAGTCAACATTCTCCCCCTTTTTGATGATGACAATGCCAGAATTATAGCTCCCCCTAAATCCATGCATATATATTAAATAACAGATTTCAGGAATTTTGATTTCTAAAAAACTCATCCCTTAGTTAGGCTTTAATAATCAATAACAGTAATCAACATCATCATTTATCATGCATTAGATAGAAACCAAGCAATTAATCATAATCAGCCTAACATTAAGCAATCAAACCAATAATCTAGTGCAACTCTTAATACCCAATTTAGTTCAAAATATCTAATCAGAACCCATGAAATCAAAACATTTAATATGAATACCATAGCATAGCATAAGCATAGTCAGGTATGTCTCCCCCTTTGGCATCCATCAAAAAGAACAAAACAGGAAAAGGGGAAAGGGACGTCAGTCCAAATCCACAACCCGAGCGTTGTTGGCTCTACGACGGACAAAGTAGTGACGATGGGTCGTGCGGTGGATGCGTTCTTCATTAGACATTTGATGAGCAAAACGAGGGGGCGAGGTATAAGAGTACCAGGTGGTGGCTCTATATCCAGAAAGTCACCAGCATATTCAGCCATCCAGTTGCATTGAGGCCATTCGGGGACAAGGGAATTCATGTTGCCACCATTAAGTTTGTCAGCAATATCATTAAAGCGTCGAGCATTAAAGCGCCCTAGCGTCCCAACCTGGTTGCTGACAAATTTGACTTCCTAGCTGAGCTGACAAGCATTTCGGTTCATTTTCCGCTGAAGAGCTGCAACCATGGCTGTGGTATGAACTTCAAAGCCTGCCTGTAAATCTATGAACTCATCCTCAACACGCTTAAACAAATTATTCATATCCTCCACTCCCATAGGTAGTTTCCCTTTCTCGAAGACAGTGAGTTGATGCTTGATGTCAAAAATATCATTTTTGAGTCCATCTTGATTGGTTAAGACTGTGTCCAGAGTGGTGGAGATTTTATTCAAGAGACCTAGGATTTCTGGAGAGGACACTGAAGGTGGAGTGGATGAAGAAGGGTTCGAGGAAGGCAGTGAAATAGGGATCTCAGCAGGGAGACGGACAAACTTGCCATCAACAAGAGAGATACGAGACAATTTAAGACTCGCAGAGTCGATGGATTCATTAAGAGATATGGAAGCTTCATTTTCAAGAGAAATTTGGAAGTGATGAAAAAGTTTTGTGAGAAATCCACTATACGGCAGACATTTCTTGTTCTGACGAACACAACTCATCATTTGTTGCAACATCATTAGAGAAAAATTAAAATGCACCCCTTTTAGAATCATGGCAACGAAAACAAGATCTTGATAAGTAAAATCTGCAGCACCACCTATTCGGGGTAGCAGATTGTATCTTACCAATTTATGTAAAAGACATACAATGGGAGACACTTCAACAGTCTTAGGTGTATAAAGAGTAGACACATGAGGATTGTCCATCACAATTTGAAGTTGTTCTAAAGGGGGAAAGGGAGTGTGGGCAGCCCCTTTTAAGGTGAATGGACAGGGCCCAGTAGAAGATATTCCTAGGATACTTCCCAAATCAATAGCAGTAAAGAACAGCGATTTACCCTTAACAAAAGACGTAAATCCATCGCCGTTATTTTCTAAATTTGTGTAAAACTGTTGAACTAACTGTGGGTAAGCCATCGTGGGTGGGAAGAGCATTGAAGATATACCACATGACTCAAAAAGGTTTTGGAAAGGGGAATTTTGATAATAAAACATGTCCAGTGTTTTTTCATAAACAATTTGCTTGTGAACTATGGAAGTTTTAAAATGGGACTCAAAATTATTTCCTCGAAAGAAATTTTTAGGAACGGTGAAAGAAGTGGAAGAGTTTACCAAAGGTGGTGGAGAGAGATTTTCTGGGGATTTCGGCGGTGATGGAGGAGGGTTTTTTGAAACCCTTGGACGTTTCAGTTTCCTTCGACGAGAGGGACCTGCTGACGGCATGGAATGAGGGTTGGTGTTCGATTCGTCCGAAGAGGTCGAATGCCCAGAGAGTGTGTGTACCAACGCCGGCTTCTTCATCTTCGTTGATTTCTATTTTTCCCTGATCGTCGGGTCGGAGAGCATGGTCTGATTGTCTTCGGACTCGACGATTTGTCTCTTGTTGGTATGGGTTCCCATGGTTTCAGAGGTTTGAAGGTAAGAGATGAAGTGGGTTTGGAGAAGGTAATGGACAGCCACATGAGAGAGAGAGAGAGAGAGTAAAGTAAGGAAGAGAAATTAGTTTTTAGAGGTCAGATCATATTTATGAGCGAGAGTCCCTTCAAGAGAGGAAGATGAAAAGACTTGCCTTTTCCAATTTTCGAAGACAGTCAGTTACCTTCCCGATACCCGGCATTAAATATCCCGTTCCCAAGATTTTGTGCAGCTTTCCTTAACAAAAATATAGCTTTGGCATTTAAGGAAAAATAGATCATGATGACATCACAGCAGCACGTAAGTTATGCATGTTACAGTAATCAATTAATAGGTAAAATTATCCC
Source organism: Aralia elata (assembly GCA_034770075.1). NCBI lineage: Eukaryota > Viridiplantae > Streptophyta > Magnoliopsida > Apiales > Araliaceae > Aralia > Aralia elata. The sequence goes on from CM068384.1 coordinate 19,688,715, forward strand.
TTTTAATAGGTACGTCTCTCATGCAGTCAGATTATATCATGCACATGCCAAGTTCTCTTCTAAGAGTACAAAATCTTTCTTCACTTAATGGTTTTGTAAAAATATCTGCTAGTTGGTGTTCTGTAGGGATGAAAATTAATTTAATTAAACCTTTTGACACATTATCCCTTAGAAAATGGTGTCTTACCTCAATGTGTTTTGTTCGTGAATGTAAGACAGGATTTTTTGATATGTCAATAGTGCTAGTATTATCACAATATATCGGCACACAATCACATAAGATATCAAAATCACATAGGGTTTGACGCATCCATAAAATTTGAGAACAACAACTCCCTGCGGCTAAATATTCACCCTCAGTGGTGGATAATGCGACTGAAGTTTGCTTTTTACTATGCCAAGACACTAGACTTTGTCCTAGAAATGTGCAAGCACCACTGGTGCTTTTTCTATCTATTTGACATCCTGCATAGTCAGCATCTGAATAACCCATTAGTTCAAAGTTATCACAATTTGGATAGAACAAACCAAGGTTGGTAGTACCACTTAAATACTTAAGTATTCTTTTGACAGCTTGCAAATGTGATTCTTTTGGTTTTGCTTGAAATCGAGCGCAAAGGCATACACTATACATTATATCGGGTTTAGATGCAGTTAAATATAATAGACTACCAATCATACCTCGATATTTTGTCATTTCTACATCTGTACCTTTGTCATCTGAGGTGAGTTTAACTGAGGTGCTCATAGGTGTAGCTTTTGAATTGGAATTTTCAAACCCAAATCTTTTGAGTAATTCTTTTGTGTATTTGGTTTGATGTATATAAATCTCATCCTTTGTTTGCTTGATTTGGAGTCCCAAGAAATAAGTAAGTTCACCCATTAAGCTCATGTCGAACTCTTTGTGCATGCACTTCGAGAACCACTCACAGAGAAAAGTGTTAGAAGCACCAAATATTATATCATCTACATATATTTGGACAATGATAATATCTTTCTTTTCATGCTTTATAAATAGTGTAGAATCAATTTTACCTCTCGTGAAACCATTTGATAGAAGGTACTTACTAAACCTCTCGTACCAAGCCCTAGGAGCTTGTTTAAGTCCATAAAGAGCTTTCTTTAACTTGTAGACATGGTTTGGATACTTCTCATGCTAAAATCTGGGAGGTTGTTTTACGTACACCTCTTCATTTATGTACCCGTTGAGAAATGCGCTTTTCACATCCATTTGGTGAAGCTTAAACTTTTTATAACAAGCGAAGGCTAACAATATTCGAATAGATTCCAACCATGCGACTGGGGCATATGTCTCTTCGTAGTCAATCCCTTCTTGTTGGTTGTATCCTTGAGCTACTAGCCTTGCTTTGTTGCGTGTAATTGTCCCATACTCGTCAAGCTTGTTTTTAAATACCCATTTTGTTCCAATAATGGAGACATCTTTTGGAGGAGGCATTAATTCTCATACTTAGCATCTTTCAAATTGTTGTAGTTCCTCTTGCATTGCTAATAACCAATTTTCATCCAAGATGGCTTCCTTAGCATTCTTTGGCTCAATTTGAGATAAGAATGCTGAAAATGCGCATAAGTTTTGTGCTCTTCTTCTTGTGATTATTCCTTTGTTTATATCTCCAATAATATTTTCTGGGGGATGATTTTTGAGGTGTCTTGTAGTCTTTGGCATCTGGATATTATGCATGATCTCTTCTTGTTGATCATCATCCTGAGTATGTTCTTCAATGTCCTGAGATAACTCTGATTCTTGTTCCTGCTGGTTGTCCAATTCAGCTTGCTGAATTTAATCATTCGGTTTACTGAATTGTCTTTTTGGTTTGCTGGATTCACGGCAGTCTCCAAATTTCCTGCATCTTATTCTCTTTCTTTTGGAAGATCATTGTTAGTTTCATTAAATGTAACATGAATAGATTCTTCGATGCAAGATTTTTTAATATTGAATACACGATAAGCTTTACTATTTTGAGAATAAGCAATGAAAATTCCTTCATAAGATCTAGCATCAAATTTTCCTAAGTTATCACTAGTATTTAAGATAAAACATTTTGATCCAAATATTTTAAAATAGCTTATATTAGGAATTTTATTATTTAATAGCTCATATGGTGTTTTCAAAATAATTGGACGAATGAGTATTCTATTTAAAACATAGCAAGATGTGTTTACCGCCTTGGCCCAAAACTTCTTTGGAAGTTTACTTTCATGTAGCAAAGTTCTAGCTATTTCTTGCAACGTTCTATTCTTTCTTTCCACCACCCCATTTTGTTGATGTGTCCTTGGTGCTGAAAATTCGTGACTAATCCCTTTTTGATCACAGAAAGAAATGAAATCTTTTTGAAATTCTCCACCATGATCACTTCGAATTCTTATGAGTTTAAGATTATATTTCGTTTCCAAATTTCTTGTAAGTTTTTCAAATTCTCTAAATGCTTCATCCTTAGTCCTAAGAAAAATTACCTAAGTATATCTAGAGAAATCATCAACTATGACAAACGCATAAAATTTACCATTTAAGCTAGCATGCCTTTCTGGTCCGAATAAAGCGAGATGAAGTAATTGCAAGGGAGAAGAAGTTGATACCATTTTCTTAGCAGTAAATGATGTTCTTACTTGCTTTCCGAGTTGACAGGGGACACATATCCCTTTCTTTTCAAAGTTTATTTTAGGCAATCCTCTCACGAGATCTTTCGAGGAAAATTTCTTAATCAAATCCATGTGAACATGTCCCATTCTTTTGTGCCACAGATTAGCTTCATCTTGTATTGTAGAGAGACATAATTCTTCATCCTGTTGCTCGAAATCAAGAGTATATATATTACCTTCTCTTTGTGCAACTAAAGTGACATTGTTAGTACCATGAAATATTGTACATTTATCTTTCTCAAAATTCACTTGATGGCCATTGTCCATTAATTGACTAATACTTATAAGATTAAATTCAAGTCCACTGACTAGATAAACATTATTAATGTTAACTTTACCATTACCTATTTTACCTTTTCCCACTATCTTGCAAGTTTTGTTGTCTCCAAATGTGACTGTTCCATTCTTCCTTTTGAGAGATAGTTCCAAGAACTTCGATTTGTCACCCGTCATGTGACGAGAGCAACCGCTATCAAGTATCCACTTTTGAGAAGGAACCTTTGCCTTTAAGCACACCTAGCAAAAGAAATGTATTTTATATTTTTGGTACCCATATCTTTTTGGGTCCACTAGAGTTAGTTACAGGTAAATCACCTTTTCTAATCCACACCATCTTGATTTTATTATTCTTTCTACAATTAACATCTAAGTGCCCTTTTGTGCCACAATTTTTACATGTAGTGAAAGGTGAGCAATAATTCATTTTAAACATGGATTTGGATTTCAACATTTTTACATTACTCTTTTTGTGTATTGAATTATAACCAATTCCCTGTCTATCAAGACTAGATCTTTGTTTGCCTAGCATAACGGTTAAGTTTTCTTCTCCTTGAACAAATCTAGCTAAAGATAGTTTCAATGCATCTATTTCTTCTTGTAATTTATTAGATGAAGTATTTTCAAGGTGAGTTTCTCCACTAAATGCATCAATACATACATCTTTCATTTTTACTTCATTAGTTAACTTCTCCACTTCTTTAGTCAAATGATCTACCCTATTGAGAAGAATTTTGTTATAATTTTCTAGGTAATCATTTTTAGCAATCAAAATCCTTTCTTCTTTAGATGATGCCTCTTTTTCAATTTCCTTCTTTTCATCTATTAACGAATCAACTTCACTCATTAAAGAAACTACCAAGTCTTTTAGATAGGCATTCTTTTCTTTAAATTTTTCATTTTCTTGTTTTAAGAGATTATAGTCAGAAACTGATACCTCACTTGATTCACCTTCAAGTCCCATGAAGCATATTTGTGCTACTTCGTCGTTTGCATCAATTTCCACTTCGGACTCATCATCACTCCATGTGACTAGAGCTTTATTCTTTCTATTGTCTTTGTAGCTTGTTTTGCCTTTGTTCTTTAGTTGGAAACAATCCTTTTTGAAGTGGCCCGGACGTCCGCATTCATAACATGTTTCTTTATTTTGCTTTCCCTTGGACTTATTTGGAGTGAAGTCATTTCTTCTTTTATTCTTCCTTTGTAATAGTTCTTTGAGTCTCCTTGAAATCATGGCTATTTCCTCATCGGACTCATCATTCAGCTCTTCTTCATTTCCTGCATTAAGAGCTAAGACTTTTCTTCGAGGGGTTTCCTCCTCATCATCATATCTTTTTAATTGATGTTCATATTCTTCTAATTCTCCAAATAACGTTAAAGTATCCATAGTAGAAATGTTAAGAGAATCTTGAAGAGTAGTAACCTTAGAAGCAAACCTTTTAGGCATAGCCCGTAGTAACTTACGATTAACTTCACTTTGTGGAATTGACTTGTCAAGTAACTTTAAGGAATTCATAAGAACTAGAAAACGGGCTTGAGCCATTTTGATGGTTTCATCTTTTTCGAGTTTGAACATTTCATAGTCATGCATGAGCATACTTAATTTGACTTCTCTCACTTTCGAAGTACCTTCATGGCTTCCTATCAGAGTGTCCCACATCTCTTTAGCCGTATTACATGATGTCACTTTATCTATCTCGGATTGCACCATGCCGCTGAGTAATGTGTTCATAGCTTTTGAATCATAAGAAACCATGTAGGCTTCGGTTGAATCCATCTCCAATAGAATCTTTGGAGTGCCATCCTCTTTTCTTGGAATAACAGGACCATTCTCCACGACCCACCATTCCCAAGGATCTCTTTTAAGGTAGATCCTCATTCGGAATTTCCAGTAGTTGTAATTTTCAGCTCCATGCAGCAGAGGAGGTCTATTGGTTGATTGACCTTCTTGAAAGTTGTTCCCAAACTGTGCCATCCTAGAATCTTTCCCTACAAGTCACCTTTAAGACCAAGATAAGTAGAGCCAAGCTCTGATACCAAATGAAATTCAGATAGGCACACTTAGAAGGGGGGGTTGAATAAGTGTGGGAACCAACGATGTCCAATTTTTATTTTTCTTTATGTTAATACAGTATGTTGTATTTATGAATTCAGTCTACCGAATTAGACAATGCAGCATCCTGAATTTAAGAATTCAGTATGCTGAATTATTCAATACAGTATGCTATATTTATTAATTCAGTTTACCGAATTGCCAATGTTAAATAAGATTGAGAAATCTGATATCTTATGCTTATAACCTTTTACTTATATAATCAAATTGAATCTTGATCCACTATGTTTTTCAATGTAAAAATATAGTTTCTAGAGAGCAAGTGAAATAAGCAAAGTCAAGCATAATAACACAGAGAATTTTTTACGTGGTTCGGCTCCTAACCTCTAGTCTAGTAGCCTACTCCACGTCCAATACCAACTAGTATTGGAGACTCTTTATTAATTCACTTGAATTACAACTTTAAGCTTTTACAAATCAAGTTTATCTAAATATTAATTCCTTGAGCACTTTTGCTCCTGAGCACCTTTGCTCCTTGTGCACCTATGCACACCAAAGCATTTTTGCTTTCTTAAACCTGTTTATAAAACTCCAATCCACCTTGGATTAAATACTTTTTAGACTAACACTTAGTCTATATAAAAAGATGAAGGTTACAGTTTAGAACATCTAGGATCAAAGCAATTAATCAATTCACAATTCAAGGCTTACTATAAATGCAATGATCAAGACATAGAAAGATATTACCAGTTTATGCTCACGAAATAAAGCTGAAAGAATATATATGAAATAAACTTCAATGCACTGTAGCTTTTAGAAGTATCTGAACACAATATGCTTTGATGTTTTTCTTTTTAAGTTTGTGCTGTGTTGAATTCTTTCTGGACCGAAGCCCCTTTTATAGACTTGGGAAATTTTGTGACCGTTTGAAAAATAATTATTTTAAATTTCCCCAGCATGACCGTTGAAAAGATATTGTTTCCATTAACCAAGATGTCATGCTATTATAAATATATAGACCATGAAGACATGTGCTTTACATATCAGTTGTATGCGCATAAAGTCAGGATATATAGATTATGTCTTTAAAAGATAATATAAACATTCATTGCATAGACATAAGACGGGGAGAGAGAAACCCACTTATTAGGAGCATTTATTATGATTGATTTCTCTTTGGAAGGAAAGGATTTCTTCTTTTTACTGACTAGGAATTGTCATCATTACTTTAGTCCTTTTGAAAATATATATATATATATATATATATATATATATATATATATATATTATAGATTGAGACTAAGTATTTTAAGTCTAGTATGCAACAGCATTTAATGTGAAAGACATTACTTTATGAAAGATAACTTTTCCTTTTTCCAAGAAAGTGCTGTCATACCTTTTTGTGTGCACAGTAAACCTTTTTCAAATGCCATCATTACTTGGTACACGATTGAGTTTAAACAATAAGAGAACCTTTGGACATTACCCACTATGTATATATAATGTCTATCTTTATTAATTCTAGCCGGATTTCCAAAGTTCAAGGATACTGACAAAATCTGATTTGTGTCAAACAGGGTAACAGCGGATCACAGGCTCAAATTAAAGATAGGACCTTTTGATATATTTTATAAATACCCGGGATGCATAAAAATAGATTATTTTAAATTTTCTTTAAGACTTATTTTATATTCCATATTAATGACAATTCCCCATTAATTGCAATTCCTTATTAAATGCAGATCCATATTAAATACAAATAAATATGTCCTAGAGCCTTGATTGAAAAATGATTAATGCAAAGATCTTACATTTAATTCCTAGACACTTAAATGTCTTCAGATCTTTGATTCCATCAACAATCAAGAATTCTTTTATTCCATCAAGTTCCTGAAATTGCACAATAAAAGATTTAGTAGATTATGCACGTCATCATCAAAACATAAGGATGGAATAAGACCAAGTCAACAACCCTCAACTCTTTACAATGATGGACGGTGTTGGCATGCAGCTTCTTGTCGTTCTCCCAACCACCATTGCGGTGTTCAACATCGACTTCAGATGGGCGACTTTGGCCTCCAACTCCTTTTCCTTCTCATCAGCTTGACCGAACTGACGCAAAAGTCGGCCCGTAAGACAGAGTCAAGAGACAAACATTACACATGAACCCGAAGAGCAAGGCATAATCAGACAAACTTACCCGACTCAAATACAGTGCATTATAGTTCACCAGCTCGCGGCGGTTCATCCCATGGAACACCTTGTCATCGCCGGGGAGGACGAAGTGCTCAAAGATATTGATCGGGAAATCCCCATCCTCATCGGGCCATAAGGTCGCCGAAGTTGAAGCCTCCTGAATCCGAGGAGGGACCGACAAAGGCAGAGGGGACTGCGACTCGACCTGCTGCCTCTTGGCTGGTGGCTTGTCTTCGACCTCTTTTTGAGGGTTTGCTTGAGGGATCTCGGAGGTCAGGCATTGGGCAGTGACGTCGGTTCTGTCATCGATGGGGGATCTTCCTTAGCAGTCTTTTGACGCCTTCGCTTCGCTCGGAGAATATTCCCTCGTTCGGGACTGCGGTGATTGGCTGAATCAGGGGGGGCTTCGGTCGATTCCATCGGCAGGACGACCCCTTCTTCGGAAGCTTCGGTTTGTGGCTGCCCAATGTCGGCAGTTGCGGTCGGTTTGATTAAAGCCACTACACAAATCAAAAGACAAAAATACACTATCATGAGGAATCGGTTTGGCAAAAGGCCATTCAATTTATGGGGTCAGAGACTTACTCCTATGATCAGCCAAGTTTCGTCGCCCAGGAGCTCGATATCCCATTCCTTCATCGGCAGCCTCTTAATGATGTCCACCAACTCTTCGAGTCAGGTTCAGGATAGTTCCCCTACCGTAACGTTGGATCGGGACGCATCGGCCAAGTTGGGGATTTCGCGGATGCTGGGACCTCTAATGAAAAACCATTGCGAATGTCATCCCTTATTGCTGGTAGGAGTCTTCATCAGCGGACGCTTCTCAATCGTCTTGCTCTGCTGTTTGTTTACCTGTCGAAATCTGGATTTTTGGGATTGGCTCCCATGAAATATGGACAGGAAGAGGTCGATAGTGGGGGTAATATTCAGTTCATGGCAGAAGGCGATGAAAGAAACGATGTGAATGAAGGAGTTCGACACTAATTGGGCAAAGTCGACCCCAATAAACCCTAGGAGAAGTACGATGAAGGCATGGAGGGGGAGGCGCACCCCATATTTGAGTGCGGAAAGGGAGATGGTAGTCCACCCATCCGGCCGATGGTATATCCGCTCGATGTGGATTGGAGCTCGGATCTCGTAAGTGGCAAGAATGCAAAATTACTTCCGTATCCCATCCATGTCCTGAGGGGAAATGGTGGAAACGGTGTTGATGTGGGCGTAGACGACCTCGTTAGAGTACTCCTTCAACATCCTTAGATTATCAGCCTGAGCCTTAGTGAGCTGCGGCGAATTTGGGTTTGAAGGGGCAGTGACTGTGGCGATGGTGGTTTCGGTGATGACGGGGGCGGTGTTAGCTTGGCTACCCAAGCTTGGGGTGGGGCTGGCAAAGGTTCCAACCCCGGCAGTGGACGAGGCGGCGGATGTTGGAATGGTGGCATTACCCATTGGTAAGTAGCGGGAGAGTTAATCGACAAATGCATTCGCCGAAAAAGACAGGCAAGTGCAGAGGTATCAGAGGGAGAGAGAGTAAAACGACGAGAGGAGGCAAGAGTTGTGGCGGTTAATTTTTGGAGGAAGGGGGTTTTAGCTTTTGAATTTCATGCGTTTTCCCGAGAACGGCGGCATTAATGAGACCGTGCGGTAATGGTGGGCCCAAGTAGGGCGTGCCAAACACACTTTTGGTGCGGCAGTTACTGGGCTTGATGTCTCCGAGCTTTCTTTTTGGGCCTTTGCTTTGACATTCTCCCGTTAAATGTTTCATTGCAACGGAAGACTGGGGGGCAATGTTGGGGATAATTTACCAGGCCCAAATAGGATAATTTGCTAAAGCCTAATTAGTATGTCAAGGTATTGGTCCGCTGATAGGTGGAAAGGCAGCATCCACGTAAGGAAGATCCCCCCACGTTGGATCATTATTGGTAGTTGGGACAGTTGGAATATCAGACAATTCCCATTCTCAAGGTAGATGTCAGGATAAAGTTCGACGTCTACCTACTTTTGAGGTGGTGGAGTTTAATCCCACTAAGGCATGGGGCCTAGTGAGGAGACCAAGGAGCGGTTCGGGGGAGAGGGGCGAGCGGGCCCGAGTGCCAGCTATAAATACAAGGCAAAGATTTCATTTTACAGGTAATCAACATTTTACAGTACTAGAGCAATATACCTCCATTGTTATACACCTTGTTCAACATGTACTTACTCTCACACTGGAGCTATCCCCCGGTGGCAAAATCGCCCGGAACTTTGAGTGTGATCTCGTTTCTGTGCAGGATTGACGCGCTCTTGGTGATTGAGGCGCGTGGACGAATCCTGGCGTTAACAATATATATATATATATATATATATATATATATATATATATATATATATATATATATATATATATATATATATATATATATTGATCCCTAATCTCATATTTTTAATTCACCTTCATTTGGTGTAATATTAAATATTATACCATTATATGTTACATTGTGGTAACATAATTCTCATTATTAACTTATTAAAAGAATATAACTTCATTTATTTAATTAATCAAAACGAATATTTTAATTCACAAATTTTCAAATAGTGAACTAATTACCTCATCTCATATTTAATTTATATTCATTTGGCATAATATAATATATTAAGCCATTACATAAATATATTACATTTATATGTAATATATTAAAATAACGAGTTTAATTAACTTCCTCATTAAATAAAATACGTAAATTAATTCACTAATTTAATTAAGTGAATTAATTACCTTGCTTATGAAATTTAATTCATAATAAATCCAATGCCATATAAGTCATAATAATCAAATTATATTATTTCATAATATAATTTAAATTTAATCTCAATTAATTAATTTCTTTTACTGTGAATTCTCATTTCGCAATTAACTCAAGTTAACTAATTCAATAATTAAATCCACTATTAAATCTTACGTTTCAATAAATGTATATATTTCATACCTATATATACATTTAAATCTACCACATAAATCACATAAATATATGCATCACACACACACACACACACACACACACACACACACACATATATATATATATATATATATATATATATATGAAAATTTTCAAAAGCGAACTCTTAAAAAGCGAACTAAAGACGAACTGTCGTCTTTGGTGTATATGGTGACGATTCGACCCGTCGCCAAAGATTGCATGGCTACGGCGACGGGTCGAATCGTCGCCATAGACACCAAAGACGACGGTTCGTCTTTGGTTCGCTTGTTAAGGTTCGCTTTAGAAAGCTTCCCTATATATATATATATATGTATTTCTACATTCAAACTTATTATGTCTCACAATAAGAATTTTATTTATTAAATTCTTATTTTAATAATTTTCGAAATTTCGGGTCATCACAAAGTTCATGTGGACAAAGAAGTGTGAAGAAAGTTTTCGTTAGTTGAACAAAAGATGAAGTGAAGCACCTGTGTTATCTCTACCAGATGATACAAGAAATTTTGTAGTATACAGTGACGCATCGCATAAAGGACTAGGTTGTGTACTTATGCAAAACGACAAAGTCATTGTATATGCATTGCGACAGCTGAAAGATTGCGAAAAAGGGTATTCAACCCATGATTTAGAACTGACAGCAGTAGTGTTTGCTCCAAAGATATGGAGGCATTATCTTTACGGAGAAAAATGTGAAATATATACAGATCACAAGAGTCTTAAGTATATCTTCACATAGAAGGATTTAAATATGCGACAAAGAAGATGGCTAGAGTTGATCAAAGACTATGACTGTGAAATTCCGTATCACCCTAGGAAGGCCAATATAGTAGCAGATGCATTGAGTAGAAAAGGTAAAGAAAAGTTGTTCATATTAACCTCTCAGGCAGAATTAATCAAAGAAATGGTGTAAATGGAGATAAAAGTTAATGTCCGAAAAGATAAGGCGAAAAGTTGTTTGCAGTAGAAATTCAACTGACTCTGTTAGATAAAGTGGAGAAAGTTCAAGAGAAAGATGAAGAATGTGATCAAATAAAAACTCGAGTAACAGAGAAAGAAGAAACGAAATTCAAACTGGACAAGGATGAAATTTTGAGATAGAAGATCAAGTGTAGGTACCCTCCGTACTTTCATTAAAATAAGAGATATTATAAGAGGCTCATAGTGCAAGATATTCGATTCACCCTGGGAGCACCATAATGTATCAAGACCTTCGACAACATTTTTGGTGGCCAAATATGAAGTGAGAAGTTATATGCGTTACAAAATGTTTAACTTGTCAGAAGATTAAAGTAGAACATCAATGGCCCAGTGGTCTGTTACAACCATTGGAGATACCAAAGTGGAACTAGGATCATATTACGATGGATTTCGTGGTAGGTCTTCCGACTACTCGGAAAGGATATGATGTAATATGGATCATTGTTGATCGATTGACGAAGTCGGCACATTTTCTACCGATTAAAATTAGATTTAATTTGGATCAATTGGCGAAGCTGTATATTAAGAAAATTATTTCAAGGCATGGAGTACCGGTGTCAATAGTGTCGGATTGAGATCCTCGTTTCACATCAAATTTCTAGAAAAGTATTCAAGAAAGAATGGGAACATAGTTGAGATTAGGCATAGCTTATCATCCTCAGACAGATGGGCAGAGTGACCGAACTATTCAAACATTAGAAGACATGCTAAGAGCCTACATGATGGATTTCAAAGGAAATTGGGACGATCATTTGTCATTAGTGGGAATTTACATACAACAACAGTTATCACGCGAGTATTGGCATGCCGCCATATGAAGCTTTATACGGAAGGAAATGCAGAACGCCAGTATGCTAGGATGAAGTAGGTGAACGTAAACTTTTGGGATCGGAGATAGTTCAACAAACGACAAATATTGTCAAAAACATAAAAGCTCGATTAGTAGCAGTGCAGGATCGACAGAAGAAATACACCGATTTGCATACAAAGCGTAGGGATTTTGAAGTGGGTAGTTATGTGTTTTTGAAACTATCTCCGTGAAAAAGTAAGATTAGATTCGGGAAGAAAGGGAAGTTGATCCTAGATTTATAGGACCGTTTGAAGAAAATTGGATAAATGGCCTATGAGGTAGCTCTACCTCCGAAAATGGAACATATTCACAATGTCTTTCACGTATCAATATTGCGACCATACAAACCTGATTACAAGTATGTGATCACATACGAACCTATTCAAATAGAAAAGGACTTGACATATGAAGAAATTCCTGTTCAAATTATCGATAGAAAATAGCAGATTTTGCGAAGTAAAGTTATTCCGTCAGTAAAAGTGATATGGAGAAATCATGATGTAGAAGAAGCTACTTGAGAGCTTGAAAAGAAAATGATGCAAAATTACCCCCCATCTTTTTCAGTAAGTTGTATTGTATGATTCCGAGGACGGAATCTTTTTAAGGGGGGAAGAATGTGATATCCAAGAATATTGTACTATGCATATTTGTGAATAAAATAAAATATTATTACAAAATATTTTTTATGAATAAATTATAGTTAAATATAGCTATATATGTGAAATGTGGCAATATTAGGGCTATGAGATTATTTGAGATGAGAAATAAAAATAAAATGAAAAAATAGAATTAGTGAGAAGAGATTAACTTATAATAGTTAATCGTTTAATATAAAATGTAAGTGAAATATTAAGTTTATAAAATAACTTAATAGTTAATGTAATAATTAAATAAGTAATTATTTAATTATATAAGAAAGGAAATCATATTGTGTATGAATGTTTTTGTATTTTAAATATGTCAAGTTAATTACTTGATTAACGACTATGTGTTTGTGTGTGTGTACACACACACACACACACACACACACACACACATATATATATATATATATATATATATATTAATTGAATTGTTTAATTACAATTTATGGAAAGAAGCAAGGAAATTTAATTATAAACTTTAAAAGAGTTATTTAAATAGTATTGGAATAAAAATTAATTATATAATTAATTCGTTCCATTACGAGAGTTTATTTTAAAAATTATGATTTAACTTCATAATTGGTAAAGTAAATGTTATACGTATTATAAATGTATAATTACTCAATTTTAGTTAGTAATTTCATTATATGAATTATATATAATATGTGTGATGGAAGTATAGGATATATGTAATGCAAATTATACTTTATGTATATATGTAGTAAGAAGGTGTAGTAATGTATTAATGTATATATGTTAATATATGTAAAATAATGTGTATTATTATAAAATGATTTCCTCCTTTCATTCCTCATCCGTGGGCTAAGGCATTTGCCTATATAAGCTAATAGAAATGAATGGAAGAGGTGCAACTTTTGATAGCTTCGATTCTCTCTATTCTCCCTCTTTCTTTCTGCTTTTTTTTTTTTGCTTTCCCAAAATTGCAAGAGAATAAATATTCAGATAACTTCTATTAAAGTTTTATAACACGTTATCAGCACGAAACTCTAATCAACTGAGACGGTAATTTAAATGCTAACAATTAAATTTAAATACTTCGAGCTGGCTTTGTCCAACCGATAATATAATTTTATTCCTATAATTGATATTCTTCAATTAATTATTATACTACGAGCTGGCTTTGCCCAACCGATAATATAATTTTATTCATATAATTGGTATTCTTTAATGCTTAATTATATTCATGTCTAGTTGTCTATTTTTAAATTTATTGTTTACATATGGTACCACCTATCCTTATTACAAGATTTGGTGGGAACCTTTTTACCATTCATATACTTGTGGGAATAATCTGTCTACACGGATTATCGCATGCCGGGTGAAAATTCATTTACAGCTTTGTATATATATATTTTATATGTATAGTTATAGTTGTATATACATTAGTAATTGTATATATTTTGACTAAAATGATATGCTGCTAATATATATATATATATATATATATATATATATGTTGCATTTTATCTCATAGTTTATCTTCTCCATATCATACATGCAATTATTTATTACTTGTTTTAATAAATAATAAAATTGTGTTTTAACTCATAATAGATGGCAAACTTGGCAAAAATAGATTTTTCAATTCTGAAAATCTCTGGAGACAACTATTTGGCGTGGGCACTTGACGCAGAATTACATCTTAGTGCAAATGAGTTAGAAAAGACTATTGAATCAGGAAACACGGCCACTACGGCACAAAATGCAAAAGCCATAATTTTTCTTCGTCATCACATTGATGAAGGATTAAAGACTGAGTATTTAACAGTCAAAGATCCTTTGACCTTATGGACACAACTAAAAGAAAGATTTGACCACCAAAAATTGGTTGTTCTCCCTAATGCCAAATTTGAGTGGCTTAATTTAAGGCTACAAGATTTTAAATCAATTACGGATTATAGTTCCAATATTTATAGAATAACCTCTACTTTGGCTTTATGTGGAGATCCAGTTTCTGAAACTCAATTGCTTGAAAAGACGCTTTCAACTTTTCATCCCACCAACATGATTTTGTCACAATAATACAGACAGAGTAAGTTCACAAAATTTAGTGAATTATTGTTTATCCTACTTGTTGCAGAAAAGAATAATGAATTGTTGTTGAAAAATCATCAAGTACGGCCAACGGGTTCTGCTCCATTGCCGGACATTAACAGCACGTCATTCCAGAAGAATAAACGTGACAATAGATGGCAACAAAATAAAAAGTCTTGGGGACGAAAAAATAAACGAGGCCATTATAACAACACGTTTTCAAACCGCAACAATTCAAGCTACCAGAAGTGGCAAGTATCTGGGCCTAGTAAAAATAAAGAAAGTGCAGCACAGACAAAGAACAAACCAGATGTTTGTTTAAGGTGTGGGATGAATGGGCATTGGTCGCGTACCTGTCGTACGCCGAGACATCTGGTTAATTTATACCAGGAGTCTCAAAAGAACAAAGTAATGGAGGCAGAAACAAACTTTGTTAACCATCAATTGAATATTGTTGGTGTTCCACCAATGATCAACAATGAGGAAAATGTTGGCAATATTACTGGACCTTCTGAAAGCATCTTTTGGGATATCGATTAATTTCTTGTTTTAATTAAGCACTCTACATGTATAATATTATTATTTTTATTTTGTACGGATAATATTATGTGTTTCTCATGAATAAAATTATAAATGATATGTAACTTTTCTTATCTACGTTTTTCTTTTGTGTCAGACCAACTTTAATGGATATGGAAGATATGTGTTTAGCAGACAGTGCAACAACTCATACAATCCTTCAAAGTGAGAAATATTTTTCACAACTAATCAAAGCTAAGGGAAACGTAGGAACTATCTCTGGCACATCAAATTTAATCGAGGGATTTGGAAAAGCTAGTTTCATGCTACCAAATGAGACACAATTTTTTTTATCAAAAATGCTCTATATTGTAGTAAATCAAGAAGAAATTTGCTTAGTTTTAAAGATATTCGACTAAATGGTTTTCATATTGAAACAACAAATGAAAATGATAATAAATATCTTCTCATCACTTCTTCTATTTCTGGAAAGAAGAACATCCTAGAAAAACTTCATTCAATTTCTTCTGGATTATATATTATGAAAATTAGAGCAATTGAGTCTCATACTGTTATGATTCCAAAATTCATAGATCCCAAATCCTTCATGCTTTGGCATGAAAGACTCGGTCATCCAGGCACGTCAATGATGCGCCGCATTATTGAAAATTCTACTGGTCATCCTCTCAAAAATCAAAAGATTTTTCCTAGTAGTGATTTTCCTTGCTCTGAATGTTCTCGAGGAAAATTAATTGTTCGACCATCACCAATAAAAGTTTATAAAGAAACCCCAAAATTCTTAGAGAGAATACAAGGAGACATTTGTGGACCCATTCATCTATTGTCTGGACCATTTCGATATTTCATGGTTTTAATAGATGGTCTCATGTTTGTCTCCTCTCCTCTCGAAATTTTGCCTTCTCTAAACTTCTTGCTCAAATAATCAAGTTACGGGCTTAGTTTTCAGATCATCCAATCAAATCAATTCGACTTGATAACGCAGCTGAATTTTCATCAATGACTTTTAATGACTTTTGTATGACTATTGGAATCTCCATTGAACATTCTGTTCCTCATGTACATACACAAAATGGTTTAGCTGAATCTTTAATAAAAAGACTTCAACTGATTCCACGTCCATTAATATTAAGGGCTAATTTACCTACTTCGGTCTGGGGTCATGCAATTCTTCACGCTGCAGCCATTGTTCGAGTAAGGCCAACAACTCTTCATAAATTTTCTCCTATTCAGTTAGTTCTTGGTCAGATACCCAACATATCACACTTTCGAGTTTTTGGAAATGCAGTATATGTTCCTATTGCACCTCCACAAAGAACTAAAATGGGAGCCCAACGAAGAATTGGTATTTATGTTGGTTTTGATTCTCCTTCTATTATTAGATATCTTGAACCTTTAACTGGAGACGTTTTTACTGCACGTTATGCAGATTGTCATTTTAATGAATTTGTATTTCCACCGTTAGGAGGAGAGAAATTTTTAAATAAAAACCCTCTGAAATATCATGGAATGCATCAGGATTAAATTCACTTGATCCTCGAACAGGACAATGTGAAATTGAAGTTCAAAGAATTATTTATTTACAAAATATTGCAAACCAAATGCCAGATGCATTTAATGATGCTAGAAAAGTGATAAAGTCACATACACCTGCAGTGAATACTCCAGCAAAGATAGAAATACTCCAGCAAAAATCAATTCCTGAAGAATTGACAAATAAGATAATAGAAGAATCTAAACCACGCCAGAAATGTCGATGACCGGTCGGTGCAAAAGATACTGTACCTCGCAAACAAAAGGCAAATAAGGGAATCCTAGAAGGAATACCCGCTCCAGAAGTAGCACTTGTTCCAAAAGTGGGAAAACCCCCAGAAAAGGTACAAAAT
The DNA here is from genome assembly GCA_034770075.1 of Aralia elata. Classification (NCBI taxonomy): domain Eukaryota; kingdom Viridiplantae; phylum Streptophyta; class Magnoliopsida; order Apiales; family Araliaceae; genus Aralia; species Aralia elata. The sequence goes on from CM068384.1 coordinate 19,705,826, forward strand.
CTTACCAAAGGAATAAGAGATGAACATCAAGAGATCTCCATAAATTATGTACATGATGAGAAAATATGGGATCGAAGCAAAGTCATGATTGATGATATATTTGCTTTCTCTATAGCATCAGATATTACTTTAATTCCTGACACGGATCCTGAACCACAAAACGTGGAAGAATGTCGGAAAAGAAAAGATTGGCCAAAATGGAAAGATGCTATTCAAACTGAGCTACAATCTTTATTGAAAAGAAAAGTATTTAGACCTGTAGTCCAAACACCGATGGGCGTAATCCCGGTTGGAAACAAATGGGTATTTGTACGAAAGCGAAATGAGAAAAATGAAATTGTGAGATATAAAGCCCGACTTGTAGCTCAAGGGTTTTCACAAAGACCTGGTATTGATTATCAGGATACATACTCTCCAGTAATGGATGGAGTCACTTTTCGTTTTCTAATAGGTATGACAACCATGGAAGGTTTGGAAACACATCTGATGGATGTTGTAACAGCATACCTATATGGGTCACTTGATAGTGAAATCTACATGAGAATCTCAGAAGGATTGAAAATGGCTGACACTACAAGAATTTCCGGCTACGACGACGAGCTATACCGACGGTCGGCGCGAAAACGTAGCTATAGGGTTCTATAGCGACGGTCGCGCCTTGACCGTAGGTAAACAGCTGAAGAGAAGCCCTATAGCGAGGGTCACTGCTTGGCCGTAGGTATAGAGTCTGGTTTTAATAATTTGTTCCGGTGCAAAATACATCTTTCGCCCAAATCGAGATTCTATATTCTTTCTCATCTCCCATTTTTCTCTTCTCCAAATCTCAGATCTTGGGCTCCCAATTTCTTTTCCCTTTCCTCATCGCCAAATTTCGTAGCAAATCTCAGAGCTAGCGTTGCTCATGGCTTCACTCTAGGAACCTTCCATCTTAGAAGAAAATTGCTTCATCTCTTGGCTTTGCATCCCAGAACAAAATCACGTTTTTCACCTTCGTTTTAACCTTTGCTTTTTAGGAATCTATGGTTTGGAAATAGTTTGGGAGCTGCGTATAAGAGTCTTCTCCACATGGATTTAGAAATCTAGGGTTTGTGTTCTTGTCCAGACTTAAGTTAGTTTACCCTTTTCTTTCTCTCTTTTCAATTTAGTCCTCTCCACCTTACATTCTCTAAATCGTAGGGTTTACTTCTTTTAAGAGAAATTTCAAGAAGAAAAATTCTGGTAATGGACATCGCTCTCTTCTTGCCATCTCCGTTTTTCGTTGATGAGGATGACAGCTCTACGGGTATTCTCTCTTCTTATTATCTTATACTCCATTTACACACACACACACACACATATATATACACACACACACACACTCATGTTTGTTGCTAACAAATGAAGAAAGGGGCGAGGCCCAGCAGAGCTTTGTGGAGAGAAGGCGCCAATTTCCAGGAATGGTTAGTCAAATCAAGCACGTTTCTGATCAATACCCATATTATACATAGATTGCTATTGAGTTTTTCTATTTTCGGTTATTGATTCATCTTCCCTCTTTGATATAGATTTCTCCCATTTGGCACAATTGTGTAGATCTCCTACAGGTACATACAGGTATGCTCCCTTCGTTATTAAATAATTTGTAATAAAAAAGTAGTATATTTTTCTCTATTTTCTACCTTGAGAGTGAAATCTTAGAAAGGAAATATGGCTTGAATATTAGCAGAGATGGATCTAGTACAACCAATGTTGGCTGCCTAACTGATTGTAGGATTTTTTAAAATTTTTTTTTATTTAGGTCTGGAAAAATGAGGATATTATAGCACACTTGAGTAGTACTATAGTTGTTTGATAAAATGTCTCCATGACAACAACTGTGCAAGACTAGCTATTTGTGTTGTCATTTATGTATCAAAGTTACATGTTGTTTATGGAAGCTTTTATGCAAGTTTGACTATTTAAAATCTGAATTAATAAAATTGAGCTACTATTTGAGACTTTGTAGTATGTTTAATGAGTTATTTACACTGAAATTCGGTTTGAGTTTAAGATTGAAACTTATGCTTATGATGTTGGTTAGAAACTGAACTTTCTGCATTATTTCTGTCATTTAAAGGTCATCATTCAGCTAAATAAGCCCCTAGAATATAAAATTGTTCTTTATGTAGTAAGGGACTAAGGGTGTTTTCTCGTCACTTAATCTTAATTGACTGTGCCTTAGTTTGTTTCTCCTTTAAAAATTTATTTCTTGGGAATAACTATGACTTGAAGTTCTTTCTTACCCTTTGTTCATCTGATTTGGGAAGGTGAATACTTTGCTGAATCTTTCTGGGTTTGTGAATTATGAATTGGGCATTTTATACTTTTTTTTTGAGTTATGATTCTCATCAATTGGGCATTTGTTTTGTTTAACTTTGTTTTTGATTATTGGGGTTGTCTTGTTTTTATTGGTTGTTGTTTCAGTGGTTAAAGAAGACTAGGAGAAAGGCTCTACTTGCTTCTTTAGAAAAGATTAAGGAAGGTTAGTGATTGATTTATGAAATATAAATTCCTATTGTGTTATTGAGTAAAGTAACATTCTTTGAAGGAATTGTTTATTAGTACTGTATTTTGGTTATTTGCTCTCACCCCCTCTTTGGACACAAAAAAGGCATAGTTCTGTTGAAGATTGAGAATTAAGACATTGTTTAAGTGTTTCTGATGTGGGATTTGGGTTTTTGATGTCAATTTTTGGGCTCAAGTTCATCTGTATATGCTCTCTATTGGATCCAGGATTGTATGGTAAAGTGAACATGGAGACATAATGGAAGTATTCCCCTTCCTTTTTCTTTTAGGACCTGTTGCAGAGAGGAGTCTTAAGTCTAGTAATGTAGGAGTTGTCTTCCTTCTACTATATAGTTTGCTTATAGTTATTCTGATTGTGTTTATATTTATTTGTTTTGTATAGCAAGGAAAAACAAGGTGATGAGTCGACAATCCACCTTTATCTTACACCACACATCTCATCCATGGAGTAGGAGTCGGATTCTCATTTGGATGGTAATAATTCTTGCTCTAAAAATGCCTCTGGTTTGTTAGGTGGTAAGGTAATTAATATGCATGGATAAATACAGATGTGCTCTAAAGTATATAAGCCAAGAGAATCAATTTTCTTAGAGATATAAGATGTTAAGTCTATTCTGTACGAATTCAGAATTATTTGACAGCCACATTTTTTTGTGATTCCAGAGAGTTCTTAATGACTCCTTTCATACTATAATTATTTAATTTCATTAATAAACAAAACTCCATACAGAAAACAGAAATCGAAAAACAGAAATCATATTACTATGTTACAGATTGTAGACACACAGTCTTTAATCAGAAAAGGGACAACTTAAAAAGGTGTATTTACTTGTGCTTGCATTTTTAGCCTATTCGAATATTGATGAGGGATACTGTGTCAGCGCCCTTTTTACCTTTCCCATAATTGTATGAATATGACTTCTTTACTTATTTGGCTTTTCCTAGTTAATTAAGCCAACACGAAAATGAATGAAGATTGTGGCAGATAACAATTTACCTGCATAATGTGCATTTTGGGTCAAGTGGGAAATTAAATAGAGAAGTATAATAGTGGAAGGAAGCAATTTACCTGCGTAATGTGCATTTTAGTATATACTGTAGCAAAGGCATGTGAATTTATTTGGTTTTCCTTCATTTTAGGGAGAAAGCTTTTACAATCCTTATATTCCCGAGGCTTTGGAGTTGCTGAATAAAAAGGGATTGATTGAGGCTTGGTAGTTCAAATTAGAAAGTTAATAATATAATATAAGAAGGTTCAGTTTCGTGAGGTTCTGTTATGAGTTCTTGTTATCATGCCAATATGTTTGTAATTGGAACTCTTTAAGTTCACCTTCCTTACACATTTTAACTACATTTGGTTGTATGCTTCATTTTGATTCACCATCTCATATTGAATCAGTTCTGATTTCATGTATCAAATTCTCAGGATTGGGAGGGAAAATCAGTCATTAACCACCTTTCCTCACTTCTCACGACTATATATAATTTTGTTGCAACTCTTTTGAAGCTCCATAGTCTTATTTTCTGCAAATAAGTTATGATATTTACTACATATTTTTATATGCAGGATGTCTGCACTGGTTGGTTGATTTACAGAAGGTTGCTTCTGAATTTGATGAATTGGCTGAGGGTAGTGGTCATGATGGGGGAGCAGGTACTAATGAACCTATAGCCGAAGACAATGTTCAAGTGGCATTAAGTAATCAGATGTCTTCTACATATAGCTGAACTATTGTATTGTAATGATAATTGTAAAGTTATTAGTTTAGTATTTTGTTATAATAATGATCATTATATTTTACGGATGAATTATTCAACCATTATATTGTAATGTGAATGATTTTAAATGATGTATATATATTTTTTAATGTTTTATTTTATATTGTATTTGTGTTTGTTGAATAAATGTGCATTATTAATTAATTTTTTTTTGAAATCTAAAAAGGCTATAGCGACGGTCATCGACCGTAGCTATAGTGTTCTAGAAATCATAGGCCTATAGCGACGGTCGTCGAGTGTCGCTATAGACATCTATAGCGACGGTCATGACCGTAGCAATAGCTTTCAGCGATCGTTGGTAAAGAGCAAATAAATAGTTCTGGCATGGCCTATAGCGACGGTCGCTGACCGTCGCGATAGGCCAAAAGACCGTCGCTATAGATTTTAGCGACGGCTTCTATAGCGACGGTCGGTGACCGTCGCTATAGGCTATAGCGACGGTCGGCGACCGTCGCTAGCTATAGGTCGATTTTCTAGTAGTGTGAATTACAAAGGCCCCGTCATATATATTCAATCAAGTTACAACGCTCATTATATGGATTGAAACAGTCTGGTCGTATGTGGTATAATCGACTTAGTGATTATTTAATAAAAGACGGGTATATAAATAATCAAATATGTCCATGTATTTTTATTAAGAAAACACAAAGTGGATTTACCATTATTGCTATATATGTGGATGATTTAAATCTTGTAGGTACTCCTGAAGAACTCACAAGAACTGCTACTTATTTAAAAGATGAATTTGAAATGAAAGATCTTGGAAAGACAAAATTCTGTTTGGGAATACAAGTGGAGCATTTAGCATCTGGAATTTTCATTCATCAATCCACATATACTGAAAAGATTCTGAGTCGTTTTCCTATGGATAAAGCTCACCCTTTGACTACCCCGATGGTTGTCCGATCTCTAGAAGTTGATAAAGATCCATTTCGGCCTCTAGAAAGTGGTGAAGAAGTCCTTGGACCTAAAGTTCCATACCTAAGTGCAATAGGTGCTCTTATGTATCTTGCAAATTGTACACGACCTGATATTACTTTTGCTGTCAATTTGTTGGCAAGATATAGTTCTTCTCCGACTAAAAGACATTGGGATGGGATCAAACACATTTTGAGATACCTTCGTGGAAGTATAGATCTTGGGTTATTTTATCCAAGAGATTTAACGTCACAATTGGTTGGATATGCCGATGCAGGATATTTATCAGATCCACACAATGGGAGATCACAAACAGGTTATGTATTTACATATTGTGACACAGCTATATCCTGGAAATCCATAAAGCAAACCATGACAGCTACATCTTCAAATCACTCAGAGATTCTCGCTATACATGAAGCAAGCAGAGAGTGTGTTTGGTTGAGATCAATTATTCTGCATATTCAAGAGTCATGCGGATTACCATAAATCAAAGACATTCCTACAATTTTGTATGAGGAGGATATATCAACTTAGAGGAGGATATATCAAGGGAGATAGAACAAAACATATTTCACCTAAATTCTTCTTCACACATGAGCTGCAAAAGAAAGGTGATATAGATGTGTATCAAATTCAATCATGTGATAATCTGGCAGACTTATTCACAAAGACACTACCAAATGCAACGTTTGCAAAACTTCGGCAAAAGATCGGAATGCGTCGACTGAAAGACTTATAATATATTTATGTAAAAGATATGTACTCTTTTTCCCTTCGTTAAGTTTTTCCCACTGGGTTTTCTTAACAAGGTTTTTAATGAGACATAATCTATTATCTTAGGAAATCAGGGGAAGTATTATAAAATGATTTCCTCCTTTCATTCCTCATCTGTGGGCTAAGGCATTTGCCTATATAAGCTAATAGAAATGAATGGAAGAGGTGCAACTTTTGATAGCTTCGATTCTCTCTATTCTCCCTCTTTCTTTCTGCTTTTTTTTTTGCTTTCCCAAAATTGCAAGAGAATAAATATTCAGATAACTTCTATTAAGGTTTTATAACATGTATCATGTTTGGTGTAATATATATTATATGTATGCATGTTGGAGCTGTAAATGAGACTTGAGAGAAAAAAAACAAAGGAAGCTGAGTTAATAGGGAGAAGTAGGAGGTGACATTAAGTTAACATAATAAACCTCCACTAAGCTAGGCAAAGCATGAGCTGGCAAACTAAAAAGATATTAGAAGTACACTAACAATGGCCTAATACTGATAAAGGAAGCTATGAATGATGTACTCTGCTCTGTCCCATTCCATTTCTTTTCCTCTCTAAATTGCCAAGTATATGTAACTTCCATCCGTCCTAAACTCTCGTCCTTTCTCTCTTAATTGTCGAACCCATAAACCCCAAACTTATGTCAAAATTTTCTTGGGTTCAATTATAATCATCGAATTAATCAAGAAGATAAAGTTTATTGAAATAAAATTGACAAAAACTGGCATCAAAGGCTGATAGCAGGAGCATTGCAACAAGGAATTCAAATTAGATAGCAATCAAAGAGGTAATCTATGTGTTTGCATTATGTTCATGCAAAATTAAGGGAAAATATATGTAATTGTTGATATAAATACTATGTTGGGCTGTGATTGGTTAAGGAGGTATTATGCATGTCATAAGGAGTAATAAGGAAGGAAATTTTTGACTTGAAATCATGTATAAATATGTATGAACTCTGTTTTTAAAACTAATGCACATAGGGTGTTTGAAAAATTGCCTCTTAGAGACTGTCAAGCATAAATAGTTTATGAGTAAGGAATCCTTTATACATGTTTTATATAGTAAGTCAAGCTGTTTGGGTGAGCTAAAACAAGTTTAAAAGCAAATTTGTGAGAATTGAACAAGTTAGGCTAAGTTGAAAAACTGCTCCAACAGAGCAGTTTTGAGCTCTTATAAAAACTATTTAAGATGTTTGTTTTGGACATATTATATTTTTATAAAATAGTATATATGATATACCCTCTATAACATATTAAAAGTTGGTTTCAGTCGGAGGTATGATTTGTAAGTTAGGAAATCGCAAAGGAGGCTGGTTAGTGTTGTGGTCTGTAGTGCTTGGCGTGGCTCGTTGGGGCTGTTTTGACTTGGATTTAAATACGATAGAAATAAATCACTAAAATTCATAAAAATTATTGTATTACCTATAATTATAACCTATAATATTGTAAATAAATCCAATAAATTGAATAAAGTTAAAAATGAGTTATTTAAATTTGAGAAATGCAAGTTTAAGTTAAAATTCATGAAATATGAATATATTGAGCTATGTAATGATTCTAATTACATTATATAAGTAATACGAGGGATATTCATGAAATAAATAATCCACATCGGATAGAGTTGATTTGAATTTTAATCAAAGTTAGTAAAACGTATTAGCATTAAACTATATAATAACCATATGTACATTGCATAGGTGCTATACAAGGTAATATTGCTTCAAGTACGCGAACACGAGTAGAGCCGGTAACGTTTCGCAATACAGGCAAGTATATCAACTTATCTTCTATAATTAAAATTCTATTGTGCAATTGTATTCACTAGCAAGTTTTCTTGTAAGCATTCTCTTATATGAATCTCTTGGTGAAAGATGCTCATTCAAATCATGCCTTGTAACAAACATGATTTCCTTTGTTCCCGAATCATGATATTTATATGTTTGAACATTTTGAAGCGACATTGTTGTTAACCTTGATTTAAATATTGATGTTCTAGCTCCAATCCAGTATGAACTACTGTTGCGATTCTAAAACTATTGATTCGGCTAGAACATAGCCGATGCGCGCTCTAAAGATTCCTTATATACTTTGAAAAGCTAAACCCAATCAAATTGCCTTTGATATGAATTCTTGTTATAAACAGAGATGAACAACCCTATAATTAGGGGACATGTTATCAAAGACTATGGTTCCGAGCTACGCTATTGCGTTAATATGTTTGTGTACAATACATAGGTACAAAGGGTTGATCACCTGACGTATGATGATGATTGTCCATAGTCTTTGACTGATAAAGGTTGCGATAGAAATATCTGTTAACTTGGGACATAGTTTGTGGTCATGTGACCCTTAGTTACTTGTTTGAATTCAATTGCAAATCTTTGCATTGCGGATTGATTATTCTCAAAAATTCACAAATCTTTCTCAGCTGATGATTGGTTTCTATAGATGATATCTTTTTTAACTATTAAATAACCATCTACTTCTCTATAAATTGTTCTATTATAAGTTGTTTTATTTGTTGGGCAATTTGATTGCTCATTCTTCCTAAATATATTTCAATTAAGAACGAGAAATCTGGGAGTACGTCTACAAATAGAGGAAAGGGAAAGTTGCAAGAGTAAATGCATAGTTAGCTATTATTTTTTTGTTTTATTTTTTGTAATATATTAAGTAAGCAATGTAAATAGATACTTATGATATGATGTAATATTTTTGGTATCTTGATATGTAATATTAAAGGTTAGACAACCCGGAATATGATGATGTAAATAATATTTTGTAAGAAATGTTGTAATAATACAAGTTATCTATTATGATGGGTAGAATAGCAGGTTATATGATTGATCGTGAGCACTGAATCTGAGGTTAAAGATACTCGGATTTGGGGGCGTCACACAAAATGTCCTTGAGGGTTCATCTGCGTTGTTAGTATCAAATGATCAGGTAAAGCTGCAACAAGACACGTATTTGTTGCAACCATGTTGTTTGCAGATTATTTGTAACAGAACAACACTTTTGGATACAAAGATTCTCCATTTATAAGACAATATCGATGATAGTGAGATAACTGCTATTTTATGTATGGATTGATTAGCTGAGATAATGTAACAATTTGTTAGACGAATGAACTTGTTACAACCTACAAATTTCATATAGTTCTGTCTTCAAGCATAAATTTCGTATTTTTCAGTTTAGTCAAATTTCCATTTGTATATAATCTTATTTTTATATATTATTTTTTCCAATTTCTTATTTTCTGTATGATATGTAGAGGTTTTCCATTTGTTTAATTCACGCTGTAGTAAAGAATTTCTCATTATTGGTATAAAAATTACCACTTATGATGTAACGAAAGTATTATTAAAACTATACTTTTAAAATTCAGTGGCCGAATATTTTTTTTTTCCATTTATTACTAGTTTAAATCATATGGTTGAGAATAGTTTATGTTAAGGGTAAGGATTTAACGTTACAAGGGTTTTAAGACTTTTATTTTCTTATAAATAGTTGCGACGACATTTTTGCAAGGGACTTTTGATCATTGCTGATACTATTGCCTTGATTAGTGAGGCAAATATCGTTAAAATTAAAAAAAAAATTCTTATCCAGCAATTTAACCTAATACACATGCATGATGATATTACAAAGAATGCTATGGATCAATCGGGCCTAAAAACATGTGGAAAGACCCTAATACCCCCAAAACGAAAAATAAAGCTAAAATACTTATTAACCATAGTTTTTAGGCTATCTATTATGCGAAAGCTCCATTTCTAAGGGTTCAAATTCTTTAAGAGTTGAAGCTTCTTTGACAACTGGTCACTATGCTCTTCAACCTCTTTCACAAACGCAATGAACTGATCTTCATATACCCCACATAACCTTCTCTTATTTCATGGCTCTGCAGTTAACTCCTGAATTTTCTTATCCTTGTCATCCTACTACACAAATTACATTACATTATCAGATAAGAGATATATTTGAATACTAGTGATTATCAGTGTTATGACAAACTATGACAAACACAATAAATCAACGCAGAAAGATAAAGACAATAACACAAGATTTTACATGGAAACTCAAATCGGGAAAAAACCACGGAGAAAAAAGAATAAATCCACTAAATAAATATTTGAAGAGTACAAGATAAAGAGAGAGAACTATGAGAATTCTTAGAATGTTTCTGAATAAATCTGAATATATCTTCTCCAAAATCTTAGTACCTATATTTATAGGCCATAGGAAATTCCATAACCAAATAGGATAAGAAATACTAAATTGAGTATAATTAGGAAAGATAACTTTCCTTAAACCAAAACGGATTCTAGGTAATACCTAAATCTAAATCCAATAAGGAATCATGTCATACCTAACAAATCTCCACCTTGACTTGAATCCTCCAAATATAACACAAACAGTGAACTTTCTCCTCTCCTCAAATGCACAACTCAAGTGCATCGAACACTAACCAGGTCCAAGTAATGTTCGAACTTAGTATGTAGTAACGGCTTTGTTAATATGTCAGCTGGATTGTCTGCAGTACCAATCTTCAAGACCTTAATGTCACCATCTTCAATAATGTCTCGAACAAAATGATACCTGACATCAATATGCTTCGTCCTCTCATGATACATCTGATCCTTAGTCAAGCGTATAGCACTCTGACTATCACAATGAACAACAGTAACTCCATGATCCATGTTGATCTCTCCAAACAAGCTTCGCAACCAAATAGCTTCCTTAACAGCCTCTGTAATAGCCATATATTCTGCCTCTGTAGTAGAGAGAGCAACCGTATGTTGTAAAGTAGCTCTCTAACTAATTGCACAACCTCTAAGGGTAAATATATAATCAGTCAACAACCTCCTCCTATCAAGATCACCAGTATAGTTTGAATCAACATACCCTATAAGGGTATCGCCATTCCTTCTAAACTCTAAACCAACATCAGAGGTACCTCGCAAGTATCTTAAAATCCATTTCACGGCTTCCCAATGAATTTTACCTGGACGTGATAAGTATCTACTTACCACACTAATGGCATGTGAAATATCTGGACGAGTACAAATCATAGCATACATGAGGCTACTAACTGCACTAGAGTAGGGAACACTTGACATATACATAACTTCCTCATCTGTCTGAGGAGATAATTCAGCTGATAATTTGAAGTGAGCAGCAATAGGAGTACTTACTGGTTTAACATCTTTCATACCAAAACAATCTAACACCTTCGCGATGTAGTCTTTCTGAGATAAGTACAATTTTTTAATTCTACGATCTCGCTGAATCTCCATGCCAAGAATCTTCTTAGCAGCCCCTAAATCTTTCATCTCAAACTCGGTGCTCAACTTTGATTTTAGTTTACTAATCTCTAAACTATCTTTTGCTGCAATCAACATATCATCAACATAAAGCAACAAATAGATAAAAGAGCCATCCTGAAGTTTCCTGAAGTACACACAACTATCATATTGACTCCAACCACAAATAAATGAAATCGTTTATACCACTGTCTAGGAGATTGCTTTAAACTATATAAGGACTTTTTCAACAAGCAAATGTGGTCTTCCTTTCCTTGAATCTGAAATCCCTAAGGTTGACGCATATAAATCTTTTCATCAAGTTCACCATGCAAGAAAGCTGTTTTCACATTGAGTTGTTCCAACTCCAAATCATGCATAGTAATCAAACCAAGTAATACTCGAAAAGAGCTGTATTTCACAACTGGTGAAAACACATCATTGAAGTCAATTCTCTCAACTTGACTGAATCCCTTAGCTACTAGTCGAGCCTTGTACCTAGCGTCTTCAACTCCTGGGATGCCTTTTTTTTCTCTTAAATATCTATTTGCAGCCCACAATTTTCTTACCTTTAGGTGGTTTCACAAGCTCCCAAGTCTGATTTTTCTGAAGAGCTCGATTTCATCTCCTCATTCATAGCGAACAACCATTTTTCTAAATCATTCGAGAAAACAACATCTTTATAAGTCACAGGGTCACTATACTTAATTGTCTCGACAACTGATAAGGCATAATCAACATAATCTGAATACACATATCTCTATGGTGGTCGCACTGTCCTCTTTGTCCTGTCTCTAGTGAGAGTATACTGATTGTCCACATATTACTCTTCTGGAACTATATTTCATTTGCAACAGTAGTAGGCACATGATCTAAACTCTGTTGTGATTTCTGAACCTGAGGAGAAGTTACTTCAAGCTCTACATTCTGACTAACAGTATCAAAACTATCAATACAAGTAACAGATGATTCCTTGTTCTTATGAAGCATAGCGGACTCATCAAAAGTAACATCTCTGTTAATGATAACCTTTGCTGACTTCTGATCAGCACACTAAAGTCTATAACCTTTCACATCAGAACCATAACCAAGAAATATGCATTTTTTGGCTCTAGATTCGAGTTTTCCCTCATTCACATGTGCATATGCAGGACAACCAAACACCGTAAGAGATGAATAATCTGTTGGATTACCTGACCAAACCTCTTCAGGGGTCTTACATTCTATAGCTGTGTAAGGAGAACGATTCACCAAGAAAGAAGTTGTGTTCACTGCTTCTGCCCAAAATTTCTTACCTAAACCCGCATTTAACAACATGCACCTGGCCTTCTCTATCAAGGTTCTGTTCATCCGTTCTGCAACTCCATTCTGCTGCGGTGTCTTCATAACTGTACGATGCCTAACAATTCCTTCATTCTTGCAGAACTCATTGAACTCAGTCTTACAAAACTTAAGGCCATTATCTGATCTGAACCTCTTAATCTACTTTTCTATCTGCTTTTCAACCAAAGTCTTCCACTGTTTGAAAGTCACAAAAACGTCATTCTTATGTTTTAAGAAGTAGACACAAACCTTCCTAGAGTAATCATCAATGAAGGTTAGCAGATAATGTGCACCGCTACCTTTGGAAGGAACCCATGAAGGGCCCCAAAGGTCTGAATGAATATAGTCCAAAATCCCCTTTGTTCTATGAACCGCAGTATTGAAACTAACTCGTTTCTGCCTCCCCAAGACACAATGCTCACAGAAGTCCAGTTTTCCTATTTTCTGTCCAAACAAAAGACCTCTCTTACTCAAAGCATCCATACCTCTTTAACTCATATGGCCTAATCTTATATGCCATAACCTGGTAGTGTCATCTATAATAACTAAAGAATAAATTGTATCTGAATCTATAGTTGTAGAACCCTCCAACTTATATAAAGTGCCGACCTTGATTCCTTTCATCAACACAAGAGAGTCTCTACTAATCTTCATAACTCCACCTTCAGCTATGTACTTATACCCGTTTTCATCTAGTATACCCAAAGATATGAGATTCTTCTTCAAACCTAGAACATGTCTAACTTCTGATAATGTCCTGATTATACCATCATGCATCTTAATTTTAGTTGTACCAATGCTAATTACTTTACATTTAGAATTATTTCCCATCAAAACAATTCCACCATCAAATGGTTCATATGTGGAGAACCAATCACGAGTAGGACACATATGATAAGAACACCCAGAATCCAAAATTCAGTCACTGCTAAGTCTCTCTCTGTCATCGATTACTAACAGAAGATCAACACTATTCTCAGCAACACTAGCCTGAGCAGGCATTCTTGTTCCCCGATTCTACTGGTTCTGCACATTCTGTCCATTATTAATTTGACCATGATTGTCTCCTCTTTGTTCTTTATTTTGTAGCTTCGGACAATTACGCTTTATATGCCCTTTTGCATGACAGTAGTTATAACTGAAATTCTTATTCCGAGATTTTGATATATGTGTACTGCCACTTTTTGAACTTCTCTCTCAACTAACCTCCCTCTGGAAAATAATCCAACACCTTGGTCATCACTTTTTCCAAAAGTCATCTCCGAATCTAATTTTTGTTTGCTCATAAGATTCGTCTTAACATCCTCAATTGAGATAACGTCTCTACCATAGATCATAGTGTCTCTAAAGTGCTTATATGAAGGAGGTAATGAGACTAACAACAATAGTGCTTGATTTTCATCATCAATCTTAACATCAATATTCTGCAACTCAGTTACAATTGAATTAAACTCAATGATATGAGATTTGATTTGAGTACCTTCTGACATATGTAAGGTGTAAAGACATTGTTTAAGTCTCAATCTATTGGTGAGGGACTTCGTCAAATAGAGAGACTCTAATTTCTTCCACAAATCAGCATCTATAGTTTCCGCTAACACCTCTTGCAACACATCATTCGAAAGGCACAACTGCATTGCCGAAAGTGCTTTATCATCCATAGTTTTTCATTCTGACTCAGACATCTCGCTAGCTTTCTTTGTCTCCCAATCCGTATCAGACATATCTACAGGCTTCACTGGTTTCCCCACAATGGCTTTCTTCAAGCCTTGCTGAGTAAAAACAACTTCATCCGAACCTGCCAAAGACTGAAACTAATATTCCCATTAAATTTGTCAATATCAAATTTCGTTGATGAAGTTGAACTCAATGCCATAATATGGATCGATAATAACCAGACTCTGATACCAGTTTGTTATGACAAACTATAACAAACACAATAAATCAACGTAGAAAGATAAAGACAATAACACAAGGTTTTACGTGAAAACCCAATTTGGGAAAAAACCACGAAGTAGACAGAAGAAATCCACTAAATAAATATTTGAAGAGTACAAGATAAAGAGAGAACTATGAGAATTCTTAGAATATTTATGAATGAATCTGAATATATCTTCTCCAAAATCCTAACACATATATTTATAGGCCATAGGAAATTCCATAACCAAATAGGATAAGAAATACTAAATTGAGCATAAATAAGAAAGATAACTTTTCTTAAACCAAAACGGATTCTACGTAATACCTAAATCCAAATCCTATCAAGAATCATGTCAAACCCAACAATCATAGATGTAGATGTGAGAACAAACATAAACGCATGCAAGCACCAGCAAACGCAAGTGTACACCACATGTATTAATGCAGGAAATTGAGCATATGTAGGACTGTTTATGTCCTCTTTATTGGTATGCCCGTGTCAGTGTGTAGTGTTGTGTTCATTACAGTTTAAGAATTAGTCTCATCAGCGAGATGAATTGGTATTAGCATCTCAGGGCTAACAGGTTGAGATGCAACAAATGCTGCTAATAGAACATGAAGATATTTAGAAATATCATAAAGAAATTTACAAGCAATGAGGCATAATGTGACAAAAAACATAGATTAAATTGTCAACAGGAGTCGCAATATAAATAGGGACTGCATATTGGATTTGAATGCTCTAATATTTTATGTATTGTTTTTTTTTTCTTTTTCATTTTTTTGGTTTCAGATTGACGAATATACTTCTATGTGGATCTCTACTGGGATTTAATTGGTCACGCACATAAATTAATCTATTACTATTACCTTCACGATAATAATGCTTGCTAGTGTTGCAAATCTTCAGGAGAGAATAAGTTCCAATATCGTCTCCCAAAGAAGTCAAGCAGTATTCAAAATCATATTTCCTTTTATAAGCATCTAATGCATACAGTAATAAAGAAGGTTCCTGAGAGGCAGCCTAAAAGAGTCATCACATTGCCAAGGGTTTAATTGTCAACCAGAAGTATGAATATGTAGAGGAAATCAATGAAAGTGTCTAGACTCTAATACCCATTCCTGAAAATTCTCACTGATTTCACACTTCAATTCGATACAAGACAAAATCTATATTTTCGTTTTAAAGTATAAAATTATTATTGACTTTTAAAAGTGAATTTAGACATTTTTAAACTTAAAATTGAAATGTACTATTGTCTTTTGAAATATTATTGTCTATACCCACCAAATTTGTACTATTGAGCCTGTTTTGGTTTGCAAATTACTTTCATCATGTTTTGCTTCTTGTAACTTGTTTGTTCCATTCTCTGGCCATGAACTACTTTATAGTGAAGGTGAGAAAATTAGAATCCCCATCTTAAATAAAATCTTTGATAATAAAATAAATTTTGTTTAAAAAAAAAATTAAATAGGAGCAGTTTTGACCACTTAAATTTTTATAGGAAATTTGAAGGTACACATATTAATTATTAGTAATTATATTAAAATATAACTATATAAGTATTATTTAGGTATATTACATATAAGTTATGTTTGGTGCTCAAGTAAAGTTTTTCTTGCATAAAGATTTTGATTCTCTAAGTAATTTGTGGCAAAATTTAATATAAATTTTCTCTCTTATGTTTATCAGTAGGAGAGGTAGTAGGAGAGGTGTGTATTTTAGAGGCATATATCACTTCTTCGACATATTTGTCTTGTTTTACGGCTCAATACTTGTAAAAAATTGTTATTTTCATGTAAAAAATTAATATTTTCATACTATTGTATTTCTTGCGTATTATTAGGAATATATTTAGAGAAATAAATTTTTCTTTAAAATTATGGTTGTAAGTGGATTTGATTATGGAATCAAAAATCACAGAGCCTAAAAAATTTAAGGATTAATTATCTCAAAATAAACACAAAATCAATAGAATGGATGTCGAGGTTTTAGGTTTATAGCTGTTCTGCAATTGGAATGGCAGGGGAAAAGGAAGAGGGCAATGGTAGTACAAAGTGAGGGATAGGGTAGGTGCGCAGGATAAGGTGGAAGGTGAGAGAGACAACACCGACGCGCATTAAAAAAATGGTAATTAAAAAAAATATATTAATCTGTCGCTTTCTGTCCTTACGTCAGCCGGAAAAGACAATAATATAAATAGAAGGCTGAAAAGTAGTTATATGAGAAAAATGAAAAAATATTTAGAATAAAAATTTCCACTCAAATTATCTTTGTAATTACATGGAATTGCTGACGAAATTACATAAACAAATATTTAATTGATTAATTATCTTTTTTTTATCAAACAATCTAAAAGATTAAAATATATTAAAACTGTAATGTATAATGAAGGATGAAAAAACTATAATAAGGAGAAATAAATAATATTTTCAAATAAAACAACAAATAATCAGACAGATGGTCAATCGCAGCAACAATTAGCGAACACCATAAATACTTTTGATAAAGAGTAATAATAAAATATGTATATTTGAGTAATTTTTCAACATGAATTACGAAAATAACGTCATCCCCAGTGAAAAATCACGAATAAAAAAATAATCTCCAAAACGAAGAAAGGAAAATCTGACAAGAGATTTTTTTTTATTTTTTTATATTTTTTATAACTAAAAGATTTTTAAAAATTACATAATTATATTTAGCCAAACAATCTTGACTAGATACATCTCATCTCACACTACCAAATCTTATCTTATCTATTCAAAAAAAAAAAAAAAACTCACCACTCAATCCGGCAAAAGACAAAACTTACCATAATAAATTAATACAACAGGAAAAAAAAAATGGCTAGCAGCCTACCAGAGATATAATGAAACCCCTTAAAAAAAACAAGAAATTAATATCTAAGTCACGCAAAAAGGAAAAACAAGTTACACAAGAGTAGAATAAATTATTACAAGGCAATAAAGAGGCGAAAAAATCTAAAAGAAGGTCTCTTTAAAAATAAAATACCAGATCAAAAAGAGAGAAACGAAATAATAAAATGAGAATTCTACTATAATATTCAACTAAAGTAAATGTACGTAGGAGAAATTACATGTCTACTTAATTTCATGGAAGTTGCGTTAATTTCATGGAATAATCATCATAACCATGCATGTTCCTCAAATGATAGTCCTACACGTATATCAATAATTAATTTCTAATATGAAAAATAAGCGTACCATTAAATTAAAAATTCTTGTTCAACGAATCATAATCGATGTTAATTAGGCCAATAACCTGATTAATTAACTGAATGGGACTATTTAATAATTAATATGGTTTCCCCTTTTGAGATTGAATAAACATGAAATAAGTAATCAAAATACAAACATGAATGGTAACCGAATTACAATTATGCATGAAATTGAATTATGAATTCCATTTCCAGTAATTCATAATTCAATTTCTGTGGAGGACGACCACATAATTGTGATTGCAGGCTGCATGATTATTTGATTCTTTCTTACGAGATGAATGATTCTGGGAGTTGGTAGAATTGGCAAGTCTTGTGAGCGAAATTAATTACCAAAGATTCCCTTGGAGATTAAATATAATTTTTCCAATAATTAATTAAATAATTGTTTAAAGAACCAAATTAAAATTATTAAAAAAATGCTGGCAAAGAAGTTACCAAAGAAATGGAAGATAAGATAAGATTGTTCAGTGTATTTAATTAAGTGTTGTCAGAAAAAGACGACAATGTCTAACTGTATAGAAGTTTGTTATTTTAATTTATTTTAATATTTAATTTACATAATACCTGTTGCAAAGTTTTTCAAAATGAGAGAGACATTTCAACTACTCCATTGAATATTTTTTACGAAGAAAAGTTGACCAACACCGCATCTAATAAACCATTTTGATAACCATGATAAATTCTACACAGACAACCTAGATCATCCTCCCATTTCATCCTTTCCTTTTTTATCTTCAAACCCTACTTTCATGGCCGGTACTAGCAAACAAACTGATTCTTCTTGCTTTCCATCTTCATCCTCATTTAAATTCTGGGACGTTTTTTTGAGTTTTGGAGGTAAAGATATACGAAGAAACTTTATTGGTAATCTATATTCTGCTTTAGATCAGACAGGAATACTTACCTTTAAAGATGAACCTGGACTAGAAAGGGGAGAAGAAATCGCACCACAATTGATAAAAGCTATCCATGATTCGAAGATGAGTATCGTTGTTTTCTCAAAAAATTATGCTTCTTCGAAATGGTGTCTTAATGAGCTTGCAGAGATCCTCGAATGCGAGAGAACAAATGGACAAATCGTACTTCCTGTATTTTACGATGTTGATCCATTAAATGTACGTCATCAAACTGAGAGTTATGCAGAAGCTTTTGAAAAACATAAAATACGTTATGCAGAACAAGTAGAGACATGGAGAGTTGCACTAACCACAACTGCAAATATATCAGGATATGATTTGAAAAATGATGCAAATGGGTAACTTCTATATTTCCTTTTTTCCCTTTTCTAAATTTAGTTATTTGATGAATAAAACGGATGATTGTATTGTTGTGAGGCTAGTGATTAGAAGCAACAAAACAACTAGAAACTAATTAACATCAAACCTTAGTTACTTTTTATCAAAAAGAAAAAAAAACACCTTAATTAGTTGACCGTTCCTGAGATTTTGGTAGTCTGGGGCGAAAAATGAAAACGAGATCCTTTTCGAAACATTGTCTTCACAAAAAAAATAAAAAATAAAAAGTACAAGTTGTATCCAAAAAAGTGTCTTTCCGGATCTTAAAACATAATAGTTCGACCACAACAAAATATACAAGAACTTCGACTACAATAAAATATATGAGAAATTCGTCTAAATAGTTTGAACTACAACAAAATATATGAGAATACATTCATTGAAAGATACTTTTTCTAGTATTCCTAAAGACAAAATCTTCAATCAAATGTTCAAAATCAAGCTTGTCCAGCATATCTTTCTCAATGTACATGGTTGTCAACCCGTTGAAGACTATATTAGAGTTGGCCCAGTTAAATCCTTAAAAATTTATTGGGCTTTGAAAATTACTTTTATATACCTATATCATTATATATTTATATTTTTAATTTCACACACACACACACATATATACACACACACACACACACAAAAGAAATTTGGTCGACCATCCCGCCCGTACTCAGAAACATCCCTGATTAGTTCCTTGTATGAATTAAAGCATAAATTGTTACAAACTTCAACTACACAAATGTTAAGAAACTTCCAATATTTTATTTAATTTCTTAATTAGTCTTTATAAAGTGTGTGGTTATAAATAATCCAATGATATGAGTCACAAAAAATTTAGTTTGTAGAGCGATCAATACATATTAAATGATAAAGTTAATATGATTGTGGATAAATTGGTCATTTAACTTTGCAAAAGTTATTCCAAAAAAAAGTGTTGTACTTTTCATAGAACTTTCTAAAAAAATGTGTTGTAATAATTATGGGACACGGAGAGTATTACTTAATAAACTAAGCTTGGTGATCAAAGATGATAAATGTTATGATTATTAGTCATTTGACATGCACACACTCTAATTGTCTAGTTGTAAGAAAAAAAATAAAAACAAAAATTAAAGGAGAAGAGGTTAAGAGAGAGTGAGAGAGCAAAAATAGGGATAAAAGAGAAAAAATAGAAGGATAAAAAATGAATAATGCTATATGCACAAACTATACACAAACAATTATGCACAAAGAATAAAATTAATGTATTAGCAGTAATACTATGGTGACTAAAGAATAGTACAAAATAACGATACAAAATGATGTGTATGGTTGTGGTTGGTTACTATTATTGAACTCATTCATGTATAGTGGATCATTTATGAATTAAACTTTGACACATCATTTTGTAAGAGTTCTTTGTAAATATAACATTATTCATGTATTAGTAGATACCAACGAAAACGTATAAAAACATCCTCCCTCCATATTTTCTCTCTTTTTTACTCCAAAACAAAATGACTCATTTCTTTTTTTTTCTTCTCTGTCACAATTCCTTTTTTCCCTTCACCCTTTCTTTTCTTCTCAAACTCGCTAGTTATAAATACTGTATACGATATCTCATACATGCACATAGCATTCATGGTAGTCGATAAAGAAAGGTGAATTGACATGTACATCGCAGTACAAGTCCAGGAGATACCTTAGGATTACGAAAAAGATATGTTATAGATCCACAAATTAATTGCTTATTGACTTGCAATGTACTCATTTTGTTTTCAAAAAGTTTATGATACCCAGAAATTTGTTGCTCAAACCACTCGGAAGTGCATTAGATAGTTGTACAGTACAACACTTAAATGTACTTTTGCCCAATTTGGGCGTCAAATTCTAGGACAATGTATCACAGAAACTATATATATTGCGATTTTATGTATTAATTTTTTAGATGAGGATAACTATTAGTGGTAATCTTGTTAAAAGAATGTCATATTTATGGTGAGAGACTTGTAATTCTATCCAACATTATGTATTTGTACATGCATAATTGTAATTCAATTGCAGTACGTAGCAGAAATCATGTATCATTGCTCTTTAATTTGTGTTTAACTTCTAGAAATAAAATTGGTGTAAAATTGGCAAACATGAAGCAGATCTCATCCAAAAAATCGTCAATGATGTTCTAATAAAATTATGCCCCAAATACTTGAATGTTACTGACCATCAAGTTGGCATTGATTCTCGTGTCAAGAGAATATGTCAAAAACTAAGCATTGGGTCGAATGATGTTCGTTTCATTGGGATATATGGGATGGCTGGAATCGGCAAAACAACAATTGTCAAAGCTCTCTATAATAAAATTTACAGGGAATTTGAAGGTAGTTGCTTTCTTGAAAATGTTAGAGAAGCTTTCGAAGAACCCCGTGGTCTACATTATTTACTAGAGCAACTCATTTTTCAACTTCTAAAAATAAAGGATTTTAAGGTTCCCAATGTTGATGTAGGAATAAGTTTTGTGAAACAAAAACTTCGTTCAAAAAAAGTCCTCATAGTTCTTGATGATTTAGACGAAATAAAACAATTGGAATCATTAGCAGGAAATTGGAATTGGTTTGGTCCAGGAAGTAGAATCATCATCACGACAAGAGATTCGCGTCTACTAGTTGAATTTCAAGTAGATTTGAGGCACGAGGTGAAGGAATTGGACTACAACGAGTCTTTGGAGCTCTTGAGATGGCATGCCTTTAGAAATACAAACCTCTTGAAAAACAATTTGAGAGAGCTTTCAAGAAATATTGTAAAATATGTTGGAGGGCTTCCATTAGCTCTTGAAGTTTTGGGTTCAAGTTTGTTCAAGAGAACCATTGCAGAGTGGGAAAGTGTCTATGGGAAAATGAAAGAAATTCCCCACAAGCATATTCAAAAAAAAACTTAAAATAAGCTATGATGCACTTGATGATGATAAAATGCGGGACATCTTCCTCGATATTGCATGCTTTTTCATTGGAATGGACAAAAATAATGCTATCAAGATTCTAGATGCTTGTGGTTTGTACCCAAAAATTGGAATTAGCATTTTAAGGGAAAGATGTTTACTAACAATTGATTGGAAAAACAAGCTGAGGATGCATAATCTGATTCGGGATATGGGACGGGAAATTGTTCGTGAAAAATCTGTTAAGAATCCAAGAATGCGTAGTCGATTGTGGTTTCATGAGGATGCATATGATGTTCTCAAAAAATTCAAGGTACAAGATTAACACTTTCTCTTTTGACTATTCCAAAAAATCTACTGCTCAAAAAATTAGTTTCATATAGTTTATCTTGCACACACTCTCTCTTGTAAATATTATGGAAGTTATGTATTTTGGCAAAAGGAAAAAAATTATTTACTGAATTATAGATCTTCATCTTATCTAAAGATTTGGATAAAGATTTAAACAAAATACAAAAGCTCCATCATGCATTCCCCAGGCTGCCAATGACCTTATGCTAACTTGATATATATTCACCTGTTCACCCTTACTTCTGATATATTCCTCCATTATTTGGTTGCACACTTCTTTATCGCCAAGTGAAATACTTCCTCAATTCTGAATACCCCTCTTCCCCATTTGAAAGAGTTAGTCTCAATTCTCTGATAAGCTCCTTAGCTTTTTTGACTTCATTATGATTATAATTAATGGTATTTTCTCCTTTTATTAGGGACATGAAAACATTGAAGGTATCAGGCTAGTGATGCCCATGCAAGAGGAAGTAGATATAAGTACCAGAGCATTTCATAGCTTACCAAACTTGAGATTGCTTCAGATTAGCAATGTGAATCTCACTGGAAGCTTTGAAAATATATTTGAAGAATTAAGGTGGTTTTGTTGGAATTATAGCTCTTTGGATTGTTTACCTTCAAGTTTTCAAGCACCAAAACTAGTTTTCCTTGACATGCAAGACAACAAAGTCAAGATACTGTGGGAAGGCACCAAGGTATGTATTAGTGGCAACTCCATCTTTCTCATCCAATATGTATAGTACTTAGTTTCTTTGGTTCAATAGTTTATGAAAAATATGCAGATATAATCTAATTCCATATTGTTTTTATTCTCTTAAACAGCAATTACAGAGCTTGAAAATCCTAAATGCTAGTTATTCTCGTTTCCTCAAAACCACCCCTGATTTCAAAGGATTGGAAAGCCTAGAGAAATTAATACTTCAATGGTGTCCAAGTTTGTCGCGGATTCACCCATCGATTGGGCTTTTGCATAAGTTGGTTCACTTGGATTTGAGGGAATGCAACAGTTTGAATCAATTGCCTGAGCAAGTGGGGAACATGAGATGCTTAAGGAAGCTTGATGCAAGTTGGTCAAGTATTGAACAATTGCCAGATTCCATCGGACATCTAGGTAAGTTGAAGACGATGAGTTTGGGATGGTGTAAGAACCTTAGAAACCTTCCATCCAATCTTAGTCAGTTAGTCAATTTAGAACGTTTGAGTGTGTTTGGCTGCTCGAGTCTTCAGTCACTACCAGATCTTCCTCCCAATCTAGAACAGCTATTTGCATGTGGTTGTACATCACTGGATAAATTACCAAATCTGTCAAGGATGAATAACTTGATAGAGCTTGATTTTAGGAAGTGCAGTAGTCTTCAATCACTCCCAAAACTTCATCCTAATTTATGCCTCCTATACTTGGATGAATGTTGGAGTCTTCAATTCCTTCCGGAACTTCCTCTTAGTTTACAAATTTTAGACCTGAAAAACTGCTCTAGTCTTCGATCACTACCAAAATTTCCTCCTAATTTGAAATGCCTCAGGTTGATTAACTGCACACGTCTTCGATCACTCCAAGCACTCACGTCACTACAAAAATTGCCAGATCTATCAAAATTAAAGTACTTGAGTACATTAGTTCTCACAGATTGCAGCCATTTGATATCGAATTTCATATGGAGATTCCTGCAAGTAAGGTTTTTGTTTGTTTGTTTATTTACGTTTTTTTTTAATACTTATTTTCTTTATGGAAAATTTATCTGTGTAACAGGATTCCTCTGGACTAGGTGGTCGTAATGTTTACCTTCCAAGCCGGGTGATTCAAGATAGGTTCTGTCATCATAAAAGAACGGGATCTTCAATCTCATTTCAGATGCCGGTGGATGTTAAAAGTAATTTCCCGAGGACAGCTTTCTGGGTTGTTTTTGGAGGCAAACTTTATTCTCCGATTGAAGCTATCATCACTAATGAAACAGATGGTACTCAATTCAAGTATCTGGGCATTGTAGAGGCCATTGGAGTTCATTCATGGGTGAGATATATAGGAAAACCAATCTCAATGAAAAGTGGAGACAGAATTGAGGTCTCCTTCGAGTTTGACTGTGGAGATGTGACTGTGGAGATGTGTGGGGTTCATTTTGACTGCAAGAGAGTCGGTGATGTCGATGTCCTAGAACCACTATGCCCCTCTAAAGGGTTGAAACATTAAGTATAGGTATGATTGCCTTTCAAACATGGCATGCTAAAGTTCTATAGTTATTATATGTGTTCTACTACTGTTTTCTCTTCTTTCTTTTTTTTTTCTTTTTCTTTTTTTTTTTTGCCTTGGATAAACAAAATATAACATGTTTATTTTATTTCTTAAATCATCTTGAAGTTTTCTTGCTTGATTATAGATTTTAATTATTATCATTAGCCTGTGAGAGGGTTGGATTCTTTATGTTTAAGGTTTTCTAGTTGTTTCTCAAGCCAACACACATCTAATTGCAAAAACGTAAATTTTTGTAAGCTTTGATATATATATATATATATATATATATATATATAAAGGCTACTTGGAAGCACAATATATGAAGTATGAACACACTTGGCATGCTAATTAATTCAAATTGCCTTTTATCACTGGAAATTAGTATTTCTATAATAGTAAGAATTTCTTCAAAAATCCGAATCTGCATTACCTTAGAAGGTTGCAACTCTTTTAATGACCCGAATCTGTTATAAATCTATCAATCTATGTGCATATTTATGTTCTACCCTTCCAGGTATATTACCTTCTTGTGGCATGATGATTTTTGGCACGTGAATCAATGAAGGACGACGTCGCTCTTAAATGATTTTTTTTCCCACCAGTACAAGGACAAAATTGATTACAATTGAAGGATCAAAGTCTCAAGATAAATATACGAATTTTTTTTTTATTATTTTTTTATATGTATGTGTTGTGTTTACTTCATCAGCGAACATTAAGGTAATTAGATCTCGTTTTTTTTATTGCTTAGTTTAATTTTGAATTTTTTACGTTTTCTTTTTAAGTTGATCGTAGTAACGTTTTCTTTTTAAGTTGATCGTAGTATAACTTTTTGCCTTATAGAGTAACAACACATTCTGCTATTATCTATAGAGTTTTCTGGGTGCAACTGTAATGCTGAAAAAAAAAATCTAGAATTTGATTAAATGTAAGAAATACATAAATACCAAAATAATATATTTCTCAAAAACTGATTTCAATAATGTTTTTGAAACTCAAAAATTTACTTCTCAAGATAGCACTGTTTCGATAACACTATTAGTAATACCACAACTTGCACCATGTTTTGTCACAAATACTTGTTAATCTTTCCTCCCCTCCTTTTTCTTTTGCCTCGTTGCAGACTCATCAGTTGCCATTAACTTATGATTTTCGCAATTATATGCTCCGAAGCATGGAGGAAGAATTTCGAGATATTGTTGGCATACAGTATACTTTAATTTTTGTAGGTGGAAGGAACATCCTTAAACTAAATTTGCATATATAGTGCATAGTTTTGTTCATTGTATTACTTAATCATTCGCATGCCATAGATTTTGCAGTGTATATACCTATTTGTCTATATTGGAAAAACTTGTTATTCAAAAAAAAAAAACACTCAATTCGCCAAAAAAAAATTGGTCAATAAAAGAGCTCTTTGTATTGATTCTAGTATGAAACGAAAAAATGTTCTCAAGTTTGTCTTCATAATTTCATTATCATGCCACCATAACTACCAAACAACCTAATATTTTTAGGAGATTGTTTGCAAATAAGAATCTATCTCATCGTCACATATAATCATGCAGTAGTTTTCCCAATAACGCGCTTTAAGAGTGTGAACTAATATGCTTTTCTAATGTCAACCGTCAAATATTTGGTGAATTTAATGGATTATATGAAATAATATGCTTTTCTTGGCAAAGCATGTGATAGAAATTAAAAATGCATATATTCTACCTTTTAAAAGTGTTGCATTTTCTTTGAATTCGTGCAAATTTTTAGGAGTATTGATATATATTACGAAATATTTTTAATTAATTACGATTGTAACGTATATCAATATATTGAATTAGATAGAATTATAAAAGTGACTCACTATATCAAATATATTTTAAAAATATTACCAATTATAGTGATTCATATAACTCGCGATAAAAAAATCGACATTTAAATTCGCAACTTATATCATTTTTCAATTTTTAGAGAATAATAAAAGAATGATAGAACAATTGGTAGAGTAGTCAACGAGTCAATATTTTATTCGATTACCAATTTCAAGTGTTATAAATCTTATCAAGATCTTTTTTTACTTACAGGTTAAGATTGAAATATAATTATTTTTACTTACACGTTAAGATTGGAATATAATTATTGAACAAACAAACACCAACAACAAGAAAATGACATATTTTGGGTAGGCAAAAAGGTCTTGAGTCAGCCGGGACAAGTATGAGTAATTCAGCAAAAGGACAATGATATAAAGAAAAGGTTGAAAAGTATTTATGTGAGAAAAATGGGAAAATATTTAGAATACAAATTTCTACTCAAATTATCTTTGTAATTACATGGAATTGTTAATGAAATTATGCAAACAAATATTCAACTAATTATCTTTTTTCCTCGCATGAAAGCATAAATTGTTACAAACCTCAATTACACAAATGTTAAGAAACTTTCAATATTTTATTTAATTTCTTAATTAATCTTTATAAAGTGGTGGCTATAGATACTCCAATGATATGAGTCACAAAAATTTTAGTTAGTAGAGCGTTCAATACATATTAAATGATAATGTTAATATGATTGTGGATAAATTGGTTATTCAACTTTACAAAAGTTACTGAAAAAGAAAGTGTTGTAATTTTTATAGAACTTTTAAAAAAAAAGTGTTGTAATGATCATGGAACATGGAGAGTATTACTTAATAAACTAAGCTAGGTGATCAAAGGTGATAAATGTTATGATTATTAGTCATTTGACATGGACACAATCTAACTGTAAGAAAAAAATTATAAAAAAAATTAAAGGAGAAGAGGTTATGAGAGAGTGAGAGAGCAAAAATAGGGATAAGAGAGAAAAAAAATAGAAGGATAAAAAATGAATAATACTATATGCACAAATTATACAAAAACAATTATGCACAAAGAATAAAATTAATGTATTAGCAGTAATACTATGGTGATTAAAGAATAGTAAAAAATAAAGATACAAAATGATGTGTATGGTTGTGGTTGGTTACTATTATTGGACTCACCCATATATAGTGGATCATTTACGAATTAATCTTTGACACATCATTTTGTAAGAGTTCTTTGTAAATATAGCACTACTCATATATTAGATACCAACGAAAATGTATAAAACATCCTCCCTCCGTATTTTCTCTTTTGTTACTCCAAAACAAAATGACTCGTTTCTTTTCTTTTCTTCTCTGTCACAATTCCTTTTCCCCTTAACCCTTTCTTTTCTTCTCAAACTCACTAGTAATAAATACTGTGTAAGATATCTCATATATCCACATAGCATTCAGGGTAGACATGGATAAAGAAAGGTGAATTGATCAGGAAAGAGAATACATGTACATCACAATACAAGTCCAGGAGATGTCTTAGGATTACGAAAAAGATCTGTCATTTTGTTTATTGACTTCCAATGTAATCATTTTGTTTTCAAAAAATTTACGATACCCAGAAATTTGATGCCCAAATCACTCGAAAGTGTATTAGATAGTTGTACAATACAACACTTTAATGCACTTATGCCCAGTTTCGATATCAGATTCCAGGACAATGTATCAAGAAAACTATATATATCGACTTTATATTTAAATTTTTTAGATGAGGATAACAATTAGTGGTAATCTTGTTAAAAGTATATGTCATATTTATGGTGAGAGGCTTATAATTCTATCCAACATTATGTATTTGTACATGCATAATTGTAATTCGGTTACAGTACGTAGCAGAACTCATATATATATATATATATATATATATCATTGCTCTTTAATTTGTGTTTAACTTCCCAAATTAAAATTGGTGTAAAATTGGCAGGCATGAAGCAGATCTCATCCAAAAAATTGTCAATGATGTTCTAATGAAATTATGCCCCAAATACTTGAATGTTACTGAGCATCAAGTTGGCATCGATTCTCGTGTCAAGGAAATATGTCAAAAACTAAGCATTGGGTCGAATGATGTTCGTTTCATTGGGATATATGGGATGGCCGGAATCGGCAAAACTACAATTGTCAAAGCTCTCTATAATAAAATTTACAAGGAATTTGAAAGTAGTTGCTTTCTTGAAAATGTTAGAGAAGCTTTCGAGGAAGCCCGTGGTCTACATTATTTACTAGAGCAACTTATTTTTCAACTTCTGAAAATAAAGGATTTTAAGGTTTCCAGTGTTGATGCAGGAATAACTTTTGTGAAACAAAGACTTCGTTCAAAAAAAGTCCTCATAGTTCTTGATGATTTAGACGAAATAACACAATTGGAATCAATAGCAGAAAATTGGAATTGGTTTGGTCCAGGAAGTAGAATCATCGTCACGACAAGAGATTCGCGTCTACTAGTTGAATTTCAAGTAGATTTGAGGCACGAAGTGGAGGAATTGGACAACAATGAGTCTTTGGAGCTCTTCAGACGACATGCCTTTAGAAATACAACCCCCATGAAAAAAATTGATGGAGCTTTCAAAAGATATTGTAAGATATGTTGGAGGGTTTCCATTAGCTCTTGAAGTTTTGGGTTCAAGTTTGTTCGACAGACCCATGGTACAATGGGAAAGTGTCTTTCGGAAATTGAAAAAAATTCCCCACAAGGATATTCAGAAAAAACTTAGAATAAGCTATGATGCACTTGATGATGATAAAGTGTGGGACATCTTCCTCGATATTGCATTCTTTTTCATCGGAATGGACAAAGACGATGCAATCAAGATTCTAGATGATTGTGGTTTCTTTCCAAAAATTGGAATCAGTAATTTAAGGGAAAGATGTTTATTAAAAATTGACTGGAGCAATAGACTGCGTATGGATAACCTGATTCGGGATATGGGACGAGAAATTGTTCGCAAAAAATCCGTTAAAAATCCAAGAGAGCGTAGTCGATTGTGGTTTCATGAGGATGCATATGATGTTCTCAAAAATTTCAAGGTACAACACTAACACTTTCTCTTTTGACTATTCCAAAAAATCTACTTCTCAAAAAATTAGTTTCATATAGTTTATCTTGCACACACTCTCTCTCTCTTGTAAATATTATGGAAGTTATGCATTTTGGCAAAAGGAAAAAAAATTATTTATTGAATTATAGATCTTCGTCTTATCTAAAGATTTGGATAAAGGTTTAAAAAAAATACAGAAGTTCCATCATGCATTCCCCAGGCTGCCAATGACCTTATGCTAACTTGATATATATTCACCTGTTCACCCTTACTTCTGATATGGAGCTACAAAATCCATTACTTCTGCACACTTCTTTATCGCCAAGTGAAACACTTCCTCAATTCTGAATACCCCTCTTCCCCATTTGAAAAAGTTAATCAAAATTCTCTGATAAGCTCCTAAGCTTTTTCGATTTCATTATGATTATAACTTATGGTATTTTCTCCTTTTATTAGGGACATAAAAACATTGAAGGCATCAGGCTAGTGATGGAAAACAAAGTAGATATAATTACCAGAGCATTTCATAGCTTACCAAACTTGAGATTGCTTCAGATTAGCAATGTGAATCTCATTGGAAGCTTTGAAAATATTTTTGAAGAATTAAGGTGGTTTTGTTGGAATAATAGCTCTTTGAAATGTTTACCTTCAAGTTTTCAACCACCAAAACTAATTTTCCTTGACATGCAACACAGCAACGTCAAGATACTGTGGAAAGGCACCAAGGTATGTATTAGTGGCAACTCCATCTCTTCTCATTGGATATGTATAGTACATAGTTTCTTTGGTTCAATAGTTTATGAAAAATATGTAAATATAATTTAATTCCATATTTTTTTATTCTCTTAAACAGCAATTACAGAGCTTGAAAATCCTAAATGTTAGTGGTTCTGATTTTCTCAAAACCACCCCTGATTTCAAAGAATTGGAAAGCCTTGAGAAATTAATACTTCGAAATTGTTCAAGTTTGTCGCGGATTCACTCATCGATTGGGCTTTTGCATAAGTTGGTTCACTTGGATTTGCATGGATGCGACAGTTTGAATCAATTGCCTGAGCAATTGGGGAACATGGGATGCTTAAGGGAGCTTAATGCAAGTTGGTCAAGTATTGAACAATTACCAGATTCCATCGGACATCTAGGTAAGTTGGAGAAGTTGAATTTGGATCTTTGTACGAACCTTAGAAACCTTCCAAGTAGCATTTGCGATCTAACTTCACTCACGGATCTTTATCTTGAAAGCTGTACAAACCTTGAAAGCTTGACTGAGAATTTGGGAAATATGCAATGTTTAATAGTGTTGTGTATGAATGATTGCCGAAGGTTAAGGAATATTCCAAGGAGCATTTACAATCTGAGTTCTCTTGAACATCTATGCCTCTGTAATCGGTCTGATGATGGAGACAATTTACATGGGATCGAGAGTTTATCCTCGTTGAAAATGTTGAGGTTAACTAACGATTACTTTAATAGCCTACCGTCCAATCTTAGTCAGTTAGTCAATTTAAAAGAATTGAATCTGTGCGACTGCTGGAGTCTTCAGTCACTGCCAGAACTTCCTCCCAATCTAGAAATACTATTTGCAGATGGTTGTACATCACTATATAAATTACCAAATCTGTCAAGGATGAATAACTTGAGAGCGCTTGGTTTCTCCTTCTGCGGTAGTCTTCAATTCCTCCCGGAACTTCCTCTTAGTTTAGAAATTTTAAAGCTGAATAATTGCACCAGTCTCGAATCACTCCCGGAACTTCCTCCTGTTCTACGTGAACTGTACTTGAACAATTGCACCAGTCTCAAATCACTCCCAGAGCTTCCTACTGATTTAATCAATTTAGACTTGAGCAATTGCACCAGTCTTGGATCACTCCCGGAGCTTCCTCTTGATCTACGCAAACTGTACTTGAACAATTAATTGCTCTAGTCCTGAATCACTCTCGGAACTTCCTCTTGATCTACACTCACTACCAGAACTTCCTCCCGATCTAGAAGAGCTATTTGCACGTGATTGTACATCATTGTACTTGAACAATTGCTATAGTCTTGAATCACTCCTAGAGCTTCCTCCTGATTTAGGCAAGCTAGACCTGAGTAATTGCAACAAGCTTTTATCACTGCCAAAATGATGCGGTTGATGAGCAAGCATGTCAGTTTATGGAAAGATTTGATAAGATTTGATAAATTATGGAAAGATTTGATCTAGTAGCAATTTGGTAATTTCTGTCAAGTTTGGAGTATCGAATTTTGACGTTTTCGGAGCCTAATTTCATTGGAAACGGGCCAACGGTCAAAAGTCACCAGCGTTTCGCTCGTGAGCTGTAGGGTTTTTTGGTCAAATTCCATCGTTTAGGCCTTCAAAATTGCATTTTTTTGTTTTCGGGTTATTTTTGTAATTTTCTTTATAACAGCTCCTATTTTAGTCTTACCGGATTTCCATCAATCTTTTGAGTTGCACTCTGATGCTTCCAAGGTGGGAATTGGGGCTGTTTTGAGTCAAAATAACAGGCCAGTGGCATATTTTAGTGAAAAGCTGTCGGGTGCCAAGTTGCGTTATAGCACTTATGATGTTGAGTTTTATGCTGTGGTTCAGGCTATCAAGCATTGGCACCATTATTTGTTTCAGCGGGAGTTTATTTTGTATACTGATCATGAGGCTTTAAAACATTTGCATAGTCAAGATAAAGTTTCTGCTAGACATGCGAGCTGGGTTGCCTACCTCCAAAGGTTCACTTTCGTGGTGAAACACAAGTCCGGCGTTACCAATAGAGTGGCTGATGCTCTGTTAACTCAACTTTCTGTGGAGGTACCTGGGTTTGGTTCATTTGCTGAATTATGTGAAATTGATCCGTATTTTTCTGGTATTTTGGCAAAGGTTCGGGCCGGGGAGAGGACAAATTTCCATTTACATGATGGATTTTTATTTAAAGATAATCAACTATGTTCCAGATTGTAGTTTGCGGTTAAAGATTCTTAAGGAGCTGCATGGCGAGGGACATGTAGGGAGAGACAGGACCTTGCAGTTAGTACAGTCTACTTACTTTTGGCCTACTATTCGGAAGGAGGTTGAAAAACTGGTGCAACGTTGTCGGGTTTGTCAAGTTGCTAAGGGAACAGCAACTAATGCCGGTTTATATATGCCTCTACCAGTTCCATCTCAGCCATGGGTTGACATCAGTATGGATTTTGTGCTTAGCTTACCACATACCCAGCGGGGTAATGATTCTATTTATGTGGTAGTTGATCGTTTTTCCAAGATGGTGCACTTTATTCCATGTAAGAAGACCACAGATGCTGTTCGTGTTGCTCAATTGTTCTTTAGGGAGATTTATAGGTTGCACGGTTTACCAGTGTCTATTGTGTTTGACCGTGATACTCGGTTTCTTAGACATTTTTGGCGTAGTTTGTGGAAGATGGTGAACACACAGTTGAATTTTAGTAGTGCCTACCACCCGCAGATGGATGGGCAGACTGAAGTGGTGAATCGGTCTTTAGGCAATTTGCTGAGGTGTTTGGTTGGTGAACATGTGAAGGGTTGGGATCTGAAGCTATGTCAGGCTGAGTTTGCCCATAATCATGCAGTTAACAGGAGTACTGGCTTTAGTCCCTTTGCAGTAGTGTATTCTTAGATTGAAGTTGTTATCACTAATAAAACAGATGGTACTCAATTCAAGTATTTGGGCTCTGTACAGACCACTGGAGTACATTCATGGGTGAGATCTATAGGAAAACAAAACACAATGAAAAGTGGAGATAGAATTGAGGTCTCCTTCACAAAAACTGAGGATGTGACTGTGGAGATTGTGGAGTTCATCTTGACTGCAAGAGAGTCCTTGTTGTCAATGTCGAAGAACTACTCTGCCGCTTTAAAAGGTTGAAACTCTCAGCATAGGCATGGTTGCCTTTTAAACATGGCATGTTAAAGTTCTATAGTTCTTATGTGTTCTATTAATGTTTTAAAGTTCTTTCCGTAAAATCTTTGATTATACGAATCCCTACTGTAAGTTTGATACACTGATGTTGATTCCAACAATGAACTCAAAAATTCTTGCAAGGTAGAAGACTTACCTTCTGTTTCTTCATCAAAAAAATCCAACTCATCGCTGGATATGTCATCATCCTCATCGCTTTCTGATAAATCTTCACCTGCAGAATCATTAGTATCCATCCCTGAAATTCCTGGGGCAAATCTACCACAAGTTGAATCAAGATACCCTTTCTCTATCATATCAACTTTGATGTAGGGAAAAATTACAATATAATTAGGATTTCCATATATTTTATTATTTATGAACTTTTAGTTTATTTGATATGTTTTTATTTATTATTTAGGAAAATTCAGTAGGTTAATTTATATTTAGCCCGTTTATGTTTTGGGTTTTAGTTTTTATAATTTTAGTTAGTTTAGGATTTAATTATTTTCTTTTTCCAATTAGTCGTAGCAAAGTGGTTTAACATTACAAATATGTTATCTTAGGGTTTTATGAGGGACATTCTTTTGACAATTATTATCAATACTATTGTGTTTTCTCTTGAAAAATTCTTTATCTTCCCTTGTGCGCAAGGATTTATCTACCTTTGTGTTAGTAGGTTAAACTAACCATTATTCCGTTGGCCTTTTTTACTTGAACTGTCTAGGATTGTGATGGAAATCCAATTACTTGGATCGCCATTAAGTGGAATGTGTCAATAATATAATTGTAGTTCCTTCTCGGCAATGTCAATGAAGCGTCTCACAGTTTCTAGTGATTGCTCCTAGAAATAGATAATGCTAATTAGTTGAGACAAAAAGATATAAGTAGTGAACAAGAAATATCAATAAATAACAAATTCCTTTATTCTTTGTGTAAATGTTGCCGTTAAGAAATATCTGTGAAGACAAACAATTTCAGTACAACAATAATACTCCCTTCGTTCCACAAAAAATGTCCCATTTGCCAATTTTTTTGTTCCACAAAAAAAGTCCACTCTTTTTACTGATAGTATAAAATGATACACTACAAAAAAATAGGCCTTTAGCAACGATTTTTTGGGCAACGACTTTATAAGTCGTTGCTAAAAGTATATGTTTAGCAACGAAATTTGTCTTTCGTTGCAGATTGTGTCAGGCTTTCACTTTTTGCAACGCAATTTATAAGTCGTTGCAAAATTTCGTTGTTAATTCATTGGCGGGAGAAAATTTCGTTAGAAATTCGTTGCAAAATTTTCAGCCACTTGATTTCCCATCATCGTGGGCAACGAAAGTTTTTTTATTGCTAAAAATGGGACTTTAGCAACGGTTTTTCAGGCAACGACTTTATAAGTCATTGCTAAAAGTGTATGTTTAGCAACGACTTTTGTCCTTCGTTGCAGATTGTGTCAGACTTTCACTTTTTGCAAGGAAATTCATGTCGTTGCAAAATTTGGAAAAAAAATTCTTTAGGAATTTGTTGCAAAATTTTCGGCCACTTGATTTCTCCTCATCGTGGGCAACGAAAGTTTTTTTGTTGCTATATTTCGTTGCCTAATATAACCCACATTCATTTGCAACAATTTTTATTTTGGTTGCATATTTTATACAGCTTTTTGCAACGACTATTAAAATGTTGCCTTAAATTAAGATAATCTCAATAAGTATGTTTTTGTAAAACCATATCCGGTATTTGGAGAATTGTCAAAAGATATTCGTATTTAGTATTTGAAAATTCTGTCCAAATGTGGAACATATTTGTTTCTGTTTTTTATTCGAATAAACAAATTATTCAAATATCTGAATTCGAATATCAATCACTTAATAAATAATTTATTTATATAAAGTAAAAATAAAAAAATATTGACCAATTACTCTCAAATCACAACCATACATATTTCAGTCAACCCATTGCAAAAAATAAAAATATCATTTCCAAAAAAATATTATACACTAAAATTAGTGTGAAAAATACAAAGAAACCTCAAAAGATACATAATCCAGAAAAATGATAGTATACCAACATTTTTAGTTGATTGGAAAGGATTATTATTTTTTTTCTAATTTGTTTCATTAGACAAAAGTAAATGATAGAAAAAAAAATAGATGCAATCGTAATCCACACTATTTGTATCATTCATCTAAGACACAAAATAAAGAGATCATTTTTTTTCACCGTCTGTTATTATGATCGATAATTGTTGACCAACATAATTCTTTCCCCTTTATGTTGTGTCTGATGTGATAGAAATGACATGGCATCATCGTCATACTCCATATTTTTTCAAATGAGACACAAAGTGACGTATGATTGGACTAATTTCTCGTTATAAATAAGATTACGAAATAATGCCTAGTGCTTTAATAAATAATTTTCCTCTAAAAAGCGACTTTACCCTTGAAGTAAAAATATTTAAAGAACATAAAGAAACACTTCTCAACTCATCAACAAACAGGTATTGATATTGGAGACTGGGCAATCTACCGAGTATGAAACTAAAAGGTACTCATACCAATCGAAAAATGAACAAGGAAGTAATTAAACAAACATAATTCAGACATATATATTTGAAAAAGTTGTATAATTAAAGGAAACTTTATAAAATCCATGCACAAGAAAATTCTGGGCACTCCTAAACATCGAAGGCTATGCACCGAGCAACATTTGTACAGTCACGATGATCACAACTTCACTACATCTTCCTTCTCCTCCAATTTTACACCCGTAAAACTTGTAAAGTAACTTTATATCTCCTCTGCAGGGGCATCAGGTGTGTTTCACCATCTCAGCCGCAGCTTAAGCCTGATTCTAGGTATTATATTCTTCAAAACTATAAATGTACAACTTAAGTACAACCAACGGTTATTAGTTGCAATCAGAGATCCTATATCCCTGTCTCAAGAACAGATGGAGCATAGCTAGACATGAAAACAAAGAAGAAAAGGAGGGTCTCATATTATCAGTTAGTTGTACAACTTAACTTCTTTGATAGGCTAGATAGCGGTAGCAGTGGCGGCAGCAGCAAAATATGAAGCCAGAGCGCCAATCCTCCTTTCTGTCACAGATTAAATACCTTGTGAGAAAAATCAGTTTATATTCATGGTGAAGAAGAAGTAGAGGTCGTTAGATAATACAATTGATGAAGCGTTAAGACCACAAGATTATATAACTGATAAGGCATCTAAAACCTCGACATTATTACAATATGTCAAACCTTAACAGTGTTGACTATTTTTTTGTACTTTCTTTTTTGATAAGTTTTAGGATGTGAACTCATACAAATAATGTCATAAACTCGAAAGGAAAAAAGGCACAAAATAAAAATTGTATGAAGCATGAAATGAAATGTATGGGGACTTCAAGTAAACTTGTAGAACTTGAAACAATTTACTAGAAAAATAATACTCAGTATATGCTCTTGCAAAGGTCATATGGTACAGGTGCGAGAAGATCCTTGCAGAGAAGACGGTTATAATTACAGATCTTTCAATGTTGTTTGCAAGCAAATCTGACTTCTTTTTCTTTTTGGAAAAGTTTAAAGCCTAGAATGCAATACTTTTTTCATTTGAAAATGAAAATGTATCAATCACTAGAACCCTTTCAGCCTGAAAAATATTTTGTAAAATAGAAACTTTTTGTACATGAGTTACTACTCTAGATAAAGGGATGCTGATCTTCTGCAACTGCTGGATACTTTATCATTATGTGTTTTTTTATACCATTACATACTCCTCATGAAAATTGGTATTACAAGATGGAAAATTTAAGTTGTGTCAAAGGCCTTCAAAAATGCACGTCAGCTCATCCAACAGCTCACTAACACTCCATATATTGCTAAAACTATAAAACTACAAAGAATTCCCATGAAAATATAGCATACCTCCAGCAGCAACAAGTTTCTCTACACGGGCAACTATATGCTTTCCATAAGTATATTTTTTCAGCGCATTCAGATGAACCTTAATTCTGTTAAGAATGAGCTCAAGTTACTGGTCATCACAAGTCTCCAGCACCTTCTGTACAACGTAGTTAGCAAATTGATCTTTCATCATTGCCTGACACCAATAAGGGTAAACAAAATAAGAGTTTAATTAGAAGCAAATAAAGTAGTAATGTACCAGGCAATAATTGAAGTTTTACTATACCAAAATCCATTCATGGAAAAATAATAAACTAAGACCATTCATGGAAAAATAATAAACCAATGAAACTCCAAGAACCAATGAAAAATGCAATACTTAAGTAATATAAAAAACTAAGACCATTCATGAAAAAATAATAAACCACAAAAGAGTAGCATGAATGGATGTCTCTTAAAGCTTTATCTAAATTTGAACCACATGCTATATGATTCAGAAAAACTGGAATATCAGTAATAGTGAATATGGTATCCATGATAATGCCGATGACCCTACTTTGATGATACATAACCAGATATAGCATACAACAGGAAAAAAAAAACAGGTATTTGAAGAAATAAAACAATTGTTTGATTTCCAATGAATTACTTGGTTGGTGCATGGTTTAAGTAATCAAAAAGTTATTATTATGTCAATTTATACAGTATTAGTATTTTTTATGTTGCAGATTAGAATTTTTCTCACGGAAGCTAGGGGGTCACCTACTACTAATAAGAAAAAGTATTGATGCGAGAAGATGTACCAAGTAATATATTTAGTGCAACCAAAAGTAATAACTTAAAGTTGATATTTGAGTTGCATTTGTGTAAAATAGATGTAATGGAAAAGATGAAATCCTGTTATTGAAAAAGTCCATTAGGTGTTGGGTTGGTTGGTTTGACTCTGTTTGCAAATTTGAGACGCAACTCAATAATTGTATTGATGGCAAACAATCTTTTGAGGATCAGAAACAAAATGTTGCTCTTTCATTGTATGAGTTGATGGAATTTCTTTGTCAATATGTTTTAGTTCAATAAATAAGTGGTGAGATTTACTGATCATGAAAAAAGAAATGGTGGGATTTCATTTTCCTTTGTTGCTACACCAAACTTCCTATTAGAACATTCACCTGCAACTTATCATACATAAGTGAGCCCCTGACCTTAGTTTTCTGTCATTTTCATATGATTTGATCTGATTTAAGATTGCAATGATATATAACTTCTGTAAATAAAGGGTAGAAGTGTAACTATCTTGAGCTATTTGTTTCCTTGGTAGGATATTTTCAAATTTAAAATTGACACAAATTCATTTAATTTTAGTCAATATAATTATAAACTATGTAAAAAGTACTACTAATTATAATATTTGCCATACATGGATTGCACAGATAGATAGATAACCCAATCTAGTCAATCTTAAATGCAATACTAAAGGTAGATAAAATTTCTTGTTTGCAAATTAAAAAATATGTCTTCATATATGTTGCAAAATTTCACTTCTATGTCATTATGTCTTCATATATGTTATGCGATTTCTCTCAAGAATTTAAACAACCACTTGGTGGGCACACATAAGAAAAAATATACTACTTAAATAATTTTTTTCTCTTATTTTGTAATAAGAATTTCATCCGAACAAGGCTAATATTATTCTTAAGATAA
The DNA here is from genome assembly GCA_034770075.1 of Aralia elata. NCBI lineage: Eukaryota > Viridiplantae > Streptophyta > Magnoliopsida > Apiales > Araliaceae > Aralia > Aralia elata. Next base: position 19,744,858 of record CM068384.1, read on the forward strand.
ATTAAGCATAGCCCATATAATGATTCGTAAGTTTGCAGAAAAGTACATGTATATATAGGTTTGAAAATTAAATTACTCACGGGTAAGCTTGAAGTTGAAGGCCTTGTTGCCCTAGATTCTCCTTCTCTATGAATTACAAATTTGAACACCCTGATTGTGTTTAGTCTCGCAGGTCTTTACAAAATCATAGTAGATCGAAATTGGTAATTGATGGCTTACTCTTTTTCCAGACACACAACCAACTCCTAAATTAGGACTCTACTCCAAAAAAAAGAGTTTTGATAACATTTAAAAAAAACACAAATCATTTATAATTAATATTATATGTAAAGATATTATTTCAAAAAATTAAAAATAAATTTAAATTTAAATTTTAGGATATCATAAATTAATTATAATAAACTGAAATACAATTCTTTTGTAGAAAAAAAAATAATATTTTAGCATTTGTAATGTGATCCACTAAAAAAGTCATAATTATTATAATTTTGCTTATTTTCAATTTACAATTTTTAAAAATTTAAATTATTGTAACTTAATATTTTAATTAATACAATTAATATTGTAAATTACTTAAAAATTATTATTAAGAATGTAAATTCTATTAAATATTAATGGGGTTAATAAATAGAAAGCACATTAATATTGTATTTATATCATTATGTATTTATTTATTTATTAATCACATGTATGTATTTACTTGTTCTAATTAAGAGATGAAATAATTATATCATTTGCTTGTCAAATAGATATATTTTCTTGCTTTATTTCAAACATATGAAATAACAAACTTTAATAATAAAAAAAATATCAAATCTTATTATTTTTTTTATTTTCTACATCCACACTCATAATTTCATTATTAATCTTTTACATCAGTATACAATTGTATTCATAAACTCTATTAATAAGATTTAATATTTTTTATATCAAATCATATTAATTAATTATATATATATATATATATCATTTGCTTGTCAAATAGATATATTTCCTTGCTTTATTTCAAACATATGAAATAACAAACTTTAATAAAAAAAATATATCAAATCTTATTATTGTTTTTATTATCTACATCCACACTCATAATTTCATTATTAATGTTTTACATCATTATACAATTATATTCATAAACTCTATAAATAATTATGATTCCTTTTAAAAAAACAGTTCCAATTACAAATTTGTGAACATTAAAATGAATGTATACCCCTAAAAATAGTAAATTATATTAGTCAAATAGATTAATACGATAAAAACTATGATGACAAACTTTAGTATATCGTTTCATTTTGTACAATTATCACTGCCAAGAAAATGAGAATGTTCTAGCGAGTGAATAATGAAAATAAAAAACAAAAATTGAGAATGTTCTAGCGAGGGAATGTCCTTTGAGATAAAAACACAAATTAATCTTAGAGGTGTAAACAAGTCGAACTGAAGCGAACAGAGAGTTACTTGGATTGAGTTCGAATTGTATTTGAAAAACTCTACTTAAATTCGACTCGACTCGAATATTTGTTTCTCGAATTCAATCTGACTTGGATCGAATTATATTCAAACTACTCGCGAACTTTGAATTCAAGCTCGAATTCGAGTCTCTACATAATAAGTAACTTTATAATACATATAGTCTTTATGTCATATATGTTATGTCTTCATTTATAATAATAAATAATAACTATTTATTCTAAATTTATTAAATTGTGCATATTTTATAAGAGAATGTTTCGAGTATTTATGCGAATATATATTAATCGAGTATGTATCGAATCATGATCAAGAATTCGAATCCTAAACGAGTCGAGTATAAATTTACTCAGATTCTACTTATAATTCATTCTCATTTATTTTTTTTACTCAAATTTAGATCATATTATTAACGAATTCGAGTTTCGTTCATATTTTTTCGAATTGTTTATTAGATGAATAGTTAGTTGATGTTAATTATCCTTCATTTTGCTCAAGCACAAATCAGAAACAAGCACACAGATCATTAGTTTTAATTGCTCCTTTCAATCGTGGCCCTTGATAAATTCTAAGCATTATATCTCTACTGTCGGATCAAAAGCTAAGTGTTAAATATAAAACTCAAAAATGATATTTTATTTTTATTTCTTTCATCTCTCTCTCTCGTCGGCTAAGGTACATCTCCATCTCTATCTAACCCTTCAAAATTGTTCCTTGCTTCTGATCTCTAGGGTCTGACCCTTTGGTTGTCTAGTTTGGTTGTATGGGTTGATTCTCACTTTGTTCTTCTTCGACTCCGGCGGCTGGGAATTGTGTGGATTTTGCCCTAGGATTTGGGGCCAATTGTTTGGGATTTCATATTTGGGGCCAATTTTGTTAATGGATTGTCGTTTCACCAGTGGCACTTCGGGCTTTTTGGGATCTTCCGGCGATTGTGATCGTCCACCACTATTGTCCCCTATATGGTAATTTCTCTCTCTGCTTTCTCTATATTTGTATTTATAGATATTAATGTTCACATAATGTGGTTGTCCCCTATATGGTAATTTCTCTCTCCGCTTTCTCTATATTTGTATTTATAGATATTAATGCTTTTTATTTATAAAACAGTCCTTAAGACTGAAGATTATAAGCTTCAACGTCTCCCACAGCTACAACTAAAAACTGATGGAAGAATACTTGATGAATTTCTTCCAACTAGCAAGTATGAAAAACCAATTAATGGCCAACTTTGTTGGTCCATGTGCCACACAATTACCACTCTGACTTACATGATCAAAACTTACAGCCTCAAAACTAAATGACATTCGATTAGTCTTAACCAAAATATCTAAGTGCAATAAATTATCCATCTGGGAAGAACACAGACCATTAATGCTTGAACACCGGAGGACTAAAAGTTGATTTTTGCTAATAATTGGTTACTTTATTTTATTTATTTATTTGTTTGTTTGTTTGTTTTCTGTTTTCCATGGTATGCCCTTTTCACTTTTAGATCAGTAGTTTGTTGATAAGAAAATGATTTATATTGCGATGTCAATTTTTTAATTGTGGAGAAGTATTAGTGACCCTTTTATAATTCTATCTAACTATTTATATTAAAATGTTTCGCAATTGTATTTCGGCACATATTTTTAACAAGACTTTTGCAAGTTTTTTTTTATTTTTAATTTACTCACGAAGCAAGGATGGGGGAATGAGCTCTTTTTTTTTTATAGCATATCATATAAAACCCACCCATTATTTGAAATTAAAATAAGTTTTAGAAATATTATATTTACAAGGAGATACAATAGTTTGATTTATTCTTTCGGATATTATAGTTGCATAAATAACAATTGTTAATATTTTCATTTTATTTATGGAAAAGGATGTTATAAATTTACAAGTTACTAAACTAAAACATAATATGCATGGCTTAGTTTTGTACGTGGGGGGGTAGTAGGATATTGTTAATTTGATTGTTTATTAGGAGCGCACCATGTTGATTTTTGATCTGTAACAAAAGAAGATCCACAGTGGTTCAACACTTTATAGAATAGTATTTCAATCATTCTTTTCTCAGGTATATCTGGTAATTTTATGCTCAACACTTTATGGCTTAGGATTCTTCTAGTGGCGATGGAAATGATAGGTTACATTGGCTGAGAAACCCACTCCAGGGAAGCAATAGTGACAAGTAAAAGCACACTATATTTTTTCATATTCTCGTGGTGGTTTTATGAATTTCATCATAGTTAACTGCAGACTACTTCATGTGACCTTCCTTTCAAATCAGTTCTAACCGAGTAAATTCATTGAGTGGAGAAAAAATGAATGGTCCAACTACGTCACTTGATATGTAATTTATGATTGTGAACCATAAATCCATGTCATTAGTTGATTGTTAGACTCCCCACTTGGAGTTCCCACCATTAAAGGGTTGAGCAGTTGATGCTTTATATATTTTACGAGGAACATATGATTTCCATTATCGCCCTCCAATTCAACCAATATAGTTGTCATGTAATGTTTTTTTTAATGAATTTAAATTGCAAAAATATTTATTCTGCTAAAGTATGAATTGAACCAGATTCATTTGGCTTGAATTCTCTGTTAAGTGTTCTATGGCTTGTTCTATTGGCAGGAATTTGATAGATAAAATTTCAAATAATAGAATTTAATTAAATATATGGTTACGTTTACTTCTTATGGGTCTCTGATTAGGCTTTCAAGTATGGGTGTCAAGTTTTTTTAGCTTGATTTTTGATTGGTGAAAACTATTTGGAATTCAATTGTTTTATGCAGTGACTGAGGATTGAGGAAGATTTGAATTGTAATTGCTTTGGATGCCTTAGAAAGTTTCTATGTAATTGTTGTTGTTGTCTGTTATGTAGTCTGTAATGTTGCTAATGCTTGGCACAGAAAAGCAGCATGTGGACTACACTAAATATGGATACTTGAATGTTGAAAGAAATTGTTATTGATACACCATGGAATCTTTTTCCCACTTTCCGGCTATTTTATATTAATGAATAATGATAATGAGCCAATTACATAATTTAGCTAAATTTTCTAAATGCCTTGTTTGCTTCATGCTTCGTCTTATTTGCCTCAGTAAGATCACAAATCACTATCTTATTTGGAAGAGCATGTGAGTTAGAATATAACTGTATTTTACAAAATTACAGTTATAAACTTGTGCTTGTTCAATTAGACAGAATTTTTCAAAAATTAACAATTTTGTGATGCTGCTTAACAACAAGTGAAGCTAAACTATATTCATAACATATAGGAGTAGGATTGCTTCTGGTAATTGTACCCATCTTATCAGTCGATCTTATTCTTTATCAACAATTGGTACATTATGCATATGAAACCAGGGCATTTCAATTCACTTGACCAAACACATTATATATGCATATGTTTTGGCCATTTTTAACTAATCGCTAACATTTAATATTTCTTCATCAGGCTTTAAATGCTCAATCAAGAGCATTGCTTATGCAGAGGTTGGACCGCAGATGTACTGCCATAAGGATGGGTATATTGTCATCTATTTTGTCTCTAATAGTTTATTGTTGATCATAGGACATACATAACTGTACTGCTATAATAAGAAATGCATGGGCTTTAGTATGTTATTAAGAATTGTACTCTCTCTCTCTCTCTCTCTCTCTATATATATATATATATATATATATATATATATATATATAGATAGATAGATACTTGATTGAAGAATTATGGCAGCCTTAGACGGTTGATTGTAATGATGACAAATTACTATGTACTGGATGATTTTATTTAATTAATAATATTTGAGTTTTTTGCATTTTTTTTTGCATAATTTGCTATGAGGTCATTGAGCCAGGATTTATTTTGTTTGTAAAATAATTCGACATTCGTTACAGAACAGGATATTGTTGAAACAAAGGCAACATTTATATCGTTGCAAATACAATCAACTTTCGTTGCAAATCAAATCAACTTTCGTTGCAAATAAAATTAACTTTCGTTGCAAATCAAATCAACTTCCGTTGCAAATAAAAAGCAAACAGCAATGTATAGTGTCGTTGCTAATTGACAATTTTCGTTGCTCTTTAAAAATAATCCTAACGCTAATCGACAATTTTCGTTGCTCTTTAAAAATAATCCGTAACGTATATTATCATTGCTAATTGATCATAATCTTGTTGCAAAATAATATATGGCCGATGTACTGTGTACATTTAGCAACGAAAATCGTTGCTAAAAATTATACAATTAGCAATGAAAACAAGTTTAGGCAACATTTACCAAGTTGTTCAGCAACGACAAATTTTGTTGCCAAAAGTATATCAAGGCCAACGAAATTTCATTTTCGTTGACAAAGAAAAAAGGCTTTTCGTTGCTAATAAGTAGGCTTTTGTAACGAAAATTGCTTTTTAGCAAAATTTTCTAAAGAAAGTGGCAACGAAATATTTCGTTGCTAAATGATCTAGGCTTTTGCACGAAATTCAAGTTACGTTGCGAAATGTTTCACTTTCTGCAACGTTCAAAATAATTTCGTTGCAGAACAATTAGCAACGCTCATTTCGCAACGAAAGCAGCAACGCTCAAAAAATCGTTGCAAAAGACCTTTAGCAACGAAATATTGAACCTTTAGCAACGAAAACACGTTGTTGCCAAAGGGCCATTTTTTTGTAGTGATAATGTCTTCAAGTTTGTTATCATAATTTCATTATCACACCATACTATTAAATAACAACTCATTTTTTTAAGAGTATACAAGGAACAATAATATATCATTAATATTCGCAAATTTTTTAAATGAGACTCTTTTTTTGATATGGAGAGATTATTTCTTTTAAAATTAGCCTCAATAAAGATGAGTGGTAATAGTAAGAAGAAAGCAAGACTAGCAAGGTCTTTAACCAGTAAATTTTTTGATATAGGTAGGGTAGCTAACTATAGCTAAAAGTTAAAAGAAACCTGGCCTAGGCTTGTGATCAAATGCTAAACTAAGGACATTAACAAGAGAAGAATTTCAAGTGGAAACTAGGAAAAGGAGAGATTGAATTGTGACAACATTTGAAGTAGTTTTTGCTTTTCCTAAACAAGTGTTGATAATGAAAAGGAAATTGATATTTCTACAAGTAAAATTGATAGTTCCACAAGTTCCATCCCACATGAATAGTATATGGGTTCCACACTTATGTGAGAGAGACCTTGTGAAAATATAAATTTCTTAATGAAAACCATATTGCGAGGAATACAATTAGTGGAAACACCCACATGAACTTTGATTAAAAGAATCTGGAAACCATCTATTGTCTTTCTCTTGCATAAAAAAGTTCCAAACCCCCCTCCCCCATTCCTTCCATAGTTGGTACCAAAACCGTTGGTCTTTTGAGTGATATAAAATTAAGAGTACCGAATTTTTAACAAGCATAAAGGGGCTACTCTAGTGCGTCTTTTGACCAAAGTAGTAGGCTCTAGCAGAAATGCAAAAGAACAGAAAATATTTCACCGTGCATAAGGTACTGGAAATAATATAATGGACCTCTTTTATTTTTCTTACGTTAAAAAAAATATTTTAGGTAGAGTTTTGTTTAGACTTGAGAGGATTAAATTAATGACTATTGGAAAAAAGAAAATCAGATATTTGAAAACATTAAATGTTAGGAACGTACCCTTTTTTTGGAGAGTGTGTCAATTGTTGACATAACTTTCGACTGCGCATAATCTTTTCCTCTATAAAATATTATGGTGTCATCTCCAATTATGTGGATAGGGATTCTGCCGCTCATTCTGGCAATTTCATTTGTGTACTCCTGTACTTGACCAGGTTTACAAGGCTTGCAGATGACTTTAACTATTTCCTGTTTCTTCCAATGCATATGCATATTAAGAATAACACCTCCAAATATTCCTCTCCTCCCAACTGGTACATAATTAGAACGTTTCTGAGCCATTCATGTAAAAACGTTCTTCACCAGTCGGTTCTTGTGGCTTCACCAAAGGGCCCTAAAGTTTAGGAACTTCATACCCTTTCAGTCTTTCAAGCATCAAACCCTCCTTAATTTTAGCCTGAATTGCACAAAATTACGAGCAAGGGAGTTGCTCTTGTAAATTCACTACGTTAAATCTTAAATAATAAACGAATATAATGCAATCTAGAATAAAGTTTTCAATTGCAAAAGATAAGTATAAGATATATATATATATATATATATATATATATATATAAGATCACAACAATAAAAGGGGGAGGGTTGGGGGAAGAGAGCGAACTAAATGGGATCGAGACCTAGAAAACAAACCATATGATAGAATTGATTCTGACAGTCAACAACTATAACCATCTACGTGATCAACCATAAGTTAGCTTTCAAGTTTCAAGATAATTACATTTAGCTTACTCTCGCGTTAGTTCATCTGCTAAAATACTAATTTAATAAGTTCTTTTAGCTAACCCCAGAAGATGGCAGGAAGTATCATTGAATCCTCTACAATGATAGTTGAAAAGAGACAAAGGAAACTAAATTGTCCTTAGAAATAACTAAAATAGAGACGATAAATAAATAAATTTATTAGAATTGGAATATATGACAGGAACAAAATGCCCACAAGAGAGGCCAATGCCAACAATAAAAACCAGCAAGAAAGACTATCTATCTGAGTTGGATATGGCACCTACCTCCCCCCCCCCCCTCTCCTTCTATACGGTCTCACTTCTCCTCTTTTCTTTTTCTTTTTGTTTTGATAGAAAATTTTGTCTCGAAGTATGAGGAGTGGAAACAGTGACCTTGAAGTTATTCCTCAAGGCCTCTGTAATTTCTCCCTCCCCTAGTGTCTTTGGCATTTGATCCAATAATCCTGTATATAAATCCTATGAGATCTGGGCACCTTGCCTCTACTGGGAGTGTTTTCCTGGACTAGCTTCAAACTAATTCAACTTTCTAGACATGAGCCAAAAAGTTCAACATTTCTTAAAATGGCCCAAACGCCAATTAGATTGGCGTCAGAAATTTAAAATCAACTCTAACGCCAGTTCAACTGGCGTTGTGGTACAGATTAAACCAAATTAAATTAAACACCTTATTAAATTAACTTAAACCAAATTATGTTTTAAATAAATAAATTTTTTTAAAAAAAATAGGATTATATTGTAAATAAAAAAAAATTAAAAAAATCCTATTTTTTTTAAAACCAAATTATTTATCTAAAAGAATTTTTTTTTTTTTAATCCAAACGCCACTTGAAGTGGCGTTGGAACCTTTTTTTAAATATTTTTTTATTAAGTAAATTTGGAAAAAAAAAGAGGAAAGATAAAGATGTCAGATAAGTTTTTTGTGAACGCCACAACTATTGTTTTTTTTTTAATAATTTTATAAAACAAAATTTGGGAAAATGTGTTAGGCTTTTTGTTGAACGCCATTGCACTGGCGTTGGACCCCTTCATTTTTTTTATTTGTTTTATTAAAGCAAATTTGTTAGACAACTTTTTTTTGTACTTTTTTTAAAATTAAAGCGAGAACTTTGTTTTTGAACGTTAATTGGCCAAAAAAAAAAAGTTCCTTGGATTCTTCGAAAAATTCCATTGAACTTTCAGATTGGCGTTAAATAAAAAAAAGATTGCAAAAGTCTCACATCTTTTTTCCAAATTTACTATATATATAAAAAAAATAGGTTCAAACACTATTTCAAGTGGCGTTTAAAAATAAATTCTCTATCACGTTCAAAAAAAGTTTTGACATTTTTTTTCTAAATTTATAAAAAAAAATTATATAAAAAAAATTGGAAATTTGGTTCAAACTCCACTTCTGGCGTTGAAAAAAGGTTCCTCACATTTTTTTTTCCAAATTTGTTTTATAAAAAAAAAGGTTCAAACTTCGCGTTCAAAAAAAACGCTTCCACTGATTCCTTAAAATTTGCTTTATAAAAAAACAAAAAAAATTGTTTTATTAAATTAAAAAAAATGGTTCAAATGACATCTTTGCTTTATGAAAAAAAAATTAGCTTCAACGCCAATTAACCAAATTAATAGAGGCGTTTTAACCAAATTATTTTTTAAATAAATATTTTTTTTTAAAAAACAAATGTATCTTATTTTAAAAAAAAACGAATTTATTTTTGGAAGAGGGAAAGAAGATGTGGAGGTCAAATACTCAAACGCCAGTTGAAGTAGCGTTCAAAAAAAACACACTGACACTTTATCCCCACTTTTGCTTTTATAAAATTATTAAAAAAAATTGTTCAAACGCCACTTGAAGTGGCGTTCACAAAAAAAGCCCTTGACATCTTTACCTTTCCATTTTATTTTATTTTTCAAATGTGCTTAATAAAAAAATATTTATAAAAATTAAAAAAATGGTTCCAACGCCACTTCAAGTGGCGTTTGGATTGATTTTTTTTCCTTTTAAATAAATAATTTGGTTTTAAAAAAAATTAGGATATTTTTTTTAAAAAATTTTTTATTTAAAACATAATCCTAATTTTTTTTATAAAAAAAACTGTTTATTTAAAACATAATTTGGTTTAGGTTAATCTAGCAAGGGGTTAATTTAATCTGCACTCAAACGCCAGTTGAAGTGGCGTTTGATCTGATTTTAAATTTCTAACGCCAATTGAATTGGCGTTTGGCTCATTTTAAGAACACTCCAACGTTTTGGATCATATCTAGAAAGTTGAAAGACTTTTAGGCTACTGTTGGAAAATACTCCCTCTACTGGTATACATGAGTGACAACATTAATGTATTAACTTCAAAGACCAACTAAGCATCATAAAGATCTCAATTAAAAACAAAATAAAAAACGAAAAATCTCATATAAACATTTGGATTCACCCTTAAAGTGACCGAAGAGAACTAGAATTCTGCATAACATGATAACAGACTCCTATAAAGTATACACATTCCCTTTTAGTTGATCAGGAGAAAAAACACAATTTTATTCACAACATATTCACATCACGCTCTTCGCCCAAAGTTGTAAGGGGGCAGTTACTGATTAATTTGTAAGAGCATTTGAATGGTGCTTAAAATGGCCCTTAAGGTAACCAAGATTCTATTTTTATACAGCTTAAATTTAATGCATAGACAGTGTATTAGGATCATGACACATCATTGTATTGTGTTTAACAAAATTATCCTGATATGTTATGATTCTAACACTACTCCTGTATATGTATCAAATTTAAACTCATTTTTATACTATTGAAATATTCAAAGAACTTCAATCAAGCAACTACATTTAAAGGACAATCAATATAAGCACATTTTTCTTATCACTAAAAATACTTAATTAAGTTCTCACATTTTCTTGTACTTAATTTTTTCCTCAGTATTTGCAAATCTCTGCCTCCCTTTCTTCCCTTTGACCCCGAGTCGTCTTGGGTCTCTTTTATTAGCTGATTTTCTCTTCTGTTTCTCCTTCTTCCTCTTAAGTTTCAATCTTTTCTTGGTCAGCCACTTCTCCTTCTTTGGAGGGTCAATTTCTTGGGTTACGAATCTGGGGTTTCGTTGAGATATCACAAGATTGACTGAACCATGACTGAAATTCTTCAAAACCCATAAAGGGTTTAACTGATTGAGTACATTTAGAGGTCTCAAAGGGGAAAGCAAAACCCATAAAGGGTTTGATTGATTGAGTACATTTAGAGGTCTCAAAGGGGAAAGCTTTGGTCCTGGGTGGTGGAGAATTGACCTGGAACTAAAACAAGTTGAAAAAAAAAAGGGGAATTGGGAAGAAGGGAATTTTAGTGTTAGAGAGAGAAGAGAGAATGAAGGGGATACCTCAAAGAAGATGTCTTGAGAATAGAATGCAGTCGAATTCTACGAAAGCCATGAAACAGAGAAGTTGCCATGTTATATGCAAAAAGAGTGGAAGAGTAATTTTCTGTTTACTGTAATAAAATAGCAAATCCAAGTTTCTCCAAAAAACATTTTTAAAATAATATTAATAACACGCTTCAAAATTGGACAAAAAATTTAAGTTTTCTGTTCAAATTTTTATTGAATTTTTTAATTAAAATTATAAAAATAATATTAAAAAAAGAGCGAAAAACTTGGTCTTTTTTGTCAAAATTTTTATTTAAATGAACGTATCTTTAATAATTTTTGTTATATTTTTTAAATTATAAATCTAATAAAATTAATATGAGGATAAATTATTAACTTAGATATAAAACTTACGTTTTTTTTATGAACTCCGTAACCACATAAAAGAAATCATACAAATTTTTTATTTTTTTATGTTTTTCACTACAATTTATATCAATTGTAGCAAATAAAACACTCTTTTCATCAACCAAACAATGTGAAAAATTATTAATTATTTACTCCCTCCGTCCCTTAATATATGTCGTTTAAGAGTTGTGCACAAGTATTAAGAACATAAGTGAATAACATTAAATATAATATCAATTGCTTATACTGTCCTTGTATTGAAAAAAAAAGAGTATTATTTATTTGGCAGAAAATAATGAGAGAACCAAAGTTATATTTATACTTGGGGTAATATTGTAAACTAAACAATTAATGCTTACTAGAAATTCTCAAACGATAAATATTAAGAGACAAAAATACTTCTCTAAAACGACATTTAAAAAGGAACGAAAGGAGTACGAAGTAACGTGTGTTATTGTGTCTGGTCAGCTAAAATATCTGACATTTTTTCGGTGTATATTGCACGACCCATTTATGAATTGATTTGTTTTGCATATATAACCATAGCAAGAAGAAATCGTTTCACACTCCTTTAGTAGTTTTATTAGTAGCCCTGTGTTGGAACTTGTGTCTCATAACTAAGAGGTTCTCGGAAAAGGCCAAGTACGGAGCGGAGTGAGAGAAGCGACCAAACGGAGCTTCGCGACGCACTAGCCCATCGGAACTGAACATAAGGGTTTGCGGGGGTGCAGATCACCCCGCGGTATGGTATAGAGTTACTGCAGCATCGGCACGGGCTGCGCCAGTTCAGAGCATGGAGTAGCGCGGGGAGCGCTAAGTTTCTGTATGGATAGCACGGGGCGCGCCATGGTAAGGCCAGGAACGGCGTGGGGCGCACCACGTCAAGATGCAGATTCTGGTGGACTAGCGCGGGGCGCGCCAGTGGAAGCCAGTGAGCGGCGCGCGTTCGGCGGATTCAATTTTTCTGTTTGTTTATTGGAAGGACATTATGGTATTTGAGTCATAATGTGAAGTAGGGTTCGAATAGGATTAGTAGCTATAAATACTATCTATTGTAAAGCCTTATGTAACCTAAAAAAGACAATCAATAAAACAACTAGTCGCCCGTAGACGTACCTAATTTGGGGAACCACGTAAATCTCTGTGTTATTTATATACTGTCGTGTGCGTGAGTGCGATCCTCGATTCTAACACCTGCAACATCAGTTTCTACAAGCTGACATGATTGAAATTTTTGCCATATACACCAAAGACGACGGTTCGTCTTTAGTTCGTTTTTTAAGAGTTCACTTTTGAAAATTTTCATATATATATATATATAGTCAAGATCAGGTCCGGACTCCCGGACCTGATAAAATCCGGACCCGAAAATTTTTTTTTTTTTTTTTTTTTTACAAAACAGTTAATAAAAAATATATAATGATTTTTGCTATTGAAAAAAATTATTAAAACAGTGTTTTGGGTTTGATTTGGATACATATAACAAACAGTGTTTGTAATATCCCAGATATTTCAGAAATTTAAAATAAGAATTTAATAAATAAAATTCTTATTAAGTGATAAAGTAGATTTGAACATATATGTACATATGTGTTTCATATATATAATCCCAAGTATGTGATTTTATGTAATGGACTAAATGTATATATAGATGTGAAATATATACATATATTGGAAAAAGGAGATTTAATATTTAATTAAATTATTAAGAAAAATGGATGAAATTAATTAAATAATATTAATTAGTTGAGATTAAATTAAATTATATTATGAAATAATATAATTTGAATATTTAGCCTTGAACGGTGATAGAATTATTATGAACTAAATTTCATATACGAGTTAGTTAATTCACTATTCGAAAATTAGTGGGTTAAAATATTTGTTTTAATTAATTGAATAAAGAAATTTATTTAGTTAATGATGATAATTTTATTTATATTACAATAATTATATGTAATATGAATAATGGTATGATATTTAATATTATGTCAAATGAATGTGAATTAATAGTTGGTTAAGAATAATTAATTTAAGTAGTATGAATTAACTAAGAAACGAATAATTGCATATAACACAAGAATAGTGGTAGAAAACTCAAATTTGAGTTCAGAGTGGAATTTGAAGAAGCGGACTGGACGGTTGAGTCCGGAACGTCGAAAATAGTAAGAATAGACTTAAAACACAAAATGTGTCGGGGTTGACTTTTTGGTCAAAAAGTGAACGGTTGATTTTTTGGTTAAAGTTCAATTCAAAATTTGGAGATGAATTTGAAGAAACGAATATTCTCATGACATTGAGAACGTCAAAATTAGTAGGAATCGACTATAAGTTCGAAAAAGTTAATTTTTAGAAGCCAAAATGGTCAAATGGGCGATTAAATGGACAAACGAGTAAATAAAATAGGAGAGGGAATTAATTTCTTCTAGAAGCAGCCCATGTGGGTGGCTAAGCATGCTGATTTTTGGTGAAAATGCTGAACACATTTTTCATTTAGTCCAAGCATTTTGTTATTCTCCTCACCAAACTAGCCTATGATTGGTCCTTTAAATGAGATGGGACATGGAAGGTTTAATTTATGAATTAGTCTTATACAATGCAATGATCAGCTCTCTCCTCCCTCATTCACTCCCGTACTCCCCCAATATTCAGAAAATAGAGAGAGAGAGAGAGAGAGAGATAGCATGGTTAGGAGAAGAAGAAGAAAAAGAAGAAAAGAAGAAGGAAAAAAAAAACAAGAAGGTAATTACTAAAGCTTGATTTGTACTTTGATTTTTTTTATATATATATGAATGATAATATTTATGGATTTTATGTAAAGATGATATGTTTATATATCTTTGAAATGATTTAAACTTGTATAAACAAGAATTAAATATGAGAAATCAAGAAAATCAAAAGAAATTAATTTCGTCAAAAAATTATGAAACTTGGTGAAAACTTTTATAATATTATTTTAGAATTTCTGGGAAAGTTTGGTAAATTATTGAAGATCAGAAGTATTTATTATATTTTTAAAGCTATTTGAAGTTAGTTTAAAATAGTGGAAATTCACAGAAACTTATGTGAATGGTCAAAAATTATAAAATTTGGTGGAAAATCTTATAATATTATTTATGATTTTCTGGAAATTTTCGGTGAATGATTGAAGAGTATAACTATTTATGGTATTTTTAAGCTATTTAAAGTTAGTTTAAAATTAGTGAAAATTCACAGAAAATTATGTGAATGGTGGAAAATTATGAAATTTGGTGAAAACTCCTATAATATTATTTCAGAATTTCTGGAAAGTTTTGGAAAATATTTGAAGAGCAGAGGTATTTCTTGTATTTTTAAGCTATTTAAAGTTAGTTTAAAAATTAGTGAAAATTCATAGAAAATTCTATGAATGGTGGAAAATTATGATAATTGGTGTAAAAACTTATACTAAGATAAGATAAATATTGATGATATTTTGAAGATATAAAAGTAGGTTGAGTTATTATTTCTATTTTGAAGCTATTAAATTATAGTTTTTACAAATAGAAATAATTATAGAAAATTGTTGGATAATCTGAAAAATGTAAAAAATTGGTTGAAAAGTCCAGAATAATATTCTAAAGACTTTAGAAGTGTTAGTAAGCTCATGAAGTGTCGGAACATTATAAGATATGGAATAGAGTTATATAAACCAATAATTGGCGTCATTATGTGGCTAATTGGTATATTATTACAAATGATATTGTGTAGGCTATTTGAAGAGTATTATAACATAAGTTGTAAGCAGCGCTTAAGGCAAGTTTTCTAACTTACACAAACTTTATATTGTGCAAGTTTCTAATATCATTCAATTATATTCTTATGAATGATATATGATGTATTGAAGCTTTAATTTACCCAATGCTTATGTTGTGTGAATTTTAAACTTATGCAATCCTTGTATTTGTACAAGTTGTCCAAACTATGTTAAATTGCAAAATCCTATGTTTGGTTATGGAATTTCATTTGTTATATGAAATTCATCTTATGATGTGAAATGATTTATAAAAGAGAGTTAGTTGTCATTCGATTCGGCCTAACTCGATTTGTGAGCTATTCCAGTCGGAATTTTATTGTTAATAATATGAATTGTAATAATTCTTGAATTGTGATAATTGATTGTGCCAAGTCAAAATTAAATAAATCTTGGGCAATTAATAATATAGGTTGCACACTGTGCAACAATGTGTTTTATGTGAATCAATAAGGTTATGATTGTACCTCGTACAATGATCTAATTGTTAAGCGTTAATTCCAATAACATGTTAGACCAATATTAGCACTTATGTAAAGAAGAAATGTTCCATAAATGAACTGTTGATGTGATTAAGACTATGTTATTAATGAAAGAAGTAAAGAAAAATTTAATTCCTATTTATTTGAGCTGCTTCACAATTATTGTTCAATTGTTGAAGTTTTCATAAAGATTATTCTATTCATGAATGTTGTTTATTTCACTGCTTATACTTGCTGGGCAATTAAATGCTCACTCTTGCAAATTCTAAATTTTTGCAGCTACAGCGAAAAGACCAAAATGGTCAGAAGAAGATAAGAGTTACTAATTGTTAAGGTAGAATAGTTAAAGTATATGATGGGTTGTAATATTATATAATAATGTTGTAATATTATTTGAGGTAATTATGTAAAGGTCTTCGTACCTGGGAGTAGGTTGAATTATATTGTAATATTTTAATATTTACTTTGATGTTGTAAGAATATGTTGAGTAGGTAGTATCTTGACGGCAACGGACTCGGGTTTAAAGATAGACCGGATTTTCGGGCTGTCACAGTTGGTATCAAAGCTGATAGGTTATAAACCTTAGGTAGGAGTACCTTAGGCTATAATCGTAAAAATTATGATAAGGATGATGAGAAATAAACTCGAATAGAGTTTTAGTGATAAAAAATAAATTAACAAAATTCATTATTAATTAAAGAAAAAGATAATTGAGATTCAAAGAAGAATCTTGAAAAGTTATAAAGATAAGAATCTGGAGTTACCTGACTCTAGTAGTAAAGATGAAAATCTTAAATAAAATCATAATATATGATTAAAGTGAAAGATAAGAAGATCGCAAAACAAAACGATCATGAGATAAAAAAAATCATAATATAATACGATTATAAGAAAGATCACAACGTGATCTAATTAAGACATGGAATGATAGATGATCAATCGAATGATTGAAAACTTTATAGCAGAATTGTTGTACGAAAAAGGTACTAGAGGATAGTACGAAGATAAAACTCAGAAAGAGTTATAATGATGGGATACGAATTAAAAGTTTGTGTTAAGCAAGGAGCAAGATAAGATTAGGATTATTTGGGTTTTAAATTGAGGACTCATGTTAGTGGCTGAGTTGTACGATTCCTTGTATGGGCAGGGAATTTGTGCTTGGTTTGAGAACCACTTAGCTTCCTATATCGATATAGTGGTTGAGTTGAACAATTTCTTGTATGGGCAAGAGATTTGTCCTTGGTTTAACAACCGCTTAGCTTCCTATATTGATTAGTGGCCGAGTTGACCAATTCTTTGTATGGGCAAGGGATTGTGTTTGGTTCGACAACCACTTAGCTTCCTATATTGATAATCATTGGAACCTAGTGTCGCGCTATTCGCTATATGTATGTTGAGAAGGTGATTCTTTTCTCATGTGTATAACGGATAGATAGAGGATGTAAGATTAGGAGCGAGTTCTTAAAACTCATACTTATGGTAAGTTCGTGACTCATAATCATATGGTACGTTTTTGAACCCCTCAGCGAATGGACGTCTTTGGTCTGACTAGGATAAGTTCCTAAACTCATATGATTGTGGTAAGTTCCTGAACTCATAATGTGTGGTATGTTTGATGAACTATACTAGGGTATAGAAAAGTTGTGCATGAAGAAGTGAGGATTTTCAGTGTAGTAAACTTTAAGGATGATAGAAATAGATAGAATTATTAGGCAATGGATGATCATGGGAGAAATTGGAGTTGATGATGGAAGCGTAGGTATTCCAAATCTTCTAGCTATGCTAGATTTCGAATTTATTGACATCGTGCTGATAATTGTACTTTTGTGTTTTCGAAAAATATGTTGGATCAATTATTGAACCAATAAGTTTTAAAAAGGTCCTATGATTCATATGTCTATGCTATTTGTTTCGGCTAAGACAAAGATGATTTGAAAAATATCAAAATGTATTTTTTAATAGTCATCAATGCATCATTAAACCTGGTGTAGAATGACAAATGATGGAGTCATCAATGCAGAGTAACCTAGTGTTGGATGTGATCATAGTATCGTCAACCCACTAAGGTATGATGTAGTATGACAATCACGAAATGACGGAATTCTAACACACTGATTGCAACAGTGCAGTATTATGACGTCATAAAATGATTTTCAGATTTTTTTTAAAACCAGTTAAAGATAAGTCAATGCCAACTAAAGTGGCTAGATAAATGTTTCGATTGATGTTCGAATTATTGGTATACGTCTAAGCTATTTGATTCAGCTAGACAAATATTTATAAAATTCAAATATTCTTTGAGAATTTATGCCAAACCAAATTATGTTGGTGCGGAATCTTATGTTAAGTCTGAGGTGAACAACCCTATAAAGGGGATTTCTCGGATTGGTTAACGTGGTTGAATCCAGGAAAAGCAGTAAGGGTTGGTTAACGTGGTTCAACCCCGAAAAGTCGTTGTGCAGAACGCAATAGTATGACAGGCTGATCACCTGGCGTACAAATTTTGTCCGCGGGAATTGGTAGAAATACTTGAGAACTCAGGACAAGTTCATGGTCTTTATGACCCCTCAGACCGATATGAAAAGTTTTCTTGAATTAACTTTTCACATTATTGATACTGCTTCACAATTATTGAACAATTGTTGAAGACTCCTGAAAAATATTTCACTATTTTGGAAGTTGAAAGTTTAGAAAATGTGAACTTCTTAGAGAGAAGTAGTCGTGGAATGCGATGCTTAAAAGAGTAGCCTTTAGAGAAGAAAAGAATAAAGGTTAATATGAAAACCTAGTTTTGATAAAGGGAATGAGCAGAACTAGTATGCTTTAATTTCGAGAACAAAATTTTAAGAAGAATGGGTGAAAGTAATATCCCGAAGTAGAGATAAGTATGCAATAATTTCGAGGACGAAATTCTTAGAAGAAGGGGTGAATGTGATAACCCGAAAATTTATGAGACTTGTAAATAAGATCTCGAATAATTAAATAAAGGTTTAAAGAATAAAACCTGGATTTGAAAATAGAGGAGTAGAATGAATAGAGATGACTGTGCCATAATTTCGAGGACGAAATTCTTAGAAGAATGGGTGAATGTAATATCCCAGATATTTCAGAAATTTAAAATAAGAATTTAATAAATAAAATTCTTATTAAGTGATAAAGTAGATTTGAACATATATGTACATATGTGTTTCATATATATAATCCCAAGTATGTGATTTTATGTAATGGACTAAATGTATATATAGATGTGAAATATATACATATATTGGAAAAAGGAGATTTAATATTTAATTAAATTATTAAGAAAAATGGATGAAATTAATTAAATAATATTAATTAGTTGAGATTAAATTAAATTATATTATGAAATAATATAATTTGAATATTTAGCCTTGAACGGTGATAGAATTATTATGAACTAAATTTCATATACGAGTTAGTTAATTCACTATTCGAAAATTAGTGGGTTAAAATATTTGTTTTAATTAATTGAATAAAGAAATTTATTTAGTTAATGGTGATAATTTTATTTATATTACAATAATTATATGTAATATGAATAATGGTATGATATTTAATATTATGTCAAATGAATGTGAATTAATAGTTGGTTAAGAATAATTAATTTAAGTAGTATGAATTAACTAAGAAACGAATAATTGCATATAAGGACAAGAATAGTGGTAGAAAAACTCAAATTTGAGTTCATAGTGGAATTTGAAGAAGCGGACTGGACGGTTGAGTCCGGAACGTCGAAAATAGTAAGAATAGACTTAAAACACAAAATGTGTCGGGGTTGACTTTTTTGGTCAAAAAGTTAACGGTTGATTTTTTCGGTAAAAGTTTCAATTCAAAATTTGGAGATGAATTTGAAGAAACGAATATTCTCATGACATTGAGAACGTCAAAATTAGTAGGAATCGACTATAAGTTCGAAAAAGTTAATTTTTAGAAGCCAAAATGGTCAAATGGGCGATTAAAATGGACAAACGAGTAAATAAAATAGGAGAGGGAATTAATTTCTTCTAGAAGCAGCCCATGTGGGTGGCTAAGCATGCTGATTTTTGAGTGGAAAATGCTGAACACATTTTTCATTTAGTCCAAGCATTTTGTTATTCTCCTCACCAAACTAGCCTATGATTGGTCCTTTAAATGAGATGGGACATGGAAGGTTTAATTTATGAATTAGTCTTATACAATGCAATGATCAGCTCTCTCCTCCCTCATTCACTCCCGTACTCCCCCAATATTCAGAAAATAGAGAGAGAGAGAGAGAGAGAGAGATAGCATGGTTAGGAGAAGAAGAAGAAAAAGAAGAAAAGAAGAAGGAAAAAAAAAACAAGAAGGTAATTACTAAAGCTTGATTTGTACTTTGATTTTTTTTATATATATATGAATGATAATATTTATGGATTTTATGTAAAGATGATATGTTTATATATCTTTGAAATGATTTAAACTTGTATAAACAAGAATTAAATATGAGAAATCAAGAAAATCAAAAGAAATTAATTTCGTCAAAAAATTATGAAACTTGGTGAAAACTTTTATAATATTATTTTAGAATTTCTGGGAAAGTTTGGTAAATTATTGAAGATCAGAAGTATTTATTATATTTTTAAAGCTATTTGAAGTTAGTTTAAAATAGTGGAAATTCACAGAAACTTATGTGAATGGTCGAAAATTATAAAATTTGGTGGAAAATCTTATAATATTATTTATGATTTTCTGGAAATTTTCGGTGAATTATTGAAGAGTATAACTATTTATGGTAGTTTTAAGCTATTTAAAGTTAGTTTAAAATTAGTGAAAATTCACAGAAAATTATGTGAATGGTGGAAAATTATGAAATTTGGTGAAAACTCCTATAATATTATTTCAGAATTTCTGGAAAGTTTTGGAAAATATTTGAAGAGTATAGGTATTTCTTGTATTTTTAAGCTATTTAAAGTTAGTTTAAAAATTAGTGAAAATTCATAGAAAATTCTATGAATGGTGGAAAATTATGATAATTCGTGTAAAAACTTATACTAAGATAAGATAAATATTGATGATATTTTGAAGATATAAAAGTAGGTTGAGTTATTATTTCTATTTTGAAGCTATTAAATTATAGTTTTTACAAATAGAAATAATTATAGAAAATTGTTGGATAATCTGAAAAATGTAAAAAATTGGTTGAAAAGTCCCGAATAATATTCTAAAGACTTTAGAAGTGTTAGTAAGCTCATGAAGTGTCGGAACATTATAAGATATGGAATAGAGTTATATAAACCAATAATTGGCGTCATTATGTGGCTAATTGGTATATTATTACAAATGATATTGTGTAGGCTATTTGAAGAGTATTATAACATAAGTTGTAAGCAGCGCTTAAGGCAAGTTTTCTAACTTACACAAACTTTATATTGTGCAAGTTTCTAATATCATTCAATTATATTCTTATGAATGATATATGATGTATTGAAGCTTTAATTTACCCAATGCTTATGTTGTGTGAATTTTAAACTTATGCAATCCTTGTATTTGTACAAGTTGTCCAAACTATGTTAAATTGCAAAATCCTATGTTTGGTTATGGAATTTCATTTGTTATATGAAATTCATCTTATGATGTGAAATGATTTATAAAAGAGAGTTAGTTGTCATTCGATTCGGCCTAACTCGATTTGTGAGCTATTCCAGTCGGAATTTTATTGTTAATAATATGAATTGTAATAATTCTTGAATTGTGATAATTGATTGTGCCAAGTCAAAATTAAATAAATCTTGGGCAATTAATAATATAGGTTGCACACTGTGCAACAATGTGTTTTTATGTGAATCAATAAGGTTATGATTGTACCTCGTACAATGATCTAATTGTTAAGCGTTAATTCCAATAACATGTTAGACCAATATTAGCACTTATGTAAAGAAGAAATGTTCCATAAATGAACTGTTGATGTGATTAAGACTATGTTATTAATGAAAGAAGTAAAGAAAAATTTAATTCCTATTTATTTGAGCTGCTTCACAATTATTGTTCAATTGTTGAAGTTTTCATAAAGATTATTCTATTCATGAATGTTGTTTATTCACTGCTTATACTTGCTGGGCAATTAAATGCTCACTCTTGCAAATTCTAAATTTTTGCAGCTACAGCGAAAAGACCAAAATGGTCAGAAGAAGATAAGAGTTACTAATTGTTAAGGTAGAATAGTTAAAGTATATGATGGGTTGTAATATTATATAATAATGTTGTAATATTATTTGAGGTAATTATGTAAAGGTCTTCGTACCTGGGAGTAGGTTGAATTATATTGTAATATTTTAATATTTACTTTGATGTTGTAAGAATATGTTGAGTAGGTAGTATCTTGACGGCAACGGACTCGGGTTTAAAGATAGACCGGATTTTCGGGCTGTCACAGTGTTATACCGACTGTATAACAGTGTTTGTTATATGTATCCAAATCAAACCCAAAACACTGTTTTAACAATTTTTTTCAATACCAAAAATCATTATATATTTTTTATTAACTGTTTTGCAAAAAAAAAAAATAAATAAAAAAATTTCCGGGTCCGGATTTTGGTCATGTCCGGGAGTCCAGACCTGATCCGCGCGCTATATATATATATATATATATATATATATATATATATATATATATATATATATTCAATCACTTCACGTTTCAACATTACTAAAATGTGATTGCTAATGTAGTTATTTCAATATCTTAATCTTCAATGAGACTTAGTGTTCTGGTATTAACATTCAAGAGGCCTAATTATCAGAGCCCTGTTTCAGGAATGGGAGAGACAGGTGGTTCAGAAAAAAATGACGCTGAAGCAAAAGTCGAAAAGGACATGCACGAAAAGAAAGAGAAGCAGGCGAATGAGGATGGAAAAGGAAAAAAAGGCGAAGGATAAGAAGAAAGATAAGAGTGGTAAAGAAGGCAAGGAGGATGGTGGAAAGGAGAAGAAGAAAAAGAATCCTGAAGATAAGAAGGATCCAGCACAACTAAAGCTTAAGCTCGTAAAGCTCGACGCCAAGATGCAAGCCTCAAACTGCTGAATCAAGTTGAGGCCAATCCAGCCGGATCAGGAGCTGTCCCACCCGCCAGTACCCCTAATTAAGAAATCTTTGTTATTAATTATACAATACATGAAAAGAATCAAGTTAATAGACTTCTGGTGTAGGAGTGATGTATTTAGATGTTCATATATGTATAGTATAGAAGTACTAATGCCTAAATTTTGCTGTGTAAGTTTTTTAAGTGTCAAGAACAAAACATAAATCAGCTTGTAAATGTAATAGTGTACCATATAAATGAGCAGGAAATAAAAAGCTGTGCTTGCTTTTGTAAAGATATAGCAAATGAGGATGTGGATGCCATTCATTTTTGTCGGACTAGCGTTTTGTTCTGGAGCTGTGTAATTACTTTACCATTTTAGACATCTTCACTAATTTATGCAATAATTTTCTCCTTTTATTTTTATATTCACTTAATTTTAAACTGCTCATGGTTTTTTCTTGAGAGTTGAGAATATGCTCTTGTATTTTTAATTGTAATTAGTTGGGACTGATGTTTAATTTTCTTTTGCTTTCCATCAGCTTGCAAAGAAAGGAGAACAGTTTTTAGAGCTTCCATATGTTGTAAAAGGAATGGATGTTTCTTTCAGTGGAATATTAAGTTGCATTGAAACCACTACTGAAGAAAAGCTCAAAAATAATGAGTGCTCCCCTGCAGATTTGTGCTACTCCCTGCAGGTATCAGTTTTATTTTTCTCCATGTGGTGATAAAAGTACTATCTTACTGTTTTATAGATTATGTGGTTGGTTATGTTGTTTTCTACATAACACTTTCCTTTTCCACATCATTTCTTTCATTTCTTGGTATCAATTTTTGACACAATTTCTGCATCTTAATAATTGTTTCAGGAAAATGTTTTTGCTATGCTTGTGGAGATTACAGAACAGGCAATGGCACACTGTGACAGGAAAGATGTTCTCATTGTTGGTGGTGTGGGCTGCAATGAACGCTTGCAAGATATGATGAGAATTATGTGCTCCGAGAGGGGCGGAAATTTATTTGCAACTGATGACAGTTACTGTATCGACAACGGGGCTATGATTTCATATACTGGTCTCCTCGCTTACGCTTGTGGTACATCTACCCCTATGGAGGAATCAACATTCACCCAACGGTTCAGAACTGATGAAGTGCTGGCAATCTGGAGAGAGAAGGAATCATCTCACATGCATGTTGTCACGGAGGAAGTCAGCTAATGTCTTTCTTTAGGTATTTTCTGGTTTTACAGTAGAACTAAAGAACTCTGATGATTCTGTTTTCAATATAAGCGAGGATTTCTGTGTAGTGCTAAAGCCAGCCTGCTGATCATAGTCCAATTTTTTTCTAAACTTCCTGTAGTTGGTGATATCCAATTTGGCATCAGTTCATGTTATTCTTTGATATAATAGGGGTTGTAATTCTGTAAAGGTTCCAAGGGGGGCAAAGTTTTATGTTATTCGAACTTGGACTCATTTTATAAACGAGTTGAGCTTGAATTTGAGCCGAGCTTAAGTGAGACTAGTCGAGCCCCAGCAGAGCTGAGCTTTAATCAAACTAAATCAAATAATAATTAAATTAATTATTATTTCTATATAGATATATAGTGTATTTTTAGCTAATTATTTTAGCTTAACGAGCTCGAGCCAAGCTTAAACGTGTCAAGCTCGATCTGGAGACTCGATCCGGAGACGACATAGCTCATCCTCGATTTGTTTATTTAAAGTTCAAAGTATCTTATTTGAGCTCGACTAATTAAACGAACTCGAGCCCAACCGAGCCTAAATGAGCTGAATCGTGCCAAACTTTACTTTGATTTGTATAGCTTAAAATTCATAATGCACATAAAAATAATTTGGTTAGTTTGTCTCAGCATCCTTTTGCCTTCTGAGTTTTATCCTTCCCTTTGTATGTTTTCTTGTTTAAACTTAGGTTTCTAGATACCTTTCTCACTTTTATATATATTGTATTCAGTTTATCTGTATGAGCTGCCTTCTTGTTTTATCTGGAGGGGTAGAAATGGGACTCTTGATTCCTTTTATTCCTGTAATGGTATTTAAAAAAAGATTTCGCTCCCTAAATTTAGTGTACTTGATTATTGTTCAACTTTGACAGGTTAAGCATCTGAACCAGTCTGGGAAATTCAAAATCCAATTCAGTCGAGGAAACAATATGTCCTTGAGGGTTCGTGTAATACCCGTGATATTTTTTTATTTTATTATTATTTTAATTGGACTTTATAATATTATTATCAATGTATGTGGGGATTCTTGGGCATGTGATTAGATATAAGAAGAGAGAAATGGAAGGGCAGCATGTGGAGGAGACAAAAGGAGATGGAAAGGCTGGAAAGGAGGATAAAGAAAGAAAAGAATAAAAGTACTTCACCCACTCATTTTCCTACTCCATCATTTCGGCAACTTGGCAGAAGAGAGAAAGAAATTTATATTAAACTTAAACATTTCATCTTCATCTTCCTCTCTCTATCTATATCAGTAAACCCATTTCTCTTCCTCTCTCATTTCTTTCTCTCATCACTTATACATATTGAAGACCAAAAGAAGTTTCTTTCATTTGATCAAAAAGCAAGCAAGTGCAGCAAAGAAAGGAAAAAAAAAGTATTCGGGGGTAAAGGAAGCTAAACCCAATTTGACAATCAGGTTAGTTTACAACTTATAAATTTTTGCTATGGGTATATTCAAGGTATTATTATTGTAGTAATATTAATCATATATGCTTAATAGATGTTATCACAATTAATTGATTTTACATAAATTGTTTGAGAATTTCCATGCTAGTAGCTTCGGTAGTGTTTTTGGCAATACATATTAAACTGATGAAAAATCAATAGTAAATGTTTTATTAATTATGATTACCTTTTTGGAATTTATGGGACTGGCATAAGTTCAATTCTTATGTATATATTGTGTATGTATTTAAGCTATTAATATCTGTGATGGATTTTTGGTTAACGATTTATTTTAATTTTGATATCTATCATGTATGTAATTAAACTGCAAGTTGGGTTTGGTTGCATATTATGTATGAAATATATTTATACATTCTGTAAGGTGTATAAAGTGTGTAATGAATTTAGCAGCATATGGAATAATGGAGTGATGAGCATTAATTTAATAATTTTAGTAATGAACATATAAGTTGGATTCTGAATGCATATTCTATAAACATTATTGTATGCCTATATGTATGTAATGGGTATATACATTCTGTCAAGCATGTTGGTAAGAATTGATGATGGTAATTTAAGTTACTTTACTTATGCATGAAATTTACCAAATCATGACTTTTACAATTTCGTTTTGAATAAAGCATCGATACTGTGAAAAATAATTTTATTAAATTTATGAAAGCTTGAATTCTATTAGTAAATGGATTTTGGCAGCATGAGATTTCTTAAGTTACATGTATAATTGTATTTGTGAGATTTATGATACGATTCTGCTTAGGACACAAAATTGGAAGAATTGATGTTGGTAATGTATTATAATATTATTATTTCATAAAAGTTAAATTATTAATTTACTATGATATACTTGCACGAGTAGCAGTATTATGTATGGAATTAGTAAAGTAGTTCTGCAGATTGTGATGGAACGTTATATTTGGTTTTGTAATTATAATTTGCTTCGTGGTACTATTAATATATTTACTTAGTCCGTACATAAAGGAATCGTCAAAATCTGTGTGTGTCTGTGTGTGTGTGTCTGTGTGTGTGTGTGTGTGTGTGTGTGTGTGTATATATATATATATATATATATATATATATATGCTTTCTAGAAGTTGTTTTTATCATAGCATGAGCATGTGCATTAATGCATAGATGAGTGATTATTGATTAATTACTAAATCAATGAAATTGTTTTTAATCAAAAGAGGAGTAATTAAACTGTTATCATCAATGCGCTTTTTATATATATTAGTTTTGATGTGTATGTATGTAATGATTTATATCATTATATATTTTATATTCCGTTTGTTAGGACGGGTGTAATTTATATTATCAGCAGTCGCAATATTGTCACTTTAAAGTTTTTGCATAATAATAATTTTTAATAATAACAAATCATGGGAAAAAGGAATTTTTGTTAATTAGTAATTTATATGGTTATTAATTTATTTCTGTTAATTTGTGTAATTAGCTCGGACGAAAGGATTTAACGAGTTATAATTGGAATATAAATTTGGGTATTACATTGCTTACTCCAGGTACGGATTCCGTACTCATTCAGCAATACTCCTCTGAAATTTGATTAGTTCATTTTGTTCCTCATTTCGAATTTCGTTATTATTTCACATAATTATTTCTTGTGAAATTTAATTTGTTCGATATGTTCCTTATTTCGAATTCTGATATTATTTCACATAATTGCTTCTCGTGAAATTCTTTCATTTTGGAGTTGATACACATGACTCGTATTTGTACTCTTTGAGTTGGATTATCATGTCTAGTATTTATTTTGATATTTGTAGAGCGGTACAGGTTGTTACCTTATTTTGACATTATGATTTGATTTGGTTCAACATGTACATATAGAACCCTTTTGTTGGTATTATGTCGCATGTGTTGTGATATGATATCTTTGTTAAGATATACCGTAGGGTATGCTTGAGCTATAACCACCTGTGGGGGTACCACAGGCATGTCGTCTTGGCACAAGAGACATGACACTTCCGTGGCGGTGTGATCAGTCCACGGCGTCTCCATTTTGTGCTCCGGAGGATGTGGGCAATTTGGTGTTTTGTTGTGGGAGGCGTATGGGTTAACCCTAGTTTCTGTTCTGCGGATTGGTGATGTTGTGCCAAACACACTTTCCGATTTTGCATTCATTTGGATCTGCAGTCCAATGTATGATTTGCCTATGTGGCATTATTTGACTTGCCTATGTGGCAAGCTATATTTCTGAGCTCAGTATGAAATTATAACACTAAGCCATTTGATTCAGCCTATTAAATTCATTATGTTATTTTTGTTCAGTTCTGTTCAGTTCAATTAATTGAGTTAATTATTTCAGTTCATTATTTCTGTACTCTTCTGTTTGTTTCGTTAATTCTGTTGATTCAGGTATGTCTATTCAGACTTTGAAGATTATATTTTCATCGGTATCTAAGCTTGAGGCTTGTTCAGTATTTTGGCTCAGTTGATTTCGTATTTCAGTTATACATCCTTGTATTTCTATATCCGTACTGGGCTTTTAGCTCATGCTGTGTTTTTCTTCCGGCAGGTTTGCACGGGTGATTCAGGGCTAGTGTGACGAGAGTTCCCTTTTATTCAGTGATTTCGATATTCTGTCTAGGCTGCGATACATCGGTTGATTTGGAGTTGTATTAAAGATTTTAAATTGTGGTTTGAGCTGATTTGACATTTATTACGGTTTGATTTCTGGAGATTATTAATTATTGGAGTTAAATTTTGAGGCATAGAGCTATTGATTTATTTTGTTAGTTCTGTTGTGCTTTGCACGTGACCTCCCTTTCCTTATTCCGGAATGGGGGTGTTACAGTTCATCTGCATTGATTAGTATCAAATGATCAGGTAAAGCTGCAACAAGATACAGTATTTGTTGCAACTACGCTGTTTGTAGATTATTTGCAACAAGAACAACACTTTTTGGACATAAAGATTCTCCATTTATAAGACAATATCGATGGCAGTGAGATAACTGCTATTTTATGTATGGATTGATTAGCTGAGATAATGTAACAATATGTTGGACGAATGAACTTGTTACAACTTACAAATTTCATATACTTCTGTCTTCAACCACAAATTTCGTATTTTCCAGTTTAGGCAGGTTTCCATTTGTATATAATCTTATTTTTATATATTATTTTTTCAAATTTCTCATTTTTGTATGATATATAGAGGTTTTCCATTTGTTTCATTCACGCTGTGGTAAATAATTTCTCATTATTGGTATAAAAATTACTGCTCATGCTATAACGAAAGTATTGTTAAAAATATATTTTTAAAATTCAGTG
The DNA here is from genome assembly GCA_034770075.1 of Aralia elata. Taxonomy (NCBI): domain Eukaryota; kingdom Viridiplantae; phylum Streptophyta; class Magnoliopsida; order Apiales; family Araliaceae; genus Aralia; species Aralia elata. Next base: position 19,773,789 of record CM068384.1, read on the forward strand.
GCCGAATATTCTTTTTTGTTATTTTTTTCATTTATTACTAGTTTAAATCATATGGTTGAGAATAGTTTATGTTAAGGGACAGGATTTAACGTTACAAGGGTTTTATGACTTTTATTTTCTTATAAATAGTTGCGACGACATTTTTGCAAGGGACTTTCGATCATTGCTGATAGTATTGCCTTGATTAGTGAAGCAAATATTGTTACAGAACATTTAAAAAAGAATTATTCCGTGTGAACAAACTTGCATTGTACCCAACCAGGTAACTGAACTATTCACTAATGACCTGTTATTATGATTCCACAAAAAAAAGTCTCATTTGTAAAACAAAACAAATAATAAAATTATTCCGTAAAATGAGACCTTTTTGTTGATAACGTAAAATGACATAATATCCTAAGTGTAACATCACGCCACTATTAATCTAAACACTGTTATATCCTTGAAATTTATAAATTTTATAAATGAGTCTCTTTTTGTAGAAACGTAAATAGTATTATTTTGGTTCTATAATGTATACCCTTCGGCAGTGAAAAAACAAACAACACATTGGATGATTGGATAATGTAATATTCAATGTTTCTAAAATTTCTTACTTTTATTATTATTAATATTTGATAAAGATAAAAATTCATTGATAATAAGAAATATAAATTCAACATCTACTTTGTTGAGTTTGTTAAGTTCTTTCCATAAAATCTTGACTATATGAATTCCTACTGCCTTTACAGGTCCTTTATGATTCAATCCTGGTTCCTTCTCGGCAGTGGCAATGAAGCGTCACAATTTCCGGTGATTGCTCGTACTTTGATTTTTCTAGTGCCTAGAAATAGGGGAGAAGAAATCTATTAATTATACTAAAACGCAGTTAACATGACCACATCATGACATTTGTCAATCCCACAATTCAACACTTGTCATTCCTCATTAATGCTCCCTAATCTATTATTTATTATCTATTATCTTTTATTATTATCTATTAATTATACTAAATTTTTAACATGACCACATCATGACATTTGTCAATCCCACAATTCAACATTTGTCATGCCTCATTAATGCTCCCCAATCTATTATTTATTATCTATTATCTTTTATTATTATTATACATACTAAAATGCACTACCTCTATTGCAACATTAATTACCCCTCACACAACATTATGTAATAGATTTCTAACCAAAATTTTAAAAATTACTAAAATAAAAAATTCCTTAAACAAATACTACCAAAAACGAATCCAAATTACAGATAGATTTATACTATTATTTATATTATACATGCTCACACAACAATCTGTAATATAAATTTATATCCAACTTTTAAAAACTATCAATATAAAAAAAATCTAAAATTTAAACTATTCAAATATTATCAACTAATTTAATTTCTCAATATTATAACATAAAAATCATAAATTGAACTATTGAATTTAATTTACATATAATTTTCACGTCTAAAATTTTTCAATTTTTTTTAATTTTATTCTCACTCTAAAAATCTAAACTGATATTTAACTTCATTCTCACCCTAAAAATCTAAACTGATATTCTTATTTTATGATCGTATTATTTTAATTCCTTGGGATAATTTTTATTTAGTTATATTGATTGAGTACTATCTTATTTTTATAATTTTTTATGTACATTAATTTTTCTCATGTGCGAAAAACTTATAATAATTACGTTGTAATTAAACAATTATATAATTAATATTTAATTATTTATAGGTACTATAATCAATCAATTTTAATTTAAAAATACCAACTTAAAAAAAATATTACAGTCTCATATTATCAAACAAGAAACAAGCATACTAAGGGTTATTTCATAAAATACAAATTTATAATCAACAAACTAAATAACACCCCGTCACAACGCTTGAGTTTGGACTTTGAACTTTTGAATTTTTTTTATTATCCCATTTTTGAAGATAACTCGAACATAAAAACATTTGATATTATCCAATAATTTGATTTTATATCTATTAGCTAAGGTATATTACATGCGCCTGGGATATTGAATTGGGATATTGAATTGGAGTATGGTATAGTGAATTGGGTTTGGAGTATGGGATAGTGAATTGGGATGTTGAATTAGATTATGGGATATTGTTTGTTGTAATGTTTTTGTACAGTTGCTGACGTTAGTTTAGATTATATGAATTACTAATATTTTTTTAATTATGTATTTAATTGGGATATAATTTGAAATCCCTTAAATCAATACTTTATTATCCCTTTTAATTTAAAATCCCTTAAATCACTACTTTATTCTCCTACAATCATTACTTTATTATCCTTTTTAATTTGAAATCCCTTAAATCGATACTTTATTATCCTTTTTAATTTAAAATCCTTTAAATCACTACAAATCTAAATTGTTCTCGTAATGTCTATTATTTCGTTATTATCTCCTAAAATCACTACTTTATATTTTTTGGATTTATAAACCCCTAAATCACTACAAATATCAACTGTTTAGGTAATGTCAATTGTTCTACTATTATCCTTTGTAAATACTTTACTATCCCTTAAATCACAAATCATTATTGTTCTGTTAATGTCTGTTATTTTGTTATTATCCTTTACTAATTATAAAAAGATTATAATCATGATTAAGGAAATAACACAATAATATGTTTTAGTAACTATGTATCAGTGGCACAAGGCGCATTGTATGCGTAAATTATGCAGAATAAAATAATTTTTATATAAAATTTAAAAAATATAAATATTATTTTTGAAAAAAGTAAACTTTCACAATAATTAAAGAAGCCCAATCACTATGAATATAAAGATATACTTGTGAAAATATAAAATTCAATATAAATTAGAGAGTAACCACTAAATAACTTTGAAATAATTAAATTTTTATCCGTTTTCAGAACACATTTATATTTGTTCTAATGGGATGTCAATCCTATGTTTTACAAATTATTTGATGGGTAACCAATTTTATATTGTACAAGGCAGTATAAAGGCCATTTATATTATTAAAATAATAAATAACATTTAAAATATAAAATATTATTAAAATAATTATAAAAGAGTCGTGATATATATTTATTATGTTAATAAAAGTTTGTGAATTACTTCTTACCGGCAAAGTGTTCAAAGCTCATTATCCTTCACTAATTATAAAAAGATTATAATCATGATTAAGGAAATAACACAATAATATGTTTTAGTAACTATGTATCAATAGCAGAAGGCACGTTGTATGCGTAAATTATGCAGAATAAAATAATTTTAAAAAATAAATTTTAAGGTCAGGTGATGTCTTTATGGCCAGGTGATGAAGTAACATTCTAAACTCGGACAGTGTATGTAAGGTTGATGAAAACTCAAACAACTATGAAGGCGTCTACACCCCAGAATTTTTGAATAGCATTACATCTTCTGGAATGCCAAACCACAAGCTAACGTTGAAGATTGAGGTTCCTGTAATGTTACTCCGAAATATAGATCAGTGTTCTGGTTTGTGCAATGGCACGAGATTAATAGTAAACCAATTGGAAAGACATGTGATAGAAGCAAAAGTAATTTCAGTTGGCAATTTTGGACACAGAGTTTTCATACCTCAATTGGTCTTAACACCGTCAGACATTAGATTACCTTTTAAATTCCAACGAAGATAATTTCCTTTGGTTGTTTGCTTTTCCATGACAATTAATAAGAGCCAGGGACAATCTCTCTTACATGTTGGACTGTATTTGTCACGTCCAGTTTTTAGCCATGGCCAATTAATGTAGCAATATCAAGAGTTACAAGTAAGAGTGAATTGAAAATACTAATTTATGACAAAGATGGAAAAACATACAATACTACAAAGAATGTAGTTTTCAATGAAGTATTTCACAATTTAATGTAGAAAGGTTTGACTGTTTTTGACTATTATCTTTTTGCTGCTCATTATTAGTGTAAACCCTGACTATTTTATTCTTATATGTAATAAATTTTTTACTATAATCGATTTGATTTTTTTTTAGGTAAATCTATGATATAAATTTTCAAAGTCATCTAGATCGAGCCAAATTCCAGTTGCAAAGACAAAAAAAAGGGGTAAACTCTCAAACCTACCCCCTACATAATTGTTAAGTTTTTATTACTCCTTCAAATTTTGAACCATCAACTAGAAATATTTTTTATACATGTTCTGAGTAGAGTTTATGTATATTCATTTGTTTTCTGTGTATATATATTAATGTCTAGAATAAATTAAGTTATGACATCAAGCAAGCATTAGCACACCTTTCAGTTTTTAGTACATAGTTACTTGCATCTTTAATTTGGGATTTTATTTTTATTTTTACGGATGATTCCCAAAAAGTTTGTAAGGAAATAAGGGAAGAAATCTAGCGAACTGTGTTTTCCTCAACGCTCCAAATTGACCATTTTTATTTTATAATATATATATATATATATATATATATATATATATATTGTACTAGATGTTCAATTAAATCATCATTATTACTAGACCTGGAGTGCCTCAGTTTGTAGAATATGAGAATGATTTTATCAACATAATGTTTATCAGATGCTGAACTATAAATCTCCTAAACCTCGATTCAACAATTCAAATATGGCATTCTCCTATCTCCTTCAATTCCACCTTCGATTTTCAGTGGTTGAATCTGTAAGCCTTACTTTTAGTTTTAGTTTTAATGTTTTAGTTTAATGCTTTTGGATTTAGCTTTTCTAAGTTTGGGTATTTTTTTTGTTTGACACCAAACCCTTATTCATTCCCCTAAATCTCGATTCAACAATTCAAATATGACATTCTCCTATCTCCTTCACTTCCACCTTCGGTTTTCAGTTGTTGAATTTGTAAGCCTTACTTTTAGTTTAATGCTTCTAGATTTAGCTTTTCTAAGTTTGGGTATTTTTTTGTTTATGCCATATTCATCGTTTATTTAAGTTTTTTACATCAGTTGTGTCTTCGATATATAAATGTATACCTACATAGACTACGTATTTCTGTCATCAATTCATACAGTTTGATGTTTAATTTGGTTTTATCAAATGGTATGTTAATAATCCCGCCGCAACGCGCGGGTTTGTATCTAGTATCTATAAATAACGGAGGTTATTTTTCTTTTATATTCTGCGTAAATGTTGCCCTTGAGAAAGATCAGTAAACATGAACAATTTCACTACAATAATAATATTTTATCTGTTCCACAAAAAAAAGTCTCATTTATAATTTTTTTTTAATTCCACACACTGAGTCCACTTTTTAATAATAGTAGTATAAAATGACAATATTCTCAAGTCATAATTTTATTATCACACTATACTACAAAATAATACTACTTCCGTTTTAAAATATAAGATAATTATTAACTTTTGAAAGTGAATTTTAGACATTTTTAAACTTAAAATTAAAATGTACTATTGTCTTTTGAAATATTATTGTCTATACCCACCAAATTTGTACTATTGAGCCTGTTTTGGTTTGCAAATTACTTTAATCATGTTTTGCTACTTGTAAACTTGTTTGTTCCATTCTCTGGCCATGAACTACTTTATAGTGAAGGTGAGACAATTAGAATCCCCATCTTAAATAAAATCTTTGATAATAAAATAAATTTTATATTAAAAAAAAATTAAATAGGAGCAGTTTTGACCACCTAAATTTTTATAGGAAATTTGAAGGTACACATATTAGTAGTAATTATATTTAAAATATAAGTATTATTTAGGTATATTACATATAAGTTATGTTTGGTGCTCAAGTTAAGTTTTTCTTACATAAAGATTTTGATTCTCTAAGTAATTTGTGGCAAAATTTAATATAAATTTTCTCTATTATGTTTATCAGTAGGAGAGGTAGTCGGAGAGGGGTGTATTTTAGATATATATATATATATATATATATATATATATATATATATATATATCACTTCTTTGACATATTTGTCTTGCTTTTAGGAAATTGTTATTTTCATGTGAGAAATTAATATTTTTATTCTATTGCATTTCTTGCGTATTATTAGGAATATATTTAGAAAAATAAATTTTTCTTTAAAATTGTCGTTGCACGTGAATTTGATTATGGAATCAAAAATCACAGAGCCTAAAAAGTTGAAGGATTAATTATCTCAAAATAAACACAAAATCAATAGAATGGAGGTGGAGGTTTATAGCTGTTCTGCAATTGGAATGGCGGGGAAAAGGAAGAGGGGAATGGTAGACGGTAGTACAAAGCGTCAAAGCGTCAAAGCGAGGGATAGGGTAGGTGCGCAGGATAAGGTGGGAGGTGAGAGAGACAACACCCACGCGCATTAAAAAAATGGTAATTGAAAAAAATATATTAATCTGTCGCTGTCTGCCCTTACGTCAGCCGAAAAAGACAATGATATGAATAGAAGGTTGAAAAGTAGTTATATGAGAAAAAGTAAAAAAATATTTAGAATAAAAATTTCTACTCAAATTATCTTTGTAATTACATGGAATTGCGGACGAAATTACATAAACAAATATTTAATTGATTATTTTTTTATCAAACAATCTAAAAGATTAAAATATATTAAAACTGTAATATAGAACGAAGAATGAAAAAACTATAATAAGGAGAAATAAATAATATTTTCAAATAAAACAACAAATAATCAGACTGATGGTCAATCGCAGTAACAATTAGCGAACACCGTAAATACTTTTAATAAAGAGTAATAATAAAATATGTATATTTGAGTAATTTTTCAACATGAATTACAACGACATCCCCGGTGAAAAATCACGAATAAAAAAATAATCTCCAAAATGAAGAAGGTAAAATCTGACAAGAGATTTTATATTTTTTATAACTAAAAGATTTTCAAAAATTACATGATTATATTTAGCCGACAATCTTGACTAGATACATCCCATCTCACACCACCAAACCTTATCTATTAAAAAACAAAGCTCACCGCTCAATCCGTCAAAGACAAAACTTACCTAACACACCTCCATAAAGAAGTAATACAACAGAAAAAAAAGGAACCACTATTTTCAAACAGAAAATAATATTTTCACAACAAAATTGTTGCTATAGATGCTATAGCGACGGTGAATTTTCACCGTCGTTATACATGTACAACGACATTTTTGTTATAAAAATATCAAAAAATATTATGAAAATATCAGTTCTAAAAAAAATGGCTAGCAGCCTACAAGAGATATAATGAAACCCCTTCAAAAAAAAGAACAAGAAATTAATATTTAAGTCACGCAAAAAGGAAAAACAAGTTACACGAGAGTAGAATAAATTATTACAAGGCAATAAAGAGGGGTAAAAATATTTAAAAGAAGGTCTCTCTAAAAATAAAATACCAGATCAAACAGAGAGAAACAAAATAATACGATGAGAATTCTACCATAATATTCAACTAAAGTAAATGTACCTAGGAGAAATTACATGTCTATTTAATTTCATGGAATAATCATCATAACCATGCATGTTCCTCAAATGATAGTGATTGCAGGCTGTATTTATAGTTTTATACGCATACATTTGTTTACTTTTTCATTATTCTAATTAATTTTTTCTTTAAATAAAATAATTATAAATCAATTAAACAATTTCCAAAATCAATCATGAATATTTGAGTTTTTGTGGGTTAATTATTTTTATGTTATTTGATTCTTTCTTACAAGATGAATGATTCTGTGAGTTGGTAGAAATTAGATTGGCAAGTCTTGTGAGCGAAATTAATTAGCAAAGATTCCCTTGGAGATTAAATATAATTTTTACAATAATTAATTAAATAATTGTTTAAAGAAGCAAATTAAAATTATTAAAAAAATGCTGACAAAGAAGTTACCACAGAAATAGAAGATAAGATAAGATTGTTCAGTGTATTTAATTTAAGTGTTGTCAGAAAAAGACGAGAATGTCTAACTGTATGGAAGTTTGTTATTTTAATATTTACATAAAACCTTTAAAAAGTTTTTCAAAGTTAGAGAGACATTTAAATATTTTTTACGAAGAAAAGTTGACCAACTCCACATCTAATAAACCATTTGATAACCATGATAAATTCTACACACACAACCTAGATCATCCTCCCATCTTCTAACCCTACTTTCATGGCCGATACAAGCAAACAAACTGATTCTTCTTACTTTCCATCTTCATCCTCATTTAAATTCTGGGACGTTTTTTTGAGTTTTGGAGGTAAAGATACACGAAGAAGTTTTATTGGTAATCTATATTCTGTTTTAGATCGAGCAGAAATACGAACCTTTAGAGATGAACATGGACTAGAAAGGGGAGAAGAAATCGCACCGCAATTGATAAAAGCAATCCATGATTCGAAGATGAGTATAGTTGTTTTCTCAAAAAATTATGCTTCTTCGAAATGGTGTCTTAATGAGCTTGCAGAGATCCTCGAATGTGAGAGAACAAAGGGACAAATCATACTTCCTGTATTTTACGATGTTGATCCATTAAATGTACGTCACCAAACTGAGAGTTATGCAGAAGCTTTTGAAAAACATAAAATACGTTACGCAGAAAAGGTAGAGACATGGAGAGCTGCACTAATCACAGCTGCAAATATATCAGGATATGATTTGAAAAACGATGCAAATGGGTAACTTCTATATTTCCTTCTCTTTTTTTTTCGCTTATCTAAATTTAGTTATTTGATGAATAAAAGGAATGATTGTATTGTTGTGACTGAGCTAAGAACCAATAACTTAGACCGTCTAGTGATTAGAAGCAACAAAACAACTACAAACTAACATCAAACCTTAGTTCCTCTTCATCCAAAAAAAAAACACAAAAACAAAAAAAACAAACACCTTAATTAGTTCTTCGCATGAAGGCATAAATTGTTACAAACCTCAACTACACAAATGTTAAGAAACTTCCAATATTTTATTTAATTTCTTAATTAACCTTTATAAAGTGTGTGGCTATAGATACTCCAATGATATGAGTCACAAAAATTTTAGTTAGTAGAGCGTTCAAAACATATTACATGATAATGTTAATATGATCGTGGATAAATTGATTATTCAACTTTACAAAAGTTACTCAAAAAGAAAGTGTTGTAATTTTTATAGAACTTTTTAAAAAAGTGTTGTAAGGGGAGAGTATTACTTAATAAACTAAGCTAGGTGATCAAAGGTGATAAATGTTATTATTATTAGTCATTTGACATGGACACAATCTAATTGTAAGAAAAAATTAAAAAAATAAATAAAGGAGAAGAGGTTATGAGAGAGTGAGAGAGCAAAAATAGGGATAAGAGAGAAAAAATAGAACGATAAAAAATGAATAATACTATATGCACAAATTATACACAAACAATAAAATTAATGTATTAGCAGTAATACTATAGTGATTAAAGAATAATATAAAATAAAGATACAAAATGATGTGTATGATTGTGGTTGGTTACTATTATTGGACTCACCCATGTATAGTAGATCATTTACAAATTAATCTTTGACACATCATTTTGTAAGAGTTCTTTGTAAATATAGCACTAGTCATGTATTAGATACCAACGAAAATGTATAAAACATCTTCCCTCCGTATTTTCTCTCTTTTTTACTCCAAAACAAAATGACTCGTTTCTTTTCTTTTCTTCTCTGTCACAATTCCTTTTTCCCCTTCACCATTTCTTTTCTTCTCAAACTCACTAGTTATAAATATTGTGTAGGATATCTCATATATGCACATAGCATTCATGGTAGACATGGATAAAGAAAGGTGAATTGATCAAGAAAGAGAATACACGTAGATCATAGTACAAGTCCAGGAGATGTCTTAGGATTACGAAAAAGATCTGTCATTTTGTTTATTGACTTCCAATGTAATCATTTTGTTTTCAAAAAATTTACAATACCCAAAAATTTGAGGAACAGGATCCTCTCCATTTCACCACCATTTGATTATAATGATTTGGTTAGGAATGATCCAAATATGTTAATAGAAATTCAACGGTGAAAAATCTTTTAGAATTTTAACGGTGAAAAAATGTCGGATTATTTTTTTTTTTTAGGATTGATCTTAATATCATTAACTATCTATTAATATATTTGGATCATTCCTAACCAAATCATTATGATCCAATAATTGGTGAAACGGTGGTGAAATGGAGACTCTCCATTTTATTTGAAATGGAGAGGATCCTATTCCAAAATTTAATGCCCAAATCACTCAGAAGTGCATTAGATAGTAGTACAATACAACACTTGAATGCACTTATGCCCAGTTTGGACATCAAATTCCAGGACAATGTATCATGAAAACTATATATATTGTGACTTTATATATTAATTTTTTAGATGAGGATAACTATTAGTGGTAATCTTCTTAAAAGTACATGTCATATTTATGGTGAGAGACTTATAACTCTATCCAACATTATGTATTTGTACATGCATAATTGTAATTCGGTTACAGTACGTAGCAAAACTCATATATCAATGCTCTTTAATTTGTGTTTAACTTCCCAAATTAAAATTGGTGTAAAATTGGCAGGCATGAAGCAGTTCTCATCCAAAAAATTGTCAATGATGTTCTAATGAAATTATGCCCCAAGTACTTGAATGTTACTGAGCATCAAGTTGGCATCAATTCTCGTGTCAAGGAAATATGTCAAAAACTAAGCATTGGGTCGAATGATGTTCGTTTCACTGGGATATATGGGATGGCCGGAATCGGCAAAACTACAATTGTCAAAGCTCTCTATAATAAAATTTACAAGGAATTTGAAGGTAGTTGCTTTCTTGAAAATGTTAGAGAAGCTTTCGAGGAATCCCGTGGTCTACATTATTTACTAGAACAACTTATTTTTCAACTTCTGAAAATAAAGGATTTTAAGGTTCCCACTGTTGATGCAGGAATAAGTTTTGTGAAACAAAGATTTCGTTCAAAAAAAGTCCTCATAGTTCTTGATGATTTAGACGAAATAAAACAATTGGAATCATTAGCAGGAAGTTGGAACTGGTTTGGTCCAGGAAGTAGAATCATCGTCACGACAAGAGATTCACGTCTACTAGTTGAATTTCAAGTAGATTTGAGGCACGAGGTGAAGGAATTGGACGACGACGAGTCTTTGGAGCTTTTTAGACGACATGCCTTTAGAAATACAACCCCCATGAAAAATTTGATGGAGCTTTCAAAAGATATTGTAAGATATGTTGGAGGGCTTCCATTAGCTCTTGAAGTTTTGGGTTCAAGTTTGTTCGACAGACCCATGGTACAATGGGAAAATGTCTTTGGGAAATTGAAAAAAATTCCCCACAAGGATATTCAGAAAAAACTTAGAATAAGCTATGATGCACTTGATGATGATATAGTGCGGGACATCTTCCTTGATATTGCATTCTTTTTCATCGGAATGGACAAAGACGATGCAATCAAGATTCTAGATGATTGTGGTTTCTTTCCAGAAATTGGAATCAGCAATTTAAGGGAAAGATGTTTACTAAAAATTGACCGGAGCAACAGACTGCGTATGCATAACCTGATTCGGGATATGGGAAGGGAAATTGTTCGCGAAGAATCCGTTAAAAATCCAAGAAAGCGTAGTCGATTGTGGTTTCATGAGGATGCATATGATGTTATCAAAAATTTCAAGGTACAACACTAACACTTTCTCTTTTGACTATTCCAAAAAATCTACTGCTCAAAAAATTAGTTTCATATACTTTATCTTGCGAACACTCTCTCTTGTAAGTGTTATGGAAGTTATGTATTTTGGCAAAAGGAAAAAAAATTATTTATTGAATTATAGATCTTATCTAAAGATTTGGATAAAGGTTTAAAAAAAATACAGAAGGTCCATCATGCATTCCCCAGGCTGCCAATGACCTTATGCTAACTTGATATATATTCACCCGTTCACCCTTACTTCTGATATGGAGCTACAAAATCCATCTGTCCTTTAGCTTAGATCTAATTAATTCCTCCATTATTTGGCTGCACACTTCTTTATCGCCAAGTGAAATACTTCCTCAATTCTCTGATAAGCTCCTAAGCTTTTTCGATTTCATTATGATTATAATTTATGGTATTTTCTCCTTTTATTAGGGACATAAAAACATTGAAGGTATCAGGCTAGTGATGGAAAAGAAAGTAGATATACTTACCAGAGCATTTCATAGCTTACCAAACTTGAGATTGCTTCAGATTAGCAATGTGAATCTCATTGGAAGCTTTGAAAATATATTTGAAGAATTAAGGTGGTTTTGTTGGAATAATAGCTCTTGGGATTGTTTACCTTCAAGTTTTCAACCACCAAAACTAATTTTCTTTGACATGCAACACAGCGGAGTCAAGATACTGTGGGAAGGCACCAAGGTATGTATTAGTAGCAACTCCATCTTTCTCATCGAATATGTATAGTACATAGTTTCTTTGGTTCAATAGTTTATGAAAAATATGTAGTTATAATTTAATTTTATTCTCTTAAACAGCAATTACAGAGCTTGAAAATCCTAAATGTTAGTGGTTCTGATTTTCTCAAAACCACCCCTGATTTCAAAGAATTGGAAAGCCTTGAGAAATTAATACTTCGAAATTGTTCAAGTTTGTCGCGGATTCACTCATCGATTGGGCTTTTGCATAAGTTGGTTCACTTGGATTTGCATGGATGCGACAGTTTGAATCAATTGCCTGAGCAATTGGGGAACATGGGATGCTTAAGGGAGCTTAATGCAAGTTGGTTAAGTATTGAACAAATACCAGATTCCATTGGACATCTAGGTAAGTTGGAGAAGTTGAATTTGGATCTTTGTACGAACCTCAGAAACCTTCCAAGTAGCATTTGCGATCTAACTTCACTCACGGATCTTTATCTTGAAAGTTGTTCAAACCTTGAAAGCTTGCCTGAGAATTTGGGAAATATGCAAGGTTTAGTAGTGTTGTGTATGAATGGTTGCCGAAGGTTAAGGAATATTCCAAGGAGCATTTACAATCTGAGTTCTCTTGAACATCTATGCCTCTGTAATCGGTCTGATGATGGAGACAATTTACATGGGATCGAGAGTTTATCCTCGTTGAAAATGTTGAGGTTAACTAACGATTACTTTAATAGCCTACCATCCAATCTTAGTCAGTTAGTCAATTTAAAAGAATTGAATGTGTGCGACTGCTGGAGTCTTCAGTCACTACCAGAACTTCCTCCCAATCTAGAAATACTATTTGCAGATGGTTGTACATCACTGCATAAATTACCCAATCTGTCAAGGATGAATAACTTGAGAGCACTTGGTTTCTCCTTCTGCAGTAGTCTTCAATTCCTCCCGGAACTTCCTCTTAGTTTAGAAACTTTAATGCTGAATAACTGCACTAGTCTCAAATCACTCCCAGAGCTTCCTACTGATTTAATCAATTTAGACTTGAGCAATTGCACCAGTCTCAAATCACTCCCAGAGCTTCCTACTGATTTAATCAATTTAGACTTGAGCAATTGCACCAGTCTTGAGTCACTCCCGGAGCTTCCTCTTGATCAACGCAAACTGTACTTGAACAATTGCTCGTCTTGAATCACTGCCAGAGCTTCCTCTTGATCTACGCAAACTGTACTTGAACAATTGCTCTCGTCTTGAATCACTCTCAGAGCTTCCTCTTAATCTGCGCAAACTGTACCACTGCTCGAGTCTTGAGTCACTACCAGAACTTCCTCCCAATCTAGAAGAGCTATTTGCACGTGGTTGTACATCATTGTACTTGAACAATTGCTCATCTTGAATCACTCCCAGAGCTTCCTCCTGATTTAGGCAAGCTAAACTTGAGTAATTGCAACAGGCTTTTATCACTGCCAAAACTTCCCCCTAATTTAGAAGACCTCGGGTTGATTAACTACACAAGTCTTCGATCACTTCTACAACTTCCTTGCAAGTTAGAGTACCTAGACTTGACTGGGTGCAGCAATCTTCGATCACTGCCAAAATTTCATTCTAATTTAGGGTACCTAGACTTGAGTGAATGCAGCAGCCTTGAATCACTCCAAGAACTTCCTTGTCATCTCTATTCTCTAAATGCAAGCGGTTGCAAGTCACTACAAAAATTGCCAGATCTATCAAATTTAACGAACCTGCGCAGATTAATTCTCACAGATTGTAGCAATTTGATATCAAATTTCATATGGAGTTTCCTGCAAGTAAGGATTTTCTTTTTTCTTTTTCTTTTTCTTTTTGTAATTTTCTTCTTTTTCTTAAATTGTTCTTTGTGTAACAGGATTGCTCTGGACTTGATGGTTGTGATGTTTACCTCCCGAGCAGGGTGATTCAAGGTAGGTTCCGTCATCAAAAAACAAGATCTTCAACCTCATTTCAGATGCCGGGGGAAGTTAAAAGTAATTTCTTGAGGATGGCTTTCTGGGTTGTTTTTGGAGGCAAACTTCATTCTCAGATTGAAGTTGTTTTCACTAATAAAACAGATGGTACTCAATTCAAGTATCTGGGCTCTGTACAGACCACTGGAGTTCATTCATGGGTGAGATCTATAGGAAAACCAAACACGATGAAAAGTGGAGATAGAATTGAGGTCTCCTTCACAAAAACTGAGGATGTGACTCTGGAGATTGTGGAGTTCATCTTGACTGCAAGAGAGTCCTTGTTGTCAATGTCGAAGAACTACTCTGCCGCTTTAAAAGGTTGAAACTCTCAGCATAGGTATGGTTGCCTTTTAAACATGGCATGTTAAAGTTCTATAGTTCTTATTTGTTCTATTAATGTTTTAAAGTTCTTTCCGTAAAATCTTTGATTATATGAATCCCTACTGTAAGTTTGATACACTGATGTTGATTCCAACACTGAACTCAAAATTTCTTGCAAGGTAGAAGACTTACCTTCTGTTTCTTCATCGAAAAAATCCAACTCATCGCTGGATATGTCATCATCCTCACCACTTTCTGATAAATCTTCACTTGCAGAATCATTAGTATCCATCCCTGAAATTCCTGGGGCAAATCTACCACAAGTTGAATCAAGATACCCTTTCTCTATCATATCAACTTTGATGTAGGGAAAAATTACAATCAAAATTAGGATTTCCATATATTTTATTATTTATGAACTTTTAGTTTATTTGATATGTTTTTATTTATTATTTAGGAAAATTTAGTAGGTTAATTTATATTTAGCCCGTTTATATTTTGGGTTTTAGTTTTTATAATTTTAGTTAGTTTAGGATTTAATTATTTTCTTTTTCCAATTAGTCGTAGCAAAGTGGTTTAACATTACAAATATGTTATCTTAGGGTTTTATGAGGGACATTCTTTTGACAATTATTATCAATACTATTGTGATTTCTCTTGGAGAATTCTTTATCTTCCCTTTGTGCGCAAGAATTTATCTACCTTTGTTTAGTAAGCTAAACTAACCATTATTTTGCTGCATCAAACTTTCACCGGCTTTACATGGCCTTTTTTACTTGAACTATCTAGGATTGTGATGGAAATCCAATTACTTGGATCGCCATAAAGTGCAATGTGTCAATAATATAATTGTAGTTCCTTGTCGGCAATGTCAATGAAGCGTCTCACAGTTTCTAGTGATTGCTCCTGGAAATAGATAATGCTGATTAGTTGAGACAAAAAGAAACAAGTAGTGAACAAGAAATATCAATAAATAACAGAGGTTATTTTTCCTTTATTCTCTGTGTAGATGTTGCCGTTAAGAAAGATCGTGAAGACAAACAACTTCACAAACAATTTCAGTACAATAATAATACTCCTTCCGTTCCACAAAAAATGTCTCATTTGCCAATTTTTTTGTTCTGCAAAAAAAATTCCATTTTTTACTGATAGTAGTATAAAATGATAATGTTTTCAAGTTTGTTATCATAATTTCATTATCACACCATACTGTTAAATAACAACTCATTTTTTTAAGAGTATACAAGGAGCAATAATATATCATTAATATTCGCAAATTTTTTAAATGACTCTTTTTTTGGTATGGAGAGATTATTTCTTTTAAAATTAGCCTCAATAAAGATGAGTGGTAATAGTAAGAAGAAAGCAAGACTAGCAAGATCTTTGACCAGTAAAACTTTTGATATAGGTAGGGTAGCTAACTATAGTTAAAAGTGAAAAGAAACCTGACCTAGGCTTGTGATCAAATGCTAAACTCTTAAGGACATTAACAAGTGAAGAATTTCAAGTTGAAACTAGGAAAAGGAGAGATTGAATTGTGACAACATTTGAAGTAGTTTTTACTTTTCCTAAGCAAGTGTTGATAATGAAAATGAAATTGATATTTCTACAAGTAAAATTGATAGTTCTACAAGTTTCATCTTACATGAATAGTATATGGGTCTCACACTTATGCGAGAGAGACCTTGTGAAAATATCAATTCATTAATGAAAACTATATTGACAGGAGTACAGTTAGTGGAAACACCCACATGAAGTTTGATTAAAAGAATCTGGAAACCATCTACTGTCTTTCTCTTGCATAAAAAAGTTCCAAACCCCCCTCCCCCATTCCTTCCATAGTTGGTACCAAAACCGTTCGTCTTTTGAGTGATATAAAGTTAAGAGTACTGAATTTTTAACAAGCATAAAGGGGCTGCTCTGGTGCATCTTTTGACCAAAGTAGTAGGCTCTAGCAAAAATGCAAAAGAACATGAAATATTTCACCGCACAGAGGGGTAATGGAAATAATATAACGGACCTCTTTTATTTTTCTTACGTTAAAAAAAATATTTTAGGTAGAGTTTTGTTTAGACTTGAGAGGATTAAATTACTATTGGAAAAAAGAAAATCAGATATTTGAAAACATTAAATGCCGAGGAACGTACCCTTTTTTTGGAGAGTGTGTCACTTGGTGACATAACTTTTGACTGCACATAATCCTTTCCTCTATAAAAGATTATGGTGTCATCTCCAATTATGTGGATAGGGATTTTGCCACTCATTCTGGCAATTTCATTTGTGTACTCCTGTACTTGACCAGGTTTACAACGCTTGCAGATGACTTTAACTATTTCATGTTTCTTCCAATGCATATGCATATTAAGAATAACACCTCCAAATATTTTTCTCCTCCCAACTGGTACATAATTAGAACGTTTCTGAGTCATTCATGTAAAAACGTTCTTCGCCAGTCGGTTCTTGTGGCTTCACCAAAGGGCCCTGAAGTTTAGGAACCTCATACCCTTTCAGTTCTTTCAAGCAGCAAACCCTCCTTAATTTTAGCCTGAATTGCACAAAATTACGAGCAAGGGAATTGCTCTGGTAAATTCACTACGTTAAATCTTAAATAATAAATGAATATAATGCAATCTAGAATAAAGTTTTTAATTGCAAAAGATATATAAACGATATATATATATATATAGAGTTAAGATCAGGTCCGGACTCCCGGACCTGATAAAATCCGGACCCGGAATTTTTTTTTTTTTTTTTTTTTTTTGCAAAACAGTTAATAAAAAATATATAATGATTTTTGGTATTGAAAAAAATTATTAAAACAGTGTTTTGGGTTTGATTTGGATACATATAACAAACAGTGTTGTACCGACTGTATAACAGTGTTTCTTATATGTATCCAAATCAAACCCAAAACACTGTTTTAATAATTTTTTTCAATACCAAAAATCATTATATATTTTTTATTAACTGTTTTGCAAAAAAAAAAAAAAAAAAATTTGCCGGGTCCGGATTTTGGTCAGGTCCGGGAGTCCGGACCTGATCCGCTGGGTATATATATATATATATATATATATATATATATATATATATATAATATACCTTTTATGTAATATCCCAGATATTTCGAAAATTTAAAATAAGAATTTAATAAATAAAATTCTTATTAAGGGATGAAGTATATTTGGACATATATGTATATATGTGTTTCATATAATGTGAAGTATGTGATTTTGTGTAATAGACTAAATGTGTATATATAGATGTGAAATATATACATATATTGGGTAGAATTAATTAATTAATATTAATTAATTGAGATTAAATTAAATTATATTATGAAATAATATAATTTGAATATTTAGCCTTGGACGGCGATAGAATTAGTATGAACTAAATTTCATATATGAGTTAATTCACTATTTAAAAATTAGTGGGTTAAAATATTTGTTTTAATTAATTGAATAAAGAAATTTATTTAGTTAATGACGATAGTTGTATTGGTATTGCAATAATTTCATGTGATATGAATAATGGTATGATATTTAATATTATGTCAAATAGATGTGAATTAATAGTTTGTCCGAGCTAATTAATTTAATTAGTGTGAACTAACTAACGAAGCGTATAATTGTTTAAAATAAAGTTTTTATAGATATTATTTGGGTAAATGAGATGAGTGAATGGATATATGTGTATTAGATAGTTATTAATAATTAAAGTGATGAGATGTAATTTAATAGTTAGTTTAAACTAATTATTTAGTTTACTAACTAAGGAAACGAATAATTGCATATAAGACAAGAATAATGGTAGAAAACTCAAATTTGAGTTCGGAGTGGAATTTGAAAACGCAAACTGGACGGTTGAGTCCGGAACGTCGAAATTAGTAAGAATCGACTGTAAGTTCGAAAAAGTTGATTTTTAGTATCCGAAATGGTCAAATAAGCGATTAAACGGATAAACGAGTAAATAAAAGAGGGGGAATTAATTGTTAAATTGGTGGGCCATGTGGGAGGCGGCTAAGAGCTGATTATTGAGGGGAAAATGTTGAGAATTATTTCTCCCACATGCTTCCAAACTCTCCCTCAATTCCTTCACCTACCCATTCTTTTATTGGTCCATTTTATTTAGGTGGGGCAAGCTTGTTGGTCATTTGATTGAGCCTAATAAGGCAAAATCAGCATTTCATGCTCATTTCCCTCACTCCCTCCCGTAGCAATTAAGAGAGGAAGAAGAGAGAGAGAGAGAGAGAAAGAAAAAGAAGAAGAAAAAATGAAGAAAATCCTAACTAAGGTAATTACTAAATCTTAATTTATTCTTTGATTTAAGTTTTTATATAATTTATGAAAAGAGTTTATGTTTATGCTTGTTTAGGATGATTTAAACTTGTATAAACAAGAATTAAACAAGAGAAATCAAGAAATTAAAGGAAGAAAACATTTGTTGAAAAATATTTTCGGATGTTGTTTCAACATGAAATCTCTAATGGATTTTGGAAGTAAAAATATGGTTGGAATACTTAAATATAGTAGATCTGATCTGGGCAAGAAAATATAAGAAAACTCGCCGGAAAAATTTTGGATCGCCGGAGAAGATGACCGGAAAGTCGCCGCCGGCGAACTTTCCGGCAGAGTCCGTTTGGGCTATTTCCGGCCAGAATTTGGAGAAACTTTGTATTAGAAAGTTGTAGAGAATTTAATTTCATGCGAAATAGACATAAAATTCGTAATTTTCCGATAAACGGTTTAATTATTATGATGTTTTTAAAATTCAACACTTTGATAATTATAATTAAATTATCAAAAACATTATTTGGGCCGAAATATTTTTACACAAATCTTATGATATTATTTTAGAATTTCTGGAAAATATTCGTGAATTTTTGAAGAGCAGAAGTATTTATTGTATTTTTAAACTATTTAAAGTTAGTTTAAAAATAGTGGAAATTCACAGAAAATAATGTAAATTGTCAAAAATTATGAAACTTGGTGAAAAATTTTATAATATCATTTAATAATTTCTGGGAAAGTTTGGTAAATTATTAAAGAACATAAGTATTTATTATATGTTTAAAGCTATTTGAAGTTAGTTTAAATATAGTGGAAATTCACAGAAAATTATGTGAATGGTTGAAAATTATAAAATTTGGTGGAAAATCTTATAATATTATTTATGATTTTCTGGAATTGTTTGGTGAATTATTGAAGAGCAGAAATATTTATTGTAGTTTTAAAGCTATTTAAAGTTAGTTTAAAAATTAGTGTAAATTCATAGAAAATTCTATGAATGGTGGAAAATTATGATAATTGGTGTAAAAATTTATAATAATATGAGATAAATATTGATGATATTTTGAAGATATAAAAGTATGTTGAGTTATTATTTCTATTTTAAAGCTATTAAATGATAGTTTTTATAAATAGAAATAATTATAGAAAATTGTTGGATAATCTGAAAAATGTAAAAAATTGGTAGGAAAGTCCAGAATAATATTCTAAAGACTTTAGAAGTGTTAGTAAGCTCATGAAGTGTCGGGACATTATAAGATATGGAATAGAGTTATATAAACCAATAATTGGCGTCATTATGTGGCTAATTGATATATTATTACAAATGATATTATGTAGGCTATTTGAAGAGCATTATAACATAAGTTGTAAGCAGCATTTAAGGCAAGTTCCTAATCCTAAACTTCTTACGTTATTGCAAGTTTTCTAACTCAAACTTGAGTTAATATTTTCAAGCATGCTAGTGGTTTAATTATTGGCAATTATTCCACATCAATGAAAGTTATTGTTTAATCGCACTTAGTGCAAGTTGCATATGTTTACCTGGTATGAAAGACTGATCACCTTGATTACCAAATTTGTTCATGGTCATTATTGCCCACTCAGCGTTATTGATTCAGTTATTCATTTATTGAAATTTGATTATCGTTCTTTCACAATTATTATATATTGTTGAAAATTCGAAAGCCTATTCTTTTTCAATCATGATATATCTTTCTTGTATTTAAACTTGCTGAGCAAAGTAGTTGCTCACTCTTGCTATATCATGATAATATTTCAGTTAAGCTCAAGTGCTTCAGGAAGGACAAAGACAAGAGGAAAAGTTCAAGAGTAAAATATGTGTTAACTATTATGATATGTTATGAAAGTGATTATGTAAACCTTTTGAATTATTAAGGTAGGTATTAAGTTAAAGGTTGTAGACCTTGGGAAATGTTGTAGAATTCTCTGAAATAAATAATGTATGTTTATATATATTCCGCGTTAATTGTATAATGTGCAAGAAGATGATGTATCGTGACGCACCAGGTCCGAGGATCAAGGTACCCGGATTTGGGGGCGTTACATTTTAACTTGTTGGACGACAGAAGTATGAATGTCAGTCCATGGAGGGAGATTTTCTTGCAAACGCTGAAATAAAGGTTTGCAGATTAACCTAAGATCTTTGTAGAATTCTCCAATATAATTGAGGAATCCCAAAAATCTTTGAAGTTGAGTTTTATCCGTGATTTTATCAAAGAATTTATTTGCGAATTGAATAGCTCTATCAATAGGCTGAATAAGACCATGATTTTTAACTGACTTAGTTTTTGTTTTATTTTACATTCATTTTTACAATGACCTTGCTGACCACAATTGTGGCAAATAACTTTACTTTTGTCATAAATTTTTCTTTTGGATGAATGTTTTTTATTGGAAGATTTTGGTTTATTATATATATATATACGGAGAGGCTCTAAAACAAACCTTAAAGAGCGAACCAAAGACGAACTGTCGTCTTTGGTGTCTGTGACGCCCCCAAATCCGGGTACCTCAAACCCAAATCCGGTGCTACACGGTACATCCCATTCCATACAACATAATAGATATGAATGTAATTACTATATTATTACAACACGTCTTACTCTCAATCCCAGGTTCTATTACCATAACATCATTCCAAATACATAATAAGTCTTAGTATTACAACATTACTAATACAAATAAACTACGACGCCATCTAGACGTTCATCTTGCCCTTTCCCTTGTCCTTACCGGAACCTTCGACCCGCTCGGACTTAGCTGCAGTGTTTAATATAAAGCAAGAATGAGCATTCAATTGCCCAGCAAGTATAACAGTTGAATAACAACAATATCATCAATCATATCATTTCTCTTCGCCAACTGAACAATAGTTGTGAAATATTCTGAATAAACAAGAATAATACTTTGGTTTCGTTTTAAAAATATATTTTCGAAACGACATGGAGTGGTCATAAGACTTTGAACTTTCTTTTGCTTTCTTGAAAAGGTACACAACAATATAACTGCAAACCGTCTTACTTACGAGCACTTCTAGGTGATCAGCCTATTGTACTCTATGTTGATCAACACTCTAGCTAGAAACGACTATATGCGTTTGTTTTAGGCGCTCGAATCCTTGTCAGGATAACTGACTAAAAACTGCCCCAAATATTAGGGTTGTTCATCTCATTCATGTCTCGGAATCCTAACCAAAACAATTCGGTTGGATAGCTCTACTTAATCATCAATAACATTCCAAAGATTTATTATCAAATCAATAAAACATTTCAATATTTGTCTAGCCAAAACAAATGGCATCGACATTATCTATAACAGTTCATATATATGTGAACTTGAAAGCTTCAACAATTTATGTCATAACATAGCTCGAATACTTGTGCAAATACTAAAAGATTTACATAAGTAAGGAATTCACACAACCATATATGTATTGCGTAAATCAGAACTTTAAACATCGCATGAGAGTCATGAGAATATAAAATCAAATGAATCAAATGTACTTTCCCAACACAAGGGTTAGACAAGCGTTAGAAAACTTGCCTTAAGCGTTTGCTACTATTTGACGTTAATCGTCCTTCAAATGTCCTACACATTTAAGTACATAGCCACATACCAATTAGACACACAATTAATGCCAAAGATTAGTTTACATTACTCTATAATGTTTATTCTAATTAGAAACATAATATCAAACAAGGTTACACACACTTGATACGACGTTTCGACGTTCGCACAACGCACGCACGATTTGCCTCTTATGCATAAGTTTAGCATGCTCATACACTTGTCTAATTCATCATTAATTAATTCTAAGGGTCATTATAAACCATAATGTACAAGTTTTAGAACTTAGAACAACATCTTTTAGTGTTGGAAGCATTACACGTTACATACGCGCATGCATGAGGCCCTCTGTTTGCCTCCTAATGCACAATAGTCCTAAAAATGGCACTTTTAGAAATTGATCCAGTGTGAAATTACCAATTCTAAATAATGGACATTGTATATCTACTTCTTAGCTTTCCGAATCATCTTGAATCATCTAAAACGGAGTTCGTATGAGAAAATTATGCCCATTTTACTAAAGTAGGTCAAAGCTGTCTAGCCTACTGTTTCTCTAGCGCGGGGCGCGCCAATTTAGCCTTATGGTGGGCGCGGGGCGCGCCCAAGCGGCAGTGTATTTTAGGTGCCCATTTCCAGCATGCTCTGTTTTTGCTAATATACTCAAAAGCTCATAACTTCTTCATTCTGAGTCGGAATTAGACAATTTCAAAGGCTATGGAAAGCTTAAAACATGAACTACAACACCCTCATGGATTCATAATCTTATAGGCTCTTTAATAAATCGAAATAGTGGCTCTAAAGAGCCTAGTCCAACTAGGTTTCAGCGAAACTCTAAGTTTGGCCAATTCATTCTTCCTCTTTGTGTCTTAGCTATTATACAACAAGTCAATATGACTTAACACATGCTTCTATAACTAAGCTAAGAAACATAACATCATTTCATCAATTAATCAACACCTAGTTCTCAATTTCTTAGAGAAATTCTTCTCTTGGACATTTTATCAAATGGTTTATGGGCATAAGTTAGAAACTCATATTGGAGTAGAGTTTCATTATACTCTAGTCCAGATTTTCAATTGAAATCATTTCTTACAAACCTATGAGCACATAGCAACAATGCTCAACCATCTAACTCAACCAATACACACAACCAAACATAGTGATTACATTATTAACAAAACATGATTGTCCATACCAGTCCATCACAGTCCATTTTTTGTTCCTTATGCATATGTTCGATTCTCATTCATTGTTCCACTTTCACATATCATTAACAAGGTTTAATAGAGCTAACAACATTCATACATGTTCATGAACCAACTAAGCAAAATCAGTCACATAACTCCAACAAAGCAACCAAAGCAAAACTAAGAACTTGGAAATATTGTGGAAATGAGCTAAGCTCTATATTGCTTACCTTTTGGAGCTCCTTCTAAGGTTGCTAAGAGAATTAATACCCAGCTGCTACACCACTCCTTCTTCTTCCTCAATCACCCGTGAACATTCTCTTCACTATTTTCACTCAAGTTTCAGTTCCTAACATAGTAATAAACAAAGGATTGGAAGGCTTGCAATGGGAGGAGTATTTATAGAAGAAGAATTGAGCTTCAAGGAGGTGATGGGGGGCTGGGCGTGCTCTGCTAAGGTAGCTCCCGATGGCTGGGGGAGTGAGCTTTGGCTCCTCCAAGACTCGGGTACTCCCCTCCCTTCTCCCCAGTTGTTCTTCCTTCACCAAATGCAAAAAATTGAAGCTCCCCATGCTCTCCCACGTTCTTTGATTCTCTTCTCCTCTCCTCTCCTCTTCACTCCCGTACTCTTCTTCCTTCTTTAATTTGGTTCAGCTGATTGTATAACCCATTTCCCTCATGGGTTATGGGTCATGGGTTGTGGGTTTGGGTCATGGACTCGACCCATGGGTCTTGGGCTTCAACTTGGGCCACTCTTGGACTTCTAATTTAATTCCAATTGGGCTTCTAATAAATATTCAATTGGGCTCAAATAAAATCTCACACTTAGATTATTAGCCCCTCTCATTAACGCTTTGGCGAAATTATGAAAAGTCATAAAATCAAAAAAGACATCTTTTGTGTAAATAGAGCTTTAGCGCTATTTCTTAAAATAATTTAATCAATACCATGAAATAACAACACTCGAAAATTATCACATACACATCATATGTAGTAATAAAATATTCAAACACATAACACGAAATAATATTAATAAATGTTCAATTTATTCAATAAAATTCATAGGCTCGTGTTACAAAGCTACCCACGATTCGTGGTCATTACATCCTCCCCCCATATAAGAATTCTGTCCCCAGAATTATGACATAAGGTTAAATAAAAAAATGGGGATAATTCTTCTTCATCTTATCTTCGAGTTCTCACGTCGCTTCTTTGGCGTTGTGGCTCCTCCATACTACCTTCACAAAATATATTGTCTTACTTCATAAGACTTGCTCTTTTCTATCAATTATCTGAATAGGAATTTCTTCATATGTTAAGTCTTTCTCAACCTGAATAGGTTCATACTCTATTACATGCTTATAATCTTTCTTATAAGGCCGTAGTACCGACACGTGAAACACGTTATGGATGTGTTCTAATTCAGGAGGTAAGGCTACCTCATAAGCCACTTCCCCTACTCTTCTCAACACTTCAAACGGTCCTATAAATCTCAGACTCAGCTTCCCCTTCTTTCCGAACCGTATGTTCCCCTTCCAGGGAACCATATGTTCCCCTTCCAGGGAGATACCTTCAAGAATACGTAGCTACCGACGTTGAAGTCTCTCTTCTGGCGATGCTTATCTGCATACTTCTTTTGTCTGTCTTGGACCGCGACTAGTCTCGCTCTTATTACCTTGACGATCTCCGTAGTTTGCTGTACCAATTCTGGCCCCAACAATTTCCGTTCCCCTACCTCATCCCAGCACAATGGCGTTATGCATTTCCTTCTGTATAACGCTTCGTAAGGCGGCATGCCTATACTAGCGTGATAACTATTATTATAGGCGAACTCAACTAAAGGTAGGTGGTCATCCCAATTCCCTTTAAAGTCCATCACACATGCCCGCAGCATATCTTCTAAAGTCTGTATTGTTCGCTCGCTCTGCCCGTCCGTTTGGGGATGATACGATGTGTTCAACCTCAGCTGCGTTCCCAATTGCTCTTGCAGACTCTTCCAAAAATTCGACGTGAAACGCGGATCCCGATCCGACACAATCGAAATTGGCACTCCATGTCTAGAAACAATTTCCTTAACATAGAGTTTAGCTAGTTGGTCTAATTTGTACCTAATTCTGATCGGCAAGAAATGCATTGATTTTGTCAAACGATCCACTATGACCCATATAGCGTCGTATCCCTTCTGCATTATTGGGAGTCCTACCACAAAATCTATCGTGATGTACTCCCACTTCCACTCTGGAATCTCTAAGGGTTGAAGCAACCCACTTGGTCTCTGATGCTCAGCCTTGACTCTCTAACAAGTCAAGCACCTAATAACGCACTCTGCGACTTCTCTCTTCATGTTTGGCCACCAGAAATATAGTCGGAGGTCTTGATATATTTTTGTACTTTTCGGATGGATCGAGTACCTCGAACTGTGGGCCTCTTGTAAAATCTCCTCTCGTAACTCGGGTACTGGAGGTACCCAAATTCTTCCTTCAAATCTCATCACTCCCTCGTCATCGAGTTTATACTTAATTTCCTCCCCTTTGGAAATTCTCTGTCTTATTCCCTCACACTCCTCATCGCTAAGTTGTGCTTCTTTTACTCGGTCCAATAAGATTGGACGAGTCTCTATTGTGAACAACTTCTCTCCCGATTCTGTCGGAAACCTCAATTCTATCTCCAGTTTAGCCATCTCTGTTATTAACTCATCTTGAGCCGTTAACATTGACAACTTCCCCCAACCCTTCCTACTTAAGGCATCTGCCACTACATTCATCTTCCCTGGGTGGTATAGAATCTCACAATCATAATCTTTGATCAATTCTAACACCTCCTCTGCCTCATATTCAACTCCTTCTGTGTGAAGATATAATTTAGACTTTTGTGGTCCGTGTATATCTCACATTTCTTGCCGTATAAGTAATGCCTCCAAATCTTCAGGGCAAACACAACTGCTGCCAATTCGAGATCATGAGTAGGGTATCCCCTCTCATAATCTTTCAACTATCGTGACGCGTACGCAATGACTTTACCGTGCTGCATAAGCACGCATCCAAGTCCCTTGTGTGACGCGTCACTATAAACTACAAAATCACCTGTATCATCCGGTAAAGATAATACTGGCGCCTCACTCAACCTTTTCTTGAGTTCTCGGAAGCTCTCCTCGCACTTCTCCGTCCAAACATACTTTACCGCCTTCCTCGTTAATTGGGTTAATGGGGTTGCTATCTTCGAAATGTCCTGAATAAATCATCGATAGTAGCCCGCTAACCCTAAGAAACTACGCACTTCTGTCGGTGTCTTCGGTTGTTCCCAGTTAATAACTGCCTCCACCTTTGCTGGATCTACGGATATACCTTCTTTGTCGATCACGTGTCCCAAAAAGTGGACTCTTTCTAGCCAAAATTCACATTTCAAGAATTTTATGTACAACTTCTCCCTCCTCAAGGTTTCCATCACTATTCTTAGATGTTCAACATGATCCTCTTGTGTCAAGGAGTAGACTAGAATATCATCTATGAACACAACTACAAATTTGTCCAAATACTGCTTGAACACTCTATTCATTAAATCCATAAATGCGGCTGGTGCATTTGTTAACCCAAATGACATCACCAGGAACTCATAATGGCCGTAACGAGTCCTGAACGCTGTCTTAGGTATGTCCTCTCCCCTCACCTTCAACTGGTGATATCCCGTTCTCAGATCTATTTTAGAAAAGTATTTTTCCCCCTTCAACTGATCAAACAAATCGTCGATCCTGGGCAACGGATACTTAATCTTCATCGTTACTTTGTTCAACTCCCGATAGTCGATACAAAGCCCCAGCGATCCATCCTTCTTCTTCACGAATAACACTGGCGCTCCCTATGGAGACAAACTCGGTTGGATATACTTTTTATCTAACAATTCTTGCAGTTGAACCATTAATTCTTTCATCTCTATTGGCGTCATTCTATATGGTGCCCTTAAAACGGGTGTCGTTCCAGGCACTATGTCTATTACGAATTCAATCTCCTTGTCTGGTGGAAGTCCTGGCAATTCGTCTAGAAATACATTAGCGAATTCATTGACGATAGGTATTTGCTCCATTTCGGCTCCCTCTCGTTGGGTATCGACAATATGGCACAGATAACCTACACACCTTTTCTTAACAGCTTCCTGGCTTGCATCATCGATAGCAAACTCGAATGTCTAGGAGATTTGCTACCGTAGAACACTACCTTAGACTGCTTCAAAGCCTGAAGGTTTACGCTTTTCTTCTGGCAATCGATTACTGCCCCATGGTTAAACAACCAATCCATTCCCAGTATTACGTCAAATTCTCCCAGTCTAATCGGAATTAAATCTACCGATAACTTACTCCCTCTAATTTTAATGCAACAATTCCTATGAAGATTTCAACAAGGATTACTTCCTTATTCGCAACTTCTATGTTCAAGGGAGACTCTAGTTTCTCTAGAGGTAAGCTTAAACGTTTAGCAAATTCACATGATACAAAAGAACAGGTCGCACCCGAATCAAACAACACATATGCATTAATATTATTGATCAGAATGATATCTGAGACTATGTCTCCTGATGTCATCGCATCTTAGACCGTCATATTGAAGGTCCGAGCTGTTGGTCTACTCGGTGAAGCTGGACTAGTCATAGTCAGCTTGCCACTGATATTCCCATTGACTCCCCTGTCTGTCCCTTCTTTGGGCAATTCCTTGCCATGTGGCCTGGTGCTCCGCAAACGAAACACCCACCGATCTTCTTCGGGTTAGGGCAGTTATGAGAGATATGTCCCTCCTGCCCACAGTTGTAGCATGTCGTCCTTCCCTTCAAGCAGACCCCCAGGTGATTCTTCCCGCAGGTCTTACATGGCTCTACCCTATTCTTTGGGTCTCCTTGTTTGCTCCTGGTATTCCCGGAATTGTTCCATTTCCTCTTCTGGTTACTTCCATTTCCACTGGCTACATCAGTCTTATTTCCTCCTTCGTTCCTACCCTTATTCTTCTTATCCCTATTGTAAAGGCTTAGCTCCTCACTCCCTCCTTCGGCTATGATAGCCTTTTCCAATATTGATCCAAAGGAATTGATCTGTAACACGCTCACCTTGCTGTAGAGCCAGGGTTTCAGGCCCTGTTCAAACCTCCTCGTCTTCCTTTCCTCGGTGTCCACTTGGTGTGGCGCAAACCGAGCCAACTCGTTGAACTTGGCAGCATATTGGGGTACTGTCAGGTTATCTTGCTTTAGTTCTAAGAATCACATCTCCATGCGACTCTGCATGCTCTTGGGAAAGTAGTTCTCGAAGTACAACTCCTTGAACCGTTCCCAAGCAATGACTCCTTCTCCAGCCCTATTCTGGTTTGCTTCCCACCAGAAGTTGGCCTCACCCTTCAATAGGTAGGTAGCAAAAGTGGTCTTCTGCTCCTCCCCAACTCTAGCAATGATGAATGCTTTCTCTACCTCCTTAACCCATGATTGAGCCTCTATAGGCTCGGTGGTCCCCTTAAATTCGGACGGTCCCACGCTCTTAAAGTCCTTAAAGTTAGTAACACGCGCAACTAGAGGAACGACAGGTGGTACAGTTGGAACTCTATTCAAAGCTCCCACAAATAAGTCTATGAATTGCTGCATAGGGTTTTCTATTTCCCTAGTCTCACTCTCATTATCGGATTCTCTATTCTCATTCCTCTGCGTTCCCTGCCTTCCTCTTCCTCTCCATCTCGACGGCATTTTCTGTTAAACAAATTATGCCACTATTAATCTACTATCCATCCTCAAGTAATTTATTAACACAACACATACACATACTCATCACAAAGCACATTTAATAAACAAACTTATATTAATATGCTTCATATTTCATACATTGTGCAACACATAGCTTCTACTATTCACATACAATATATCCCTCTATTATTAAAACGATAGGATTTATACCAAATAATCTATTACATATACAAAATTTAGGATTTACATCCTTACAAGGTACACCTCTAGACCTCGTCATATCACTGAACTAGACCACGCCTAATGGCATCTGCATACTCGTCATCAGCTATGGCCATCACCAGATCCCTACTAATGGTGTGTCTGGTTCGGCCCTCCTCTGTTGGGTAATGGGTCACCCTATGCTGAAATCGCCCATGTGATGACCTAAAGGCATAGTTAGACCTATCGGTCCTTACCTTCTTAACCCTAGCCTCTTCTTCCAGGTCATCGCCCCGATCTTCAGCCCTGATCCTATCATCGATCTCTGCCTCCCAGTAGGCCTCTAACTCATGCCTTTCTTGCAGGAGTTCTTTAAACCTCGCCTCTAAGGTTTGAACTCTACCCCTTAGTGATGTATTCCTGTCAAGTACCACTTTAAACAGATTATTCATGTCTGATGGTGTCACTTCCTCCTCGGAGGGTACAGCCTCAGATGTCGTATCATCAGCCACTTCAATTGGCTCATCACTGGGTTCCTCCCAATGTTCGGACGGATCCTCATCAAGTGAAAGGTCCATCTCCTTTCCTCCTCCGGATCCTCTTCTGGGTCACTATCTACTTGAGCCTCAACCTCTGCTAGCGGCTCGGGTGTTGGCTCGGGTGGAGCGATCAGCTCCTCGCTCACTGCATGGATATCTCTATACTCGGGTTCTTCTCCAGACATCTACAAACCAATATACTAACTCGATTAGTACATGTTGCCTCTTTTTAAGTCTTAAATAAAAGAGCTCTAACTCGTGCAAGTATACACGGTCAACAAGTAATACAGAGGAAGTAGAGTATCGTCCCACAGAGACAGGATTAAATTAATTCACTATGCATCAGTTCTATCACTATACTTATTTGCCTAAACTATTGTCTTACTTTTGGTGACAAAATTATTTTTATATCAATTATTAACTAAATATGCAAAGACTAACGAAATATATCAAGCTTGGAATTAATGGGATCCTAACTTCATTTAATAGTTCATCTAATTACCACTATCATGCCAGTAAGTTCACATATCACAGAAAAGTAGCCAAGGACACTAAAATAGACATAACCATTCGCCAATGCATTATGACCTACTTACATAATATCCATACTTGATAGACACCATGTAATCACCATTATAACCAAAATCACTATATTTCTATGTGAAATTGTAATTATATTGATTTTAAGCACAAGTCCTTATTTTAACTCTTACGGTGAAACAATATATTTCCATCTGACTCACACAATATTAAGCTATCCAATTAAGCCTCATATTCGCAAGCTATCATGATTACAATCCATACTTATATGTTATTTTTCAATTCCATACAAGTACTGAAGTCGAATGGTGATCAAGCATTCATACATGCAAAATAATCATGATAGAAATTCCTTTTGATATGCAAAACAATCTAACAATCAAGCTTATAATTAAACTACATATTAAAATCCGTTAGAATCCCATAATGGAGATTAGTTCATGTCTGAACCAAAAGCCATTATGGGATCAAAACTAAACATGGAGAAATAAACAATCAATTGAAATAAGAAGAATTTAGATTGATCAAACCCAAATGAAGAATAATATCCAAAGTTCAACCCACATCAATATCTAATGCTCGAACAAAAGTAATCCACACAATATCTCTCTAAAACTAAAACTAGAAAAGTAGAATAAAAATTCCAAAATTACTAAAAGTCTCCAAGTTTTTATTCTTAGGGTTTCCTTCTCACTATCTGATCAATACGGACTAGAATCCTCTTCAGAATTGACTTCTTTTTCCTCCTTCAGTTGGACAAGTAGTGCAAAAACGTGAACTAGCACCGCTGGCGCTAGCCCTAGCGCTGCTGGCGCTATGCCTGGCCCAGGAATTTACAAAAATGCCACTAGGTTTATTTTGAGCTCCAAATTTATCCTTTTGCCCCTCCAGCTCCAACCTACAATAAATAAACATAAAAACAAGTAAAATAATAATAAAAGCACTTAAAGACCACAATAATTAAGCCTAACAATACCTGATTCGCAGGTATAAAGCCCACTCATCAGTACATAACAATAACAAAAAATATTATAACACATAACAAATATCATTTATTTTAAGTATACTTTTAGTTCTTTTGATGAATTTCCTCAATCCACCCTTAACAACTCTATTTGAGTTCATTTACTAACCCTTCCATTCTCTCTACGGTCATATTCCTAAGGTTTTCCCCAAACCTAAGGTTTATAACCTATTAACTCTGATACCAACCTATGACGCCCCCAAATCCGGGTACCTCAAACCCGAATCCGGTGCTACACGGTACATCCCATTCCATACAACATAATAGACATGAATGTAATTACTATATTATTACAACACGTCTTACTCTCAATCCCAGGTTCTATTACCATAACATCATTCCAAATACATAATAAGTCTTAGTATTACAACATTACTAATACAAATAAACTACGACGCCATCTAGACGTTCATCTTGCCCTTTCCCTTGTCCTTACCGGAACCTTCGACCCGCTCGGACTTAGCTGCAATGTTTAATATAAAGAAAGAATGAGCATTCAATTTCCCAGCAAGTATAACAGTTGAATAACAACAATATCATCAATCATATCATTTCTCTTCGCCAACTGAACAATAGTTGTGAAATATTCTGAATAAACAAGAATAATACTTTGGTTTCGTTTTAAATATATATTTTCGAAACGACATGGAGTGGTCATAAGACCTTGAACTTTCTCTTGCTTTCTTGAAAAGGTACACAACAATATAACTGCAAATCGTCTTACTTACGAACACTTCTAGGTGATCAGCCTATTGTACTCTATGTTGATCAACACTCTAGCTAGAAACGACTATATGCGTTTGTTTTAGGCGCTCGAATCCTTGTCAGGATAACTGACTAAAAACTGCCGCAAATATTAGGGTTGTTCACCTCATTTATGTCTCGGAATGCTAACCAAAACAATTCGGTTGGATAGCTCTACTTAATCATCAATAACATTCCAAAGATTTATTATCAAATCAATAAAATATTTCAATATCTGTCTAGCCAAAACAAATGGCATCGACGTTCTTTATAACAGTTCATATATATGTGAACTTGAAAGCTTCAACAATTTATGTCATAACATAGCTCGAATACTTGTGCAAATACTAAAAGATTTACATAAGTAAGGAATTCACACAACTATATATGTATTGCGTAAATCAGAACTTTAAACATCGCATGAGAGTCATGAGAATATAAAATCAAATGAATCAAATGAACTTGCCCAACACAAGGGTTAGACAAGCGTTAGAAAACTTGCCTTAAGCGCTTGTTACTATTTGACGTTAATCGTCCTTCAAATGTCCTACACATTTAAGTACATAGCCACATACCAATTAGACACACAATTAATGCCAAAGATTAGTTTACATTACTCTATAATGTTTATTCTAATTAGAAACATAATATCAAACAAGGTTACACACACTTGATACGACGTTTCGACGTTCGCACAACGCACGCCCGATTTGCCTCTTATGCATAAGTTTAGCATGCTCATACACTTGTCTAATTCATCATTAATTAATGCTAAGGGTCATTATAAACCATAATGTACAAGTTTTAGAACTTAGAACAACATCTTTTAGTGATGGAAGCATTACACGTTACATACACGCATGCATGAGGCCCTCTGTTTGCCTCCTAATGCACAATAGTCCTAAAAATGGCACTTTTAGAAATTAATCCAGTGTGAATTTACCAATTCTAAATAATGGACATTGTAAATCTACTTCTTAGCTTTCCGAATCATCTTGAATCATCTAAAACGGAGTTCGTATGAGAAAGTTATGCCCATTTTACTAAAGTAGGTCAAAGCTGTCTAGCCTACTGTTTCTCTAGCGCGGGGCGCGCCAATTTAGCCTTATGGTGGGCGCGGGGCGCGCCCAAGCGGCAGTGTATTTTAGGTGCCCATTTCCAGCATGCTCTGTTTTTGCTAATATACTCAAAAGCTCTTAACTTCTTCATTCTGAGTCGGAATTAGACCATTTCAAAGGCTATGGAAAGCTTAAAACATGAACTACAACACCCTCATGGATTCATAATCTTATAGGCTCTTTAATAAATCGAAATAGTGGCTCTAAAGAGCCTAGTCCAACTAGGTTTCAGCGAAACTCTGAGTTTGGCCAATTCATTCTTCCTCTTTGTGTCTTAGCTATTATACAACAAGTCAATATGACTTAACACATGCTTCTATAACTAAGCTAAGCAACATAACATCATTTCATCAATTAATCAACACCTAGTTCTCAATTTCTTAGAGAAATTCTTCTCTTGGACATTTTATCAAATGGTTTATGGGCATAAGTTAGAAACTCATATTGGAGTAGAGTTTCATTATACTCTAGTCCAGATTTTCAATTGAAATCATTTCTTACAAACCTATGAGCACATAGCAACAATGCTCAACCATCTAACTCAACCAATACACACAACCAAACATAGTGATTACATTATTAACAAAACATGATTGTCCATACCAGTCCATCACAATCCATTTTTTGTTCCTTATGCATATGTTCGATTCTCATTCATTGTTCCACTTTCACATATCATTAACAAGGTTTAATAGAGCTAACAACATTCATACATGTTCATGAACCAACTAAGCAAAATCAGTCACATAACTCCAACAAAGCAACCAAAGCAAAACTAAGAACTTGGAAATATTGTGGAAATGAGCTAAGCTCTATATTGCTTACCTTTTGGAGCTCCTTCTAAGGTTGCTAAGAGAATTAATACCCAGCTGCTACACCACTCCTTCTTCCTCAATCACCCGTGAACATTCTCTTCACTATTTTCACTCAAGTTTCAGTTCCTAACATAGTAATAAACAAAGGATTGGAAGGCTTGCAATGGGAGGAGTATTTATAGAAGAAGAATTGAGCTTCAAGGAGGTGATGGGGGGCTGGGCGTGCTCTGCTAAGGTAGCTCCCGATGGCTGGGGGAGTGAGCTTTGGCTCCTCCAAGACTCGGGTACTCCCCTCCCTTCTCCCCAGTTGTTCTTCCTTCACCAAATGCAAAAAATTGAAGCTCCCCATGCTCTCCCACGTTCTTTGATTCTCTTCTCCTCTCCTCTCCTCTTCACTCCCGTACTCTTCTTCCTTCTTCAATTTGGTTCAGCTGATTGTATAACCCATTTCCCTCATGGGTTATGGGTCATGGGTTGTGGGTTTGGGTCATGGACTCGACCCATGGGTCTTGGGCTTCAACTTGGGCCACTCTTGGACTTCTAATTTAATTCCAATTGGGCTTCTAATAAATATTCAATTGGGCTCAAATAAATCCCACACTTGGATTATTAGCCCCTCTCATTAACGCTTTGGCGAAATTATGAAAAGTCATAAAATCGAAAAAGACATCTTTTGTGTAAATAGAGCTTTAGCGCTATTTCTTAAAATAATTTAATCACTACCATGAAATAACAACACTCGAAAATTATCACATACACATCATATGTAGTAATAAAATATTCAAACACATAACACGAAATAATATTAATAAAAGTTCAATTTATTCAATAAAATTCATAGGCTCGTGTTACAAAGCTACCCACGATTCGTGGTCATTACATCTTCCCCCCATATAAGAATTCTGTCCCCAGAATTATGACATAAGGTTAAATAAAAAAATGGGGATAATTCTTCTTCATCTTATCTTCGAGTTCTCACGTCGCTTCTTTGGCGTTGTGGCTCCTCCATACTACCTTCACAAAATATATTGTCTTACTTCATAAGACTTGCTCTTTTCTATCAATTATCTGAATAGGAATTTCTTCATATGTTAAGTTTTTCTCAACCTGAATAGGTTCATACTCTATTACATGCTTATAGTCTTGCTTATAAGGCCGTAGTACCGACACGTAAAACACGTTATGGATGTGTTCTAACTCAGGAGGTAAGGCTACCTCATAAGCCACTTCCTCTACTCTTCTCAACACTTCAAACGGTCCTATAAATCTCAGACTCAGCTTCCCCTTCTTTCCGAACCGTATCTTCCCCTTCCAGGGAACCGTATCTTCCCCTTCTAGGGAGATACCTTCAAGAATATGTAGCTACCGACGTCGAAGTCTCTCTTCTGGCGATGCTTATCTACATACTTCTTTTGTCTGTCTTGGACCGCGACTAGTCTCACTCTTATTACCTTGACGATCTCCACAGTTTGCTGTACCAATTTCGGCCCCAACAATTTCCGTTCCCTACCTCATCCCAGCACAATGGCGTTCTGCATTTCCTTCTGTATAACGCTTCGTAAGGCGGCATGCCTATACTAGCGTGATAACTATTATTATAGGCGAACTCAACTAAAGGTAGGTGGTCATCCCAATTCCCTTTAAAGTCCATCACACATGCCCGCAGCATATCTTCTAAAGTCTGTATCGTTCGCTCGCTCTGCCCGTCCGTTTGGGGATGATACGATGTGTTCAACCTCAGCTGCGTTCCCAATTGCTCTTGCAGACTCTTCCAAAAATTCGACGTGAAACGCGGATCCCGATCCGACACAATCGAAATTGGCACTCCATGTCTAGAAACAATTTCCTTAACATAAAGTTTAGCTAGTTGGTCTAATTTGTACCTAATTCTGATCGGCAAGAAATGCGCTGATTTTGTCAAACGATCCACTATGACCCATATAGCGTCGTATCCCTTCTGCATTGTTGGGAGTCCTACCATAAAATCTATCGTGATATACTCCCACTTCCACTCTGGAATCTCTAAGGGTTGAAGCAACCCACTTGGTCTCTGATGCTCGGCCTTGACTCTCTAACAAGTCAAGCACCTACTAACGCACTCTGCGACTTCTCTCTTCATGTTTGGCCACCAGAAATATAGTCGGAGGTCTTGATATATTTTTGTACTTTTTGGATGGATCGAGTACCTCGAACTATGGGCCTCTTGTAAAATCTCCTCTCGTAACTCGGATACTGGAGGTACCCAAATTCTTCCTTCAAATCTCATCATTCCCTCGTCATCGAGTTTATACTTAATTTCCTCCCCTTTGTGTGGCGCCCCCAAATCCGGGTACTTAAAACCCGTACTTGGTGCTACACGATATCATTCATACAAACTGCTTATAATAAAAGATAATAATAATTATTACATCAGAGGTATCTATCCCAGGTACGAAGACCTTTAGTATCTTTATTACATGATAGATATTGTATTTTTTTAAAACAAAAGTCTATCTATTACAATAACCATCTATAACTACTCCTGTAGCTTTCCCTTGCCTTTATCCTTTCCGGACCCTTTTATGTGTTCTGGCTTAGCTGAAAACATTTATATTCAAAGCAAGACTGAGCATTTGATTGCTCAGCAAGTAATAATAATTGATAAACACGTATATCAATAACTAAATGTTCTCTTTGAGATTTGCTTTGATAGCAGAATAAATATCGGAAAGCAACTGAACAATTCTTAAACAACAGTATGACTCATTTATATTCTTGAAATGATATACTGAATTTTAATACTGAGTGGTCACAAGACCATGAACGTTTATTTTTCTTTTCTTGAAAAGGTTCTATCAGAAATCCATCCGTGAACCGTCTGGTCTTACGGGCACGGTGGGTGATCAGCCCGTTATGCCCTGTATTGATCAATACTATCTATTAGAACAACACTTGTGTTCACCGTCACCGTCCCCAGGACGCAATATAAAATTTTCCTAAGTTAGGGATGTTCTACTCAGTTTGAAGTTCAACCCAAAAGCAAAAAGGATGAACATCTTTATAAATTCTGAAACGATTTCAAGACTTAGTATGAAAGAATTGAAATAGTCAAATATGGGGTCTAGCCAGAACAAATAGCGTAGGCCTTCATTAAACTGCAAATGTGTATCGAATTTTATCAAGTACACATGATCTCACTTTCATTATTTTTCGAAGCTGATTGAAATAAAATTATATAACATTATATTCTTCATATATAATTGCGAAACATTTGCTCAAGATAAGTGAACTTGTTTGAAAGTAAGGAATTGAGATACTTGCTCATAAATAAACAAGATCAGGATACTTGCCTTGTCTGTTGACTATTGTACTAAGTTCAGCTAAATTTGCTTTTACGGATCCTACACAATCATAGTCACATGAATGCATTAGCCACATATCCACAATATATAACTTATATAGTTATATATTAAATATCCACATTGATCACGTTATTAGCTTATGATATTTAGTTTTCGCTTTGGTAAGCTTCGTTGTGATTGTAATACGCGAGTACATTAAAATCTTAGCTTATAACACACGTATTTATTGTATATGAGTATAGCATATATTTTATACTTAAGAAAATTCATAGCGTATTGATAAACACATAATTCATACATTTTATTATCCCTAATTTTGTCCTTTTATTATATTAGTTTATTTAATTAATATATTTTATTTTATTTTGTAGGATTTTATATTTTGTTGCAATAAAGTCAAAATCTTGGTGATCAAGCAATATTTAATGCTCTTATTCATGTAAGGAAATATCCAAGAAGAATTCTACAAGGAAAAGGAAGGAGGTGGAACAATCTTGGTGTGCAAGTCAAATCCAGCAAGAGAAAGGAAAGTCAATCTAAAAGATATCTTTGAGAAGTTGATTGCCACTAGGAAGTTGAAACCTACATGAAAAAGGACTTTTGGGAGATTACCATGTAGAGATTGAAATAAAGAAGGAAAAAAGGGAATAAAAGAGGCCAAGTTCAATGAATGTAAATTAGGGCACAAATTTATTTTCCCTATAAATAGGTCTCTTGTTTTAGAGAGAAGGAAGTATCAGTTTAGGTTAGGAGTAGGAGTAAATTAAATTATTTTTCAGTGTACGCTTGTTGGAGGATCGTTAATTAAAGGGAGTTTTTTTATTTTATTTTTAATTTTTTTCTTCTTCTTTATCTTAGTTAGTTTATTTATTTTCATGTCTAGCTAGTTTCTTTAATCTAGGATGAAGATGAAATTAAATAATTATTCATGATAATATATTTTATCTGTTCTATTATTTATGCTTTTATGTTTAATTGATTTCGCCTTCATGTTTCGTTATTGAAATACCTTCGTTTTATAGTTCTTATGTGATTTTAAATTAATTAAGAGGTTTTGATAGATTATTGTTAAGATATGAGTTTTTCATAATCCATGCTTGCTCAAAGAAGTTTTGATGGGTTATAGTTAATCCTTAAATTTTCATAGTCTATGCTTGCCCACGTTAATTATAAAATTACTAAATTAAAGGGAAGGGAGATCAAAATCATAATTAAGTTATAAAAATAGAAGATATTGAATTACTTGTTATGTTTATTATTTAATGGATTCGGATTCCTAGATTGCTTCCTTATTATTAGTTAGTTTAATTATAGTTAATTGATTCTCAATCTTTATTTCTAATTCGCCTAAAATAGATATTAAGGATACATTAAAATTAATATAGTCTCTGTGGGTTCGACCTGTACTTGCCAGTTCTTCAATTTGACACTGTGCACTTGCAGTTACATATTTTTATCACATCAAGTTTTTGGCGCCGTTGCCGGGGACTAGAATTAATTTTTTTTTATCCCTTAATATTTATTTATTCGAATTAGTTTTTTCAACTCTAATTTTTTTTATTTTTTTTTCTTTCCAGGATTATCGAAGCAGATCGAAGGAGCGAAAAGATAAAGATTTTATTGTTGCGCTATTCCTGGTATTTTGTATCTTAACTCAAAAAAAAAGTAGCTTGGTTTTATTTTTTTTATTTTTTTATTTTTTTAGTTTTTATTATTAGTTAGAAAACTAATTGCCGCATTCATGCATTCACTCACCTAGAGCACATCTTGTTTAGGTTTTTATTTTTATTTTTTATTTTTAGTTTTAGTTTTAGTTTTTTTTTGTCAAATATAAACTGTGGTGATTGCTGGAGGATTGAGGTACGTCAAATTTCTCCTTCTTTCGTAATCCACATAGTTTTAGGACATTTAATTTGTTTACATTTTTTTTATTTTGTTTGTGCATTTTCATCTTTAATCTAACATTAAGGGTGCATCCCATAACAAGATAAGGTGGGGATTTCATCACCCTTCCTTGGCCCACAAACGACCCAACTTACATTTTGCATAACCTTGACCTAATAAAATCAAGTAGACGTTAGCCCCTAGGACTCTCGAGCTCAATTAGGACAAGAAACTCCAAGAGAAAGCTGAATTTTTAATTAATCAAACTACTGGTGTCTAGGCAAGTGGTTCAAAAGGCAAACGCCTAAAGAACGTGTGGTTATTTAATTAGTCACCGTACCCACGGAGAGACTCCCACCGTTCTTACACTTACCTGGCTAGTGGTGTGATTAATTTCAAATTTTGTGGACCTTAAGGTGTAACTTGGAACATTTAGGAGCTGTCTAGGTTTTATTTAGGTTAACCATAAAATTAGGATTTTTATTTTTATTTTTATTGTGTGACTTTCGTGGTAAGTTATCTATTTGTTTTGTGATTTGTGGAAAGATGGACTCCTATTATAGTTGGAATAATAATTTTTCTTGGAATCAAGAACCTTATGAAAATTTTAATGCACACCAAGTAAATCAATTTTTTCCAACTTATGAAAATCCTTATCTAAGTTCATATCCATATCCATATCTATATTCGGATCCAAAACCTCAATATCCACATGAATTTTCAAATGAAGAAGAGGAAAGATTCAATACCTTAGAGAGATTCATACAAAACACGAATCAAGCTATATCTCGTCTAGAAATTCAAATGAGTCGGTTAGCCACCATAATAAATGAACAAGAGGTGGATGAATTTTCTAGTGACTCTGAGGTTAATTTTGAAAATAATGATGATTGTGGAAATGATGAGGAAAATGAAAATTTTGGAATTACTTCTACACACTTTGAATCAAGCCAATTTGAGGAGTCTAAAAATTATGAGTCTATGCCTAAAATCGATCATGTCACATTTAAATGAATCGGTTGAAAAAGTCTATAAGCCTAAAGTTCCATATACTGAAAGACTTACTCCTAGAAAACAACCGAGTGATTTTGTAGATCAACCCATAAAAGTAAACATGATCCAAGAGTTGTCCATGACCCAAGAAATGAATGAAAATAGACTCGTGATTAAAGATGATCCAATTGACTTTTTCTTAAATCACCTTGACCAAAAGTGGAATGAATCTGAATATTTAGATAAGGTTAATGAGATGTTGAGATCCACTTCACATAAGTCACCCAAATTGGAACCTACATTTGAACCAATTCGTCCACACTTTGAGCATATTCGTAAATATTTTCCCGAGGTAGACTTTAAGCACAATCCTGATGAAAATTCTGACTATTTTCATTTTCCTAGACCTCCTGAAAATCATGAAAAGTTCACATTCGCTTGCCCATTTGTATCATTTATTTATAATCACATACTTTTTAGGATATATGAAATTCGTAGGTATGTACATTTATTTTCTTTTTCACCGCATTTATTGTAGCACGACGGCCCCACATACAAGGTACAATTCTTTCATT
This sequence comes from Aralia elata, assembly GCA_034770075.1. Lineage (NCBI taxonomy): Eukaryota > Viridiplantae > Streptophyta > Magnoliopsida > Apiales > Araliaceae > Aralia > Aralia elata. The sequence goes on from CM068384.1 coordinate 19,814,949, forward strand.
TCTTTGTTCTCTATTTTTCATTTACATACATTGAGGACAATGCATGATTTAGGTATGGGGGAGTTTGTATTATAGTATTAGATTTTTTTTTCTTTTTAGGAATTTAGTAAAAAATAGGAATTTTTTTTTAGATATATATTTTTTTTTCTTTTTAGGAAAAAATTTTAAGATTTTGTTTTTAAAAAAATAAAAAATAAAAAATTTTGTTTGACTTTTTATGAGTTGGATTAATTCTAATAAGTATCTGTGGAGCAGAACTCATGAGTAAGATTAAAAGATTTAGAACTCTTGAACCTTTGATGAGATATGAAATCTTAGTTCGAAAGACCATCTTGAGTAAAATAAAGTTCCTATGCATTTTTGGCACTTCACGTTCGCACTAACTCTTAGTTGTGGGGTATAAACTATGATTTGAGCAATTTCAAGAAAAAAAAAAAAGAAGGAAAAATTTTGAAGAAAAAAGAAACAAAAAAAGTTGGAAAAAAAGTTGAAAAGAAATAAATAATTGCTTCAATGTCCATTGAACGAAATAACTGGGTATCCAAGCCTCAGGAAGCATCGATATTCACGCTGAAAAGTATGATGGATAAAAGCAGCTTGACTAGTCAAATTTTGTGGCATTTGTTACTCGAGTTAGTAAGCCCTTAGGGGTGTCTCTACACCTAGTGCCCTAAAGCCAACTGGTTTGGGAGTCATTGGTCCAACGCTCGCTACATGGGTAACTCTGAAAAGCCTAAGAAAATGAGACATTGCACAAGTCAAGGAAAAAAAAAGAAAAAAACGAAAAAAAGGGAAAAAAAAAGGAAAAAAGAAAAAAAATGAATTTGTTTGATTTTCATGGTAATAATCCCTACTAAGAGTTACATCACATACACAATGCATTCATCATATGAAATTAATTTTATGAAGGATGGTGTCTAGAATGAAGATTGAGTATTTTTGATAAGGTGAAAGTGTGATTTTGAATTTGATTTTGCTTGTGTATATTGCCCATGTATACTTAGAAGTTTTTTTTTTCCAATTTCATAATTTGTTGAGCCCAAAAATATTTTATTTTGAATTTTGAATTTTGTGGGTATATTCACTGCAAACCTTCACGAGACACAACTCGTCCATTTGGGGTAACCTTGGGGTTTAAAGGCTTGTTGCACATGCTAAGTGCAATCGTGTTTCCTACGAAAATGGGGTAGTGTATAGTTTTTATTTTATTTTATTTTTTATTTTATTTTATTTTACTCGAGGACGAGCAAAAGCTAGGTATGGGGGTATTTGATAAACACATAATTCATACATTTTATTATCCCTAATTTTGTCCTTTTATTATATTAGTTTATTTAATTAATATATTTTATTTTATTTTGTAGGATTTTATATTTTGTTGCAATAAAGTCAAAATCTTGGTGATCAAGCAATATTTAATGCTCTTATTCATGTAAGGAAATATCCAAGAAGAATTCTACAAGGAAAAGGAAGGAGGTGGAACAATCTTGGTGTGCAAGTCAAATCCAGCAAGAGAAAGGAAAGTCAATCTAAAAGATATCTTTGAGAAGTTGATTGCCACTAGGAAGTTGAAACCTACATGAAAAAGGACTTTTGGGAGATTACCATGTAGAGATTGAAATAAAGAAGGAAAAAAGGGAATAAAAGAGGCCAAGTTCAATGAATGTAAATTAGGGCACAAATTTATTTTCCTTATAAATAGGTCTCTTGTTTTAGAGAGAAGGAAGTATCAGTTTAGGTTAGGAGTAGGAGTAAATTAAATTATTTTTCAGTGTACGCTTGTTGGAGGATCGTTAATTAAAGGGAGTTTTTTTATTTTATTTTTAATTTTTTTCTTCTTCTTTATCTTAGTTAGTTTATTTATTTTCATGTCTAGCTAGTTTCTTTAATCTAGGATGAAGATGAAATTAAATAATTATTCATGATAATATATTTTATCTGTTCTATTATTTATGCTTTTATGTTTAATTGATTTCGCCTTCATGTTTCGTTATTGAAATACCTTCGTTTTATAGTTCTTATGTGATTTTAAATTAATTAAGAGGTTTTGATAGATTATTGTTAAGATATGAGTTTTTCATAATCCATGCTTGCTCAAAGAAGTTTTGATGGCTATAGTTAATCCTTAAATTTTCATAGTCTATGCTTGCCCACGTTAATTATAAAATTACTAAATTAAAGGGAAGGGAGATCAAAATCATAATTAAGTTATAAAAATAGAAGATATTGAATTACTTGTTATGTTTATTATTTAATGGATTCGGATTCCTAGATTGCTTCCTTATTATTAGTTAGTTTAATTATAGTTAATTGATTCTCAATCTTTATTTCTAATTCGCCTAAAATAGATATTAAGGATACATTAAAATTAATATAGTCTCTGTGGGTTCGACCTGTACTTGCCAGTTCTTCAATTTGACACTGTGCACTTGCAGTTACATATTTTTATCACATCACGTATCTTATACATCGAATGTAATTATAACTTGTATAATTAAGTTATAACTTTTGTATTCATGTATAGATTCATTTTCGTATACTAACGCATTAAATACTATCGCATTTCGATAGCTTGGTATAACAGTCCGCTAAAAGTAATTTCATCTTCTTGCTTAGTTTAGAAATTCTAAGCTTAATGTGAATCTTGTTGGTTTTATTGTGTACTTTATTACTATTTTATCATAATAATATAATAATAATATATTATATTATTATTGTATACTTTATTATTTATTTTTTTATTTTTGCGAGCCTTAACATAACCGGACCCAGCCAAGCCGCTGCAGTCAATTCGCTTGGTGATGCTGCTCGTTCACCGTGTGCACATGCATTGCTGCTAACTTGCTGCATAATGGGCACGCTGCTGCACGCGGTGCTGCTGCTGGGGCACGCTGCTGCACGCGGTGCTGCTGCTGGGCCACGCTGTTGCACGCGGGGCTGCTGCTGCTGGGCCACGCTGCTGCACGCTATTGTGCACGCAGCTGCTGCACAGGCAGCAGACTCCTTTGCCACGTAGCTAGTTTGCACAATTATAACTTTTAACACGTACGTCCGATAAAAATCAAGTTCAAGTATATTATAGCCACCATAGTAAACTATTTTTAGAAAATTCTAACCATCCATTTCAGACATTTTTGACAGCCCAACTTAAGCCTCAAAAGGGCTTGGTCGAAACTGTTTTTAGTATTTAGTTTAGTACCAAATTCGCTTTTAAACGTGTTTTGGTTCTGCCAAATGGCTTAAATAACATTCTTAACTATATGTAAAGAGTTCCCAATTCCTAACTTTGGTTAATTATTGATTTTTAAGCTTTAAATTTCATTTGAGCATTTTATCGAATATGTTGTGTGCATTCTTCAATTTTCCAGATTTCTTAGAATTTGGTTTGAGGTTTAACTAGGATTCACCATGGAATCCTCCCACCTTGTTTCTTCGCACAACAACAACTAATCACCCAGTTTTTAAGGTTCAATTTCACAATAATTCCAGTATTCATCTAACTGTTAACTTCCAATTTCACAATACTCCCCAAAATAAAGCTTTGAAAAGGAGAAAAGAAAGAGAAACTTCGTAATCGGATTGAATGTCTTACCTCTTAATTTGAGTTTGATAACTTGCAGAGAATTGAATTTCTTGATTACTCTTGATAAAATTCCATTCCTTGCTTTGTTTAATTCTTACCCTCTTGAAGCAATTTAGTTTAAAGAGAGAGATTTTGGGTTTGATGATGATAAACGTATGGAAATTTAGTGAGAGAATTGGGTATGAGTAAGAGCTGGGTATTAGACCAAGGTTCTGTTTGGTGTCTCACAATGGATCATAAACTCACACCTCCTACTTAACACATTCGTGACTCACTCTTAATTCTCTCAGGAAGTAACACCTCCTGCTATTATGTATAATGTATACTTACATTACACATTACATATACCTCAGCTCATGCTTCTCAAATAAACCTTCCGTACTTATCGTGTAATGATACATTATGCGATACTTTATCCCAATATTTCCAAAAATTAATAAATTAAATATTTTTTAAAAAAAAATTATGAAATTTATTTTAATAATTATGGAATAGTTTCCACAATTATATAGTATCACTTCTATACAATAATATGCCTCTTATTCTCTTTTTATAAAATGAATATCATTCACCAAATAAAATAATTTATTTAATGAAATCATTTTATCACATTAGAATAATTTAATATACTAAATTATTCTAATTCATGTAATTTAATAAATATTCTAATTTAATATTCATAAGTTAGTTATTTCCTTTTTCAGCAAGCATGGAAATAATTCCCTTGTTTAATATTCTTAATACATCACCTCCTTATATTTAAATAATTTAATTTCATAAATCATTTAAATATACTTTATTTAATACATACAATAAAATTTTCATGATTAAATAATTCATGTTTTCCTTTTACCTAGGAATTTATTTCAAACAACTAGGTACATGTAATAAATATATACATATATTTATCACATTGCAATCATATACTTATCATACCGCACACGTACACCGATCACAATAGTAACAAAATAATAAAATAAAAATTTATTCACTAATTTCTTATTTTATTAATATCAGGAAACTTCGAGTTATTACATTCTTCCCTCCTTATAAAGATTCCGTCCCCGGAATCGTAAAACAAAACTACTCAAATAAATAAGGATAGTTCGTTTTCATCTTTTCTTCTAATTCCCACGTTGCCTCCTCGGCGTTGTGGTTTCTCCATAACACCTTTACCGAAGAGATTATCTTATTTCTTAGGACTTGCTCCTTTCTATCAAGTATCTGAATAGGAACCTCTTCATAAGTTAAGTCTTTCTGAAACTGTATAGGTTCATATTCTATCACGTGTTTATAATCTGGCTTATATGGTCGTAAGACCGACACGTGAAACACATTATGAACGTGTTCTAACTCTGGAGGTAATGCTACTTCATAGGCTACCTCTCCAACTCTTTTTAAAATCTCAAATGGCCCTATAAAACGAGGACTCAATTTTCCCTTCTTTCCAAATCGTATCTTTCCTTTCCACGGGGATACTTTCAGAAATACATGTGATCCGATGTCAAACTCCCTGCCCTGTCTATGCTGATCTGCATACTTTTTCTGCCGATCTTGAGCTGTGATAAGTCGCGTACGTATTAACTTTACAGTTTCTGCAGTTTGATGCACCAATTTCGGTCCTAGCAACCGACGCTCTCCTACCTCATCCCAACACAATGGTGTTCTGCACTTTCTTCCATACAACGCTTCGTAAGGCGGCATGCCTATACTGGCGTGGTAATTGTTGTTATAAGCAAATTTTATCAGAGGCAAGTGATCGTCCCAACTTCCCTTGAAATCCATAACACAAGCTCTTAGCATATCCTCTACAGTCTGTATTGTCCTCTCACTCTGTCCGTCTGTCTGAGGATGGTATGCCGTACTCAATCTTAACTGTGTTCCCATGTGTTCTTGTAAGCTTCTCCAAAAATTTGATGTGAACCTTGGATCTCTATCTGACACAATTGAAATTGGCACTCCATGTCGGGAAACAATTTCCTTGATATAGAGTTTAGCTAGTTGGTCCAGGTTATATTTGATCTTGATTGGCAAAAAGTGTGCCGACTTCGTTAATCGATCAACTATAACCCATATAGCATCGAATCCTTTCGGTGTATTCGGAAGTCCTACCACAAAATCCATCGTGATATGCTCCCACTTCCATTCAGGAATTTCTAATGATTGAAGTAACCCACTTGGTTTCTGATGTTCGTCTTTGACTCTTTGACAGGTCAAACACTTACTGACACATTCCGCAACTTCTCTTTTCATATTCGGCCACCAAAAATGTTGTTGAAGGTCTTGATACATCTTTGTGCTTCCAGGATGAATCGCGTACCTTGAACAATGGGCCTCTTGTAAAATTTCTTCTTTCAGCTCCGGCATTGACGGAACCCAAATTCTTCTTTCAAATCTGATTACCCCTTCATCATCAAGTTTAAACTTTGTTTCTTTTCCTTCAGAAATCTTTTCTCTTATCTTCTCACACTCCTCGTCTTTGATTTGTGCTTCTTTGATTTTATCCAACAACGTTGGACCACTTTCCATTATATATAACTTTCCTTCCGACTCATGCGGAAACTTTACTTCTATTTCCATTCTTTCCATTGCTGTTATCAACTCATCGTGAGTTGTCAACATCATCAACTTTTCTCGACCTTTTCTACTTAAAGCATCTGCCACTACATTTGCTTTCCCTAGGTGATAAAGAATTTCGCAATCGTAATCCTTGATCAACTCTAACCATCTTCTTTGTCTCATATTCAACTCTTTTTGTGTGAAGATATATTTCAGACTTTTATGATCTGTATATATCTCACATTTCTCTCCATACAGATAATGTCTCCAAATCTTCAAGGCAAATACTACTGCTGCCAATTCTAGATCGTGAGTAGGATATCCCTTCTCATAATCTTTTAACTGTCGTGATGCATAAGCAATGACTTTCCCGTGTTGCATAAGCACACATCCTAGTCCTTTATGCGACGCGTCACTATACACAACAAAATTCCCTGTTGCATCTGGTAATGATAACACTGGCGCTTCACTTAGTCTTTTCTTGAGTTCTTGAAAACTCTGTTCACATTTCTCCGACCATACAAATTTCACCGTCTTTCTTGTCAAATTAGTTAACGGGGTAGCTATCTTTGAAAAATCTTGAATAAATCTCCGATAGTAACCCGCTAACCCTAGAAAGCTACGTACTTCAGTCGGCGTCTTTGGCTGTTCCCAATTTATTACTGCTTCTACTTTTGTCGGATCCACAGATATACCATCTTTGTCAACCACGTGTCCTAAAAATTGAACTCGCTCTAGCCAAAATTCACATTTAGAAAATTTTGCATACAACTTTTCTCTTCTTAGGGTTTCCAACACTATTCTCAAATGTACTGCATGATCATCCTGTGTCTTGGAGTAGATCAAAATATCATCTATGAATACAACCATAAACTTATCCAAATACTGCTTGAATATTCTGTTCATCATGTCCATGAATGCGGCTGGCGCATTTGTCAATCCAAAAGACATTACCAAAAACTCGTAATGACCATACCGAGTTCTGAATGCTGTCTTTGGAACATCTTCATCTCTTACTTTCAGCTGATGATATCCAGTCCTTAAGTCTATCTTTGAAAAGTATCTTGCTCCTTTCAACTGATCAAAGAGATCATCGATCCTGGGCAATGGATACTTATTCTTAATTGTTACTTTGTTCAACTCCATGTAGTCGATACAAAGTCTCAATGATCCATCCTTCTTTTTCACAAATAATACTAGTGCTCCCCATGGTGACGTACTTGGTCGAATATACTTTTTGTCTAGCAGTTCTTGCAATTGTATCATCAACTCTTTCATTTCCACTCCCTATTTCCATTTTGACTGTTCCTTCCATCTTGCCCTTATTTTTCTTTTCTCTATGGTAAAGACTCATTGTTTCACTTCCTCCTTCTGCAATTATTGCCTTTTCAATGAGCGCACCAAATGTTCCAATCTGTAGAACTGACAACTTGTTATAGAGCCAAGGTTTTAAGCCTTGCTCAAATCGTCTCGCTTTTCTTTCCTCGGTGTCCACCTGATGTGGAGCAAATCGTGCCAGCTCATTAAACTTTGCTGCATACTGAGCTACTGTCGTATCATTTTGTTTGAGTTCCAAAAATCGAACTTCCATCCTACTTTGCATACCAGGAGGAAAATAGTTTTCAAAGAAAATCTCTTTAAATTTTTCCCAGCTGATCACACCTGTACCGGCTCTGGTCTTGTTTGCTTCCACCAGAAATTTGCCTCCCCTTTTAGCATATAGGCAGCAAATGAAGTTTTCTGCTCATTGCTCACCCTTGCTATCTCAAAGGCTTTTTCTATCTCTTTAATCCAGGACTGAGCCTCTATAGGCTCGATGGTCCCTCTAAACTCCGGAGGTCCTACACTTTTGAAATCTTTAAAATTAGCAACATGGACAGCTCGTGGTTCTACATTTGCATTAGGTTGAGGGGGATTCCTATTCTGGAAAGCTCCCATCAACAAGTCTACGAATTGCTGCATCGGATTCTCTTGTCCCTCATTTATATTTTCATTCTCATTTACTGGTTCCTCATGTTCAGCTCTCTGTGCTCTAGGTATTCCTCTTCCTCTCCATCTAGGTGGCATTTTCTGTTTAATAAAATTTATTATAAATAAACACTTTTTTTTTGTTTTAAGACATTCTTATGCAATGCTTAACAACAATCCTTAAAACAAAACATATTTAATCATTTTTATATTAAACATGCTTTTCTTTGCTTATAGCATTCTCTTGTTATATATTACTCTTTTTCATTTAATAATAATATTATTATTAAACTACTACATATATCAAACAGTTTCTTTCCAGGCTTAATACACAATCATATCAAAACATATTTAATATTATATTAAACATGCTTCTATTTACATACAAAAGTCAGTACATTACTTTTCTTTTAATAGCTTCACTTGCTATATTCATCTATTTCTGTCCCAAAAACTATTCTCTCTAATCCTTAACTATTATAATAGTTAGGATTCAAAGGCTATCCCATAATAGTAACAAAAGTTGGGATTCTCAGTTACACTACCATCTATTTACATCATATACACACATATTTACACATAGTCTCGCATTGTTTCTCAAACATCAACAAACAACTTTTCTTCTAGATCTGACCAACAGTAGTGGTCCTAACACGTTCGTCTTCTGTAATCGCAATAACCCGAGCATGGGAGATGGACTCGCTGAATTGACCTATCTCGGGTGGATAAGTCCAAACCGCTGACTGTACACGCCCCATAGAGGTCGCGTATGCAAGATTCATCTCATTCACTATCCTTTGGATGTTTCTCAGTTCATTCTGAAGATCACGGATATGCCCGTCCCTCATTTGTTGTTCTTGTATCTCAATATCTCTAATATTGTTCAGATCATGAAACTCTGCTTGTAGCTCATGTAGCCTAGCCTCATAATAATGTGCTCTATCCTCAGCTATCTGGAGTTTATAGTCTAGTAGTTAAATCTGCATTCTGATTCATCAGCTGATGAACCATTGCCTCTAGTTGTGTCAAGGCATTACCTGTCTCAAGGTTATCTTGCTCTTCATCTGACTCAATATTTATAATGGCAGGCTCTACATTGGCATTATTATTTTCCTCCATCAACATTTCTTCCTCAAGGTCTTCTTCAGGGTCAGACTCAGAGTCACTATCTATTATTATCACTGGCACTTGCTCTGGTGCTGGATATGGTACAATAGGAGGTGAGACTGGTTCTATTGGATCAAGCTGAGCCTCTTCCCCTGACATCTACACGTAAATAAACAATTTGATTAATACATAATACAAGTTATAAATATACACAACAAATAACATTGTTATTTAAGTTATATTTTTATTTCATTTGCTGATGAATTTTCGCAATCCATCTTCTTTAAACTCTATATGAGTTATTTATTTTCTGCCTGTCTAATTGGTCTAAGGTTATAGCCCAAGGTATCCCATCCTAAGGTTTCTAACCTACAGCTCTGATACCAACTTGTGGCGCCCCCAAATCCGGGTACTTAAAACCCGTACTTGGTGCTACACGATATCATTCATACAAACTGCTTATAATAAAAGATAATAATAATTATTACATCAGAGGTATCTATCCCAGGTACGAAGACCTTTAGTATCTTTATTACATGATAGATATTGTATTTTTTTAAAACAAAAGTCTATCTATTACAATAACCATCTATAACTACTCCTGTAGCTTTCCCTTGCCTTTATCCTTTCCGGACACTTCTATGCGTTCTGGCGTAGCTGAAAACATTTATATTCAAAGCAAGAATGAGCATTTGATTGCTCAGCAAGTAATAATAATTGATAAACACGTATATCAATAACTAAATGTTCTCTCTGAGATTTGCTTTGATAGCAGAATAAATATCGGAAAGCAACTGAACAATTCTTAAACAACACTATGACTCATTTATATTCTTGAAATGATATACTGAACTCTGATACTGAGTGGTCACAAGACCATGAACGTTTATTTTTCTTTTCTTGAAAAGGTTCTATCAGAAATCCATCTGTGAACCGTCTGGTCTTACGGGCACGGTGGGTGATCAGCCCGTTATGCCCTGTATTGATCAATACTATCTATTAGAACAACACTTGTGTTCACCGTCACCGTCCCCAGGACACAATATAAAATTTTCCCAAGTTAGGGATGTTCTACTCAGTTTGAAGTTCAACCCAAAAGCAAAAAGGATGAACATCTTTATAAATTCTGAAACGATTTCAAGACTTAGTATGAAAGAATTGAAATAGTCAAATATGGGGTCTAGCCAGAACAAATAGCGTAGGCCTTCATTAAACTGCAAATGTGTATCGAATTTTATTAAGTACACATGATCTTACCTTCATTATTTTTCGAAGCTGATTGGAATAAAATTATATAACATTATATTCTTCATATATAATTGCGAAACATTTGCTCAAGATAAGTGAACTTGTTTGAAAGTAAGGAATTGAGATACTTGCTCATAAATAAACAAGATCAGGATACTTGCCTTGTATGTTGACTATTGTACTAAGTTCAACTACATTTGCTTTTACGGATCCTACACAATCATAGTCACATGAATGCATTAGCCACATATCCACAATATATAACTTATATAGTTATATATTAAATATCCACATTGATCACATTATTAGCTTATGATATTTAGTTTTCGCTTTGGTAAGCTTCGTTGTGATTGTAATACGCAAGTACATTAAAATCTTAGCTTATAACACACGTATTTATTGTATATGAGTATAGCATATATTTTATACTTAAGTAAATTCATAGCGTATCTTATACATCGAATGTAATTATAACTTGTATAATTAAGTTATAACTTTCGTAATCATGTATAGATTCATTTTCGTATACTAACGCATTAAATACTATCGCATTTCGATAGCTTGGTATAACAGTCCGCTAAAAGTAATTTCATCTTCTTGCTTAGTTTAGAAATTCTAAGCTTAATGTGAATCTTGTTGGTTTTATTGTGTACTTTATTACTATTTTATCATAATAATATAATAATAATATATTATATTATTATTGTATACTTTATTATTTATTTTTTTATTTTTGCGAGCCTTAACATAACCGGACCCAACCAAGCCGCTGCAGTCAATTCGCTTGGTGATGCTGCTCGTTCGCCGTGTGCACATGCATTGCTGCTGACTTGCTGCATAATGGGCACGCTGCTGCACGCGGTGCTGCTGCTGGGGCACGCTGCTGCACGCGGGGCTGCTGCTGCTGGGCCACGCTGCTGCACCCTATTGTGCACGCAGCTGCTGCACAGGCAGCAGGCTCCTTTGCCACGTAGCTAGTTTGCACAATTATAACTTTTAACACGTACGTCCGATAAAAATCAAGTTCAAGTATATTATAGCCACCATAGTAAACTATTTTTAGAAAATTCTAACCATCCATTTCAGACATTTTTGACAGCCCAACTTAAGCCTCAAAAGGGCTTGGTCGAAACTGTTTTTAGTATTTAGTTTAGTACCAAATTCGCTTTTAAACGTGTTTTGGTTCTGCCAAATGGCTTAAATAACATTCTTAACTATATGTAAAGAGTTCCCAATTCCTAACTTTGGTTAATTATTGATTTTTAAGCTTTAAATTTCATTTGAGCATTTTATCGAATATGTTGTGTGCATTCTTCAATTTTCCAGATTTCTTAGAATTTGGTTTGAGGTTTAACTAGGATTCACCATGGAATCCTCCCACCTTGTTTCTTCGCACAACAACAACTAATCACCCAGTTTTTAAGGTTCAATTTCACAATAATTCCAGTATTCATCTAACTGTTAACTTCCAATTTCACAATACTCCCCAAAATAAAGCTTTGAAAAGGAGAAAAGAAAGAGAAACTTCGTAATCGGATTGAATGTCTTACCTCTTAATTTGAGTTTGATAACTTGCAGAGAATTGAATTTCTTGATTACTCTTGATAAAATTCCATTCCTTGCTTTGTTTAATTCTTACCCTCTTGAAGCAATTTAGTTTAAAGAGAGAGATTTTGGGTTTGATGATGATAAACGTATGGAAATTTAGTGAGAGAATTGGGTATGAGTAAGAGCTGGGTATTAGACCAAGGTTCTGTTTGGTGTCTCACAATGGATCATAAACTCACACCTCCTACTTAACACATTCGTGACTCACTCTTAATTCTCTCAGGAAGTAACACCTCCTGCTATTATGTATAATGTATACTTACATTACACATTACATATACCTCAGCTCATGCTTCTCAAATAAACCTTCCGTACTTATCGTGTAATGATACATTATGCGATACTTTATCCCAATATTTCCAAAAATTAATAAATTAAATATTTTTTAAAAAAAATTATGAAATTTATTTTAATAATTATGGAATAGTTTCCACAATTATATAGTATCACTTCTATACAATAATATGCCTCTTATTCTCTTTTTATAAAATGAATATCATTCACCAAATAAAATAATTTATTTAATGAAATCATTTTATCACATTAGAATAATTTAATATACTAAATTATTCTAATTCATGTAATTTAATAAATATTCTAATTTAATATTCATAAGTTAGTTATTTCCTTTTTCAGCAAGCATGGAAATAATTCCCTTGTTTAATATTCTTAATACATCACCTCCTTATATTTAAATAATTTAATTTCATAAATCATTTAAATATACTTTATTTAATACATACAATAAAATTTGCATGATTAAATAATTCCTGTTTTCCTTTTACCTAGGAATTTATTTCAAACAACTAGGTACATGTAATAAATATATACATATATTTATCACATTGCAATCATATACTTATCATACCGCACACGTACACCGATCACAATAGTAACAAAATAATAAAATAAAAATTTATTCACTAATTTCTTATTTTATTAATATCAGGAAACTTCGTGTTATTACATCCAGCATGCTCTGTTTTTGCTAATATACTCCAAAGCTCATAACTTCTTCATTCTAAGTCGAAATTAGGTCATTTCAAAGGCTATGGAAAGCTTAAAACATGAACTACAACACCCTCATGGATTCATAATCTTATAGACTTTTAATAAATCGAAATAGTGGCTCTAAAGAGCCTAGTCCAACTAGTTTTCAGCGAAACTCAGAGTTTGGCCAATTCATTCTTACTCTTTGTGTCTTAGCTATTATACAACAAGTCAATATGACTTAACACATGTTTCTATTACTAAGCTAAGCAACATAACATCATTTCATCAATTAATCAACACCTAGTTCTCAAGTTCTTAGAGAAATTCTTCTCTTGGACATTTTATCAAATGGTTTGTGGGCATAAGTTAGAAACTCATATTGGAGTAGAGTTTCATTATACTCTAGTCCAGATTTTCAATTGAAATCATTTCTTACAAACCTATGAGCACATAGCAACAATGCTCAACCATCTAACACAACCAATACACACAACCAAACATAGTGATTACATTATTAATGAGAAGTTGTCGTCAAGCAAACCAAAAATAAAAACCTTACTTAACTCTAAGAACTCAAAACTAAGTACAGCATAGCAATAAGTAAGGATCGATCCCACAGAGAATGATATTGTTTTGAATTTGTTCTAATGTTTCTAACTAAAAACAATAAATAAAAGATTTGGGGGGTTTTGAATTACGATTAACTAAAGAAAACAAAATTAAATAATAAAGATAATCAAATAAATTAAAGCTTTAGTTCTTCAGTTCAGTTTCACCAATTTACAGCAACAGTGTAATCAAGTTAACATTATTTCTTCCTTCAATAAGATTAATAGCCCTAGGCAACAATAAGCTCTGCTACTCGAAATTCCACTTAGATTGTCACTTAATGAAACAAGCTCTTCATAAGATTCTAACCATTATACAACTTAGAATAAGCTCTCTAGATTTAATATAACAACAACATTAAGAACTAAGGAATTAGACTATTCCAAGCAACAAACACATAAGCTCGGTTTGTTTAACCTGCCTTCTGATAACCATAGCAATAAACCAAAAGCTTGACCACAATCAGTGTCACTAACTGCTACTTATGATTAGAGTCAATATCAATTACGTAATACTATTCCTGAATCTAGCAGATGATATTAATCAAATTAATTTAACTGGCCACATCAAATCAATCAGATAAATAACATATAAACAGTTAAAACAGATTATCAAAATAAATCTCATATAAGAAGGAATTAATAACGAAAGACAAATATACTATTAATTGAAAATCAAGTTCCACATCCCCTTAGAACTGAATAAAAATAAACTACGCTAGCATGCTAAAATATGATCTAGGAAATATGATCCAGTATGTCCCAAGATGTCTCAACTGATTACAAGTGAAAGGTATTTATAGATGTTTTGAAACCCTAAAAGAATTATAATACAATTCTAATTCGGAAGTTTTTAATCTACAAGTATGGTAGGATTTTAAATCCTCTTCGATCTCTGAAATCCAGCTTTAAGTAGCTTCCTTTTCTAATTTGATTCAGTTTCCATATTTGATCAGATTCCATATCAGATGTAGTTTCCTTCTTGACTTTGACTTGAATCTCCATATTAGATTGATCTTCCTTTTTGATGCACAAGTTCATCTCCAAATCATGTTAGGAATCATATCTTTAAGCTCCATCAACTCAAATCCTAAATAGAATAGGAATCCTGAATGCCGTCCAAAATCGTAGAGTATAACCCGCGCCAGCACATATCGCGATCGTACAGTAAACCTCGGAATCGTAGAGTAACTAGCTGCCGAGTAAACTTGTCAATCGTAGAGTAAAGAGCACCATCGTAGAGTAACTCTCGTTAGACGTAGAGTAACTTCGCTGCCAGGTAGAAAAACGTAGAGTGTCGTGCCTGGGCGTAGAGTGAATCTCACAATCGTAGAGTGCAACTAGGAATCGTCGAACAACTCCACTCAACGATCGTAGAGTACTATATCAAATCGTCGCATAACTCTACCGTGACCTTCCTGCGATCGTAGAGCTACCAGACTGTCATCCTTACACTACGAACGTAGAGCTCTTACCCAGCGATCGTAGAGTATTCTGTAAAACAACATAAAAATCAGCATTAAACCCATATTTTGCAAAATCACATAAATTCTTCTGTAAATTGATAAACACCTTAAATTAGCTCATAAACATATAAAATATATAATAATACTAAGCATAAAAGAACTAAAAATATAGAATAATTTGCACCTATCAATTAACAAAACATGATTGTCCATATCAGTCCATCACAGTCCATTTCTTGTTCCTTATGCATAGGTTCGATTCCCATTCATTGTTCCACTTTCACATATCATTAACAAGGTTTAATAGAGCTAACAACATTCATACATGTTCATGAACCAACTAAGCAAAATCAGTCACATAACTCCAACAAAGCAACCAAAGCAAAACTAAGAACTTGGAAATATTGTGGAAATGAGCTAAGCTCTATATTGCTTACCTTTTGGAGCTCCTTCTAAGGTTGCTAAGAGAATTAATACCCAGCTGCTACACCACTCCTTCTTCTTCCTCAATCACCCGTGAACACTCTCTTCACTATTTTCACTCAAGTTTCAATTCCTACCTTAGTAACAAACAAAGGAATAGAAGGCCTGCAATGGGAGGAGTATTTATAGAAGAAGAACTGAGCTTCGAGGAGGTGATGGGGGGTTGGGCGTGCTCTACTAAGGCAGCTCCTGATGGCTGGGGGAGTGAGCTTTGGCTCCTCCAAGACTCGGGTACTCCCCTCCCTTCTCCCCAGTTGTTCTTCCTTCACCAAATGCAAGGAATTGAAGCTCCCCATGCTCTCCCACGTTCTTTGATTCTCTTCTCCTCTCCTCTCCTCTTCACTCCCGTACTCTTCTTCCTTCTTCAATTTGGTTCAGCTGATTGTATAACCCATTTCCCTCATGGGTTATGGGTTTGGGTCATGGACTCGACCCATGGGTCTTGGGCTTCAACTTGGGCCACTCTTGGACTTCTAATTTAATTCCAATTGGGCTTCTAATAAATATTCAATTGGGCTCAAATAAAATCTCACACTTGGATTATTAGCACCTCTCATTAACGTTTTGGCAAAATTATGAAAAGTCATAAAATCGAAAAAGACGTCTTTTGCGTAAATAGTGTTTTAGCGCTATTTCTTAAAATAATTTAATCAATACCATGAAATAACAACACTCAAAAATTATCACATACACATCATATGTAGTAATAAAATATTCAAACACATAACACGGAATAATATTAATAAAAGTTTAATTTATTCAATAAAATTCATAGGCTCGTGTTACAAAGTTACCCACGATTCGTGGTCGTTACAGTGTCTATGGCGACGGTTCGACCCGTCCCCAAAGACTACATGGCTATGGCGATAGGTCGAACCGTCGCCATAGACACCAAAGATGACGGTTCGTCATTGGTTCGTTCTTTAATATTCGCTTTAAAATCGGACCGTGTATATATATATATATATATATATATGTATATATATAAGATCACAATAGTAAAAGGAGGAGGGTTGGGGGAAGAGAGCGAACTAAATGGGATCGAGACCTATAAAACAAACCATATGATAGAATTGATTCTGGTAGTCAACAACTATAATCATCTACGTGATCAACCATAAGTTAGCTTTCAAGTTTCAAGATAATTACATTTAGCTTACTCTCGCGTTAGTTCATCTGCTAAAATACTAATTTAATAAGTTCTTTTAGCTAACCCCACAAGATGGCAGGAAGTATCATTGAACCCTCTACAATGATAGTTGAAAATAGACAAAGGAAACTAAATTGCCCTTAGAAACAACTAAAATAGAGACAATAAATAAATAAATAAATTTATTAGAATTGGAATATATGACGGGAACAAAATGCCCACTAGAGAGGCCAATTCTAACAATAAAAACCAACAAAAAAGATTATCTATCTGAGTTGGATATGGCACCTACCCCCCTCCCCACCCCCACCCCCTCCCCCTCTCATTCTATACGATCTCACTTCTCTTCTTTTCTTTTTATTTTTGTTTTGATAGGAAATTTTGTCCCGGAGTATGAGGAGTGGAAGCAATGACCTTGAGGTTATTCCTCAAGGCCTCTGCAATTTCTCTCACCCATAATGTCTTTATCATTTGATCCAATAATCCTGTACAAAAATCCTATAAGATCTGGGCACCTTGCCTCTACTGGTATACATGAGTGACAACATATTAGTATTAACTTCAAAGACCAGCTAAGCATCATAAAGATCTTAATTACAAACAAAATAAAAAAAGAAAATTCTCATATAAACATTTGGATTCACCCTTAAAGTGATCGAAGAGATCCAGAATTCTGCATAACAAACTCCTATAAAGTATACACATTCCCTTTTAGTTGATCAGGAGAAAAAACACAATTTTATTCATAACATATTCACATCACCCTCTTCTCCCAAAGTTGTAAAGGGGCAGTTACTGATTAATTTGTAAGAGCATTTAAATGGTGCTTAAAATGGCCCTTAAGGTAACCAAGATTCTATTTTTACATAGCTTAAATTTAATGCACTCACAGTGTATTAGTATCATGACCCATCATTGTATTGTGTTTAACAAAATTATCTTGAGGCACTGCTTATATATACACTATTAATGTATCAAATTTAAACTCATTTTTATATGCTATTGAAATATTCAAAAAACTTAAATCAAGCAACTACATTTTAAGGACAATCAATATAAACACATTTTTCTTAACTAAAAATACTTAATTAAGTTCACATTTTCTTGTACTTAATTTTTTTTCTTAGCATTTGGCAATCTCTGCCTCTCTTTCTTCTCTTTGACCCCGAGTTGTCTTGGGTCTCTCTTATTAGCTGATTTTCTCTTCTGTTTCTCCTTCTTCCTCTTAAGTTTCAATCTTTTCTTGGTCAGCCACTTCTCCTTCTTTGGAGGGTCAATTTCTTGGGTTACAAATCTAGGGTTTCTTTGAGATATCACAAGATTGAAGGAACCATGACTGAAATTCTTGAAAACCCATAAAGGGTTTAACTGATTGAGTACATTTAGAGGTCTCAAAGGGGAATGCAAAACCCATAAATGGTTTGACCGATTGAGTACATGTGACGATTCGAGTTTTCGAAAAATATTATAATAAGAATTTAAATATATAAAATTCTTATTATGCAAAATGTTATGTAAATAAATGTTTTTAAACAATTTATGGAAGGAAGTAGATGATTTATATTTAATTATATAAAAGGAAATTGTATATATTAGATGAGTGAATTGGAATAATTGATAGAATGAATATTAATTATTCTAATATAATTAATTATCGCGTAAAAAGTGGTAAAATATAATTATGGGAAATATTCCATAATTATTGAAATAATTTTTAGAATTAAAAGAATTATTTAATTATTTAATTTTCGGAAATTTTTGGAATACATTACGCATTAAGTACGGAGGGTGTAATAAGGAAGCATGAGCTAGGAGTGTGTTAGTTAAAATAGGCTGAGTCACTTTGGCTAGTAGGAGGTGCCTTCAAATTAAGCCCCTAGGCTATTACTAAGCAAAGCTAGGAGAAGGCTAGAATGAAGAAGTCATCAACTCTCCTCCATCCCTCTCCATCCATTCACGTTCCATTCCTCTCACTCTCTCTCACAATCCCAAATTAGTTAAGCTATCAAAACTCCCAAGAAGAAGAAGTATCGAAGCTAAGAGCTGTAATTGAACAAGAATTCATCAAACAAGATGTATGAATCTAATAACCATACTCTCAATTCTTTCGCTTCTCTTTTCTATTGAAATTGAAGTTAGAGATTGAATGTAAAAGAATGAAAATCATATGTAAGAATGAAATTGATTAGCTTAACTATGCAATTGCTCTTGTTATGTAACTTAGAAATAAGGAGAATAATAGTTGATGTGCGGAGGAATAAGGATGGAGGATTTCACATTGAAATCCTAGATAATCCATAAACAAATGGCTATGAAACCTAAGAAAACAAAGAACGCACGTAAAGTGTTCGGTAAAAGGCCTCAATGAGATTTAAGACTTAAAAACCAAGAATTCAGCAAAGCTTGGAATTAGGTAACATTTATATATATGTTATAAGGTTCCCCAAGCAATTTATAAGAATCAAAACAAGATTGAAAGTAAAAAGGAATGAAATTGAATCATTTGGAAATTTCATAAAAAGTGTATAATCGCAGACTTTCGGGTCTTTCGTTCGATGTCTTGCGATTGTCGTTAATGATCAAACTCGAAATGAGATTATACCTTGTAGCAAGGTCTCTAAATAAGATCAAGTTTCAAGCAATTTGAACTTTGAAAGTTAAAGTTATGATAATAGGAACAAGCCTCGAAGAAACTGAAAATCTGGGCAACTGGACAGAGAGCTCGTTGGGGCGAGTTCGACAGAGGCAAGCTCGCCGGGGCGAGATCATTTGCCTTGACGAGTTCGTCGGGGCGAGCTCCCTTTTCCTACTATGACATTATGTGGTAAAATAACCATAACTTTTTCATACGAACTCCAATTTGGGTGATTCAAGATGTTCCGGAAAGAGGAAGAATAGACCTACAATTTTTATTATTTAAGATTTGAGATTTGAGGTCTGTAGCAGGGTCTAAATTGGTCATTTATAGGACTGTTGTGCAATCAGATGCAAACGGAAGGCGTCGGGCATGCGCGTATGTAACTTGTAATGCTTATGACGATAAAAGATGTTGTTCTAAGTTATAAAAGATGAATTTATGAGATGTAAAATACTTAATATTGACCAACTAGTATTAGACACATAGAATAGGCGAGCCGAGCATACGCATGAGCGTGTCGCTTGGGTATTCGCAAAGAAAAAGTCGGGCGTTCGACGTACGAACGTCAAAACACTGTGTCAATTGTTAAAAGACTCAAAGAAGGTTTGAATTCAAATGAAACGAACATTGTAAAAGATTTATAAAGGATTTCTTAATTGGTTATACCATGACCTAACGAGGCATTGAGCGTACGCACGAGCGTATCGCTCAAGCACTCACATAAACCAAGGCGGGCATGTGGCGTTCTAGCGTCAAAACACTATAACAAGAGGGAAACAAAGTAAATGGTGTTTATTCTTAATAAAGTGAACACTATAAGAAACGAACAATGTAAACTAATTGTGTGTTGGCTATGTGACTAATTGATACACATACGTGAACTATATGTGTAGGCCTTTGTCAAGGACCATGGTTCGAAAAGGCGTTTGAGGCGCGCGCATTGAGGCGCGCCTCGTAGCGAGGCGGAAGGAATTGGAGGCGAGGCTACCGCATTAGAGAGGAAAGTAGGAGCGTGCGCCTTTTTGGGCTGAGGCTTATGCCTCAGTGCGACACGCCCCGAGACGTGTCGAGGCGCGACTGCTTCTTCAGACTCCGAGAGGAGAGGATGAAAAAGAAGAGACGCGAGAGGAGGAAGAAGAAAAGATGCGAGAGAGGAAAAGAAGAGAGTCTCAAATATGATGATCTGAGATCAGATCTGGCAAATAAAATATCCCATAAAAAATTAAAGTTAGGTACCCCATAGTTTTTATAGACTTTTAATTTAGTCCCTCATATTTTTTAAAAGTTCAAAATAGCCCCTATAAAATTACATATAAGTCCTTATAGTTTTGTTTTCTTCCATTTCAGTCCCTGAAATTTCAGTTATGCCCTTATTTCTTCAAATTAAGTTAATAAATTAATTTGTAAATCAAAATCTTTTTGTAGATATGATTAATAATTTTTTTTGGGGACTTTATGTAAAACCCTCGTTCTGAAAATAGGAAAGGGAGGTCATGTGCAAAGCACAACAGAACTAACAAAATAAATCAATAGCTTTATGCCTCAAAATTTAACTCCAATAATAATAATCTCCAGAAGTCAACCAATTCAAACCATAATTTAAAAATATTTATTACAACTCCAATAACTGAATATCTCCATAACACAAATCAAAATACCAAAGCCTAAATAAAATATCTAAACCACTTGGATAAAAGAAAATTCTCGCCACACTTGCCTTTGATCCCCCTAATTACATGCTGGAAGGAAAAACACAGCATGAGCCAATTGTCCAGAACGAATATATAGTACAATAATGAATTGAATTAACTAAATCAATTAATGAACTGAACTGAAACGAACAAAACTAACACAACGAAGTAATAGGCTGAATCAAA
Source organism: Aralia elata (assembly GCA_034770075.1). Lineage (NCBI taxonomy): Eukaryota > Viridiplantae > Streptophyta > Magnoliopsida > Apiales > Araliaceae > Aralia > Aralia elata. The sequence continues at coordinate 19,836,237 of CM068384.1, forward strand.
TGGTTGGGTGTTATTTCATACCGAGCTCAAAAATATAGCTTGCCACATAGACAAGTCAAATAATGTCACATAGGCAATCACACATTGAACCGCGAATCCAAATGCATGTAAAATCGGAAGGTGTGTTCGACACAACATCACCAATCCGCAGAACAGAACAGAAAACTAGGGTCGACCCATACGCCTCACACAACAAATCACTAAATGGCCAACTCCCATCGGAGCACAAAACAGAGACGCCGTGGACTAATCACACTGCCACGAAAGTGTCATGTCTCTCGTGCCAAGACGGCATGCCTGTGGTACCCCCATAGGTGGTTATAGCTCAAGTATACCCTACGGTATGTTCTAACAAAATATGATGTCATAACACATGGGACATAATACCAACAAAAAAAAGGTTCTAATATATATATGTCAAATCAAAACAAATCATCGATACAAGTCTCCAAAATATATTGACATATACATTTCTACAAATATCAAAATAATTCTAGACATGATAATCCAACTAAAAGAGTACAAATACGGGTTCAATGTTAAAATAAACTATTATATTAATTTCACAAGAAACAATTATGTGAGTTAATAACGAAATTCAAAATGAGGAACAAAACAAATTAATTAAATTTCAGAGGAGTATTGCTGAAGGAGTACGGAAATCCGTACCTGGAATAAGCAATGTAATACCCAAATTTATATTCCAAATATAACTCGTTAAATTCATTCCGTCCGAGCTAATTACACAAATTAACAGAAATAAATTAATAATCATATATTAAATTATTAATTAAAATTAACAATAATTAACCTATATAATCTTGCTAAATTACTGAGTTCATAAAAAAACGTGTGAACTGAGCTTCTGTTGTTGTACTACTATATATATCCCTTCCTTAACCAAATTATACTCTGATGAACATATACGACGTATCTACATATATATATATATATATATACACACACACACATATATATACACCTACTTCGTGTAACTACATTAACCAATTTTGCAGAAGCATTATGCAAATAGAATATGCATTTAAAACTTCCTACAGAATAAATCTAACAATTTTAGAAAAGTAATAACTTACTAAATGGATATTGCCAAATCTCAAGGTTAATGAATTCCCCCGTTCGATTCTTATGCCGCCACTGCTCCTCCTTCTTTTCTATCTTCAGTATGTAATAGATATGAGAGAGAACGAATTGGGTCTAGTAAATGTAAGAGAGAGAAAATAGAGAGGAAACTGATTGTTGATATAGAGAGAAAAGGAGATGAATGAGGAATAATTCATTAATATTTTATTAATATTCTACTCTTTTCAGTCTTCTTTAGCCGAAAGGAGGGAAAAAGGTAGTTGAGTGGAGTTCTTTAATAATATACTCGTTTTTCTTTTATCATGTATTACAATACCTCCCCCTTAAAAGGATTCCGTCTCCGGAAACAAAAGAAAGGAACGGACCTAGTTATCGAAAAGATGTGGATACTTTGCTCGAATCGATTCCTCCATTTTCCAAGTAACTTCCCGCTCTGAATGGTTTTTCCACAAAACCTTAACAAACGGAATTGTCTTCCTTCTCATAATCCTCTGTTGATGATCCAAAATCGCCTCAACTTGTTCCTCACACGTAAGATCCTCCTGAATCTTATCAAACGGAAATTGCACCACATGCGACGGATGATAATGGTTACTCCTCAACACCGACACATGGAACACATTATGCACATGAGCTAGCTGTGGAGGCAAAGCTAACCGATATACAACCTCACCAACTTTCTCCAAAACCTCAAAGGGGCCAATATAACGCGGACTAAGTTTCCCTTTCAACCCAAATCGTCGAATACCCTTCCAAGGAGAAACTTTTAAAAACACATGCTCATCAGGTTCAAACTCTAAGGTCCTCCTATGCTTATCAGCATAACTCTTCTGTCGTGATCGAGCCGACTGTAATTTTTCCTTAGCCACTGCTACCTTCTCCGTAGTGATTTGAACTAACTCAGGCCCTTCTATGGCCTTCTCACCAACCTCATCCCAATTATAAGTTGGTGCCCGACACTTCCTACCATACAACGCCTCAAACGGAGCCATCCCAATACTTGCATGTCAGCTGTTGTTATAAGCAAACTCAACTAGACTCAAGTAATCATCCAAATTTCCTGACCACTCTAGTGCACAAGACCTCAACATGTCCTCCAACGTTTGAATAATCCGCTAGGATTGCCCATCGGTTTGTGGATGGAAAGAAGTACTAAAGTTGAGCCGAGTGCCCCAAGCTCGTTGAAACTCTTTCCAGAACCGTGAAGTGAACCGCGGATCCCGATCTGAAAAAATAGATATCGGAGTACCATGAAGTCTAATAACCTCCTGCTGAAAGATTTGTGCCAACCGATCCACTTAGTAACCCTCATGGATAGCCAAAAAGTGTGCCGATTTGGTCAACCGGTCCACCACAACCTAAATGGCATCATTCTTCCTGAAAGTCTTCGACAAATCAGTCACGAAGTCTATCGTGATATCCCCCACTTCCAAACTGGTATGTCTAACTATTGCAGCAAACCACTAGCTCGTTGATGTTCTATCTTCATTTGTTGACAAGTGAGGCATTTACCCACATATTCAGCCACGTCTCGCTTCATCCCATTCCACCAAAAATTCTCCTTCAAATCCCTGTACATCTTAGTGGAACCTGGCTCTGATATCAACTCTGTAACACCCCCGTTCTAAAAATAGGAAAGGGAGGTCACGTGCAAAGCACAACAGAACTAACAAAATAAATCAATAGCTTTATGCCTCAAAATTTAACTCCAATAATAATAATCTCTAGAAGTCAACCGATTCAAACCATAATTTAAAAATATTTATTACAACTCCAATAACTGAATATCTCCATAACACAAATCAAAATACCAAAGCCTAAATAAAATATCTAAACCACTTGGATGAAAGGAAATTCTCGTCACACTTGCCCTTGATCCCCCTGATTACCTGTCGGAAGGAAAAACACAGCATGAGTCAATTGCCCAGTACGAATATATAGTACAATAATGAATTGAATTAACTAAATCAATTAATGAACTGAACTGAAACGAACAAAACTAACACAACGAAGTAATAGGCTGAATCAAATGGCTGGGTGTTATTTCATATCGAGCTCAGAAATATAGCTTGCCACATAGACAAGTCAAATAATGCCACATAGGCAATCACACATTGGACCGCGAATCCAAATGCATGCAAAATCGGAAGGCGTGTTCGGCGCAACATCACCAATCCGCAGAATAGAACAGAAAACTAAGGTCGACCCATACGCCTCCCACAACAAATCACCAAATGGCTAACTCTCATTGGAGCACAAAACGGAGATATCGTGGACTAATCACACCGCCACGGAAGTGTCATGTCTCTCATGCCAAGACGACATGCTTGTGGCATCCCCACAGGTGGTTATAGCTCAAGTATACCCTACGGTATATTCTAACAAAATATGATGTCACAACACATGCGACATAATACCAACAAAAAAAGGGGTTCTAATATGTATATGCCAAATCAAAACAAATCATCGATACAAGCCTCCAAAATATATTGACATATACATTTTTACAAATATCAAAATAATTCTAGACATGATAATCCAACTCAAAGAGTACAAATACGAGTTCAATGTATCAATGCTAAAATAAACTATTATATTAATTTCACAAGAAACAATTATGTGAATTAATAACGAAATTCAAAATGAGGAACAAAATGAATTAATTAAATTTCAGAGGAGTATCGCTGAAGGAGTACGGAAATCCGTACCTGGAATAAGCAATGTAATACCCAAATTTATATTCCAAATATAACTCGTTAAATTACTTCTGTCTAAACTAATTACACAAATTAACAGAAATAAATTAATAATCATATATTAAATTATTAATTAAAATTAACAATAATTAACCTATATAATCTTGCTAAATTACTGAGTTCATAAAAAAACGTGTGAACTGAGCTTCTGTTGTTGTACTACTATATATATCCCTTCCTTAACCAAATTATACTCTGATGAACATATACAACGTATCTACATATATATATATATATACACACACACACACACACACATACACCTACTTCCTACAACTACATTAACCAATTTTGCAGAAGAATTATGCAGATAGAATATGCATTTAAAACTTCCTACATAATAAATCTAACAATTTAGAAAAGTAATAACTTACTAAATGGATATTGCCAAATCTCAAGGTTAATGAATTCTCTCGTTCGGTTCTTATTCCGCCACTGCTCCTCCTTCTTTTCTATCTTCAGTATGTAATAGATATAAGAGAACGAATTGGGTCTAGTAAATGTAAGAGAGAGAAAAGAGAGAGGAAAATGTTTGTTGATATAGAGAGAAAAGGAGATGAGTGAGGAATAATTCATTAATATTTTATTACTATTCTCCTCTTTTCAGTCTTCTTTAGCTGAAAGGTAAAGGAAAAAGGGAGTTGAGTGGAGTGCTTTAATAATATACTCCTTTTTCTTTTGTCAAGCATTACACTTTAGGTCTTCAAATCGAGGCTTCCGCCTCGCTCCGCCTCGAAGCTTACGCCTCGCCTCGTCCGGAGAAAAATGCTTCATACCGCTTTTAGCTTTTTCGAACCTTGTCAAGGACGACTAACGTCAAAGTTAAACAACGCTAAAGGAAAGTCTTTCAGTTCTTTTGTATTATATGGGCTTGTTATTGATTATATGAAATCATTATCGTACTGTGATGAGATCTTCATGAATATGTTGAATTACATATTATGCTCTATGAATTGAGAAAGTCAAATTATGACTAAGTTGATGGAGTTATCGAATTCAATCTATATGTGATATGTGATATATTGAGCGTATGAAATCGCATTGTTTAGAATTATGACACATGTAGGATATGCATAATAGAATGATTATGATATATGAACTGAACATGAAATTATGTGCTATATGAAGCATGCAAACTGTTAGATTTGCTAAGACGTCGCGCTTATTCTTGCAAAAATAAACTGTAATGACCCGTATTTTGAAAAAAAAATATTAAAATAATAATTTAATATATATAATTCTTATTGTGGGATGTAATAAGTTTGAATGTATAAATATATATATATATATATATATATATATATATATATATGTGTGTGTGTGTGTGTGTGTGTGTGTGTGTGATATATATTTATGTGAATTATGTGGTGAATTTAATGTGTAAGTGTGAAATATATACATTTATATTTGGAGTAAAAAGTTAATAGTTAATTAAACTATTAAATTGATTAGCTTGAATTAATTTCAAATTGAAATATGAAAGTGAAGAAAGTAATTAAGATATGAATATTAAAGCCTTGTATGGCAATGGATTTATTATGAATTAAATTTCATAAGATAATTAATTCACTTATTTAAAATTTGTGAATTAATGTATGTGCTTTATTTTTATAAAAATGAGGGAGTTGGTTAAACTCGTTATGTATATAAATATTACATATAAATGTAATATATTTGCGTAATGGCTTAATATATTATATATCGCCAAACGAATATAAATCAAATATGAAATGAAGTAATTAGTTCATTATTTGGAAAATTGATGAGTTAATATATTAGTTTTGATTAATCCACTAAAGAAAGTTATTTTCTTTTAGTTAGTGGATAATGAGAATTATGATACTATGATGTAACATATAATGGTATAATATTTATTATTATACTAAAGGGATGTGAATTAAGAAGGTGAGCTAATGGACCAATATATGTAATTGGATATTGGTGTCAAATGAGTAAATTAAATTAATATTTAATTTATGATAAAATGTATAGACTAAATAAATTATTTGAAAACAATTTATGGAGAGAAAGAGGAAATTAAATTTGGTTATACAACATTGTATAATTTAAATAAGTTAGTAATTAATGAAGTGAATGTTAATTGTGTAATTATTTAATCCTTTACACACAAAAAATGTTAAATTAACTATGAATTAATTCCATAATTAGTGAAATGATTTTTATACATAATTATAAATGTATAATTATTTAAGTTCGATTAATTAAAAATACATGTAATTAAAATACATGAATTAATATGTGTATTTGTATGTGTGTGTATATATATATTACTACAATATAATAATGTTTCCTAGCTAATGGCTTGGATATGGTTACTCACATATTAGTATTGAGTTTCTTGAGTGCCGCATGTGTTTCTAAAGTCGTGGATTTATTATATTGATAAGGTTGGTAAATTAATAAATGTTGAGAACCAACTAGAAGTTGTTTGTGGATAAGTTTTTAATATTTAATATTTAAACTTGAATGCTTTTATTTTATGGTATAATTATGAACTTGGTGGAATATTAATACATATACAAACACCTTGGTGGATTTCCTGATTGGTAAGCACTTTCAATAATCTAATGATCGATTAAGACCCGGAGTGTGTGTATATATATATATATATATATATATATATATATATATATATATATATATATATATATATATATATATATATATAATATTGTGAGACTAAAAGAGTGGATTCCTGAGTATTGTATAGGAAGTAAGAGGTGTCTCAAAAAGAGAAAGCTTCAAGTACACGTGTTAACAGCCTAATTAATTTATATTATAAGGAGGGTAAGTGTAAGATGTCTATAAGTTGTTAGATGAGATAGAAAAGAAGGTTTTGAATATAACAAGTTTACCCACAACACTTATTGATGAGTGGTGTAAGGCTAATAATATTGAAGGAGCCAACGCCATCTGCATTATATGAATATAATGGGATTCGAGTCAAAATATACCTACACATCCTTGGTGCAACAATCTCTGCATAGAGAGAAGATTTCGCTGTGCATCCAAGCTTCTATTTTTAATAGAGGAAGTTTTAAACAAATTATGTCATGAAGAAGACCAAGTCCAACCATGACAAGAAATGAAACAAGAAATTTCATCATAAGATATTCTTAATCTTAATTCTAGAAATGGGCTTATTTCTAGTTCTAATTAATGTACCGGTAAAATACTCCTTTCTATTTAATTCAAAGAAGTGTTGGAATTTAATTATTAAATTGTAGAATTTGGTTGTGGAAAGTTAAAATTAAATGGAACCATGGAGGGTTTAGGTGTTATAAGGATGGATTTTTATGTTTTGAATTGGTTAAAACTCTTAGATTTCTAATGTGCATGTTTGGTATTTGTAAACATACCTAAAGGAAAATAATTAGCTAAAACTGAGAAGCTAGAGTTATAAATGTGTGGTCATGATGTATATAGTTTAAAGATCGTTTGGGATCATTTTGGTGGTAGAAAAGTTGTTGGATGGTTGTGTTTTGATCATGCTCTGTTCTGTAGATTCTGAGTTCGCCAACAGTGTCGGGTTGCAGTCAACAAGAATTTAAAATAAAACTTTTATTTTTGAAATATTAATTATTCAAATGATATAAAATAATAAAGAATAATATTTTTGAAATGTAGTTAACCTTTTTATTTTGATTGAGTTAATAAGTAATGAATAAAGGAGTTAATCTATGAAGATGAAAAATATATGAAAGGAAATGGTAAAAAGTATTATGTGTTAAAATACGCAATAACTTTATTTGTCTTACATAGGTATTACGCGGGGCGATAACGTCACGAAATTTCGTGAACGACTTTAACTAATAGCGGGAACAATGCATGTAGAGGCAAGTTTTTCGGTCTTGATTGTTATGTGAGAACTTAATATTGTTTACGTGTAAACTGTTTTATATTGTAATAAAGCGTTCGTGAGTATGTTGAAATATGTGTTTTATACTACAATATTATATGAATTGTTAAAGTCAAATTATGACTGAAGTCAGTTGAGTTATGGATCGGAAACTCAACTTATTTATGATATGTGATATGTGAAAAATGGAATGTATATTTGGAAACATTAAGCATGAACAATTTGATGCATGGATATAATACACATCGCAAAATGTATATAGCATGAGTACACTGTAAAGCATGTATACTATGTGAGGTATGAAATGTGTTAACTGTTAGACTTGTTGAACCGTCGCGCTCATTCTTGCAAATATTTTATTTGCAGATAAAAATTGAACAATCAGATAATATTGGCGAAAGAGATTTGAAGTATGTTTGTAAAGACAATAATTATTGTTTAGATAGTTGAATTTGTATCAAGTCAGAAAGACTAGTATATTGAATTGAACAAAGTTGTATCAAACTTGTGTGATATCGAATAAAATTTATTCGTTTTGAATTGATTGTGATTTTATATGAAATAGTACGCGATAAATATATGAGATGTTATATTGAGAATTTAGTTATTATTTTGGAAGTCCAATTAATTGTGTAATTCATTTAGCTTGCTGGATTTAAAAGAAAACGTATAAAAGAATAAATATGATATTAAAAATTGAATCTTTATATTTAAAGAAGAAGTTGAAACGAATCATAATATATATGATAAAAAAAAAAGACAGCCGATAAATTGTAAAGTTTTAAACAACTAAATTGTAATATTTATATTGGATCGAATGATTGAAAAAGTTTTAAAACTATGCGAGTTATATCGATTATAATATTGATTAATAAAATAGAGTTGTAATGAGATAAAATGGGAACAATGTTGTATTTTTAACGCACAAGATCGGGAATTGAAATAGTCCTGATTTTGGGGTCATTACATAAACTTTTTACAGGTCAAGGATATAATGCGATATTATTTGTCATCTGATGATATGGATTAGAAGACGTTGAAAGGAATACCTTTTCTTTATTTAAAAATTGTATTGAATCACGATGATGGTTCTTAAGATGTGTAATTGACATGATGTAAAGTTTGAAATATTCAATAAATAAAGAATGTTTGTTTTGAGATTGAAAGATAGCATTGTAGCTATTTTGAAAAGTAAATCAATATATTGATAATATTATTTAAGAAAGATTGTATATTAGGAATTGAGTTTGTAAATACTCATAATTACTCTGATAAAAAGAATCATTAAATAAATATGATTCTGGAATATATATTCGTAAAAGTTGCGATTCAAGGAACGAAGGAAAGACAGAAAGAAAAGTTTTAAATCATCCGCATTTCTAGCTATTTTAATATTGAATAATGTTTTAAAGCTAGAATAAGATAGTATTAATGCACAAGGTCGGGATTAAGTTAGTCCTGATTTTGGGAGCGTTACAGTACATTTAGAGGTCTCAAAGGGGAAAGCTTTGGTCCTAGGTGGTAGAGAATTGACCTAGAACTAAAACAAGTTGAAAAAAAAGGGGAATTAGGAAGAAGGGAACTTTAGTGTTAGAGAGAGGAGAGAGAATGAAGGGGATACCTCAAAGAAGATGTCTTGAGAATAGAATGCAGTCGAATTCTACGAAAACCATGAAACTGAGAAGTTGCCATGTGGTAATATGCAAAAAGAGAGGAAGAGTAATTTTCTGTTTACTGTAATAAAATAGCAAATCCAAGTTTCTCCAAATAACATTTTTAAAATAATATTAATGACAGGAGTTGTAATTCTGTAAACGATCCAAGGGGGGCAAAGTTTTTATCGAGCCTAAATTATTTTATTCGAACTTGGACTCATTTTATAAACGAGTAGAGCTTGAACTTAAGTCGAGCTTAAGTGAGATAGTCGAGCACCAGTAGAGCTGAGCTTTAATCAAACTAAATCAAATAATAATTAAATAAATTATTATTTCTATATACATATATAGTGTATTTCTAAACTAAATCAAATAATAATTAAATAAATTATTATTTCTATATGCATATATAGTGTATTTCTAGCAAATTATTTTAGCTTAACGAGTTCGAGCCAAGTTTAAACATGTCAAGCTCAATCTGGAGACTCTATCTAGAGATTCTATCCGGAGACGACATAGCTCATCCTCGGTTTGTTTATTTAAACTTCAAAGTATCTTGTTTGAGCTCGACTAAATAAGTGAATTCAAGCCCAACCGAGCCTAAATGAGCTGAATCGTGCCGAACTTTACTTTGATATGTATAGCTTAAAATTCATTTCATAATGCACTTAAAAATAATTTGGTTGGTTTGTCTCGGCATCCTTATGCCTTCTAAGTTTTATCCTTCCTTTTGTATGTTTTCTTGTTTAAACTTAGGTTTCTAGAGACATTTCTCACCAAACTGAGAGTTATGCAGAAGCTTTTGAAAAACATAAAATATATTACGCAGAAAAGATAGAGACATGGAGAGCCGCACTAATCACAGTTGCAAATATATCAGGATATGATCTGAAAAACGATACAAATAGGTAACTTCTATATTTCCTTCTTTTTTCCCCCTTATCTAAATTTAGTTATTTGATGAATAAAAGGAATGATTGTATTGTTGTGACTGAGCTAAGAACCAATAACGTACACCGTCTAGTGATTAGAAGCAACAAAACAACTACAAACTAACATCAAACCTTAGTTCCTGATCTTTATCAAAAAAAAAAAAAAACCACCTTAGTTCCTTGCATGAAAGCATAAATTGTTACAAACCTCAACTACAAAATGTTAAGAAACTTCCAATATTTTATTTAATTTCTTAATTAATCTTTATAAAGTGTGTGGCTATAGATACTCCAATGATATGAGTCATATTTAGCAACAAAAAAAATAAAAATGATATGAGTCACAAAAATTTTAGTTAGTAGAGCGTTCAAAACATATTAAATGATAACGTTAATATGATTGTGGATAAATTGGTTATTCAACTTTACAAAAGTTACTCAAAAAGAAAGTGTTGTAATTTTTATAGAACTTTAAAAAAAAAGTGCTGTAAGGGGAGAGTATTACTTAATAAACTAAGCTAGGTGATCAAAGGTGATAAATGTTATGATCATTAGTTATTTGACATGCACACAATCTAATTGTAAGAAGAAAAAAAATTAAAGGAGAAGAGGTTATGGGAGAGTGAGAGCAAAAATAGGGATAAATGAAAAAATAAAAGGATAAAAAATGAATAATACTGTATGCATAAATTATACACAAACAATTATGCACAAATAATAAAATTAATGTATTAGCGGTAATACTATGGTGATTAAAGAATTCTTATCCAGCAATTTAACCTAATACACATGCATGATGATATTACAAAGAATGCTCTGGATCAATCAGGCCTAAAAACATGTGGAAAGACCCCAATACCCCAAAACGAAAAATAAAGCTAAAATACACTTACTAACCATAGTTTTCAGGCTATGTATTATGCGAAAGCTCCATTTCTAAGGGTTCAAATTCTTTACGAGTTGAAGCTTCTTTGACAACTGGTCACTATGTTCTTCAACCTCTTTCACAAACGCAATTAACTGATCTTCATATACCGCACATAACCTTCTCTTATTTCGTAGCTGTGCAGTTGACTCCTGAATTTTCTTATCCTTGTCATCCTACAAAGAGAAATACACAAATTACATTACGTTATCAGATCTGTTATTGTTAAGAGATATATTTGAATACTAATGATTATCAGAGATGTAGATGTGAGAACAAACATAAACACATGCAAGCACCAGCAAACGCAAGTGTACACCACATGTATTAATGCAGGAAATTGAGCATATGTAGGACTGTTTATGTCCTCTTTATTGGTATGCCCGTGTCTGTGTGTAGTGTTGTGTTCATTACAGTTTAAGAATTAGTCTCATCAACGAGATGAACTGGTATTAGCATCTCAGGGCTAACAGGTTGAGACGCAACAAATGCTGCTAATAGAACATAAAGGTATTTAGAAATATCATAAAGAAATTTACAAGCAATGAGGCATAATGTAACAAAAAAACATAGATTAAATTGTCAACAGGAGTCCCAATATAAATAGGGACTGCATATTGGATTTGAATGCTCTAATATTTTATGTATTTTTTTTTCCTTTTTTGGTTTCAGATTGACGAATATACTTCTATGTGGATCTCTAGTGGGATTTAATTGGTCACGTACATAAATTAAACTATTATTACCTTCATGATAATAATGCTTGCTAGTGTTGCAAATCTTCAGGAGAAAATAAGTCCCAATATCGTCTCCCAAAGAAGTCAATCTGATTTTCGCCATTTCACAGATCACATGATAATAATGGCTTGAAACATTCTCTAATGTCTTTCCATATTAATGAAATACGGGGCCTTTTTAAAAAGCAGTATTCAAAATCATATTTCCTTTTATAAGCATCCAGTGCATACAGTAATAACGAAGGTTCCTGAGAGGTGGCCTAAAAGAGTCATCACATTGCCAAGGGTTTAATTGTCAACCTGAAGTATGTAGAGGAAATCAATGAAAGTGTCTAGACTCTAATACCCATTCCTGAAAAGTCTCACTGATTCCACACTTCAATTATGTGGTTTAATTCGATACAAGACACAGGTCAGTTAGGTAGTTTAATTTAACTTTTGAGGCTCTTTAGGATTCAAGTGATGCCGACATTTATTTTACTCATCTTCTTCCTTTCCTTGTTTTAGTACTTCCTATCAATGGATCAGATCTGTACATGTATACCTGATTTTCTAAATGTACTTTCGTTTTTACCAATATCTTATCACTCTATCTAACACACTTTAAGATTAGGAAACTAGGATATATAGTAGTGATAAGAATCTCGATATATACACATACAGCTGTTTCCTACTAAATAGTAATTAATAGTGTGGCAGCAAAATCTTCTTTGAAAGAAATGAAAAAAGGTAAAGGAACACTATTTGTACTACAGATTGAACACATGTGAAATGAAAGGCATTTCTGAATTCAAAGTATTCTGCATAAACTGTATCAACTATTCACTAAATCAGCACAGAAAAGTTGATTTTAAGACCAGCTTATGGCAAGGATATAATATGTTTTTAGGATCATTGAAAAGGTACATAATAAATGAGCATCGGAAAAGTAGTACAAGCAGACAAAACTCATATGAGCGATGGAATAACAGTTCTGAGCACAAATATAGGCACAATTTTTTCAGTAAATGGACAAGTACAATGTTTCCACTGAGTTTTCTGATTTATTACAACTAACCGAGATAGTAACAAATTGAAAGATGGAAAAGATGCTCCTGTTAACAGTCAATGAAGTGAAGAAAACTTACCATAGCATAGCGAACTTCTCTGGAAGAAACCGCGAGTGGATGGTTATGGTCCGTTACGAACTTTGTGACAACCCACTTTCCTGATTTTTCAGACTTTACCAGAATCATTGCTTTACAGCCTTCCCTTGTGCTCGGGCGTGGCTTTCTAAGAGGCCCAAATTTACCTCGTATACTAACACAATAACCCTCCTTACTGCATCCAAGTCTATGAGGAAGGATCCTCCCATCAACCTCTGATCGACGGCATGACATCACACGCATAACAAATCCTACTCGCCTAGCATAATTATCATAGAATACCTTGGCAGCATCTTCAGACTCAAATTCCATGCCCACAAGTGGTTCACGAATTGAGCCACTTCCATAGCCAATCAACTCCCCTCCAGAACTCGCTACTGCAACAGCTCCCTCATCCAATTCCACTGCAAAAATAAAGTGTTGCTTAATCTCTCAAACACATCAAAGATTGCTCTTTATATAGCAACTGAACTAAATTACTTGAGAAAAATATATATACACGTACTATTTTAGATATCTTGAAGGTCGAAAATTCCAGCCAATTTACCAAACAACTACTAACTATAAGCAGTGTTACACCTGCAGATCAGGGGGGAAAAAAGAAAGAAAAAAAGCAGTGTTACACGCTTAATCTGTTGGAGCAATAGTGACAATAACAAATAGAATAAATGTAAATAAAACACCAAGGAAAAATCAAGCCAAAATTTATATTCAACATGAAGCAAAACTTTTGTGCTTTTGTTGATTGATAGTGCTTTAGATTTTTTCAGCCCTATACTAGTGCATGGATCTAACGACCGAACAGCCTCCAAGAACAGCAACAAAGTGCTAGTGTGCACCTACCAAACATTCAATATGATAAAAAGTATCTCTCTGTTTTACAAAATCAGTACAATCATGAGAGCTAAATTTGAGTTTTTCTAGTGATTTTCAAAAAAGTACTAGAGCCTTATTTTGTAAAATAGAGTACTTCTTTGTCATAGTGAGTGTTTGGTAGGTTCACACCATCACTTTGTTGTTGTTCCTAGAGGTAGTTCTGCCATTAGATCCATATTCCATGCATCGGATTAGGACCGAATAACGTCTTAAAATCAACAAATACACAACTGCTTTGCCTCATTGAATATAAAATTCAATCGGATCATACCTTGTTATTTAATTTTGCAGTTATTCTATTAATTACTGTTCCTGCTGCTCCAACAAAATCAAATCAGCAATGCCATGAAAGCATTTCCCCTCAAAGATACCCAACAAAAAATTAACCAATATGTCAAAATCTACATTGTTGGAACTTGTGGCTCATAATTGAGAAGTTCATGAAAAAGACCGAGTGCGGAGCGATGCGGAGCTTCGCGACGCACTGGTCCATCGGAATTGAACAGAAGGGTTTGGGGGGCGCGGGGGCACGCCATTGCACAACATCATAGTGGCGCGGGGCACGCCACAGGCGGGTTTCAGGTTCTGGAGGACTAGCGTAGGGCGCGCCAGTATAAGCCAAGAAACGGCGCGGGGCGCGCCGTTCGGCGAACTCAGTTTTCCTATTTGATTTCTGATAGGACATTATGGATATTTGAGACATAATATGAAGTAGGGTTGGAATATGATTAGTAGCTATAAATATTATCTATTGTAAAGCTCTATGTAACCAAAATCAAGAGAATCAATAAACAACTAGCCGCCAGTAGACCTACCCAAGTTTTGGAGAACCACGTAAATCTCTGTGTTAATTCTATACCGTCGTGTGCGTGTGTGATCCATCGATTCTAACATACATATTATAGGTAAACCCAAATAATTAAACAAATATGTAGCATATACAACATATATGAAGCAATTACCACTAAAACCCAGTAAGATTTGACAGTCAACAAGCAACTACCAACTACCAACCAAAGCCTAAAGAATCAACCCCATTACAATTAAAGTTCTGATTTTTTCTTTTATTCCCAACTTACAGTCTCTCTATGATACATATAATCATAATTATATCCAATTAACTGCAAATTCAGAAAATTACATGACGGGTACAGCAAAATAATCAAGAATTATAGGGTAGAGGTAACTTACTCGAGCTGAAGAGTAAGAAAAACACCGAGTAGGCCGTAAAGGGCAAGGAGCAGAAATGGTCGAAAACTCGGAAGTTCTGAAAGGGAAAGAAGAGGAGGTTGGATCTGTGGGTTAATGAATGAACCCAAATATGAATCACTCATGAGCAGAAAAAGGCAAAGGCAAGAAAAAATAAATAAAAGACAGGAATTTGGTGAATATTGTTTTTATCTCCAACTCTCGTTTCATTGAATTTTCATTTTATACACCCTTGTTCCATAAAAATTAGTCTTTCCGTCTCCAAAAGGATGACCGAAAGACAGATAAAATATATAGAGTGAAATATAAATATGTCATTTAGTGAAATTTATTATCATAAAAAATTAAAAGTACTAATCATTTTATATAATTTTATGAGACCACTAAGGATAAATTTTTATAAAAATTACTCCTTTTTCTCTAATTTTAATTTTTTTAATATGTATGTAATTTATACTTTGATCGTCTTTTTGGATACGAAGGGAGTAAGAGATAATAGGGTATATCATTTGTCAAAAATAATATTATGAATAATAATATAAAATGACACAAATGTTACTTTTAATATAGAAGTCGATGGTTCAATTTTTGCTAAGTTATGAAGATAGGTTCAAAAGGAAGTAACACACGATGAAGATTGAAAATTGTAAATTATTCTCTCCCACCTTGATTAGGATAAATTATTGTAATATATTATGATATTAAAAAAAAATGACATAAACTAGAAAACTATAAATTAATAACTATTTTTATAAAATGAAATAGAGATAATTATAAATGACTACTTATTTTAGGCGATTACAAATTAATAATAATATTATCACAACAAGTATATATAATTACAATTTGACAATAATCTTTGTAAATAAAAAAGACAATTACCATACAAATTAATAAATATATTTATTAAGTAAACAAAATATTCTCATAAAATAAGCATATATATAGACCCTAAACCATTTTATTAAAAATGCATTCAAAAATCCTTTAGGAACTCTGACAACGAATTAGAAAGCTCAAAAACTCTATAAAATTCTTGAGTTTAAAGATTCAAACTTTTATACTTTGAAAATTTAAACCTTCAACGACTTTTAATCATCAACTAAAGTTAAATTTTAAAAATTCAAAACAAAGATCTTATTTTGAAGTCTGAAATCAAGTTCATAAAAAGAATCAAATATTATTCTGTTTATTGTAAAAGATTTTAGGAGGTTTCTTGTACCTGCATTCCAATAATACATATTGACATTAAAATTTTGCCCATTTTTTATACTAAAAATTTATGTTCACAATAATGTTATCAATATCAAATTAATAATTTATTCAATATGAAACAACATACATTTTTAATATTTTATAATTTTGTAAATAAAATTAGTGGACGAATGTAATATTATTTACTTTAAAAAATAGTCTTAGTATGTATTACGATAAATTTACGTTTAATTATAATTATAAAACTATAAATGAGATCGGTAGAAATCATAAGAGTACTCTATTTATTACAAATTTATTCAAAAAAATTATATATATATATATATATCGTTAAAAAATTAGTACAAGATTTTAATTGGGTCGGGCTAAGATTATATAGACTCGGCGCAGTTTTTAACCAAGTTCATTGCACCACACCCCAATTTGCTTCTTCATCTCCTTCTGTCTCTGTGTGTCAGCTAACACCGGTAAGCTTTCTGGTAACACCCATAAATGAAACTGCATATAATTATATATATCTATACAGATTGCGTCATCTTTTGTTAATGTCCGCAACTTTTATATCATCCACCTGTTTGATAAATTGCCCCACTAGATTTCATGAATTCTCCTTGTTTTTGATTACATGTTTGTAAAATCTCTCTGCAATGTTACGAAGTATAGTTGTTTCAGCTATTAGGCCAACAACATACCCTTGTGCTTTTATAAGTCATAAGTTCTACGTAAGTGTCATTTCACCAGAACCAATATTTCATTTTCCAAGAACTTTGCTCTCACAATATACATTTTGTAATAATTATTATCATTATGGTTGTCATTGTGATGGTAATCTTTTTTCATCACCATTTAAATTTATCCCTTTTCGTGGGTATTTAAGTTTGCCCATGTCGCAATTTTCAACCTTAGCCAGCCTGCAATTAGCTTCTTGCAGACGGTCAAACGTGGTTTATAACTTGTTGCTTCCAGTAGTTTCACCTGTTGCAGTTCTGATGAAAAACTTTTATTGTTCTGAAACTGTTGCATTGAGCCCAACACCTGATTCCAGTTGTAGTACAAATGACGCCGATACGTTGTGTAAAACAGTTGTTGATAGCTCTAATCCAGAGTGTAACATGGAGAAAAATCTTGACCTACTTGGCATAAATCTGACCACGCCATTAGTGGTTGAGGTGCTCCAAAGGCTTCATTTTGAGGAGAAGTTAGTCTTTAGATTCTTTACGTGGGCTGGGCATCAGGAATACTATACTCATGAACCTCAGGCCTATAATGAGATGATTGACATATTATCTAGTACAAAATACAAGGTTAAGCAGTTTCGAATTGTTTGTGATATTCTGGATTACATGAAGAGGAACAACAAACATTCTGTTCCGATAGAAGTTATGTTAAAGATTTTGAGACAGTATACTGAGAAGCATCTGACCCATCTTCAGAAATTTGCCAAGAAAAAGAAGATAAGAGTGAAGACACAGCCAGAGATTAACGCATTTAATTTGCTGTTGGATTCTCTTTGTAAGTGTAGTCTTGTTGAAGATGCTGAGGCCATGTTTAGGAGGATACAGAGCAAGGTCAAACCCAATGCTAACACATACAATATTTTGTTCTTTGGGTGGTGTAGAGTAAGGAACCCGACTAGAGGTATGAACATACTGGATGATATGATCAAAATGGGTCATACGCCTGATAATTTCACTTATAACACTGCAATAGATACCTTTTGCAAAGCAGGGATGGTGACAGAGGCTGCTGCACTGTTGGAGTTTATGAGAACGAGAGGTTCAACCATGTCTTCTCCCACTGCAAGAACATATGCAATTATGATTGTGGCACTTGTCCAGAGTGATAGAATGGAGGAAGGTTTTAAACTTCTTGGTGATATGATAAGCAGTGGATCCCTCCCTGATGTATCCACATACAAGGAACTGATTGAAGGCATGTGTTTAGCTGGAAAGACAGAAGCAGCTTATAAATTCCTGGAAGAGATGGGAAACAAGGGTTATCCTCCTGATATAGTTACTTACAACTGCTTCCTCAAAGTCCTTTGTGACAATAAAAACAGTGATGAAGCTCTTATACTGTACAAGAAAATGAGTGAGATGGGATGCGTGCCCAGTGTACAAACTTTCAACATGCTAATTACAATGTTTTTTGAGATGGGTGATCCTGATGGAGCCTTAGAGACGTGGCGTGAGATGGATAAGAGGGGCTGTGTACGTGATACTGATTCTTATTGTGTGATGATTGAAGGGCTTTTTGGTTGTAATAACGTTGATGACGCCTCTATTCTCTTGGAAGAAGTAGTAAACAGGGGAATGAAATTGCCATATAGGAAGTTTGATTCCTTCCTAATGAAGCTTTCGGGTATTGGTGATCTACGTGCTATCCATAGATTATCAGATCATATGAGGAAATTTTACAACCCTGCTATGGCACGGCGTTTCTCATTGAATCAGAAACGGAAGAGCATGAGCTTAAGAGGAAAATAAACATTTTATAAACTCATCATCCTTTGCTGGAATTTGGGGAGCTGAAGTAGAAGTTTGGATATAGCTTACCGCTGCAGTGCAAATGTAACTTCATTTCTGTAAAGCCAGATCAATATCTTGAAACAAATGCGGCATAAAATGGTGGTTCCAACTGTTGGGATAGAGCTCACTGATGCATTACCTGGTGTTAACTGTTTGATACATCTTTAGATAGCCTGGAAAGAGGTTTCGTTTTGGCACATCTCTATCAGCACCTTGGCTGTGAAAGCTGCATAGATCTGCAGTGTACATTTGGGCTTAAGTTCTTGCCAGAGTTTGCCTGTAAAGATTTCTTCACTCTTATCACATTTTGAATCGAGACAATGTATCTCTTGAATATTATACAAAAGCATTTGGAGTGGAATTTTTTTTTTTTTAAAAATTGACCAGGTATGTTCTTTTGTTTGTATGAAGGAGGAATATGTCGGTAGGAAAGGATGCCCGTGCATATCTTTCTGGAATCGATACATGACACAAACATAAACACATCTTTAATTTTATTCTGTTCTTTCTCGCAATTTGTATGCTGAATTCAGTTGAGGGTTAGGATTCATTCTACATTTGTTATTTATTGATGGCTTAAATATAAATTGCTACCTTGAATTATTGACATTTTTTCACATCAGGGATCGACCTTTTCAATTTTTGCAATTAGGTGACTTTTAATTTTTTCCACTTACGTTTGATTGGACATGCCACGTCATAAATTGATGACGTGGCTAACTTATTAAGGCAATCAATGCTCGTGTAAACTAAAAAATGTTATTTTAAATCATTTTTTGACATTTATTAAACATCAAAGGATAAAAATTCATGAAGTTTATAATGTAATTACCCTTTAATGTTTAATAGATGTGAAAAGTTATATAAAAAACTCTTTAAAATTACATATAAGCAACGATAGACCTAGTGAGTGGTCCACATCATCAATATATGACGGGTCATGTCTAATTGAATGCACGTGGAAAAAGGAAAAGTTTGGTCACCTAATTGCAAAAATTTAAAGGACTATTACCGAAGTGGAAAAACGCCAATAGTTCAATATAGTAATCTATATTTAAACCTTTATTGATATATGAATTTAGTAAAAGTATATGATTGGATGCCTTTGCGGACCTGTCTTTTTGTGTTTTCTTGTTGATGGAGTGAGGATTTATTATTATCATTTCTTTTGGGTGTAAATTAGTGGAGAAGTTTATAACTGTAATTTAAGTTCCACTAGTCCACGCATAATTATTTGTTTTTAATAAGGGACTGAAACTTTTACTTCCTAACAAAGGACTGAAACTTTTACTATAGTTATGTTTTATGATTTTGCAAAGGCTTAAATATACTTTAAATCTTAGTTTTTCGTTTTTATAACTTAAATCTTAATATTTTAACTTTAAGACATTGAACATTAATATCTTTAAATTTTTATAAGTCAAACCTTTTGGCCATCGGCAAGCACAAGAAATTGTAACCACATGATTAGTATATGATAAAGAAAAAAAAAAGTAGAGAAAATTGAAACAAATATAAATGATATATACCCTTGCCTTACAAGACTTAATTAATTGCCCTCATTGATAAAATATTTTTTTTATCGACAAAAAGAAATTATGTTAAAATTCAAATGTGATTAATCCAAAAGATAAGAATAAGGCCACAACTATAAAATTGTAGGCAATTAACATATCTTTGAAAGAACATTAAATTTATAGTTCTTAGGCCTTGCAAACAACATTAAAGATTAAAAAATTTAATGGAAGACTAAGATCGCATATCTATAATATTCATCCAAAATATCTAGCAGCTTAGTTATCACACTTATTTTAAAATAACACTTTAAAAATAACAAAACACTAGTTTAAAAATAAAATAGTGTTACCAAAAAATGCTAACATGTTAGTGGATTGTATTTTGGTACAAACGTTCCAAAACATAGAATAATTTTGTTCTAAAATATTAAATTTAACAATCCAAAACTTCTTTTCCTATTTAGTAACATAGGACTAAAACTTTTACTTCTTTTCCTATTTAGTAAAAAAGGACTAAAATTTTTATTCTATAATAATGATTACAACTATGTTTCATAATTTTGTAGATGAGGGACATCTTTATATGATCACTAGGCCTTAGAAACAATAGCTAGATTCAAATCTAATGAAAGACTAAGCTCGCATATCTATAACATTTATTCAAAATATCTAAGGTATTATAGGTTTGAATCCTCTCCCCGCTTTAAGAGAGGATGGGTTCGTTGAAGGTAGGCTAAGTCTTACACTCAACTTGCCTTCTTCTCTCGTACTTTAGCTTTTAGCTTTCTTACACTTCCGCTAAGTCTAACAAGGCTCAGGTGCGGAGCTCCTCCGGTTAGGATCATGAGGGAGAATTTACAAGCTTAGTTATCACATAGATAAATCTATAACGTTCTATCAAAAACCCTAATATTTATAGCAAAACTCTAAAAAATAGCAACTAATGTCACCAATTGAACACCTTGTGAGCGTCGAATACGGGTAACGTGGTGTAGTCTCTTGAAAATGTGCATGTTGCAACACTAACTTAACTAACTATATCTTTGAGAATGTTATCCTAATGTATCATATTTTGGATAAACGTATTTCATACCAAAATGGCCCAAAGAAACCTACCTCTACCATACTCTAAACCATGACATGTAATGTTTTCCGCATTCCCTTTTTTGTTCCATGTACCATATTAAACTGCGATCCGGGAAACATTGGTGTAGGCGTTTTACCCCCGTGTATGAATACATGTACAATTCAATAATTACCAAACAGCAGGGCCGGTCCTGAGAATTTAGAGGCCCTGTGCGAGAAAAAAAAAGGGGCCCTCGGTACAGATAAAATCGGTTCGTACCGGTTAGCTATTTTGCATGTCCGGTATAATACCGTTCCAAAATTTTTCTTAGGACTTTCATGCCAAGCCTTATGAAATTAACTTAAAGTCTCCTCTATTTATGTAACAAAGGTAAGACTAAAGAAAACATATTAGACAATGTGGGACTTATTGGAAATTTGAAATCTACATTTGCTCCCTTATATATAGTGGTAGTCATTCATGTGTAAAAGAATTTGATTTTTCTCTAAGTCCCACATTGATTAGATAATAAAAGTTTAAGGAAGTTTTCCTTATATAAAGACTACTAAGTGAACAAGGTCTTCAAGTTCCACATTGATTAATTGGTAAAAGTTTGAAGGAAGTTTTTCCTTATAAAAAGACTACCACATTAGTTAATTGATGGAAGTATTAAGGAAGTTTTTCTTATATAAAGACTACCAAGGGAACAAGATTTTTAAGTCCCATATTGGCTAATTGGTAAAAGTCAGACTACCACATTAGTTAATTGGTAAAAGTCTTAAGGAAGTTTTCCTTATAAGAACAAGGTTTTTAAGTCCCACATTGGTTAATTGGTAAAAGTCTAAAAGAAGTTTTCCTTATAAAAAGACTACCAAGTGAAACCAAAGTAAGGAAGTTTTCTTTACAAAAAGCCTACCAAGGGGACAAGATCTTTAAGTCCCACATTGGTTAATTGGTAAAAGTCTGAAGGAAGTTTTCCTTACAAAAAGACTACCAAATGAAGCTAAACTCTTCAAGTCCTTCATTATAGTTAATTGGTAAAAGTCTAAGGAAGAATTCCTTATAAAATACTACCAAGTAAAACTTAATCAAGGGCTTAATATTTAAAAGTTTTCAATTTTGGACTTAGGCCGGTACAAAGTGGGTAAAAATTGGGGGCCCTCCGAATTTGGGGGCCCTGTGCGGTCGCCCCTTTTGCACCCCCTCAGGGCCGGCCCTGCCAAACAGAGCCTAACTTACTACTTAAAACACTTGTTTAAAAATAACAGAACACTTGTTTAGAGCAAACAAATTGTAATATAGAACAGCTACATTAGAGAACCCCAGTATTAACAGCATCAGCCTCCAAAAGATCTACTAGCAACAAACACCCCTATTGCAACCTGAATTAGTTCCAACTCCCAAATAAAACCAGTTCTAAAGCTGGCAATCTAAAACATAACACAACCAACACAAAGTTCAATATTGTAAAACTCTTCTACAATTAATCCTTGTCTGCCTCGCAATATCCACCCTCTAGAAAACTCTATAGAGAATGAATAGTAGCAATATAAAAGCTTTAAGTAAGCTCAGAGAAGCAGATACAAGATATGACAACTGAACTAAACCAGTGTCTTACCAGAAGATGCTATGACAAACAAACAGCAAGGAGTCGAGGACCATTAGTGCATCCATAATTATAGAAAGTCCTCACCGCGCCTGAGGACCTGATTCATCGCTTTCTAAATCTAAAGAGTACTCCACCATCCTCCTTTGGTCTTGTCTCACCACGAGTTAACTCTGTTGCTAAACTCTCTTTTAATTCAGTCACCACATAATTCATGGTTGGTCTATTGGTGGAAGTTGGAGATGCACATGCCAATGCTATTTCAATAGCTTTCCAGACAGAATTAACATCAAAATTTCCCCTTATACTTGGATCAACAACATTTTTCACATCCCCTTGTTCAAGTATGGAACTTACCCACTTAGTTATGTGAGTCTGCTCAGTCTCGTTATCATTGGTTCCTATAGCTGGTCGGCCTATGATTATCTCCAGCAGAACAATGCCAAAACCATACACATCACTTTTTTCAGTTAAATCTATTTGATTGGAATACCTGCAAGACAAAACAAGTAAAACAATGTAGATTAAGTTGATATATCTCATATAATGTTCATAGTTGTCACGACGCCATGATAAGATGCAACGGTAGTTGACCGCCAGGACGCCTAGGCGATAAGGCGCCCACCATGGCGTCCGTATGACGACAAGTCATTAACAATGTATATATTATTATTTTACTTCAAAAGTATATTGAACAATAAAATTTTATATACATTAATACCCAAATCATAATAAATAATATTATGGAATAAAATTATATAAATACTTCACGATCAAAATTCAAAAATAAAACACTTACATTAAAAACTAGTAAAACAAGTCAATAAACACCACAAAGAAAATAAAGAATGATGACTTGCTCATCACCCATTACAAGTATAATAAGTAATAAAATTACACGACATAGCAAATTCACGTGTTATGGTGAGTCATGGGTAAAAAAGGATTTAATCACTTAACTTAGGCCAACTACCTTGTCAGCTTTGGCGGTTCAGCGTGACGCCTTGGCGACGCCATGACAATTATGATATTGTTAGAAATAACTTAGAAATATACTTGTAAACCGAAAAGTGAAAAAGTATAGTAGTTACTCAGGGTCAAGGTAGCCAGGAGTGCCGACAACTACTGTGGCTACATGAGTGCCTCCTTCAAATGGAATAACTCTGGACAAGCCAAAATCAGCAAGTTTCCCTTGGAGATTCTCGTTCAACAAGATATTGGTTGACTTCACGTCTCTGTGGATTATTGGTGGCTTGCAACCATGATGCAGATACTCGAAGCCTACGATAATTTAAGTCAAATTTAGCCCTTTTTTTACAAGTCAAAACAAAATTGACATACATTTTGTGGAAGGGAAAATAATTTCAGGTTATCTGCTAACCTTCTGCTACATCTATTGCAATCCGAATTCTCTGTTCCCAACTCAAGGCATTTGAGTTTCTGCCTGTGCCCACAGAACACCAATTTATATATGTATGTTTGTTTTGATCACTAAAATATAAAAATCATGAAGTTGACACTTGAAAATTGAAATAGTCCGATAAACTAGAAGGGAATTTTTCTTTCTTTCATTCTTTTCTTTTGAGTCCGACAAGATAGAATGATATTATGTGTTAAAAAAGACAAAAATGTTGTACATTCATCGAAACATTTAAGCATAAGATTTACCTGATAGATGCCCTTCCAGGTTTCCATTGGCCATGTACTCGTAGATAATTCCTATATTGGTGCCCTCGTTGCAGTAGCCAACAAGAGCTGTTAAATTCTTATGATGCACACCCATAAGAACCTTGGCCTGCAATTCAAGGTCACATTGTAGAAGATCAACCTTCACAGAAGATTTATAAAGCCATTCATATGGCTGCAAGGTTTGTCTAACTAAAGACATGGAGCATAAACTTCGTCACACCTCACACCTGTGAGGATATGATGTTGCCCAAGGGGGGCAACCGAAGATTATCTAACAGAGCTCCATGTCCTATTCCATCCGTAGTATTGTTCACCTTGTTGATGGATGAATTTTCTGGGGGCTCCAGGCCCTGATCTATGCTCCTTACCTTAACTTCTTATGGTCAATCAGTACAAAAGGGTAGAGGTTAATATATAGTTTTTTTCTAAAAAATCCCATAAACATGAATCAACAACTAAAATAAGATGACACATCTAAGGTGACATAAAAAAAAGTACTATGAATGTGTATATTGTATATTTCACTTAAGAATATGCTGGAAACTCTTTTCCCAAAAAGTTTGTCTGATCAGTACAAAAAGTGTGGCCGGAAATATACTATTAGAGTTTGAAAAATTCCCATAAACATTTATTGATATGAAATTAAGGTTAAAAACTGAAACAAGATGACACATCTTAAATGATATTTCAAAGTACAAAGTAAATGTATTGACTACTTCACTTAATGATATGCTGCATACCTATTCCCCAGAAAGTTTGGCTGATCAGTCAAAAGAGGTAGTGGAAAATATACTATGAGGATTAAAAAAATCTCTTAAACATGAATTTATGCAATTTTTAGAAATTAAAAACTGAAATTTCAACATGCAATGTATGTGTATATTGACTAATAAGTAACTTACTTAAGGATAAGCTGGGAACTCTTTTCCCAGAAAATTTGCTTCGTCTCAAAAAGAAGTGCACTCTGATATAAAATCAATTCATAGAGTGTCCATGACAAAGTCAATGGGTTGACAAAGATAACCGACAATGGAATGTCTACTCTTATATTACCTACTAAAGAGAGAATATTTGAAGTACAACGGAAATACAAGGGTGAGGGAAGGCTAACATATGTGCATTGAAGAAATTTTGGGTGCAAGTTGGAAAGATAATTATACAAATCAATCAGTCTTAATGAGAGAGTTGGAGTGTTGCAGTCTTGCAGAAATATACTTTCAACTGAAATGCCTATTTTCATATCAATTGCCAAAAAGCAGAACGACTCAAATGAGGGTGCCAGAAATTAGGGCAATGAGATGGCAATGAAGAACTTTTTTGGGTGCTAAGAAAGTAGTAGTTGTGCTTACTCGATATGAAGTGAATAGGTGAAGCTCATGGTGCTTCATAAACCTCTCATTAAACTCTTTGATCATTAACCCTATAAAGATAAGTTTAAAAAGGTTAAATCAATAATACAAACCTGCGTTCCTCGACGGAGTAACTCTCTTGCAAATGGAAATATACCCAAAATAACATCTGCACCAGAATTATCAACAAAAATGACAGCCTGCAATAACAAACAAATGAATGGGTTAGCAGCCAAATGATACAAATGTTAACATATATGTGCAGTGAGGATAAATAGACTCAAGATCCATGTGGAAGGGAAAGCTACATGTAAAAGAAATAGTAAATATTAAAGAATTTGCCTTTTTCCAAGATTTCCTGCCCCATTTCATTATAAAGTTGTCCAAATCATCAATAACCCAGGGTCGAGCAACAAGATTTTGACAACTAGCAAGAAAGGATACTCCATCTTTTGAGAATAACTTTGCAAGCTTCAAAAAGTTGGAAAGAGCTACAAATAAATTTTGTGCTGCTGAAACTGTAAAATTAAGGCATACTTAGATTATATTATGATTCAGGTTGTACAATAACAACTAGATGTGTTATCTATATCGTCAACAAAACATACATGTATAAACAAAATTCTAATGTCCTCAAACTTTTAAAAGATTAAGCAGGCCACCTTGGCACCTTATAACTCATAGTTGGTATATATTTTTGGTTGGTATGGACTCCTGGAGAAGTTATGAAATAATGCCTTCTTTGGATTGTATTGTGCAACTGGCATAGCTCAAATTTTTTAAGACGCTAAGGGCAGTCAGATAACAAACTTATAGTAGTGTAACAATTTAATTGAACAGGAATTTGGATTCCACAATTCAAACTAAATTATAAGTATATTAACAATCAATAGTGAGATCTATGACGCCCCCAAATTCGGGTTCCTCAAACCCGAATCCGGTGCTACACGGTACATCTCATTCCATACAACATAATAGACATGAATGTATTTACTATATTATTACAACACGTCTTACTTTCAATTCCCAGGTTCTAATACCATAACATCATTCCAAATACATAATAAGTCTTAATATTACATCATTTCTAATACAAATAAACTACGACGTCATCTAGACGTTCATCTTGCCCTTTCCCTTGTCCTTACCGGAACCTTCGACCCGCTCGGACTTAGCTGCAATGTTTAATATAAAGCAAGAATGAGCATTCAATTGCCCAGCAAGTATAACAGTTGAATAATAACAATATCATCAATCATATCATTTCTCTTCGACAACTGAACAATAGTTGTGAAATATTCTGAATAAACAAGAATAATACTTTGCTTTCGTTTTAAAAATATATTTTTGAAACGACATTGAGTGGTCATAAGACCTTAAACTTTCTTTTGCTTTCTTGAAAAGGTACACAACAATATAACTGCAAACCGTCTTACTTACGAGCACTTCTAGGTGATCAGCCTATTGTACTCTATGTTGATCAACACTCTAGCTGGAAACGACTATATGCGTTTGTTTAGGCGCTCGATGCCTTGTCAGAATAACTGACTAAAAACTGCCCCTAATATTAGGGTTGTTCATCTCATTCATGTCTCGGAATCCTAACCAAAGCAATTCGGTTGGATAGCTCTACTTAATCATCAATAACATTTCAAGGATTTATTATCAAATCAATAAAATATTTCAATATCTGTCTAGCCGAAACAAATGGCATCGACGTTCTCTATAATAGTTCATATATATGTGAACTTGAAAGCTCCAACAATTTATGTCATAACATAGCTCGAATACTTGTGCAAATACTGAAAAATTTACATAAGTAAGGAATTCACACAACCATATATGTATTACGTAAATCAGAACTTCAAACATCGCATGAGAGTCATGAGAATATAATCAAATGAATCAAATAAACTTGCTCAACACAAGGGTTAGACAAACGTTAAAAAACTTGCACAATATACGTCTTTTGTATAAGATATGAAACTTGCATTCAATACTGAAAATGAATGAAGCTAGAGAACTTGCCCAACACAAGGGTTAGACAAGAGTTTAGGAAACTTGCATTAAGCGCTTGCTACTACTTGACGTTAATCTCCTTTCAAATATGTCCTACGCATTTAAACACATATTCACATACCAATTAGTCTCACAATGAACACCAAACATTGGTTTACAACAATCAACATGTTATAATCATTACGAACATTGATTGCCACTACGACTACCCAAACGGGGGTCTCGCTCCCCAGTGAGCTGACGGGGGAGTAGGGGGCAGCGCCCCCTGAAAGCCAAACGAAAATTACAACTATGCTATTCATTTCATTTAAGCAAATCTCACGTGACTTAGTCATTTCATGCGTGGGGTCATTCAACTATTACACTAACATATCATACATATGCTTTGGGCTATTTATAACATGTTAGGCCTATGTAAACATGCATCGCATCAACAACACAAAGCAACACAACTATTTAGCTCTACAGACCGGCGCAGCTGCGCCGGTGCTATGCTTGGGAGTGGCGCAGCTGCGCCACTCTGTATCCAGGGACTTTCAGGTCTGTAAACGAGCGCAGCTGCGCAGGTGCTATGCTTGGGAGTGGCGCAGCTGCGCCACTCTGCATCCAGGGACTTTCAGGTTCTGCTACTACAGAACCCAAAAACCCAAACTCTTGATTCCGTCCCATTTGCTTCTTAGCCATTATACAACAAGTCTATATGACTTAAAACATGCTTTTACGACTGAGCTATGCATCATAACATCATTTAATCAATTAATCATTCCTAATTCTCATGTTCCTTAGAGAAATCATTCTCTTGGACATTAAACCAAATAGTTGGTGGGCATGGCTTTAGAGTTCATAACTCATAGCCTATCATTACATGGTTACCCCTGACTTCACATATGAAATCAATCCCCATAGCTCCTGGACATATACAACCAGTACACAACCAATGCACACAACCAAACCAAGATGATTACAACTTCATTATTAACAAAACATGAATAACAGTCCACTAATGTCCATTTCAGTCCATTTCTTGATTCCTTATGCATAGGTTCGATTCTCATTCATTGTTCCACTTTCACATACCATTACAAGGTTTTAATAGAGCTAATTAACAACCATACATGTTCATGCACTAACTAGCAAAATCAGTCACATAAGTTCAACAAAGCAACCAACACAAAACTAAGAACTTGGAAAGAATGTGGAAATGAGCTAAGCTCTATATTGCATACCTCTTGGAGCTTGTTCTAAGGTTACTAATGGACTCAAATACCAACTGCTACAATATTCCTTCTCCTTCCTCAATCACCCGTGAACACTCTCTTCACTATTTTCTCTCAAGTTTCAGTTTCAACACTTAGCAAAAATCAAAGGAATGGAGGCTAAGCAATGGGAGAGTATATATAGAAGAAGAATTTGAGTTTCTTGGAGGTGGAGGAGCTGAGCATGCTCGGGCATGGCAGCTCCCCATGTATGGGCGACTGAGCTTTTGCTCTCCCCATGGCTCGGGTACTCCCCCCTCTTCTCCCAAGTCGCTTTCTTATATTCTTCCTTCACCAAATGCAAATTTTGCTCCTCCCCAAATGCATCACGTTCTTCATTTTCTTCTCCCTCTCTTCCTTCTCCCGTACTCTTCTTCCTTCTTCAAATGGTTCAGCTGATCACATAACCTATTTCCCTCATGGGTCATGGGTTGTGGGTCATGGGGTGCGGGTTTGGGTCATGGACTTGACCCATGGGTTTTGGGCTTCAACTTGGGCTACTCTTGGACTTCAAATTTAATTCTAATTGGGCTTATAATAAATATTCAATTGGGCTAAAATAAAATATTCAATTGGGCTAAAATAAAATCCCCCACTTGGATTATTAATCCCTCTCATTAACGCTTTGGCGAAATTATGAAAAGTCATAAAATCGAAAAAACGTCTTTGCGTAAATAGCGCTCTAGCGCTATTCTTTAAAATAATTTAATCAATACCATGAAATAACAACACTCAAAAATTATCACACACACATCATATGTAATAATAAAATATTCAAACACATAACGCAGAATAATATTAATAAAAGTTCAATTTATTCAATAAAATTCGTAGCCTCGCGTTACAAAGCTACCCGCGATCCGCGATCGTTACAAGATCAGAACTAGAAACTGCATTTTTCTTAATTTCACATATTTTCCGCTTAAGATCATGAGAAACCTGCGCTGAACCAAGATCAAATATGTTGCCTGCAAAATTCCTCTAACCAGATTCTCTACGCGCTTGGCTTCGTCCTCAATACCATCATTAAGACAAACTACATTCTCAAATAAAGATATTGCCTTTGTATTTTCCTCATCCTAAAGCATTCAACCACAAAACAGAAAGCATAACTTAATCTATCTAGATTTCATGTCTCATATCAGGAAAAAAAAGTTATATTAAGGTAAATCTTTCTTTGAGTGGATGCCCCACCTCACTTCTGGTAAATTTAGTTTTCCCATTGTAAATTTGTAATGGATTTCATCATTTTTTGTGATATACTGGTATCACTCTGATATTCAAATCATTTGGCTAGCTTACTAGCAAATACAATTAATGAACTACGTGCTCACCTTAACCTTCTTGAATATATCTCTGAATCCAAGTTCTCTAAGAACTTTCTCACGAATCCGGCAAAGAAGCTATATAAAACAGAATAAGAATCAAAGTCAGGCTTGTAGTATTATGATGTCATCAATCAAATCATAAACTGCATTAACTGGTGAAGCTATGTAACTAAAAAAACAAAAAAAATAAAAATTAGGCTTACTATGCCATCAGGTGGACCCCCGTGACTTTCAGGATCTTTCTTAAAATCCTCCAGAATTTCAGTGTATCTTCCATAAATAAAGCACAGAAAAACAATAAGTCAGATGGTCACATATGACTATTCATTTAAAATTACACACAAGGAAAAGTCTCTAATCCTAAAAACAGAGAGTGCCATACCATAATCTTGAGAACAGTAATAGAATCCTGTTCAGAAAGTTTTAATTCTGTATGATTTTATATAATTATTCAATATATAATTAATTAGATGTCTGCAGTGATAGCCAGCATAATCCCTTTCCTAGAAAAGGATTGCAGAGTCTGGACCTGAAAAGGAAAAACTATGTGTGGCAAGAGATGTGTCAGTTATTGACATATTTAGCTTAAAGTGACAACCTTACAGTTAATGCGCTACACATTCCCCTGGCTTACAACGATTATTAAAAGTCCTGAAAGAATATCTAAATTCCTCCAAGACTGCATTTGAAACCAGATACGATAATCCAACAACATCATGTTGGGAAAAATCACCTCCCAAATACTGTTGTCTTTGATAAATTAAATGACCAAAAATATCAGTACATGCCAAACAGATTAAATTTGCAGTTCCACCAAAATAATAACCACTGCAGGAAATAATAAGAAGAAATAACCAAGCACGAGATGCCAAGATTTTTAACGTGGAAAACCCTCTATAACTAAGAGGTAAAAACCACGGGACAAACTCCGAATAATTCACTAGAATAATATGAGAGAATACAAAGATATATTAATTTGAGTACAAACTCAAATTACTTCACCACAATAACTATGTGATGAAACCCAAATAAAACACCCTTTTATTTGAACTATCTTTCTCCCTCTATTTTTCTTAAACTTCAGCAAAAGCTTTTCCTCCTTTTTCTCACTTTATCGCTCGGATGGTTTCTTCTCACTTGTACATTTAGATGCAGAATGAAGGATGTATTTATAGCCTAAACAAAACTCCTCTTTCTTCCATATGTGCCGTGCTTTGCTCCAAAATAGCATGTATCATATTTTAGTGCTAAAGAAACGTGTACCATGCCATGCTGCCAAATTTGACTTGTGAATGGAACAAAAAACCTTAGCTTGCCCAATCTGACTTCTCACCTTATGGGTGAGGACCACAAACCCAACAATCTCCCCCTCCGAACCCATGAGAGGAGATATTCACTATGACCCCGTCACTTGGAGTCCATTCCGGTCAACTCCTTGCAAAACTCTAGTTTATCTCGAGTTACGACCTTTGTCATCATGTCAGAGGGATTCTCATCAGTATGTACTTTCTTCACTTTTATCAATTCCTTTTCCATCACTTCTCGAAGCCAGTGATAACGAACATCAATGTGCTTGGTACGATTATGATAAGTGGCGTTCTTGGTCAAGTCAATTGCACTTTGACTATCACAATAAACCACATACTCATCCTGTGTCAAACCTAGCTCTTGGAGAAACCGTTTCAACCATAACATCTCCTTGCCTGCTTCTGTAGCGGCGATGTATTCCGACTCAGTTGTAGACAAAGCAACACACTTCTGCAACTTGGACTGCCATGATACAGCTCCCCCTGCAAAATTAAACAAATACCCCGAAGTAGACTTCTTCTCTTCAGAGCCTGCCATGTCTGCATCTGTAAAACCTTCCAAGACTGGACTAGAACCACCAAAACCCAAACACAAACTGGAAGTAGCTTTCAAGTATCTAAGAATCCACTTAACTGCTTCCCAATGTTCTCTACCAGGATTTGATAAATACCTGCTCACAACGCCAACTGCGTGAGCAATATCTAGCCGCGTACAAACCATCGCATACATAAGACTTCCTACAACAGAGGAGTAAGGAACTGCTGTCATAGCATCTCTCCTTTCCTTAGTAGAAGGACACATATCCTTTGTCAACTTAATATGATTGGCCAGTGGTGTGCTAACTGGCTTAGCATCACTCATGTTGAACCTTGCAAGCACTCGTTCAACATACTTTTCTTGTGACAACCACAACCTCTTGGTTTTTCTGTCACGAACAATCTTCATGCCCAAAATCTGCTTAGCCGGGCCTAAGTCCTTCATATCAAAAGACTTGAACAACTCACCCTTGAGCCTGTGAATCATGTTAGCATCTTGCCCAACTATCAACATATCATCTACATATAGCAACAGAATAACGAAGTTACCATATGGGAACTTTTTCACATACACACAGTGATCTGCAACTGTTCTACTATAACCTTGATCCACCATAAATGAATTAAATTTTATGTACCACTGTCTTGGGGCTTGTTTCAGGCCGTACAAACTTTTTTTCAACCTGCAAACCAAGTGTTCTTTCCCTTTAACTTCAAATCCCTCTGGCTGCTCCATGTAGATTTCCTCCTTCAAATCACCATGAAGGAATGCAGTTTTCACATCTAGTTGCTCAAGCTCAAGATCGATACTAGCTACTAACCCCAACACCACTCGAATAGAAGTCATCTTCACAACTGGAGAAAAAATCTCATCGAAGTCAATACCTTGCTTTTGAGCAAAACCTTTGACGACCAACCGAGCCTTGTACTTCACTAGTTTTTCACCATCCTTTTTCAGCTTGAACACCCATTTGTTCTTCAATGCTTTCCTGCCCTTTGGAAGTGTAGTTAACTCATAAGTGTGATTCTTGTGCAAAGAATTCATTTCTTCTTGCATAGCTCTCAACCAATTAATTTTCTCCTTATGAGTCTGGACTTCCTGAAAATTTTCTGGCTCCCCCTCCTCAATAACTAAAAGATATTCAGATGAAGGATATCTGGCTGATGGTACACGTTCTCTTGTGGATCTTCTTAGCTGAGGTTCTTCAATGTCAGGTTGCTCCCCCTGATCAACACTCTCTACATCTGACCCATCACCATCGTGCAAATCTGTATCAGTCATATCTTCATTCTGACCTCCTTCTCCAACTGTGGCATTTTGTAATGGAGAAGGAACTCCGCTGAGATCTGGAACTCTATTATCTCTGGGCTGTGTAACATTATCCTCATAATTCTGGTGCTCATGAAACACCACGTCCCTGCTCCTGAATAATTTCTTCTGCACTGGATCCCATAATTGGTATCCAAACTCTGCATCTCCATAGCCAACAAAAACACATGGAGTAGATTTGTCATCAAGCTTTGATCTTTGTTCCTTGGGGATATGTGCAAAAGCCTTGCACCCAAATACCCTTAAGTAAGAATATGACACATCCTTACCGCTCCAAATCTCTTCTGGAATCTGAAAATTCAAAGGTGTTGATGGAGATCTATTAATCAGATAGCAGGCAGTACGGATAGCTTCACTCAAGAATGTCTTGGGTAGTTTAGCCATTCTCAACATGCATCGCACTCTCTCAACAATAGTGCGGTTCATTCTCTCAGCCACACCATTATGTTGTGGGGTACCAGGAACAGTCTGCTCATGTCGAATGCCATTTTTATTGCAATAATCAGCAAACTCCTTTGATGTGTATTCCCCTCCGTTGTTGCTGCGAAGACACTTCTATAATTTTCCAGTCTCCCTTTCAACCATAGCATGAAAACTCTGAAAATGCTGGAATACCTGGTCTTTTGTTCTCAACAAATATACCCACACCTTCCGTGAAGCATCATCAATAAAGGTAACAAAATACCTATTTCCACCCAAAGACTCAACCTCAATGGGTCCACATACATCAAAATACACTCTCTCTAGTAACTCTGATTTTCTTTTAGCTGAACTACTAAAAGAAACTTTATATTGTTTCCCAAATAAACAATAATCGCAAGGGCTTAAAACAATACCTTTAGCAAAAGGAATGAGTGACCTTTTTGCTAATAACTGCAACCCTTTCTCACTCATGTGGCCAAGCCTTTTATGCCACAAGTTTGGTGAAGAGTCATCCTCCGCTGCATTCAACTCACTAGAACACACCTTCACATGAGTCTTGTACAACGAGCAACAAGCAGCACCTCTTGCAATCACCATAGAGCCTTTGATAAGCTTCCACTTTCCACTGCCAAAGTGATTCTCATAGCCTTCTCTGTCCAAGGCTATACCAGAAATTAAGTTGAGACGCAAATCAGGTACGTGTCTAACATCCCTCAAGGTAATAGTGAAACCAACACATGTCTGTATGCAAACATCTCCAATTCCAATTATCTTGGACTGATCAGTATTCCCCATTCTCATATACCCAAAGTCTCCAGCTTTATAAGTTGTGAAAAATTCCCTCTTGGGTGTAGCATGATACGAAGCACCAGTATCCACCACCCAATCAACTTTCTGATCATCAACATGCAAGCATTCTTCTTCCCCAAATGAAAGAATCACAACATCTTCGGTGACTGTGGTGCAGTGTTCTTCTCCTCAACCTTTCTTTGCTCACCATTTTTCTGCTTGTCTAACCAACTCTTGCAATTTCTTTTATAATGACCTTCCTTATTACAGTAGAAGCATCTATACGTATCGCCTTGTCTAGTCTTTGACTTGCTCCGATGATTTTTGCTTTTGCTGCGACTTTTATCGCCTTGGTGAGATCCCCTGAAATTGCTTCTGCCCCTGTTCTCTGCAACAAGAGCTTGTGTCTCGAAATTAAAGCCTTGCTTCTTTCGCCTAGTCTCCTCATTATGAAGACTGTCTTTGACCGACTGCATGGTTATTTTCCCTGCTGGAGCTGAATTACTTAGAGACACCACCAAAGTTTCCCAGCTGTTCGGCAATGAACTAAGAAGCAAAAGAGCCTGAATCTCATCATCAAGATTCAACTCCATGGTAGACAACTAGTTCACCAAACCTTGAAACTCACTCATATGCTCCGACACACTGCTCCCGTCTTTGTACTTCAAGTTCACAATTTTCCGAATCACAAAAGTTTTATTTTGTGCATTTTTCTTCTCGTACATGGACTTTAATGTTGTCCATAGAGCATGAGCATCCGTCTCCTGCGAAACATGGTGGAACACACTTTGATCAATCCATTGTCGGATATGACCAATAGTCTTCCTGTTCATCTTTTTCCAATCAGCCTCAGATTTATCCGCGGGCTTCTTTCCCTCGAGCTCCAACGGTTCATATAAATCCTTACAGTAAAGGATATCCTCCATTCTGGACTTCCATATCGAAAAATTTGAAGAGGTCAATTTAATCATGGCTCCACCTGATTCCTCCATAAAATTTATCAAAAACAACTGAGCAAAATAACCTTAGCTCTGATACCAATTGTTGGGAAAAATCACCTCCCAAATACTGTTGTCTTTGATAAATTAAATGACCAAAAATATCAGTACATGCCAAACAGATTAAATTTGCAGTTCCACCAAAATAATAACCACTGCAGGAAATAATAAGAAGAAATAACCAAGCACGAGATGCCAAGATTTTTAACGTGAAAAACCCTCTATAACTAAGAGGTAAAAACCACGGGACAAACTCCGAATAATTCACTAGAATAATATGAGAGAATACAAAGATATATTAATTTGAGTACAAACTCAAATTATTTCACCACAATAACTATGTGATGGAACCCAAATAAAACACCCTTTTATTTGAACTATCTTTCTCCCTCTATTTTTCTTAAACTTTAACAAAAGCTTTTCCTCCTTTTTCTCACTTTATCTCTCGGATGGTTTCTTCTCACTTGTACATTTAGATGCAGAATGAAGGATGTATTTATAGCCTAAACAAAACTTCTCTTTCTTCCATATGTGCCGTGCTTTGCTCCAAAATAGCATGTATCATATTTTAGTGCTAAAGAAATGTGTACCATGCCATGCTGCCAAATTTGACTTGTGAATGGAACAAAAAACCTTAGCTTGCCCAATCTGACTTCTCACCTTATGGGTGAGGACCACAAACCCAACACATCAGAGTTTACCACACAAAGGTGTTCCCTACACTCGTA
Source organism: Aralia elata (assembly GCA_034770075.1). Classification (NCBI taxonomy): domain Eukaryota; kingdom Viridiplantae; phylum Streptophyta; class Magnoliopsida; order Apiales; family Araliaceae; genus Aralia; species Aralia elata. The sequence goes on from CM068384.1 coordinate 19,873,138, forward strand.
AACTGTCTATCCTAAAGACTAGGGACAATGTTGGAATGAAATGACTTTTTAGAAGAACCCCTGAAACCCTAAATTGCAGACAAGCTTCTTCCATGTTTATAATGTCCATAAATTTCTTTGACCATAGATAATAATCCATAATTCTGTTGGAAATCCTCTTGCGAGAAAGCGAATTTGGAAGCCGCCAATGACCTGTCAAAGGATCGAATGCCGACGTATTCTCAATTCAACTCCTTATACCTTCCATGTGGAAAATAATCCAAATCATGTAAATAGCCTGACTCTGTGAGGGAGTGTAGTCAAATAAATCAAAACGATATGAATTTGTTAGGACGGAGATGTGACATTGGTGCAGTCAATTTTAGAATGGATACAAGACTGCATCAGGAGTACCCCTTATAGCAATATAAAGAAAAACAGTAGCCTAAACAACAATAGAAATTAACAATGTGCTATCTCCATCCATTAACAAATGCGCTATTAATCGATGGTTAAGACAAATCCTGGATGGTTTCTTCTATTTATGAGAGATATTCAACTCTCTCAAATACAATTGTACTGTACGTCACTACATCTTCCAGATTACAAGGGATGGATTCTCTAAGTTACTCCATTACCATTCCTTCCAAGCAATATGATATTAGTAACAGGGCAGCAAAAGATAGCTTGCTCTAACAGTAAAAGCTAACGTTTTTGAAAAAAACAAGTAAAATAACAATTAAAATTATTACAAAAAGAATAAATAAATAAATAAATAATTCACCTTTCCGCAAACTTTTCAGCTCTAGTAGGAGCATCATCAACTGTATCGTCACTCTCAGCTCGTTTCCTGATCCCAAAAATATGTCAAAGGATAAGTAATCAAGTGATTCAGTACCATCCATTTACTTCACTCGGCTTCATTTCAAGACAAAGGCAACTAGCATTAAATTATAAAGAGGAGGATTACCCAGATACAAATTCAATGCTCTAAGCCAAACCCAGATAAAATTTCATCTTTAAATCCATTCAAACAAACAAGGGTTAAATTCAGATGACCACCCGGGGGTATGACGCCTATCCCACTTGACCACCTGCAGTCTAGAAACCTACATTTAAACGCCTGAGTTTTTTAGTTAAAGTGAATAAATGCTTTCCGTCTTAACTCCGTCAATTGAGCTGGCTAAAGACTTATTTACCCTTTGTATGTAATTCTCTCTCTTAAATGTCTTCCTTCCTCTGCAATTTCTGTCTCTCGTAATTCTTTGCTTCTAGTCTGACTCTTCTCTCTCTCATTATCTGTAATTAGTCTCGATCGGTGTCATCAGCAACGGGAATGCCACCATCTCGCCGGAGCTCTCCATTGTTGGCGGTGGCTACTTCTCTGTTCCCGTTTGGTCCCTAGTCAAAAGTAATCAACCACCAGTACTGGGGAGTAGTTAAAATGATCGAATAATGTTGCGTTACCAAATTTTGACATTGTCATTAATTTTTTGTAACAATTTTTATAATTACATATTTTGTCTAGTTCCATAAAAATTATTTCATTTATAAAATTTATAAATATTGAAATATATATCTCATCCTCGTAACAATAATAAATTACTAATATAATAATGTGATATAACAATAAAATCATAATGACAAAATGACAAGAAGTTATAGTATCATTTTATGCCATAATTATTAAAGACTAATAAAGATATGAAAATGTGATGAGGTCTTAGCTGATTAAGACTGAAATACCTTAGGTTTGATTCTCACTTTATGTGAGTTTATTTTTATTTATTTTTTGTGAAATTTATTCTTCTTTACGTTAATTTTTGATAATGTAATAGTAATGATGTACTTGATTCTAAAATTATATTTATTGTATTCCCAAAAATAAGACTTTTAAAAAAAATAAAAATAATTAATTAATAGACTCTTTATTATTATTGAAACGGAGGAAGTATTAATATGGTCTCTCATATATAAATTCTATAAAGTATTCAAAATACTTTTTAGTTTTTACCAAACCCAAAAAAAAGGACCTTATATTGGCCACCACATTTTTAACATATCCCTTAAACTTTATTGCTATTTCAATAAACGTGATTTAATGGTTAAATGTACAGAATATTTCAATAATACTACCACTAGGATTGCAAAGTAGCTAAAACCCTTTTATATTGACCTTTTTTTTCTACTTTTTTTTTAACTCTTTTGGTTAAGCTTACATGCTCAAACATATGTTCACACATTGACTGAATAACATATGTTCACACATTGACTGAATATTCAGAGCCATTAACAAAGTTCTTCAAGCTTGATTGAGCTCAGGAAAATTTAAGATTGATGATATGATCTTCTTGCCAATCTGTTGTAAGCCATGTATCGATCAATCAAAAAACATGATGAAACTACACAAGTTTAAACATATTGTCATTTGCACTGTCCGATTTGAAGTTCGTCCACCAAAACCTTCTAGCTAGAAATTAATCAGACAAAATATTAATCACATGGGGGTGGAATTTGGGTGCCAAAGTATTTAACTCGAACATTTTTCGCGTGTTTTTCTCCGGATGTCAGCTTCAAGTTCACATCTTCCATGTAAATGTTCTGGCAAGGAATCCCTTTGCTACACTCCAATGTCACTGCAACTGCAGAAGATGAAGTCCCTCTTATGTTCTTGAAATATATGTCACTTAGCTTCACACGAGAAGTGTTAAGGTTATGATCACACACAAGCACACGACAGTATAAAATTAACACAGAGATTTACATGGTTCCCCAAATTAGGTACGTCCACGAGCGGCTAGTTGTTTTATTGATTATCTTTTTGTTAGGTTACATAGAGCTTTTCAATAGATAGTATTTATAGCTACTAATCCTATTACAACCCTATTTCACATTATGACTCAAATACCCATAATGTCATTCCAAAAACGAACTAGGAAAATTGAGTCCGCTGAATGGCGCGCCCCGCACCGCTCACTACTTCCACTGGCGCGCCCCGCGCTAGTCCATCAGAACCTACAACACGGAGGCGCGCCTCGCGCCACTCTGATGCTCCGTCATGGCGCGCCCCGCGTCGTTCCTACAGTAACCATGTACCATATATATCGCGGGGGGCTCTGCCCCCGCACCCTCTGCACCCTTCTATTCAGTTTTGATGGGCCAGTGCGTCGCGAAACTCCACTCCGTTCGGTCGCTTCGCTTCCCTCACTCTGCTCCGCACTTGGCCTGTTCCGAGAACCTCTTAGTTATAAGCCACAAGTTCCAACAAGAAGGTTCCTGCAGTAGCAGTCTATTGTTAATGCTTGTTCGTTTACCGGCTTATGAAACGTTTGGTGTGTTTTAAGGTCCAAACACATTTCAGAACCTTGTTTACCTACAAACAATTTATTTGAAACGTAGCTTATTTAACTCATAAAAAGGCTCAACGCAATGCACCAAACTTTTTACCAGTTTTTAGCTTACTACTAAGCCCTTCAATTATATAGAAGACAAATTCAACAATAGAGATTTAGAGTTTACCAGTGAAGCCAAAGAAGTGAATGGGCAATATGACTGATCAATTATAATTGGATTAGTCACACTGTTCATAACAATGTTCTCAAATGTCATGTTGGTGGCTGCACTTTGACATGGAGAGTTTAGCCATGTCTTAATCCGAATGCCATTTGTGGTGTCGCGCATGGTACAGTCTCTGACGATAAGTCCGCTTACATCTTCTTTATTCAGATATCTTCCCAAACTTCCAACGCTTTTTAGATATTCATAAACCAATATTAGGCAGGATTGAGAAAATATAACAGAACCACTAGTACCAAAAAAGTTTGTGTACCTGATACCGTGACCAGGTCCACAAGTGATGCTAGTGATGGTGAGTTGAGAATTCCATTGTCCAACAGAAATGCAATCATCGCCAGTACCAATATGTGATCGAGAGAGATAAACAGCAGAACTTCTCTCGATATGAATTCCATCAATATTAGGAATGTTTGCTGGTGTAGATATTTTAATTCCACTGCCTTTAAAGTTCTTGCACCATGTGGAAAAACTTGCTATTAAGTGATCTTATGCCCCCGAACAATAGTTCTGTTCATCGCCACAAACTTTAGATTCTGAAATAAAGAGATGGTATCTAATTACTGGTTTTTTTCCTCTCTATTTTGGATTTATTTGTTATTAGCCTGTAGTCAGCCAAATTTTTTGCCGCTGATCTAGCAGTTCTAGGCTCCATATTTATATTTGAACGCCATCACAAGCAACGCTGCAAGGGGGTTGCCTATTGTGGTAGCTTTATTTCCTGTTTCAGAACTGTTGAAGAGCCTAATTGAGGTAGGAAAATTTTTGCTCGGACCAAAAGGTCATACTTATTGTCTGTTGTTATTTTGCACAAGAACAGTAATAAATTAAAACATATAGGAACCTAAATGAGCTGCCAAATGACCTTAATATTTTATTGACTAGAAAGTGCTTTATATACATGAGAAACATAACAGAAATGCATAACAGATTGCAAAAAAATAGCATCACAAGCTCATGAATCCAGGAGCTTATCTTTTAGTTCAAGCAACAACTACTTTCCTATTTTCAAGCAACAACAACTTTGAGCTTTCAAACATTTTGACTTATTCAAAAAATACTCCAACAACTTTATTTCAGCAATCTTTGAATATCTTAGCAGCCTACTCAGCATGACACATCAGCAGCTGAGTCATCTTCTCAGCACTCCTCCTTGGATCAGCTGCTGCTCATTCCCAATTTTGCTCTTAGGAATTCAAACTTGGCTTTAGAAAGTGCTTTTGTCAGAATATCAGTAACCTAATTTTTTGTATTGCAATGGAGCAACGGTATTTCTCCTTCTTTCTGTACTTCCCTAAGAAAGTAAAATTTAATCTTAAAATGCTTTGTTTTCCCATGGAAAACTGGATTGTTAGATATAGATATAGCAGCTTGGTTATCAACAAAGATTTGTGTGGACTCCTCATGTTCCATATGCAGATCTGTTAACACTTTCCTAAACCACAGAGCTTGGTTTACAACTGCTGTAACAGCCACATATTCAGCTTCAGCAGTACTTTGTGCAATAATCTCTTGCTTCCTTGAACACCAGGAGAACATGCTTGATCCAAAACTAAAACAAAAACCAGTTGTACTTCTCATATCATCAACAGAGCCTCCCCAATCACTATCAGAGAAGCCATGAAACTTAAAATCTGAACAATGAGTGAACTTTATGCCATAATTGACAGTGCCTTTGATATATCTCAGAATCCTCTTTGCAGCTTGAAAATCACCTCACTTGCACAGTGTATAAACCTCGAAAGTAAACTCATAACATGCATTATATCAGGTCGGGTTACTGTAAGATACATTAAGCAACCAATCAAACTCCTTTACAAATCTTCATCAACCTTATCAGCTCCATTATCCTTGCTGAATTTCTCTTTCTGATTCATAGGAGTTGATGTGGCTTTGCAGTCTTCCATGTGAAATTTTTTGAGGATCTCTTTTGCATACTTTCGTTGGCAGATAAAGACTTCATGCTGCCTTTGCTTTACTTCCATTCCTAGAAAATAGGACATCAAGCCTAAATCTGTCATCTCAAATACCTTAAACATTTCTGCTTTAAATCCCTTATAAGCTCCTCATTGCTCCTTGTTATAAGCAAATCATCAACATAAACAGACACAATAATTAAGTCAGTAGCCTCCTTCTTCACATATAGAGTAAATTCACTTAGGCTTTTTACAAAGCCTAGGCTTAATAAGTGATTATCTATCCTGCTGTACCAGGCCCTTGGGGCTTGTTTAAGACCATACAATGTCTTTTTCAGTAAATACACCTTACCTCATGCCCCTGCATAACAAATTCCTCTGGATGCTCTATATATATTTCCTCCTGCAAAAAACCATTCAAAAAAGTTGATTTAACATCTAGCTAATACACCTTCCAGCCTTTTTGTGCTGCAATTGCTAGCAACAACCTGATTGTATCTAACCTTGCCACAGGTGCAAAGGTCTCAGAGAAATCAACACCATAGATTTGAGCATAACCCTTCACCACTAGCCTTGCTTTATACTTGTTAACTGATCTATCTGCATTTAACTTGGTTCTGAACACCCATTTAACTTCTATAATCTTCCTATTTTGAGGTTTTTCCTTAAGCTCCCAAGTGTGATTTTTCTCTATCATTCTCATCTCCTCTTTCATAGCTTCTATCCATTTTTGATCTTTTACAGCTTCTTCAAATCCTATAGGCTCCATTACAGTAACATTGCATCTTTGATAAAAGTCAGAAAGCAGTCTTGTTCCCCTGACTGGTGGGTCATCAACATTATCTTCAGATGGTTGCAAATCTTCTAAAAATTGATCTTTTTCTCCATCATCCCAATTCCACTGCTCATTCTCCATGAAAGTAACATCTCTACTTATCAGAATTTTCCCTGTTTGAGGTTGAAAAATTCTGTAAGCTTTAGAGATGTTGTTGTATCCAATGAAGACTCCCGGTTCTGCTTTCTTATCAAGCTTGCCTCTTTTCACCTGAGGCACATATGAAAAACACATACAACCAAATACTTTGTAGTTATGTAATAAAGGTTTGTATCCATACCAAGCCTCAAAGGGTGTTTTTCTTTCCAAAGCTCTCGTTGGAAATATGTTAAGTAGAAAAACAGCAGTATTTGCAGCCTCTGCCCAAAACTTTTTTGGCAGCCTTTTTCATGTATCAAACATCTGGTCATCTCCATGAGTGTTCTATTCTTCCTCTCACTCATTCCATTTTGTTGCGGAGTGTATGGAGCTGTCAGCTGGTGCTCGATTCCAGCTTCTTCACAAAACAAATCGAACTGTTCTGAGGTGTATTCCTTGCCATTATCTGTTCTTAACACTTGCATCTTGCAGTCACTCTGGTTTTTCACCCAAGCTTTGAATTTCCAGAACACAGCTGCAACCTCGAATTTAAACCTTAAGAAGTAAATCCAACACATTCTTATTAAATCATCTATCAAAGCAATATAATATTTACTTCCCTTTAATGATGAAGTTCTCTAAGGCCCTCCAAGATCAATATATATTAGTTGCAGCTTCTGTGAAGCCCTCCAAGCCTTTTTAGGAAATGGCAATCTGCTTTGTTTTCCATATTGGCAAGCCTTGCAACCAAGTACATGCTCTTCTAGTGGAGGTAATCCTTGTACCAACTGATTGTTTTACATATATATGAGTACTGCATGGTGAAAATGGCCCAATCTCTTGTGCCAAATTTCTGTTGTGTTTATAGAGACTTGATATGCTGTCTGCTCCTCCATTGGATCCAAAGAGAAACACTTGCCTCTCATTTTGATTGTACACACCTCGTGGCCATTCGTGTCTCTAATCATACACTTTTTGTCTTCAAACAACAGTTTATAGCCTTTCTCTAGTAGCTGACCAACACTTAGCAAATTTTGAACAATTTTAGGCACATATAAAACATCAGTAATTAGTATTGTACCTAAAATACTTTCAATTACTATTGTCCCTTTGCCTCTTACTTCAATGAACTCACCATTTCCAACCTTGACTTTGGAAATTTTAGTTCTATCCAGCTCTTTAAAGAGTTCTTTGTCATAGGTCATATGGTTTGTGCAACCACTATCAACTAACCAATGTTCATTAGAGTTTTTGCTTGCATAACATGAGGTAACAAACATGTGCTCCTCCTCCTGCTGGTCCACCATTTTAGCTTCACCCTTTTGCAGTTGTTTACTTCTGCAAACCTTCTCTATGTGGCCTAACTGGTTGCACTTTTTGCACTTAATGTCAGGCCTCCACCAACACTTAGATTGAGGATGATTTGTCTTTTTGTAATGCTGACATTGAGGGTAAGTTCCTCCTTTGTTGTTACTGCCTCCAGCTCCAGCATTTCCTTTTTAAGTTCTCTTTATTGCCCTTTTTTTCTTGCCTTTCCTTCTATTCTGGATTTGTAGCTTGGCCTGCAAAGTTCCCTCCACAAACCCTTCTTGCCTAATCAGTCTTCTCTGCTCCTGCACCTGTAAAACATTCAAAAATTCTGCCAAGAAAATACTTGTTAAGTCTTTTGATTCCTCAATAGAGGAGATTTTGGACTCAAACCTTTCAGGTATGATTACTAGGATTTTTTCAACAACCCTTTGTTCATACAAGTCTTCTCCAAGCAACCTTACCTTGTTTACTATGCTCAGCAGCCTATCAGAGTACTCCTTTATGGTCTCTGATTCTTTCATCCTTTATATCTCAAATTCCCTCCTTAAGCTCAACACTTGCATGCTCTTTGATCTGTCATTGCCTTGAAACTCAGTTCTGAGATAGTCCCAGATGTTTTTGGTTGACTCCAAAGTCATGATCTTGGTGAAAAGAACTTCAAAAACTGCTGAATGGAGGCATGACTTGGCTTTAAATTTTTTAGTTGTCCTCTCCTTGTGAACCTTGATTTCTTGGATAGTGGGATTGTCAGACAATTGAGTGATTTCATAATCAGCTTCAACTGCCTCCCCAAGATATCCTTACTGCCCATGTTTGATAATTCTCACCAGTGAAAACTGGGTATTATTGGAGAGAAAGAATTTAAGGTCATGTTTAAAAAGGTTAGGTATTTATGTGTTTTGGTGTTTTGGTGTTTTGGTGAAAGAATACTCTCAGGATTTCTCACACAGGCCCCTTAAGAAAGGAGCTCTGATACCAATATGCTGTTATTTTGCACAAAAACAGTAACAAATTAAAATATATAGGAACCTAAATGAACTGCCAAATGACCTTAATATTTTATTGACTAAAAAGTGCTTTATATACATGAAAAATATAACATAAATGCATAACAGATTGCAAAAAAAATAGCATCACAAGCTCATGAATCCATGAGCTTATCTTTTAGTTCAAGCAACAACTACTTTTCTATTCTCAAGCAACAACTACTTTGAAGCTTTCAAACATTTTGACTTATTCAAAAAAATACTCCAGCAACTTTATTTCAGCAATCTTTGAATATCTTAGCAGCCTACTTAGCATGACACATTAGTAGCTGAGTCATCTTCTCAACATTGGCTTACTTTACAGGGCTATAAGCAATTTAGCATTATATAACTTAGGGATCATAGGTTCATGCTACCCAATGTACTACACCCTACCCTTGTATACAAATCAATATACTGCATACTCCATAATCAATGAGGATACAACAAAAATAGCATTTTGCATAACACATGCTACTTAGTAGTACTCGATATGGCGCCTAGGGAAATACTCGTGCCTTGTTTGCTAAAGAGCTAAGCATATTAGGCACTTTGCATAACGAGTAATTTATATTCATTATAACTAAAATACTTACCGTTGGAAGAAATTTGCAAGTGGAGTTAGTGAAGCACTTGTTGAAGGGCCAGGCTCTCGCACCTTGGCCATCAAAAGTCCCACCTCCAGTCAAGATCAATCCATCCACCCTTCCAAATTCAACCCAACCAGCACTATATCCATACTTTGACAAGTCTGTAGTAGCCTTCAAATATCCCTGCAATTTTAATGATATCTCAAAATCTGATTACACACAGTTCTAATCAGAATTGAACACCAACATATATGGATAAGTGGGGGGAAAAAAAGAATAAGAAGAAGATGTTTTAGGAGCTAACTGAAATTGGAAACTCGCCTTCATCCGTATGATTTGTGATGATACATCTTTGCAAGGACCAGAAAATTTAATAGGTCCAATCAAGTATACTCCTTTTGGTATCAGGAGGTATACTGTACCATTTGATCTGCACAGTGGCGGAACCAAAACGTTTTAGAAGGGGGGCAAAATACACGAGTAAAAAAAATTTATTTATTGACGCTTGAATTGCCTCTTTCGATTGTACGACTGAGAGAAGACAACTGTATCCTGCGAGTCTGCATCGTTTGAAAATGTCTCAAAATTTGTTCGTTTTCAATTGTTGAAAAAATATCCTTCTTAATATAAACTACCAGACTGTCATTTATCCACTCATCTCCCATTTTATTTCATCATTCATAAATTCAATTATTCAAACATTTCATCATAATTTCATCAACTAATCAAACTCAATAATTTCAATTATTTCACAAACAATATATCATAAATATACCAAAAACTAATAAATAATTAAATATACAATATTAATTCAAATATTAAATGAAAATAAGTAAATAACACATAATCTCTAATTCATGGCATAACAATTAACAAATTCTAAATATCTAATTTAATGAAAAAATTAAGCACAAAAAATTAAGCTCAACCTGGAGACTGTAGTGGAGAGAGAATTGAGAAGGAGAGAATTGAAAAGCAATTAAATTTATGAATGATAGCAGCCTAGTAGTAGCAGGTCAGTGGAAGTGTGAAACTGTGGAAATTGGAATGGAATAAGGGAATTAAGGAAAGGATAACACTAATAGCAAGTCGGCGGTAGCGGAAGAAAAATAAGAAGAAAATGGTTGTTTAGTTGTTCTGTTATTGCCCGTTGTCTGTATAATAATTTTTTTTAAACTTACTAAATGAAACGACGTCATTTTATTTAGTAAGTTTTAAAAAAAAAACTGTTCACTCATGACCCATCACTGTTAAGCCAATTCACTCATGACCCATCAGACCATCATTGTTGGCTTGGCTCACCGCTCATGGATGTTTGTTGTTCTGCAGAAGAAGGATGAAGGGTAGTAGTCGCCAGAATACCTGAGCCTACCAGGGGCAGTTGCCCCCCCTCGCCCCCCGGGTTCCGCCGTTGGATCTGCATGCCCCGTTCCATACTGCCTTGAATGCTTGGAACCACAACCGCAGTTGTATGTAGTGAGATATTAGAGAGTAATACCTTGCATAATATCCATGCTCAAAAATCTCACTATTATAACATGAAAATTTAAACTACCATTACAAGTTCACAAAATATCGGACAGAGGTAGCAAGATGAAATTAACCACAGTTTTGTACTACCAAAATGCAGGTGAGGTGAAGAGTATACAGTTACTATAAAGTTGTCAAAAAAGAATTATTGTACTAACATTTACCTCAAGTTGCTATTTGTAATCTAAATCATAAAATGTGCTTAGAATTCTACCATTCTTGCCATTTTCTTTTCTTTTCTTTTCTTATTCCTATTCCTACTTCTTTCTTTTCTTATGAATAAAGGGGCTCAATTCTTCCAATGAAGGAAAGGATAGCAAACATACTTTGGTATCGTCAGTATGGCCATTGGCTCGGGCTCCGAAGCTCTTATGCTACGTTTCGATTGAAGGAATGGAACGAAGAGTGGAATGATTCATTCCATTCTAGTTGGAATGAGTTATTCCATATGTTCTCCCTTCCTCAAGGAACCAAACACAATTTTTTTCATTCCATAAGAATGAGTCATTCCATTCTCCCTCCTATTCCACCAATCCAAACGTAGCATTAACATTGAAAATACCGGAAGAGCTACTGCTTCCTCTTGCTCCTGGTGGTTGATAATCATGAGTCACATTTCTTCTCCCCCCTCCAACAATGTCTAAGGATCCTAAAATCCTTTCCCGAATCCCGGCCATGATAAAAGATTTGCAGCATAATAACAAGATGCAGAGCAAAAACAACAGTTTGATGATGCACATTATTTATCTTCTCAACAGTTTGAAAAAGTAATAGTATTTCTGCAAGTAAAAATAAACAAAATTCTGTAGTTCCGGAGTGTGTGTATTACTAGTACTACTGAGTTTCACAGTATAAAACAGGGCATGGCTGAACTTTGATTATAGTTATTATAATCAAGCAAGAAAACTTCAAGTACATTTTTCACACAAACTTAGAAAAGTAAGACAGAGGAAAGAGAGTAAATTTTTTTATTATAGTTATTATTTTTTTTATATTAATTTTTTTCTCCTATTTAATCCTCCAAATTTTGTAAAATTCATATTTTATCTCACATAATTTACATACACAATGTGTGTACCACTGGATACTAGTAATAGTAAAAACGTGAATTTTTTGCCTACTATAAATATACTATACTACTCCGTCTATAATCATATTATAAATAGCTGACTTAAAATATTCAAAATTTTCAAGTTTTTACATAATAATCTATAGTCGTATATAAATAACTAATTTGAGTAAATCACCTCAGAAGCTCCAATATGTCAAGACCAACTTATTGAATTTGGCAACAGGGATTTATGTGAAGGGTCACACGATCTTGATGTGAATGAGTACAGATGTGGGTGTCCACTGGGCCTACGTTTCAACGAAAGGACCCGAGATCTCTACATTGCAGATGCCTATATGGGCCTGCTTGTTGTTGGCCCAAATGGTGGCTTAGCTACTAAAATTGCAACACAATCCCACAACATTCCTTTTAATTTTACCAATGCTTTCACCAATGCCTATATGGATTAGTTTCTTAGATCATCTTGAAGTTTTCTTGCTTGATTATTGATTTTAATTATTACTATTAGTCTGTCAGGGACTTGAATTCTTTATGTTTAAGGTTTTTTTAGTTGTTTCTCAAACCAACACACATCTAATTACAAAAAAGTAAATTTCTGTAAGCTTCGGTATATATATAAAGGCTACTTGGAAGCACATTGTATGAAGTATGAACACACTTGGCATGCTACTTAACCTGAATCTGCATTTCCTTACAAGGTTACAACTCTTTTAATGACCCGAATATGAGATCTATCAATCCACATGTGCATATTTATGTTCTATCCTTCCAGGTATATTACCTTCTTGTAGCATGATGATTTTTGGCACGTTACAATCAATGAAGGACGCTCTTAAATGATTTTTTCCCCACAAATACAAGGACAAAATTGATTACAATTGAAGGATCAAAGTATTTGTAACAACTCGGGTCAAATCTCGAGTCCGGAACAAATCTTGGGTCAAATCTCAAGTCTGAATCGAATCAAATCCATCCAAACAAGGCCTTAAATTACTAGCCCAATATTATCTTCTTGGGTCATCTTTAGCCCACCACAAGCTCACCCAAAAGGTCATGACTAAAAGTACTATTGATAGTAACTCAATTCCTTGTATACAGACAAACTTTTCCCTTATCTTTCGATGTGGGACTGGGGTGTTACAAAACTGGGACGTCAGAACCGATCTTTGCCTCTTTAGCCATTGTGGGATAATACCGCTGGCCTCGTGTCCCTACTTCCGGACCTCCATCTCTCCATTCGTTTCCTTACCTCTGGCAACCCGATCGGATGACCCGATCCGAGCTTTCAAGAGTCGGCTCTGATACCATATGTAACAACCCCGGGTCAAATCCCGAGTTCGGAATAAATCTTGGGTTAAATCCCAAGTCCGAATCGAATCAAATACATCCAAACAAGGCCTTAAATTACTAGCCCAATAGTATCTCCTTAGCTCATCTTTAGTCCACCACAGGCTCACCCAAAAGGTCATGACTAAAGTTACTATTGATAGTAACTCAATTCCTTATATACAGACAAATTTTTCCTTATCTTTCGATGTGAGACTGATGTGTTACAGTCTCAAGGTAAATATTGTATTTTATTTTAATATGTATGTGTTGTGTTTACCTGAACACAATGAAATATTTTTATATCTTCTTTATTTATATGTCATGTTTACTTCATCGAGCATAATCTCACTGACTCGTTTTTTTATTGCTTAGTTTAATTTTTAAAAGAACAACATATATTATTGTTTGTATCACTTTGTTGGTCAAGGTACTTGCGAACTTATTGATGACTTTTCTTTAGTTATTTAATTGTAAATTTTATTGAAGATTATAAAATAATTTCAATAAATGAAGACTCGAAATTGTTTTATACTTTTATGTAATTTTAGGGAGAATTCGTATATTAATGACTATATATATACACACTCTTTTTAGATACCCAATTCTTTTATCATTTTTTTTAAAATTGTTTATAATTTTTATGTCAGACCCCGAATTTTAATAAAGAGAATTTAATTTTCTTATAATTATTATTCTAAACTTTAAGGTGTTCAATTAATAAAATGATAAAGTTACGGGTGAGATGTGCAAATTATATTAAAAAGTATGTCGGGGAAAATTCGTTTTGTCAGGGAATATTTATTCTGTAGAGTAATATTATATTCGGTAAAGTACGAAGATGCCGAAAAAACCAATCATTGGTAGTCCCTACAATGACGTAATTGTCGGATATAGAAAACGACAGGAATAGCCTTTTTAAATAAAAATTGTCAACGGTACTATCACTTTTAACTGTTTAAATATCCGGTGACAAAAGTACAATAACACGCGCCCAATACTCTATAGTAGCACGCGGTGTTACATAGTCGCACACAGTATTCTACAGTGACACGGTATTTCACAGTGTCACACAGTATTGCACAGTATTTTATGATCATTGTTTCAATAATTGTTACAGTAGCAATTGCATAGTATATTAACTCAATAATTATCACGACATAGTAATTCATATTATTTGATATGATATTATTAGGCCAATTAGCATTATTGACAATATCTAGAAAGTTTTGTCTATAAAAGAAGTTATTTAATTGTGCGTCGTTTATACGGAAGGTGTCGTTTAATCTAGTTGTCAGTATTGTGAGTCTTTAATAATAATTGTGAATAATTAATATGTGAGGTGATTAATATGTGGTGACTTAAAGATATTTTTTTATGAATGGTAAAAATTATTAATAAGGACTATGGATAAAAATGAGTAATCATTATTTTTAAAGATAATGATAATGGATTTATCTTTTTGAATAAAGAATGATAATGAAATAATTTTTTTAAATGGAATAATCTTTTGAATAAATAATGATAATAGAATAATCTTTTGGAATAATCTTTTTGAATAAAGAATGATAATGGAATAATCTTTTTGAAATGGAATATTCTTTTGAATTAATAATGATCTTTTTTGAATAAATAATGATAATGGAGAAAAATGAGTAATCATTATTTTTAAAAATAATGATAATGGATGAATAATATATTTATTAAATGTGGTGGGTTTTTGGCTATAAATAGGAAGGCTTAACATAAGGAATTTCATAACTTCCTTACATTTTCTTCCACTCTTTAAAAGCCTCTTATTGTAAGTTTCTCTCTTGGTATGCTAGGCTACCTTAAGTGTTAGCAAATATCAGTAGAGTGCTACATTTATATTCCAAGTTATTCCTAGGTTTGAAATCTTTTGTTGCATTCTTCTTTGAATTCTCGAGTAGAATTTTCTTATGTACAACAGCTCTTTAGAAAAATCGTAGTAAATTCATTCTTTGCTAGAATTGAGTGAATCAAAAGCCTATTTTCTTTAGTTTTTCGTCCTCTACAACTTTGTAGAAGAAAGAAAAATCATCTGATGTCATCTTCATATCTTAAAATGCTAAAAACCGCAACCTGTCCAGATTTTCGTCACTAGTTTCAGTTCAAATTTAGAAAATTCATAACTCAGTCATATTAACTCAGAATGGAGTGATTCTTGAGTCTATTTCGGGTATCTTTTTAAGAGCTACAACTTTTGTGAAGACATAAAGAGATTTTGAAAACTCTAAAAGATCCGAAAGTCAGATTCTTTACTGCTACAAAGACGAACGAGGGATGATTTATTCGACTATTAATTTTGTTTCACAATATCGATGTAAAGGGTTATCATTTCTTTTTCATACTCGTAAGGGGTTATCATTCTTTGATACTCGTAAGTGATATTATTTTCTTTCATATTCGTGTGGAATATCATTATTTCATATTCGTAAGGGGTTATCATTCTTTGATACTCGTAAGTAATATCATTTTCTTTCATATATGTAAATGGTTATCATTTTCTTTCATACTTCATATTATGGTAAGAGATTATTATTGGTTTTTATAACTATACCATTAAATGGTTAAAATTCCTGAAATGGTTAGAATATCCTTAATAGTTTGTGCTTCGTCTAATATCTTTTCAACTGAATCTTCCTATTGAATCTTAACTGTTACATGTGAATTGTGAATCTTATTCTTTCTTGAACTTTATACTTTATTAAGAACTCTAATTGATTTTCTGGATATTATGTTGACAATTTGGGCTGTGGATAAATTAAACTGCAATTCTCTAATGTTTATTCATGATCTTATTATTCTTATTATTGTTTCTATTCACCCTATATATCATCGTTATAATCGTTGTGGTGAAATTTCTCTTTGGCTTGGGTGCAAAGAGTAATTGTGGAATGGCATGATCATGACCATTTGTGTTATAATTGACTGTTTTTGGCCCGTAATGCATAACTAGTATGATTGTTGGGTGTCTTTAGCCTTTGTGGCAATGACACGTGGTGAAAGTTCTCTTCGGCTAAAAATGCAAAGATGAACTGTTGATTGATATGATCATGGCCATTGAGTTACAATTCTCTTTGGCTTTGGTGCAAAGATGAATTGATCGACATGAATATAACTATGAACTGTTAATTGGCATGATTATGACCAGGAATTGTGAATTTGTATGATCATTGGTGTTACAATTGAATATCTTTGGCCTGTAGTGCAAAGATGAATTAATCAGTATAATTATGACCAAAAGTTGTAGATTGTTATAATTATGAACAAGAACTATTGATTGGGGTGAAAGTTCTATTTAGCCTTTGTGGCAATGATAAATTGATTTATATGATTATGACCAGGAACTGTTGCATTGCATGATTATGAACAGGAACTGTTGATTAGTTTACAGGGACAAAATATTGTTGGTGAACTTTATATTGGAGAAAACAGTAGACATTATGGTCTACTTGACTCTTCTAATGGATTGTTTGTTCCGCTCCAGTTATTGATCTAAAAGTTGTTGTCTATGATATTCTATCAGATTTATTACTGTTGAATGTTAAAGATAATTTATTCTTCATTATCTTAGTTATGATACTCTTTACTGGGCTAATTGAGCTCACCCTTTTGATTCACAACTCCTTTCAGGTAATAATAGTATAGTTGGGTCTAACAGGGAGAACAAGGGAATAAAATGATGTTCCGAATTAGTGGTTGTCCTCATCAAGTTATAAAATAGTGTGGCGTCAAAAATGATACCATTAGAATGAGGAGGACATAAATCTTCTTGTGTTCCTTTAAGGTCTAATGGGTCGACCAAAACTAATTCTTCGTTCCTATGATATTTATTATAGCTTAGAAGCATAGCCTCCCATGTACGAAGGCTTCCTTGAGCATTTTCCAAGGGTTTTGATTCTCAAAATAGTTATTGGCTGTACCTATATGTAGAATGTTATTA